>BQMF02000074.1:0-1229231 GCA_027922465.2 Turritopsis dohrnii | reverse complement strand
CAGGTGAGTCGGGCTGGCTTCGTACGTCAAGATCTCGGTTCTCTCAATAACTCCTCTTAATAATAAAGAACTTGTCCCATGAAACATGAAGAATGACCCACGTCCCATGAAACATGAAGAACGACCCACGACCCATGAAACATGAAGAACGACCCACGTCCCATGAAACATGAAGAACGACCCACGTCCCATGAAACATGAAGAACGACCCACGACCCATGAAACATGAAGAACGATCCACGTCCCATGAAACAAGAAGAACGATCCACGTCCCATGAAACATGAAGAACGACCCACGTCCTATGAAACATGAAGAACGATCCACGTCCCATGAAACATGAAGAACGACCCACGTCCTATGAAACATGAAGAACGATCCACGTCCCATGAAACATGAAGAACGACCCACGTCCTATGAAACATGAAGAACGATCCACGTCCCATGAAACACGAAGAACGACCCACGTCCTATGAAACATGAAGAACGACCCACGTCCCATTAAACATGAACAACGTCCCACGTCCTATGAAACATGAACAACGATCCACGTCCCATGAAGAACGACCCACGTCCTATGAAACATGAAGAACGGCCCACGACATTCATACGACAGCTAAGAGATAGGTTTGTTCATTATGAATTTGAGGTATTCCAATCTTTACTCTTCAAAATATCAAAATGTTTTGATGCAATATCATATAGCTTATTGACTTTAGGACACCCGTGGTGGAGTAAAGTATTTAAAATACCCGTGGTTTCAAATTTCAAAAAATTTTGCACAGATCACATTTGAAAGGTGCTGATTTCGAATTTGTCAGTCATTTTGTTAGATTTGACCAGAAATGGGTAATTCGGGCCCCAAATTTGGATCAAACTTAGAAAGTTCTGCAATATTCATAAAAATTTCTACAAAGCACAATTAGAAGTTGCTATTTTCCAGTCGTTTTATTAGATTTGAACATAATTTGGCAATTCGGCAACGTTGTATTTTTGAGACTAAATATGCATCGTTGTGTTACGTCCTGAAGTCTTCAAGCCAAGCGGCTTCTTGTTCGTATTAATTAATGTGAGATAAAATTTTGCGATATAAATTTTTGCGATACTTATTTTTTCAAATTTGCCACAGATTTGCAAAAAATTGCCCAAATTTTTTCTTCTTTGAATTTCACTTTTCTTACTTATCACTTATCATAAACTTACCCGTTCATAAAAATTTTTGAAGAAATTAGGTTTGATTTGATACTTTTATCTTAGATGCATACATACAATAAAATAAAAATAGATCAAATTAAGATATACAGAGAGGCCACGGCTTAAGTTGGAGGCTCCGAAGTATTTGACAATCTCATGAATGACACAAACCCAATTGAGGCAAGACTTCTGATTTTTCTTGTTTTCCAAAAAATGCGTATATTCAGTTTGTCATGTGTTATTAATTCTACGTAATTGGTGAAATCTCTAATTGCATCCTCATTCCTATGGCAATATGGTATTTGAATTGATATTGATCGTTTCTCTTCCTGAAACAGCCAATGCGGGATAATAAACTCTTCTTCTTGTGCTTTGAAAGAATTAAACAATGAATTTATGAATCTGCTGGGGTATCCAGCGTATGTGAACTTTCTGTAAATTCTCTTCTTTTCTTCTTCGAAGAATGAACTGATCCTATGAGCTCGATGTAGTTCACCATTGATAACATTTCTCTTGTATTTCTTGGGCACTTGGGAATTCCAATGAAATGATAATTTTGTGCTCTTTGGGTACACCATAAATTCCAAGTGCTTATCATTGTAGATAAGTTTTGAGTCGAGAAATTTCTCTGGACGAGTTTCAATCATTAATTTTATGTCAGGGTGATAAGAATTTAATTGTTCGAATAAAAGGTCTGGAGTATCCTTCTGGAGTCTCCTTCTTCTAAGAAAGAGCTTGCGTTCATTCATCATCATCATCTACATTACTGTCAGGAACGCCAATTCTTTTTGTACTGGAAACTGTTCTGCGTTTTTGAAAGAAATGTCCTTTGCAATGTACTGGCTGTTTTTTTTCGTTGCTTTTCCTTTTCATAGATTCTTTCTTTCCTGCTTACTTCTCCATTTCTTTGTCGGCGGTATTTTCAACAAAAGACACTTGCAATGTTCTCTTCCTCTCGTAGATAGTGAAGGGTGTCAACAAATGTTTCCTTAATTCCTATAAGTTGCTGATTTTTAATCGTATATGGCATATGTATTTCTACGCAGCAGGATATTTCTAAACCAGGCGAAACACAGTAATTGGTAGATGTTAAGACGGCACATACACGGACCCCCTCTATCGAGAATATATTTCATCACCCGTGAATTTCCATAGGTAAATATTCAACTGTCTCCCCTGATTCAAGAACTGTCACTTTTATTGCGAAGAAATCATATGGATTGTCCTTTTCATGAGAGCAATCTAATCTCTGTTTGGGTTGAGGCTGCCAATATAGTAATGTAATGCCAACATAGTAACAAGTTAACAGGAGTCATGACTTCAACCTTTTTCTGTTCAGCTCAATGTAAACGATAAAAGAATCTTTCATAGAAAACCTGACAGATCACATACGGAGAAGAGCATTCGAAAACATTCGAACGTTAACATGTTCGATATCAATTTTTGTCTGTTTGGAAACCTCCAGGGAGAGTGATTAATAATCTTATTTCTGTTGACTTTTGACGTTAGAAAACCAGCTTCTAAAGCATCCAATCTGACCAACATGATGAAGGTGATGATGAATGGCTGGTGAAAACGAGGGACCTTCGCGTAATCTCTTTGAACTAATTAACGATATGCAAATATGAATACTGCAGTTATTATCTTATATTTATAATATGATAATAGATGTTAAACTTGAAGGAATTGATAGTTTCTTTATTTCCAAACCGTAATTCTTGAAAGTCTTTCTTTGACGCATGAAAAAAATCGTTTCATTTTTTCATCATTCGCAAAAATAAGTATCGCAATTTCTTTTCAAATGACTGTGATTAGCAAAAATAAGTATCGCAAAAATTTATCCGCCATTACTTAATACGAACCAAGTAACAATACTCTTGGAAGGACCTAGAATTTCTGCAAACATTAAACCAGATAGTTAAGCACAAGAGATAGACCTTTTCATGAATTACGTCATTACGAGCATCGCCTCGTTTCTAAGTTTATGGATTATTACATACTCAACCTTAATAAAAGAATATAGTGAAAACTTTTACCCCGACGTGTCGTTTCTCTTTGTAAACAGCGCAGACGTCATTAATATTCAGTTTGAAAACGAGACGTTGCTTGTTGTGACGTAATTCATAAAAAGGCCTATCAAAAGATCAACATTTACAGTCGATCTAACAATAGTGAACTTAGCAGTAAATCTTGGATGATGATGGAAAACTGCACATGCTACATTCAATCAAGTGGTTTTAACGCCCTCCACCCTGTCTATGAAGATTATGTACACAGAGAGAATGAAATCTCTTACAGTTCTTGTGTACAGGTGGTTGGTTTTTCCATCCTGTAATTTTCCGAGAGCAAATTGAACAGCATCTCAGGTGCGATGCCTGGATAAGGATTGCCACCTGTCACAAAAAAAAGTGATTAGGGTTTCAGTAACCTGATATGACCAGAGAGAAAGTCAAGTAGTAAGCAGGACTTACCCATGGTTGTCACTTCCCATAAGAAAACACCAAAAGACCATCTAAAAATATATTAACTTTTCAAGTACAATTTGTTCAATCTAATCTAAAGTAGGCTTAAACGAAGTCACAGACATAAGATCATTGTCTAAAACAGCCGTATGTACACAAGATAGGACTTTGTGGATTTCCTATCTCCATCTTTATTTTTTCATCAACTCATATCTTGGTCTAACGCACATAAATTTTTCCAACATACTTCCTTGGAATCACACCAAGCAATGCTGCTTTGCATCAAATCAACACGAGATTTAAAAAACACAAAAAACTACCATACTGTCATTAGCTACATTGTTACTGTGTTGATAACAAGACAATTCAGAAATAATAAAAACAAAATAAAGATGAAATAAAAAAGCCCCAGAAAACAGTCTTTCATCAGATATTTCATTTTTCCTGTCAATAATAATGAAAGAAAATCTTCTGGTTAAAACACTCAAATTTTGTTGTTTTTTCTTCACATTAACTGCGAAAGTCATTCACTTTTACGATAAAACTTTATTCTAACATAAGAAGATAAAACCTTCTACTCTTGGTACAACATCCATCTTAACAACTGAAAACCTTCTACTGTTGCTACAACATCAAACTTAACAACTTAAATCCTTCTTCTCTTGCTACAACATCCACCTTAGCAACTTAAAACCTTCTACTCTTGGTACGACATCCACCTTAACAACTTAAATCCTTCTACTCTTGGTACGACATCCACCTTAACAACTGAAAACCTAATCTTGCTACAACAGCAACCTTAGCAACTCAAAACCTTCTACTCTTGGTACGACATCCACCTTAACAACTGAAAACCTAATCTTGCTACAACATCCACCTTAGCAACTTAAAACCTTCTACTCTTTGCTACAACATCCACCTTAGCAACTTAAAACCTTCTACTCTTGGTACGACATCCACCTTAACAACTGAAAACCTAATCTTGCTACAACATCAACCTTAGCAACTTAAAAACTTCTACTCTTGGTACGACATCCACCTTAACAACTTAAAACCTTCTACTCTTGGTACGACATCCATTTTAACAACTTAAAACCTTATAATCTTGCTACAACATCCACCTTAACAACTTCAATCCTTCTTCTCTTGCTACAACATCCACTTTAACAACTTGCTCGACTCAGTCTACCAATGTTTCCTTAAGGTTTCGTAAAATTTAGGCAATCAGAGCCAAAAAATCATGTTTCTTTAAAACAATGACGTAGCTAACAGATTCATTATAACAGTAGTATGCATGCATTCATAAGTGTAGGAAGACGTGGAAAAATAACTCACACATCGCCTTTTGTGGTAAAGATGCGATCAAATAGAGCTTCATAGGACATCCATTTGATAGGAAGCAGACCCTGAACAGAGAAAAACAGAAAAGATAAGAACTTGCTATGAACTGTCCATAAAACCGACAGTAACGTAGAAACCAAGTATTTACCGCACTAATCTTCCTATAATAGTCTTTGTTAAACTCAAGGTTGCGCGACAACCCAAAATCGGCAATTTTTGTGACGAAATTTTCTGCTACCAGGACATTCCTGGCAGCAACATCTCTGTGAACACACTATGAAGAAAATAACAAATAAGAAAATAATGGTAATAACAATAAAAGAGATCGTACAATGTTTGAAGTGCTACATAAGCTTTCCATGTATCAAATAATATCTTATTAATTAGCATGAAATTTTGTCTTTTCAAAATTCTGCATTCTTAGATATTTGGAGCTTTTCTGTTTCTTTAGTAATTAATCATGTTCATCACAAAACATTTAGAAATTATGTCAAAGTGGAAAAATTCAAGAGCAGATAAATGGTGATTTTCTACTGTCAATATAACAGACCCCTATGTTTAATTTATTATTTCCTGTAGTTAAAGAGGCATTGGCCGGCTTAAAACAATAGAGTTTGAGTTACTCTCGATTATTCAAATACTTATATGGATTTACTCATTAAAAAACAGACTTATCGAGGAGAAGAAAATAAACTTCGAGCAAGAAGATCGAAAATTTTCATTGGTGAAAGAATTATTTTTTTAAATAGAGACTTGTTTTAGAGTTGTTGATTGCTATTAGAGACAAAATATTAATATGAAACATTACTGACCTCTTCTCGGAACATCTATGTACTAACATATCAATGGGAAAATCTGTCATTATAAAGATATACATGGATATATCTACCACACTCTTGTTTTGACATTCACGTAATGGATTTTTCGAAGCAAAAATCTAACTTTTTGTTGCAATTTTTATATTCGTTTTTTTTAATGTCTGTTATTTTTATTATTCAAAATGTAAAAGAAAATCCATTTGCTTTCTGACAATCACAGAAAAAAATTTCCTAAGAAATAAGATTTTTCCATTACTTGCATGACTTCAAGTGCATGCTCTACAACGTTTGTGCCTACTTATTTGCACACCGTAGCTGGAAAAACCTTTTTTCCTTAAATCTATTAATGGGAGAAAACCATGACTTCTATCATAGTTTAAGCAATACCCTAAGCTTTACTATTACCCAATCCATTTGTTTATCTTTAGTGGTTTTTTTTGAAAATAGATTTTGTAAAAGTTTAAAAGAAGAAGCCATTTCAACATGGCCCTTGTATAAGGCAAGGCATTGTCAAGGGAGGAAAGGAAGGAAAGGAAATAAGCTCAAAAATTTAACACTGTATATGGAAACTATTTGTTTTTAAATATTTGTTTTTCTTTTCTTAATTTTCATTAACTTACTTTATTACTGTTCCCAAAATTTTTATAAGAACACAAATCTTGATTTTGTCAGAATGACATATCCATAATTTCTGCCTGGAGTCGGTTCTGTGGCTGATCAATTTTTCTTGTTTATTATACATTAGCTCTGGATAATTGTTGAAAATAACTTGTGTTTTTTTATTAAACATTTGAAATTGTATTTGATTTTTTTGTCATTTTGGACGTTTGATTGCTTACTGGATATGAAAGAATGATCATATCCTTATGATGACTCCATGCATGGTTTAGTTTTAGATTCATTCAACTATATGATTTCTAATATGGTCATGGCTGGTTTCATTGTGCGCATCATGAATAAAGAAGAACACCGATTCAATCTGAGATAAAACATTATTTGGCAAATTGAAATGTTGTTGTTATCTTGTCTCTTCCTGTCCCCACACTGTTGCATTCTTATAAGAAGGAACAGATTTTTTTAAAAAAGTATCAAAAATCGAAGTGTAACCCTTGTGTAAAATATCATTTATTCACATTAAATCATATGTCACAAGATACAAGATGTGTCAGGTGTATTTCTATTATTTAAAGCCATGTGTTTCTATTATTTTATTATTATATTTTCTCACTTGACAGCTCAATAAACGCTTCAATAAATGTTTAAAGCGAACTTAAGCCGGCCAATGCCTCTTTAATGGAATGAATATGTATATTTCACAGAACAAAAATAAGAATAAAATACATTTTTCTCAGAGAGGTACTTAAGACCATTTGCCGCTTGAATGCAAAATGGTAGCAAGCGTGGCTGCCTCTCCTCAGCAGGCATGCCACTGTTAACATGGCGTCGACTCTTGAGAAAATCACGAAGGTTTCCATAGCAGCAGTATTCCATGACAAGGCAAGGTGAATCTAGAGCAGAAAGGAATTTTTGTAAAGTTGGTCTCGTATTGGAGAGTAATCATAAAAAAACCCAAACCCAAACAAAACAAAAACAACACCAAACCAATCATTTCAAACAAAAACTATTCAAAAGTTCTTTCAATTCCTCTCCCTTTTTATTTTTAATTACTCGCCGTTGTGATTGTTCAACGCCATTGTGGTTCAAGTGTATGCCAATAACACAGCCCAAAAACAGTTTTAAAGTGATAGCATTTTCAATTTAATCGAATAGTTCTTCTAGCAAGATTTAAGATCTGGATCCAACAACAACCAGATTTCCTTTCAAAATCTGATTTAATATTGCATACAAATTATCTGAAAAAAACCCTCTTAATCATGTAACACTTACTATCATGAACAGCAACAGCCAATATATTAACAATGTTTCTATGGATGCCAATAGCCTTCATTACCTCAATCTCCATTACCAGATTAGTCTTGTCTTCTTCCAGTGCACCATCTATGTGAAACAACACAAGGTCCAGAATATTGCACTGCATATCATGTAAGTATCAATCTTGAATCATAGACCAGTTTCTCGCTTTAAAATACTAAAACCATGAGATTTGGAAAAAGCCCTAGCTTAGCATGTTGTCAAGTACTGATTTGTTTTCAACATGTGATACTTTTGACTACTTATCAGAGTATTGGTTATAGAATGTGTGAGAATCTTTTTAAATGCATTGGTTTAGCGTTCATCTAGTTAACGACATTATCAGTGAAAATAAGTCATATTTTAAAAGTTCATGTCAGCTCTTTTGTATAAGGTTTGCCAGATGGGTAACTCAACTAGTTGGAACCATTAACAAGCATCCATAATTCACAAATGGTTCTTACTCCAGCAATGTACATGCTAGCTGTATTAATTTTTATATAATTTACTTTTGCTTTCTTTCCACTAACTGTAACGTTCCTGATATTTCTGTGAAACAAGAGATTCAAGACAATTTGCCTTATTTTCTCTTTGTAAGTTGAAAACATAGAATACAATATTTTGTGCCTTTCAAGTCTTGAAACATCTGTGGTCTAAGGAAAGCTTTAACATTTTCCAGTGAGTTTATGAAAGTTCCCTGATCTTTATGGGAGACATCTAAATTTCCTGACTTTTAATTGATTTCTTTGATCTGGTAGATACCCTGGAATAACACATTTCAAATTTCTAAAAATGTCGACTTGAGATATTTTTCAAGATACCTCTATCGTGGGTTAATTCGATCCTGCAACACTTGTTCTCTTTTTTATAATTAAAGAAACCGTTTCAAAATAAGTGCTTGTACCTTTCAACATCTTCACAGCCACTGTCAGGACTCCTGGATACCCAGAAATCCCGCATGCCCGCGCACGTGCCACACATCCAAATGCCCCCTCACCAATTGTACTTTCAAACTCCAAATTCTCAAATGGAATATTCCACTGTGAATTTGTAATATCTTCCAGGTTTAAAGTGACTTGAAGCTCTTTTTCTTTGCCTTTGTGAAAAAGACATTGTTGGTGACGAAATGAGATCTTCATTAAAAATAGAATAACAGCTATTGACAAAAGTGAAATTGGAACAACCACATAAATAAATTCCTGGTAACTAACGATTTTTTTCGGTATTTGCACTAAAATAAAGGAAGAGAATCATAAAATAATTAAATGAAAGAATCTATGAGCATAATCCCAATGAACCAATCTATTGCAACAAAAATCATAATTTTTTCATAACAAGATTTCTTTTTAAAATTTTCAGCTGACTTCTTTCCATTTTTCGACTTCTCATAAAATTGATCTGAAGTGAACATCATGTAAAACTTTGATAACTGCTTGACATTCTGCAAAATGTTTTTGTAAGAGAGCAGTTACGAAAAACAACACACCTCTAGGTCTTCGTTTGATGTAGATAACTAAACTATCTTTGGTGATTAACTTATCCTTGATGTTTAAAACTTCAGCATGCACTGTCACATTTTCCCAACCAGATGATAAACTTCCAACAGTGACATTGAGATTCAAGTACATGCCAATAACACGACCCAAAAACAGTTTTTCAGTAATTGTGTACGAGAGCTTTGTTTGGTTGTCATGTTCAAAGAATAAAGTTCCTGGTGCAATTGGATAGACCTTTTCCGTGAAATTTAACGTGGTATATGGATCCGATATCAACCAGATTTCATTTCGAGTCGGAAATACAACAGGTCGGTGCACAAGAAATACTAAGGCAGGAAAAAAAAAAAAAATCTTTTGACTTGTAATGGATAACGTTACCCGAACCAGTGACTGACAGTTTATTTACATTTTCTTTTGTTACTTATGCTGAACCAACTTATTTGTTTAGACATAAGCAAGGACAGTTTCAGTTTATAGTTTTTTTTAGCTTAGTCCTCAACACATACAGATGTAGGTTAGTTCCCATCACGCTTTCTCTTCTGACACATCAATTCATGACTTAACATCCTATGTATGAAATACTTAATCATATATACTAAATTTTGAAAAGCTGCACAACAGCAACTACTGAGTAAATGTTTTGTTTTACCTTAAGAGTACTGATGTTTTACGACTATTTAATTTCATGAGTCTGAAAAAATTGTACTTCATGGGTATGAATTTTTACATTAATTTGTGAAATAACTGAAATTGAAACATTAACAGAATAAGCTTATTTCAATATCGCTTTTTCATGATCAGCCGTGGTAGCAGGAAATCAAAACTTTGTATGGAAAAGAGGTTAGTTTAGATAAAATTTAAATTTATAGCGAGAAAGTGGAGAAAGTTTTCATATTTCCTAACGCATGGTGGTTACATAGATACAAATGGAGCAATTCAAATCTCTGTTACCAGAAGGAAGCAAAAGAAATTCTCTGGAAGATTTCGGTGCCTTAAGCGTTAAGGATTTAAAGAAGATCCTGACGGTATACAAAGAGAAGACTACAGGTTCAAAAGCTGACCTTGTTCTTCGAGTCTACGCTGTGTTTTGTCGTATTTTGAGTCCTAAAGATATTAACGATGCAGCAAATATTTCTCAGAAGGAGGGTCGTAATACCTATGGTTTTATTAAAGGTGAATGTATGAATAGTCCATGGAGCCAAGACCTGACAAAAACACCTCCATTTACCTTTATCCAATTGTATGATTATCTAGTTCTAAGAGCTGTCAAATACAAGCATATCCTATCCTACTGAAAGATACCCAATACAAAGGCTAAAGGCATTTCAATTTTTTAAAGAAGGGTTTATAAAAAAAAAAAGTTGCTTCCACTGAAAAGTTTGTTTATTTGGATGTTAAAATGAAAGCATCTATGAAAAATAAAGTGACAAAGTGGTCATTAAGCTATGACCTTTGAATGTTGATGTTGTGGCAGCTGCTTGCACATGTCCAGCTGGTATTGGTGTAGGTGGTTTTGGAAATTTTAATCATGTGGGTGGAGTTCTTTTTGGTTTGGAGGATTATAATCGTCAAGGCTTAAGGGATATGCCATCTTCATCGTGTACTTCTAGACCGTCATCTTGGAATGGGCCACGTGAAACCTACTGTAATCCTGCACCTATTGAAGAAATCCTAATAGCTAAAATTAAATTTGGTAAATCAGCCACTGATAAAAAACCAAAGATGAACATATACGATCCACATGCAAAGTCAGACCGTACAGTTGACAAAGACAGTCTTCACCAACTTAAACATAATCTCTCTCAGAGTGTAAGTGAAAGCTGCTTCTTTCTTTTTCACGATATGAATCCACATCCACCCCAAGGAGTTTCACAACCAGTACAGGAGGAAATTGTTGATATGGACACTGTTTATCATACTACAACAGTAGTGGAACAATAGATTGTGCCATCACAACAACCATGCTCATCTAATGATTATTACGACATATCAAAAGTTCAGTTTAAACGTATGATGGATCACTATGCCACATCTCCAACCATTAACCAAGCTAAAATTAGTGATATTGAGAAAAGGACACGTGGTCAAAGTTCATCTGCTGTATGGTATTTCCACAGAAAATATAAAATAACTGCATCTAAGTTTATATTGCCTGTCAAAATACAGTAGAGCCATCATCCAAATTAAATTCAATGTTTTATAGCTCCTTTAATACATGTGCAACAAGACATGGTAGTTTATATGAAGATCACATGCTGCAGTTATACCAAACATTGATTAATAGTCACAATAAACATGTTCGAATCGACACTGTTGGTTTGCTTCTGCCTAAGGACCATCTGTATTTGGGAGCATCACTAGATGGCATTGCTGTGGATCTCGTATCTGGTCAAAAGTGGGGTATTGAAGTCAAATGTCCAATTTCGAAGCACAACATAACCATGAAAGAGGCACTAAAAGACAAAAATTCTTTTTTGAAAAATAAGGACGGCAAAATATCATTATCAACCTCTTCTAAATACTACTTTCAAGTGCAAGCCCAGCTTTTTTGTTCACAACTGGATCATGTTGACTTTGTAGTATGGCTTGGAGATTAACAACCTTTGCATGTGAAAAGTATTACTTTTGATAAAACATTTTGGTCTTCTAAAATTTTACCTGGACTAATGTATTTTTACAGAAGAGCTGTACTACCCAAGTACTTCACAAGAAGAGTTCAAGATGGGAAAAAATTGTACTTACATGGTGGTTGGATCAACGCTGTTTAATCAGCACTAAAACGACTTTTTTTAAAGCCACACATATATCAAAAACATTACTTGGCTAGCTTTTAAAAAGTTTTCACATCTGTAGCTCTCCTTTCCCTTTCCCTGAACTCTGATTAGTTATTGTTAATACAATAACAAAACTTGATTGGATAAAAAATATAAACAAACAACGCGATTGGCCTTCGATATATATCACCTAGGTCCTCCCTCGTACGAATATGCAGTGTCCTGTTCCAAAGTTATAGCCATATTATCTGCGGAGAAGTGCTTGTTATGATTTAACATTTGCTGAAAAGTATGCTGAATAGTATTTAAGCCAACATTTTATGTAAAATTTGTGGCTATAAAAATAGCCGTTTTAATAAGGTTGGAAGAACTAGTAGTAGCAGTGGAAAATACTGTTAACCCCCCAACCCTAACCCTAACCCTACACATGGATTCTAACCGACGCGTCAACCCCCCTGTCAGCCATAACATTGTCACCACTTTCCAGCTTTTCAAGTATTCCTGATTTTTTTGTCAGCTCTTTATCACTTACTCTGCCTGCCCACAACTTTGAAACAAAAGTTATACTTCCATTTGGTGAAATACCAACTAGTGCTTTCCAGGTATTATGGTGCTTATATTGGGGCCAGGTTTGCGATTGTGAAAACATAGCAGATGGTGTTGGAATAAAAGTTTTTGTGCCATCTAATATGATATGTGTTGTTTTGGCATATATTTTCTGATCATGCTTTGAGGTGGATATGGAAACAGTGAAGAAAGTTCATAGTAAAGAAAGTTGATTCAAGTTGTGAAAATCTTTGACACATGTGCAGTAGAAATGTTAATTTATTTATTTATTTATTTATTTATTTATTTATTTAGAAATGTTTACCCAGGATAGCCTCTAAGTTACTGTTATCAATGAGGGTCCTGCGAAGGAGGTCCTAGAGCATTTTAAACCCCCATTTGGGCTACAGAGGCTGTAATGACAGGAACCGCTTAACTAGACAACCACCCTAGACATCATTCCTACTCTCTTGCTGAGTGCTAAGCAGAGAGGATTGATTCACACTGTTATAGTCGCTGGCATGACTCGGTCAGGGATTGAATCCGCGACCTCCCAAACAGGAAGCGAGCACTCTACCACAAGGCTACCAGTCGGTAAATAAATAAATAAATAAATAAAAACTAGAATTGTTCAAATGAGCGAAGAAATATTAAAATACAAAAATAATGCATTTAATTTAGAACGAATTAAAAATGATCTCTGTATCAACTGAACATCTGTTAGTATCTTCATGCAACAATGAACTATTTATGATTGGTAATGTATTTGGTGACAATGGTGGAGACAATAATGTGCTGCAACTTGTCATTGTTGAATGAATTCCAATGTTTTCACTGGTATCAATGGAAAGCTTCTTCTTCTTTTTCACTGGTAGAATACCTCTTTCTTTTGGTGCTGCTCGTGACGGTTTTGTTGAAATAAAACTTGTGTTTAAATTTAATGAGGGCTTTACTCCCTTGTTTAACCTCCATCTACTTGGATTTCGCTTATAGTCATCTTTTTTGAAGTGTAAGTCACAGAGGCGTGTATACTGGTTGACAATAAATCCATCTTTACCATCCTGCCTTTTGATCAAATTACACCAAATATTTTTCTCCGGAGTTTTAGTAGGAAATTTAAAAAAATGAAATGGTGTCCTGTTTCCAGATGTGTCGTTATAAATACTTCCACAACAGAATGCTGCACATTCAAACCGCGAGAGATCTTTCGCTTCCTATCCACCCCACTACTACTACTAGCTTTTTCGATATCTTCCATATTTATAATCCAAGAAAACAAGTTAAAATGATACTGAATCTTTTTATAATTAGCGACTTTCTTGGTGAACCGCACAGTTAAAATAAGTTTTATCTAAACTAACCTCGTTTTCACACACAGCTCATAAATTCGGAGTGTATTTTGCGGAACGGAAATTTATATTGAAATAGGCTTATTGACATAAGCTATCATCAAATCCATCAAATACCCTTCCATCATTAATTTCACAAAAAATGGTCAAGAAACAATGTACCTGCAAAAATTAGTACTCCTAGGATAAAACTATAATTATGATATGAAAAGGAACAAGAAGGTGAGGCATAAAACATAAAAAGTACAAATTAATTAAAGCACAAACATTTAATACGCACTTATTTCAATATGGTGTCGCATTTCACCATATTTATTTTTGACAATACACGAGTAATTGCCAATATCATATTCTGTGACGTTATTAAGCTTTAGAAACTGCCTTCTTTTGACATATGTAAAGCCCTTGACAGATTCCTCAAGTGGTAATTTACGACCATCTTTGAACCTTTGAATATAAGAGATGTAATCAATATAAATAATGCAAAAACGAATGAAAGTCAGACTTAAAACTTAAATTGCTTCCCAAACTTCACTTTCATACAAAATATTTATCATTGTATTCATTGTATTCTAGCTTTAAGCAGTCTGTTCAGCAAGAGGGAAGACACACACAAATATCAAAATTATCAATTGTCAATTATGAACACGTCTTGTTTCTCCTTTATATCCATGAAGAAGATATTTGAGGAGAAAAATTCAATACTGATATTGCATAAAATGATTAATTTCTAACAATTGTTTGAAATACCATGTGATATTTAATGGTCTTGTTCCATTCGCTTCACAGTCAATCCCATCCCAGTATGTTTCGTGGAGATCAACATTTCTGTATGTATGATGGTGCTCGTGTAAATAAATATATGGCGGATCTATTATTATAAACAACACTATCACATAGTAATTACCCTTTTCATTGAGTAGTAAGGCCATGGTATGAACTTATAGCCTCTTTACCTTGAGTATCATCCACAAATGGTGAATTAGGACCTAAATTGAAAAAAGGTAAACTTTTACAAAATTAACTTCTTCGAAATAAGAAAACATTAAAATGAGCCCTTACCAAATACTCGAAGATAAAATGTATAGAACTTCTGATCTTTGTCGCCATCAGAATGAAAACAAACATATTTGCCAGAATCTTCTACTGTGACATTTCGAATCCTAAGTGCCTTCCATTTTAACCTGTGCAGTTTATTAGGAAACATTTCTTTGCCATCATGAAACCATTTCGAAATATATGGTCTCCTCTTTGATACTTGACAAGGTATTTTTAACTTGTCACCTGCATATCTTGTCAAGTTGAAACTACCTTGACTTCTTCCCATGCAACCAGGAGTATAACACACTACAATGGATAAAATAGCATTGTTATTATTGTGTAGTATGACTATGGTGTGAAGTTAAAGTCTTCAGGGTTTAATGCAGGCCGAAACAGCATCCTCTATGTTTTTCTTTTAAATTTATTACCCTTTAAAAACTGCAAAGATCACTCTTATATAGGGGGGATCACAGGTTTAATCCTCCAAAATAAAGATCAGGTAGCCCTTTTCCTAAAAACAGTGCCCTTTGGATGTTCATAATATGCCCTTTTCCCTTCCGCTGCCCTTCCATTCTAAGTTACACCTTGGTCTTTTTACCTTGTGTATCATCTGGTGAATTAGGACCTAAATAGAAAAAAAGGTAAACTTTAACAAAATCAACTTCTTTGAAATAAGAAAACATCAAATGAGCCCTTACCAAATACTCGCAGATAAAATGTATAGAACTTCTCATCTTTGTCACCATCAGAATGATAACAGACATATTTGCCAGAATCTTCTACAGTAAGATTATGAATCCTTAGCGCCTTCCATAATAACCTGTGCTGTTTATTTTGAGACATTTCTTTGCCATCATGAAACCATTTGAAAATTTTTGGTCTCTTCTTTGATATTTCACAGGACATTATTAACCTTTCACCTGCATATCTTGTCAACTTGAAAGTACCTTGACTTCTTCCAATGCAATCAGCAGCATAACACACTATGATGGATATAATAGCATTTTTATTATTGTGTAATATGGCTATGGTGTCAACTTATAGTCTCCAGGGTCTAACGTACGTTGATTGGATGCTACCTTCTATGTTTTCTTTAAAATTTATTTCCCTTTAGAAACTGCAAAAATCACTCTTCCATTTGGAGGGGCTGGTCACAGGCTTAAACCCCTGAAATAAAGCTCAGGTTAGTCTTTTCCAAAACAAGTGCCCTTTGAATGCTCATATGAACTTTAAAAAAATTAACTTCTTCGAAATAAGAAAACATGGAATGAACCCTTATACTCGCAGATCAAACGTATAGAACTTCTCATCTTTGCCACCATCAGAATGATAACAGATATAGTTGCCAGAATCTTCAACAGTGAGATTTTGAATCCTTAGAGACTTCCATATTAACCTGTGCTGTTTATTGGGAAACATTTCCTTGCCATTATGAAACCATTTGAAAATTTTTGGTTTCTTCTTTGATATTTCACAGGACATTATCAACTTTTCACCTGCATATCTTGTCAAGTTGGAAGTACCTTGACTTCTTCCCATGCACTGAGCAGTAAAACACACTATGATGGATATAATAGCATTGTTATTATTGTGTAGTATGACTATGGTGTCAACTTATAGTCTTCAAGGCCTAATGTACGTTGATCGAATGCTGCCCTCTATGTTTTTTTAAAAAATTTATTTCGCTTTAAAAACTGCTAAAATAACTCTTGTAAAAAAAGCGCCCTTTGGATGTTCATAATTATGTGGCCATACATGGGA
Source organism: Turritopsis dohrnii (assembly GCA_027922465.2). Classification (NCBI taxonomy): domain Eukaryota; kingdom Metazoa; phylum Cnidaria; class Hydrozoa; order Anthoathecata; family Oceaniidae; genus Turritopsis; species Turritopsis dohrnii. Next base: position 1,212,540 of record BQMF02000074.1, on the reverse strand, counting down.
AAAAAAGTACATTTTGTTTTAGCGGTAAAATATACCAGTACTGATGAATAAATCAGCAGTGGGGTAGAACATTGGTCTAAAACAAATTGAAATAACATAATATAAATTAATATTTGCTTTTAAGCCAGCTTTGAAGGGAATTAGGTGCAATTTGACCCTTTTTTTATCAAAAATGTCCATAAAAAATGATGAAAAATCATAAAAATACCGTTGGAGGAGAGCTTGGCTACATCAAATAACAATTAAAATATATATTTTGATTCCTAAAACAATGGAATGGACCTATCTAACAACATTTGAGACCATTTTGCACAAAACCTTCACTTGAAACAGCATATTAATCAGCAAAACTCAAAACACTAAAAATGTCAATTTCTTTTCAGCAACCACGAAGAGCACAAAATTCGATATTTTGCTAACATCGACATTCAAAATCGACGTAAAATTTCTGATAATTTCATGTAATGTGTCTCGTCGCCAAATTTAGCATGTTTTTGAAAATTAGGGGTCTAGCTCATGGACTATTACATTATCGATAATTACCGGAGCTATTATGCCTAAATTATCATTTATAGTGTTACCCTAGCGTAATAATTTGAAAATCATTTTACCTCCAGGATACTTAAAAGTCATCAAAAAATTCACATTGAATGTTCAGTAATCGAATGTTTTTAGATGAATATACAATGCAAAGCAAACAATCTTCCTAATGTTTTCTCATATACCTTATCGGTAAAAAATCGATCTGGAAAAAATTTCGTGGGTTACTGTTTACCAACAGATTTTTACTGATAAGGTACATGTTTTTGTAGTTGCGTGAAGCCAAATTTAAGCATTTATTTCCCAGAATCTTTTGACTAAATTTTTAATGCTATTTAGTATGGTGGCTAAGTTTACTTAACCCTTGTTAACTGGTGGGCGTTTTTCGCTGCGTGCTGCCCTTCGCTGCTCGGGCTGCCATTTTGTTCTAAACCAATGTAGATGCTGGCCGGTAGAAGCATCCGCACTTGTGTTGTTAGGTTTTTTATCCACACGGTGCCAGCTTGCTATGGAATAGAGTGGATGAAGATTTGTATAACAGAATGCAGGAAGGTCCCATTCAGCCTATCAATGCTCATGCTGCTTCAAACTTTGATTTTTGTCCGTTACCCTCTTCTGTTTTCACCTGTATCTGTGCCGGCGCTTTCTAGATATCTGGTCTCTCATCCAGATCAAGAGTTAGTTTCTTTTGTTTTGAATGGTTTTCGTTATGGTTTCAACATTGGTTATTATGGTGATGTTTCGGACACACGTCCTAACAATTTATTATCTGCTAGGTCCAATCCCACTCCGGTTTGGGAAAGTATAAGCAAAGAAGTACAACGAGGTCATACCTCAGGCCCGTTCCAAGTACCACCGCTTTCACTATTGCATTGTTCACCATTGGGTGCGGTACCAAAAAAGGGTGGTATGGTTTGGATAATTCTCGATTTATTGTCTCCACGGAGTGATGCTATTAACAAAGTTATCTCCAAAGATAGTTATTCTGTTCGTTATACGTCTTTTGACGAAGCCATGGGCCTTGTTTGTTCTTTGGGCTCTACTGCCTTCATGGCAAAACTTGACATCAGACATGCCTTTCGACTTTGTCCAGTACGACCAGACCAGGGGCGTTTATTAGGTTGCCGGTTTCATGATTTGTTCTTTATTGATACTCGGTTACCTTTTGGTAGCCGGTCTTCTCCATTTCTATTTAATGTATTTGCTGATCTTCTTTGTTGGATTTTTACTGTTTTTGGAGGTATTGCTTTCATTATTCATTATCTTGATGACTTTTTTATCTGTAGCTCATCTCAGGAGCAGGTAGCGGCTGATATGGCTTCAGTCATTACCATCTGTTCAAAATTGGGTGTCCCTCTGGCTACTGATAAGAAGGTGGGACCTTCCAAAGTTGCGACTTACCTTGGCAGTGAAGTGGATGCTCAGCATCAAGTGATGTGGTTGCCTTGTTTCAAATTCAAATTACAGGTACTTATTGGGGACTGAGCAGATTGGAAAAAGTGTGCTAAGGGAGAGTTGTTGTCTCTCATTGGCTCCCTTTCGTTTGCTTGCAAGGTAACTCACCCTGGTCGTATGTTTCTTCATAGGCTGATTGATATGTCTACCTCAGTTTCTAGTTTGAACCATCATATTTACCTCAATCAAGAAGCTAGGGCGGATTTGCACTTTCTCCCATCGTGGAATGGTATGTCCATTATTCCTGATGAGCCGGTTTCTTCAGTATGTCTATGTTTACTGATGTTTCAGATCTTGGTTCAGTTTACCTTGGGACACAGATTATATTAAGTTCCACATAAATGTTAGAGAGTTGTTTGCTATTGTTGCGACAGTGGTCGGTCTTGGGCTAATAAGCAAATTCTAATTTATATGGACAACATTGCAATAGTTCATGTTTGGAAATCAGGTTCTTGTCGGGATTCTAACATTATGGCATTAGTTCGGTTTTTGTTCCTTTTTACTGCACGTATCAACGCCCCATAGGTTTGATGAGACAATTGCTTCGTTGTCATCTAGGTTCTGGGCTGCCATTGTTTTTTGACTCGTCAAGACATGGCACATTACTTATCCGTACGTTGTCTTTCGCCGCAGACATTAATACTCACTCAGAATTGGAGGAGTATCGGTTGCTGCATCTGCTGGGATTGCTGACAGTGTTATACAGATCTTTGGTTTTTGGCCAAGCGACGCCTATCGTATGTATCTCCATATTGATGATGACTGATTTTCTCGTATGTCACACCTTATTTCATCGGCTAGTCCATTATTGCATATTTGGAACCGTGTTATTGTTTCTGCAGTGTCGTTGCGTTAGTGCGTCCCAATGTTGTTACTTTTGGTCAGCTGGGGAAAATTTAAGGGTGCACTTGTGGTGGTTAAGTTTACTTAACCCTTGTTAACTGCCAGGCATTTTCGCTGCGCGCTGCCATTTGCTGCTTGGTCTGCCATTTTGTTTTAGAACAATGTCGACGCTGGCCGATAGGAGCATGCACACTTGTGCCGTTAGGTTATTTATCCACGCGGTGCCAGTCACATGGCCTCAGTTTTTTATTAGTGAACACGAGGGCAGTCATATATTTTCACCCGCCATACCTGCACTTTGGGGTGGGTTTTGGGTTTCCTGGGTTCTTTGGCTATTTTCTGTGCTCCCCGTTTTTGTCTTTAGTTTGTGGTTACCTTAAGTGTATTTAATTTTGCGGTATCTAAAATTTCGTGTGCATTAAATTTCGCGATTTTTAGTTAAAAAAATCGCGAAATTTAGTACAGTTAAAATTTTTCAAAAATCCAAAATTGCGAAATTTAATACACGCAAAAAGTTCTAGAATTTCAAAAATAGCTAAAATTTGTGAAAGATTTTTTAAAAACTTTTACTAGTACAGTGGAACCTCCTTTAAAGCGGACACCTCCTTATGACGGACAAAAAATTTTGTCCTTATTAAACTCTTATAATGTAACCTCCCCAAAGCGGACAGTCTTAAGCGGACACCTCCTTAAAGTGGACATTTTTTCGGGTCCCGCACAACAATTCCACCTAAAATTTACCTCTATAAAGCGGACATCGAAAAATTTCAATAAGAACAACAAAATTCAGTATTTTATTTCTTTTTCTTATTGTAAACATAATGTTTACAAGATTTTCTTGTTTTTTTAAGGTTTATCTTATTTGTTACCCAAGTGACAGCTTTTTCTTGTCCACCAACGTGAATCTTTGTGATTCACTGGCAAAAGTAATTAACGGTCTAGAAGACATACAAATTTCCAAAAGATACCAGACAACTATAACAACATTTTTGGACAGCACTTTTTAGAGTTTTTTTGTTATGATTTACGGTTTTGAACAAATTTTGTTATGATTATGGTTTCACTACTTCTTTTAATTAACATGCTGTGTTCCAAGCATAAACAGTGTGTTATTTCATGTTTCAACCCTTTTGAAAAAATTGATTTTGGTTAAATTCGCGAAATTTAATACACGCAAAAAAAGGTTTTTTGAAAAAATTTCGCGAATCGCGAAATTTAATACACCGCGAAATTAAATACACTTTAGGTATTGTATTTAGGATTACATTTTTATCTTGCGTTTATTTGTTAACAAGTCTATTATTTATGATGGTATACTAGGTTTGTATTTATATTTTCATGTATCTAGTGGTTGATATAGTTGTATTTATGTGCTGAGACAGTTGTATATATATTTTGTTTCTAGAAGAGAACGGATGTCCGGGGGTGCATTTGCTAAGTTTTAAGTAATTGTGTTATGGCGTCTGTCCTTGTTGACAGCGCCCGGTCGTCCTGGTTAACGATTGTAGGATATATATTTTTGTGTTTATAGTGTGTCCTTGTTGACGGCAACCAGTTCGTGTAAGTGATATCCTGTCCTTGTTGACAGTTTTGGTTGTAAGTTTGTCTGTTCTTGTTGACAGCAGCATATTTAGGTCCTTGTTGATAGCTATATGTGACATGGAAAGCGAAAAGGGACCATTTGCATATTACGCGTAATTTTATTTTCCTTACGGCGTAAGAAATTTATTTTATTAAAAATTACGCTTAAGTAAGCGTTATTCTTCTTACGCTAGCGTAAGAATTTTAAAGTTTTTCTTACAGCTTACGCCTTACGCCATAAGAATTCTAAAAATTACGCTGACTAAGCATAATTTTTCTTACGGCTTACGCTAGTGTAAGAAAAATTGCAATGGCTTGTCTTCCTTACGGCGTAATCTTAATGTGAATTAATATGGAAATTACGCCTAGTCACCAGAATTTATTACGGCAAACAGGCGTAATTTTCTGGCAAATGGTCCCTTTTCGCTTTCCATGTCACATATGATTTAAGTCACTAATTATCTGTCCTTGTTGACAGCAGTACAATTTACATATTCTGTCCTAGTTGACAGTTCCTTTGTGTGATAGTTTGTGTCCTTGTTGACTTATCGTATACCTCCTGGTTGACATCTGTCCTAGTTGACAATCACTCCTTGTTGACTTTTACAATTTGTTTTACGAATGCACCACCTAGATATTCCCCATTTCGGCCAAATACTTGTTTTTATTGTGTCTTAGCCCATGCCAGTTAATAGGTCTTCAAAAGGTTGTGCAAGGAAAATTATGTCGGTTCCTTGTGTAAATACAGCTTTCAGACAATCTTCCACATAAGCCTTATGACAAAAAAGTGACGGAAACAGGTATTACTTTTATTTAAAGGGTGAATTTAAGGGTGAAAGGGTAAATTTAAGGGTGAGTATTTCAAAAGGGAACTTTTGCAACTCATCAAGCCGACGTTAAAATGTTTTCATTTGTCTTTTTCCCAAATTCACTCTTTCCGGGAATATTATCTGAATAAAGTTACAAAAGTCAATAAAGATCACTGAAACGTTGCGATAGGACCTATTCAGTTAAGGGCACATCTCCACTTGTTGAAGGTGAAATATCTGTTGAATAAAAATAATTTTCAACTGACATTTTACTTTCCCTGAGGAAAATAAAAAAAAAGTTTTCACCAAGGGATTTACCAAAATAACCTAAATAGAATTTCAGCAGACAGTTTTTATTATTGTTAAATTTTGAATTAACCGATGTATCTATTATTTTCAGCTGAAGAAGAACCAGGAAACAAGTGAATTTTTATACACAAATAACTGTTACCTGTAATGTATACATAAAAAGAGTTGGACTAATTTAGAAAGAGTATAGAAATAATATTTGCTGGTCTACTATAATAATTTAGTAACACAGTCTTTTTATATAGAAGATTTAAACCTATGAAGAAAAAAATCATTAATAAATTTTCGACACATCCTTTCTTTTAAGAGATGGTCATCTTTCAACCGTTTAATTCATGAGAGGTGATTTGTTTTATTTCATGGTTTAATGTCGATTACTTCATCATGAAAAAGAAAAACAAAAAGTCAGAAAGAAACACATTTTTGACCGACCAACAATTGGCTATTTATGACTTGACCGGGTCTAAAAAATGGCAAAATTAGTATAAACAAACATTAACATTTCGAAAACATTTTATCGCTATCCATTAGCTACTATACCATACATCTGAGACGCTACTGGTAAATCACATTATAGGTAATTTTTTACATTACATTACTGCTAATCACAGGTAAAGCTGCAAATTTACAGATTAATCACTACAATTACCAGCAATCGCAAAAAAAAACTTAAGTTATTATTACCGGTAATTTGCAAATGTCAGTAAATCGAATGTACTTTTTTCCCATGGACAGTCACATCTACTCTTTTCCCTACCGCTAGACCCCGCCCTTCCATTCTAAGTTACACCTTGGTCTTTTTACCTTGTGTATCATTCGTTGAATTAGGACCTAAATAGAAAAAAAGGTAAACTTTAATAAATTAACTTCTTTGAAATAATAAAACATGGAATGAACCCTTACCAAATACTCGCAGATCAAACGTATAGAACTTCTCATCTTTGTCACCATCAGAATGATAACAGATATAGTTGCCAGAATCTTCAACAGTGAGATTTTGAATTGTTAGCGACTTCCATATTAACCTGTGCTGTTTATTGCAAATCAATTCCTTGCCATCATGATACCATTTAGAAATTTTTGGTTTCTTTTTTGATATTTCGCAGGACATTATTAACTTTTCACCTGCATATCTTGTCAAGTTGGAAGTACCTTGACTTCTTCCCAAGCACTCAGCAGTATAACACACTATGATGGATATAATAGCATTGTTATTATTGTGTAGTATGACTATGGCGTCAACTTATAGTCTCCAGGGTCTAATGTACATTGATCGGATGCTTCCTTCTGTTTTTTTTTCAAAATTTATTACCGTTTAAAAACTGCAAAAATCAGTGTTGTATAGGGGGGATCACAGGTTTAATCCTCCAAAATAAAGATCAGGTTGCCCTTTTCCTAAAAAAGTGCCCTTTGGATGTTCATAATATGGTTTTTTCCCTTCCGCTGGACCCTGCCCTTCCATTCTAAATTACACCTTGGTCTTTTTACCTTGTGTATCATTCGTTGAATTAGGACCTAAATAGAAAAAAAGGTAAACTTTAATAAATTAACTTCTTTGAAATAATAAAACATGGAATGAACCCTTACCAAATACTCGCAGATCAAACGTATAGAACTTCTCATCTTTGTCACCATCAGAATGATAACAGATATAGTTGCCAGAATCTTCAACAGTGAGATTTTGAATCGTTAGCGACTTCCATATTAACCTGTGCTGTTTATTGGGAAACATTTCCTTGCCATCATGATACCATTTAGAAATTTTTGGTTTCTTCTTTGATATTTCGCAGGACATTATTAACTTTTCACCTGCATATCTTGTCAAGTTGGAAGTACCTTGACTTCTTCCCAAGCACTCAGCAGTATAACACACTATGATGGACATAATAGCATTGTTATTATTGTGTAGTATGACTATGGTGTCAACTTATAGTCTCCAGGCTCTAATGTACATTGATCGGATGCTGCCTTTTGTTTTTTTTCAAAATTTATTACCCTTTAAAAACTGCAAAAATCAGTGTTGTATAGGGGGGATCACAGGTTTAATCCTCCAAAATAAAGATCAGGTTGCCCTTTTCCTAAAAAAGTGCCCTTTGGATGTTCATAATACGCCCTTTTCCCTTCTGCTGGACCCTGACCATCCATTCTAAATTACACCTTGGCCTTTTACCTTGTGTATCATTCGTTGAATTAGGACCTAAATAGAAAAATAGGTAAACTTTAATAAATTAACATGCACTCAGCAGTATAACACACTATGATGGATATAATAGCATTGTTATTATTGTGTAGTATGACTATGGCGTCAACTTATAGTCTACAGGGTCTAATGTACATTGATCGGATGCTTCCTTCTGTTTTTTTTTCAAAATTTATTACCGTTTAAAAACTGCAAAAATCAGTGTTGTATAGGGGGGATCACAGGTTTAATCCTCCAAAATAAAGATCAGGTTGCCCTTTTCCTAAAAAAGTGCCCTTTGGATGTTCATAATACGCCCTTTTCCCTTCCGCTGGACCCTGCTCTTTCATTCTAAATTACACCTTGGTCTTTTTACCTTGTGTATCATTCGTTGAATTAGGACCTAAATAGAAAAATAGGTAAACTTTAATAAATTAACATGCACTCAGCAGTATAACACACTATGATGGATATAATAGCATTGTTATTATTGTGTAGTATGACTATGGTGTCAACTTATAGTCTCCAGGCTCTAATGTACATTGATCGGATGCTTCTTTCTGCTTTTTTTTCAAAATTTATTACCCTTTAAAAACTGTAAAAATCACACTTGTATAGGGGGGATCACAGGTTTAATCCTCCAAAATAAAGATCAGGTTGCCCTTTTCCTAAAAAAGTGCCCTTTGGATGTTCATAATATGGTTTTTTCCCTTCCGCTGGACCCTGCCCTTCCATTCTAAATTACACCTTGGTCTTTTTACCTTGTGTATCATTCGTTGAATTAGGACCTAAATAGAAAAAAAGGTAAACTTTAATAAATTAACTTCTTTGAAATAATAAAACATGGAATGAACCCTTACCAAATACTCGCAGATCAAACGTATAGAACTTCTCATCTTTGTCACCATCAGAATGATAACAGATATAGTTGCCAGAATCTTCAACAGTGAGATTTTGAATCGTTAGCGACTTCCATATTAACCTGTGCTGTTTATTGGGAAACATTTCCTTGCCATCATGATACCATTTAGAAATTTTTGGTTTCTTCTTTGATATTTCGCAGGACATTATTAACTTTTCACCTGCATATCTTGTCAAGTTGGAAGTACCTTGACTTCTTCCCAAGCACTCAGCAGTATAACACACTATGATGGACATAATAGCATTGTTATTATTGTGTAGTATGACTATGGTGTCAACTTATAGTCTCCAGGCTCTAATGTACATTGATCGGATGCTGCCTTTTGTTTTTTTTCAAAATTTATTACCCTTTAAAAACTGCAAAAATCAGTGTTGTATAGGGGGGATCACAGGTTTAATCCTCCAAAATAAAGATCAGGTTGCCCTTTTCCTAAAAAAGTGCCCTTTGGATGTTCATAATACGCCCTTTTCCCTTCCGCTGGACCCTGACCATCCATTCTAAATTACACCTTGGCCTTTTTACCTTGTGTATCATTCGTTGAATTAGGACCTAAATAGAAAAATAGGTAAACTTTAATAAATTAACATGCACTCAGCAGTATAACACACTATGATGGATATAATAGCATTGTTATTATTGTGTAGTATGACTATGGCGTCAACTTATAGTCTACAGGGTCTAATGTACATTGATCGGATGCTTCCTTCTGTTTTTTTTTCAAAATTTATTACCGTTTAAAAACTGCAAAAATCAGTGTTGTATAGGGGGGATCACAGGTTTAATCCTCCAAAATAAAGATCAGGTTGCCCTTTTCCTAAAAAAGTGCCCTTTGGATGTTCATAATACGCCCTTTTCCCTTCCGCTGGACCCTGCTCTTTCATTCTAAATTACACCTTGGTCTTTTTACCTTGTGTATCATTCGTTGAATTAGGACCTAAATAGAAAAATAGGTAAACTTTAATAAATTAACATGCACTCAGCAGTATAACACACTATGATGGATATAATAGCATTGTTATTATTGTGTAGTATGACTATGGTGTCAACTTATAGTCTCCAGGCTCTAATGTACATTGATCGGATGCTTCTTTCTGCTTTTTTTTCAAAATTTATTACCCTTTAAAAACTGTAAAAATCACACTTGTATAGGGGGGATCACAGGTTTAATCCTCCAAAATAAAGATCAGGTTGCCCTTTTCCTAAAAAAGTGCCCTTTGGATGTTCATAATATGGTTTTTTCCCTTCCGCTGGACCCTGCCCTTCCATTCTAAATTACACCTTGGTCTTTTTACCTTGTGTATCATTCGTTGAATTAGGACCTAAATAGAAAAAAAGGTAAACTTTAATAAATTAACTTCTTTGAAATAATAAAACATGGAATGAACCCTTACCAAATACTCGCAGATCAAACGTATAGAACTTCTCATCTTTGTCACCATCAGAATGATAACAGATATAGTTGCCAGAATCTTCAACAGTGAGATTTTGAATCGTTAGCGACTTCCATATTAACCTGTGCTGTTTATTGGGAAACATTTCCTTGCCATCATGATACCATTTAGAAATTTTTGGTTTCTTCTTTGATATTTCGCAGGACATTATTAACTTTTCACCTGCATATCTTGTCAAGTTGGAAGTACCTTGACTTCTTCCCAAGCACTCAGCAGTATAACACACTATGATGGACATAATAGCATTGTTATTATTGTGTAGTATGACTATGGTGTCAACTTATAGTCTCCAGGCTCTAATGTACATTGATCGGATGCTGCCTTTTGTTTTTTTTCAAAATTTATTACCCTTTAAAAACTGCAAAAATCAGTGTTGTATAGGGGGGATCACAGGTTTAATCCTCCAAAATAAAGATCAGGTTGCCCTTTTCCTAAAAAAGTGCCCTTTGGATGTTCATAATACGCCCTTTTCCCTTCCGCTGGACCCTGACCATCCATTCTAAATTACACCTTGGCCTTTTACCTTGTGTATCATTCGTTGAATTAGGACCTAAATAGAAAAATAGGTAAACTTTAATAAATTAACATGCACTCAGCAGTATAACACACTATGATGGATATAATAGCATTGTTATTATTGTGTAGTATGACTATGGCGTCAACTTATAGTCTACAGGGTCTAATGTACATTGATCGGATGCTTCCTTCTGTTTTTTTTTCAAAATTTATTACCGTTTAAAAACTGCAAAAATCAGTGTTGTATAGGGGGGATCACAGGTTTAATCCTCCAAAATAAAGATCAGGTTGCCCTTTTCCTAAAAAAGTGCCCTTTGGATGTTCATAATACGCCCTTTTCCCTTCCGCTGGACCCTGCTCTTTCATTCTAAATTACACCTTGGTCTTTTTACCTTGTGTATCATTCGTTGAATTAGGACCTAAATAGAAAAATAGGTAAACTTTAATAAATTAACATGCACTCAGCAGTATAACACACTATGATGGATATAATAGCATTGTTATTATTGTGTAGTATGACTATGGTGTCAACTTATAGTCTCCAGGCTCTAATGTACATTGATCGGATGCTTCTTTCTGCTTTTTTTTCAAAATTTATTACCCTTTAAAAACTGTAAAAATCACACTTGTATAGGGGGGATCACAGGTTTAATCCTCCAAAATAAAGATCAGGTTGCCCTTTTCCTAAAAAAGTGCCCTTTGGATGTTCATAATATGGTTTTTTCCCTTCCGCTGGACCCTGCCCTTCCATTCTAAATTACACCTTGGTCTTTTTACCTTGTGTATCATTCGTTGAATTAGGACCTAAATAGAAAAAAAGGTAAACTTTAATAAATTAACTTCTTTGAAATAATAAAACATGGAATGAACCCTTACCAAATACTCGCAGATCAAACGTATAGAACTTCTCATCTTTGTCACCATCAGAATGATAACAGATATAGTTGCCAGAATCTTCAACAGTGAGATTTTGAATCGTTAGCGACTTCCATATTAACCTGTGCTGTTTATTGGGAAACATTTCCTTGCCATCATGATACCATTTAGAAATTTTTGGTTTCTTCTTTGATATTTCGCAGGACATTATTAACTTTTCACCTGCATATCTTGTCAAGTTGGAAGTACCTTGACTTCTTCCCAAGCACTCAGCAGTATAACACACTATGATGGACATAATAGCATTGTTATTATTGTGTAGTATGACTATGGTGTCAACTTATAGTCTCCAGGCTCTAATGTACATTGATCGGATGCTGCCTTTTGTTTTTTTTCAAAATTTATTACCGTTTAAAAACTGCAAAAATCAGTGTTGTATAGGGGGGATCACAGGTTTAATCCTCCAAAATAAAGATCAGGTTGCCCTTTTCCTAAAAAAGTGCCCTTTGGATGTTCATAATATGGTTTTTTCCCTTCCGCTGGACCCTGCCCTTCCATTCTAAATTACACCTTGGTCTTTTTACCTTGTGTATCATTCGTTGAATTAGGACCTAAATAGAAAAAAAGGTAAACTTTAATAAATTAACTTCTTTGAAATAATAAAACATGGAATGAACCCTTACCAAATACTCGCAGATCAAACGTATAGAACTTCTCATCTTTGTCACCATCAGAATGATAACAGATATAGTTGCCAGAATCTTCAACAGTGAGATTTTGAATCGTTAGCGACTTCCATATTAACCTGTGCTGTTTATTGGGAAACATTTCCTTGCCATCATGATACCATTTAGAAATTTTTGGTTTCTTCTTTGATATTTCGCAGGACATTATTAACTTTTCACCTGCATATCTTGTCAAGTTGGAACTACCTTGACTTCTTCCCAAGCACTCAGCAGTATAACACACTATGATGGACATAATAGCATTGTTATTATTGTGTAGTATGACTATGGTGTCAACTTATAGTCTCCAGGCTCTAATGTACATTGATCGGATGCTGCCTTTTGTTTTTTTTCAAAATTTATTACCCTTTAAAAACTGCAAAAATCAGTGTTGTATAGGGGGGATCACAGGTTTAATCCTCCAAAATAAAGATCAGGTTGCCCTTTTCCTAAAAAAGTGCCCTTTGGATGTTCATAATACGCCCTTTTCCCTTCCGCTGGACCCTGACCATCCATTCTAAATTACACCTTGGCCTTTTTACCTTGTGTATCATTCGTTGAATTAGGACCTAAATAGAAAAATAGGTAAACTTTAATAAATTAACATGCACTCAGCAGTATAACACACTATGATGGATATAATAGCATTGTTATTATTGTGTAGTATGACTATGGCGTCAACTTATAGTCTACAGGGTCTAATGTACATTGATCGGATGCTTCCTTCTGTTTTTTTTTCAAAATTTATTACCGTTTAAAAACTGCAAAAATCAGTGTTGTATAGGGGGGATCACAGGTTTAATCCTCCAAAATAAAGATCAGGTTGCCCTTTTCCTAAAAAAGTGCCCTTTGGATGTTCATAATACGCCCTTTTCCCTTCCGCTGGACCCTGCTCTTTCATTCTAAATTACACCTTGGTCTTTTTACCTTGTGTATCATTCGTTGAATTAGGACCTAAATAGAAAAATAGGTAAACTTTAATAAATTAACATGCACTCAGCAGTATAACACACTATGATGGATATAATAGCATTGTTATTATTGTGTAGTATGACTATGGTGTCAACTTATAGTCTCCAGGCTCTAATGTACATTGATCGGATGCTTCTTTCTGCTTTTTTTTCAAAATTTATTACCCTTTAAAAACTGTAAAAATCACACTTGTATAGGGGGGATCACAGGTTTAATCCTCCAAAATAAAGATCAGGTTGCCCTTTTCCTAAAAAAGTGCCCTTTCGATGTTCATAATATGGTTTTTTCCCTTCCGCTGGACCCTGACCATCCATTAGAGATAGGAAAGTGCCGATGCTAGCGCAGAAATTATATCATCATAATCATATGATTTCGGGAATTTCCCTACTATAGCTAATATTATCATCTTTGTTTTCATAACGCGATACGAGTTACGAAACGTGTTATTTTGATTACATAACACATAAGCAGTTTCTATTATTATATAACCACAAATTACTCATAATTGTAAACAATTAAATATCTCATAAAAATGTAGTAAAAAGCAGTTTGTAGTAGTTTCATTTTTATAACATAAATGAGCTAACAATACATATAACATACAGATCAGCGTAGTCTAGTGGATAAGAACGCTAACTTGTAACAGCAAGGTCGTGTGTTCGAACCCCACGCAGTTCGTCTGAGAGGAAGTATATATACTTCGGCGGTTGTAGATCTCTCATGTTCTGGTTGTAGAACTTGCATGAGTGCGCACTTCCCCGCAGTTGTGTTGAATATATCGCGGAGTGGTTAGCATTGCGTCTGGGTGATTTATCACTGTCAGGTTTCTCTGGTCCATAGAGACATTCAGGTTACCGTCATTTCGATCGAAATTCAACAAACGCCAGGGCTTAGAAGTGTTAGCATGTATCCACAATGCCGGTTATAATTGCAAACTACATGCGTTGATCAGCGAAATAATACATACCATATACTAAACATCATAGTAATCGCTAAAACCAAAGAACTTTTATTTTTTTTGTTTGTGTTGGAGAGCTAGTCACTTTGAGTGAAATATGATACTCTTGCATAACATTAATCATTTTGTTATGTAAACAAAATAAAAACAAAATTATAGCGTTCCGAGAGACACCACAAGCAGACACTAAGGTCTAAATGAATGATATAAAACCCAAGAGCGGAATAATTTGAAAATTGTGGTGAACAGGCGACAGAGTCTGCCGGAAAGGGAAGGTCTAGTGGAGCGGCTAGATTGGAACGGGATGGTGCCGTCCGCTCCCGGTATTCACCACAAAATGTGCCAAAAGTTGTCGGGAAAAACAATGTGACTAGATGTAATATACTCGAACAGATCATGAACGGCCATTGCGTGCCTAGTAGTCGGAGTTCGTAAGTAGTCACACACAAATAGTCTAAGATCTAGGGGTAGAGCTCAGAGCTGGTGGATTCGAGAAGCCAGGGTGGAGTGCCGGTTAGATCGAAGACAATGAATTAAAAACCCTCTAGGGTATCACAACAACAACAACAACAACAACAACAACAACAACAAAAACCCTAGAGGGTTCTCCTAAGGGAGTTTTGTTTTCAATAATAATAATAATAATACCATATACTAAACATCGTGGTAATCGCTAAAACCAAAGCTATTTTCTCTTCTTCATGAGATGGGAGTGAATCTGTTTGACTCACTACTCTTTTGTGAACTTCCTTTTGTGAACTTTTATTTTTTGTTTGTGTTGGAGAGCTAGTCACTTTGGGTGAAATATGATGCTCTTGCATAACATTAATCATTTTGTTTCTTCCAAGGCTCAAGTTGTCATTAGATATGAGAATTTTATTATTATAACCAGACACTCCCGACTTGATGTTTAGATTCATGTCACTAGGTAACATGTAAATACCTTGTCCAACAGAATAATCAACTTTGCTTGAAGCGTAATTTAAAGTATCTTGATAACGTTTAATGTCATCTTGAATATCAACTCTGCGATTAACAATGTCTTCAAAGTTGTTCATAAAAACTCTTTGAGCTGTCAAAGAGCTTGAATTATTACCTAAAATAGAAGAACGAGCTGAGGCTTGTGAACTAAGAACAAGATAAGCATATGCTCTAACACTCTCTGAAATTTTTACAAGACCTGTTTTTGTAAAGCCTTTAGATTTTTCTATAATCCATCGTGTCATGGAGTCGTCTGTGAAATAACTCACACCTGGCGTTGGATAGTCTCTACGTCTTTTTTGATACGAGCTGAAAAAGTATTGCCCTTTATATTTTTTAGGATCAGAATCGACACCATATTCACTACAGATTTTTAAAAACTCTTCTTTGTTATAAGGATTATCGTATTGGTTGAAACTATCTTCAAAAGGTAGAGGTGTCTGCAAACGCTTAATGATTCGTCTAATATGATAATAGACATGAAAACGATATACTGCTCTAATCATAGGAGTAGAGCGACCTTCTTTCAGATGTTCAGAACTGACTCCACAAGCACTTGAAGCACACCAAGTGACAAAATTGAGTTGGGTTTGCCATAATTTAAATGGTTGTTCCTGCCAAATTTTCATACGTTGATCATTTTCATCCATTTTGTAATTAGTAAAAATATTTGGAAAAGTTGCGGGGAAAGAACCGTTCTCAGAGACAATAATTGTTTGTTTGTATAAATCTTTAGCATTCAATATCTGGAGGTCTTGTCCTCCATTTGGCTTATAAGCCGCGTTGGGATTATATTTAAAAATATTCTCCATTATTATTTAATAATATTATCTTATATTTAATACAAGAAAATGTATATCACAGTAAATCTCGTAAGGGGTGAGAAGACCATATATCTACCTTACTCCATTCGAAATATAGACGGTTCGAAAGAGATCGCATTATTTGAGATATTTGCAGACACCGTCACCTATCAAATCACAACACCGATAACATTGAAAACGTCTGACGATGGGAAAGCTGAAAAGTCGATACCAAAACGAACATTCACGAGTAGGGAATTGAATTCCTTTTTAGCAGGTGCCTTTTTAGAAGGTGATATAGAAATTAAATCATTAGCCAAATACCCTCAAATAATCAAAACAAATACGCTAGCTAAAATAACCAAAATGAATTTACATCTCTCTGAACTCAACAACACTCAAAATCTTGAGAATGGAAAGCTAAGTGATATTTTACTAACCGTCCCCATCGCTAAATATAGTGACTTTACACATACTGAGCCTAAAAACCTTCAGTACAAAAAATTAAAAAATGGTGTATTTCAGTCTCTCACGTTGAAACTCACAGATCAACATTGCAATATACTAAGTGAAGATCTGGGTACAACCGTTGTTTTGCACATTCGCTAAAACGAGATAAAAAGTAAAAATTAATTATATATCATAATTAATAATGAAGTATGGAAAGAGGTTAAATCCAGAACGTTCACTTAGAACTGCCCACGGTGTAAAAGGTTCTCGTCAAAAAGTAATTGTCACACACAATCCGAGTGAGATCGATCAAAATCAGTTATTATTGGTTAGGTTTCCAAATTTAGGAAGTGATGATGTCATTATCCCAGGAACAACGAATCTAAGTTTTGATATTGAACTTGAGTCGAAAGCTGACTCAAAAAGAACATTGGTCAGTAACATTGGAAGAGCTATCGTTAAAAAGTTGGCTGTCAAGTTCGAAGGTAACGAGATATTGAGTATCGATGACTTTGATCTTTTTGGGTGTTACAGAGATTTATGGTTAACCAAGTTTGAAAAGAGAAACGCGATAAGACAGGGTATCATCATCGATGATGGGTGTACAGAGAATTGTATGAAATTAAGGATTGGTGCTTCAGATAAAGACACCTCTGATGCAGAAGACAAAGCCATTGCTGACACCTATAAAAACAAGTTTGTCATTCCACTCGACTTTGAGATGCTAGATAGTACTATTCCATATTATCAAGCGGGTTTAGGGAATAGGTTATGCTACGAGATCACATTTAACGACTATAACCGAGTTATTTATTCTGACCGTCCAGATACTGCCGCAGGTCAAAAACGTAACCCAGACGGTAAATACAAAATATCTAACATCTCACTTGAATATGAGCTTGTGACACAACCCACGTTGGCTAGACAAATCGCTTCTGAATATCAAAACATGGCTTTGCTCTATGATAGGATTTTGCGGCACAGACAAATTAGAGTAAACAAGTCAGACACAACGTGGAATTGGTCATTCAACACACCTGCCAAATCTTTGAAGGGTATTTTAGTTCTATTTGAAGAAGAAAAATCCTACAAACGAGAAACCTGTAAATTCTACAATCCAAAGATCAAAAAGGTATCTGTCATCGTTGAGGGTAAGCCTAACCAACTTTTTGCTCAAGGGATGCAGCCGTTTGAACAATACAATGAGATTTGCAAGTATTTTGCTGAAGGAAAACCAAAAGATAATAGCGTCGGCGAAAACCGAAAGCGCTTGGGATTACATGATATAAAAGTCTCTGATTACTTGACAAACAAGTATGCTCTATGGTTAGATTTCAGAACAATTGATGAGAATGCCTTGCATGGCACCGGTCGAAGGATTGAAAATGCGAGTGAAGGTATCACTTTACAGATTGAAAAGACCGCTGAAACTGCAGGAAACTTAAACGCATATATATATATCTAATCATGGATGCTCTATTAAACATACAAAACGGTCAATTTATGTCTGCAGTATATTAGTAAAATGAACACACTTTACATGAAAGAACCTCACACAGCATTATTCGTCGGACCTACAGCGTGTGGCAAAACCGCCCGTGTTGTAAAATTATTAGAAAATGAATATCTCAATCACTTTGATTACATCGTGATTATATGTCCAACTTTGAGGTGGAATCAAACATGCAGAGATCGGAAGTGGTTTTGGACTGACAGCTATGTGATTTTAATTGAACCGCAAGGTCGCTTGTATGAATGGATTAAGGAAATGACCCTCTTTTGTGCTGGATATAAAACCTTATTCCTCATTGACGACATAATCGCTGATGAGGAATTGGACAAAAAGAGACAGCCTTTGCTCGAGTTGGCAATTAGCGGCAGACATCGAAATCATTCGCTATGGTTACTTACACAATCATACAAGGCTATACCTAAAAATTTACGACGGCAAGCTAAAATGTTATATGTGTGGTATCCAAAAGATAGAAACGATCTAGCCACCATTCATGAAGAGAACGATGTCATTGATTCGCGAGAAGAATTGAAAAATGTCAAGGAAAAACTGAAAGGAGGGAAACACACATGCCTAGTCATGAGAATGGAACACCCAAGAACGCACGTGATTTGTTAAACAAGTTGACATATTTGTTACATGACTCTTGTAACAAAAACTATAAGACTACTATAAGACTACTATAAGACTACTGTAAGACTCCTATAAGACTACTGTAAGACTGTTATAAGACTACTATAAGAGAATAATTTACGTCTCAATACAGGATCTAGAATTTTACCAATATGTTTAATCCTCGATTCAAAGCGTACTCTGTCAACAGCAGCCTCTATCCAGTTACTTCTACGAGATTCACAAGCAGAGATATAATGGACCATTACTTTATCATTAAAAGTAACCCTTTTTGTATCTTGATGGGAAAATATAATATCATCATCTGAGGATTCATCATCGAACATAATTGTTTAAGTAAACAATGTTTATTTATTTAACAATGTTAGAATATATTATTAAACATCATCATCCTCTTATAATTATTTTGTCTTAAAAAATTATAAGAAGACAGCAAACTCTTATATAGCAAATTTCAACAAAAGTATAAGAAGATAGCAAACTCTTATACAACAAATTTCAACAAAATTATAAGAAGACAGCAAACTCTTATATAGCAAATTACAACAAATTTATAAGAAGACAGCAAACTCTTATACAACAAATTTCAACAAAATTATAAGAAGACAGCAAACTCTTATATAGCAAATTAC
This sequence comes from Turritopsis dohrnii, assembly GCA_027922465.2. NCBI lineage: Eukaryota > Metazoa > Cnidaria > Hydrozoa > Anthoathecata > Oceaniidae > Turritopsis > Turritopsis dohrnii. The sequence goes on along the minus strand of BQMF02000074.1, from coordinate 1,193,392 downwards.
AACAAATTTATAAGAAGACAGCAAACTCTTATATAGCAAATTACAACAAATTTATAAGAGAGTATAAGAAAATTATAACAAACACAACAAAATGATAGAATATGTCAACTTCGTGTTATTAATCATACTGCTGATCTCGCTATTTTACTTTTATTTTGTGTTAAAAAAATACCTCTCTCTAATAAAAATGGCGGAAACAGCGATCGATAATTTAATCAACCAGAGTTATGATGTTCCGGGTGAATTTCCACCTTCAGATGGTAAAAGACAAAAATTACTCGAGTGTGTCTTAACCGGGAAAAGCAAGCTATACTTAGGGAAAATGTACACGGAAGAGCAAATTAACAAACTCGAAGATAAAAAGGTAGAAGAACTTTTTAGTATCTATGAATCTAACCTATCAGGTCAAATAATAAAATCCTTAGGGAAATCGCTGATACGTATTTTTTCCATGGCGGCTTGTACAACGTTAGGAATAGACAATCAAGAAGCGCTGAGCAATGACCTGGAAACTGACCCCTTCTTAAAATCTGCTCTTCAAAGATTTACATGTGACTTATTTTATAAATACGGTCCATTATTAGCACCACTCAGTGTTGGACTTATTACCGGGAAGCATTATATCAATGAAAGATATTTAAATAAATCCGATGATAATATAAATACAGTAGATAATAAAAATGTCAGAAGAACAGACTCCCATTCAAGTGACAACGAAGAACCCAAAAAAGGTTGAAGCGGGTAAGAAGTTGGCGGAATACAACCGTAAAAAACGAGAACAATTAAAACAAGTGTCGCCTCAAAAAGAAATGGAGAAGCCTGAGGCCTCTCTCACCAAACCAAATGAACAACCTATGAACTACACCTATGGTGTAGGTGGAATAATAGCTCTCGGTTTAGTTGGTGGATTTGCTTATTTTGTGTATAAAAAGAAAGAGCAAATATTACCCCATGGGTCACCATCCACCCCCCTTCCACAAAAATCTAAAATACCGATGAAAATCAATAAACATGAAATGGAATAAAAAGAAAAAAATGTATATATAATAACATGGACAAGAAAAATATCGTCAACGATTTATATCACGCATCAGTCATATCAGCACTCGCTATCGGCTACTCTTGGCTAGCAAAAAAGGTATTAAAAATGACACCACCCTCTATTCAAAAGTTCGACTTGGAAGATACGGGAAAACTAGTTGCCATTATCGCCGCTAGTGAAGTGACAAAGGACTACTTAATCAAACAAAAGATTTTACCTGAAAATATCAATATCAATATCTAAATATGGCTTCTATCGCAATGATGTTGGGTGGAGCTTTAGCTAACGCTTTGGCTTTCACAGGATCAAGCTATCTGTTTTCAAGTTTATCCAAAGACAGAATCGATAAGGAAAGAAAACGTCATGATTTGGCCATAGAAAAATTACAAAAAGCACAGATTGAATGGCAGCAAAAACGACAGGAAAGAATCGATTTTATCAATAAGCAGCTCATGCTCGAAAAGAAGGCTGATTCAAAATTCGTAGAACTAAATGATGCAATGAGAGAGTACAATAGAGTATTTAGTAATCATCTTGAACCGCTACCACGAGAGCCTGTATTGAGCGACTTTTATACACCGAGTCATGATCAACATGAAAGAGAATTGGCTTTTATAGCTCTGAGTACGCTCGGTATTGGTGGAATTGTGTGGTATTTTGAAAGATAAAATGTATATTCAATTTGAGTACAAAAAATTATGTTACACGATACGTGTAACATATATACACACTCAGATGGTTACCGTCTAGTCACGAGGTACGTATAGATCATCCATCCAACCCCTACAATCAGAGCCCATAAATTTTGACTCAACCAACCTACAACTTCTTTTGCTCTAGTGAGTATCCACGATACGATAGATCCAATTATTCCTGGTAAAGCTTCTGCCGCTTTAGATGCTAATCTACCTAGAAGTGATGCTAACGCTTTTAGTTTATTTTTTATCCATTCCTTTGCATCGTCCTTTTTATCACCACCTTTGTCAGGATTTTGTGAAGAGTTTCCAGCTGCTGATGGTAACAAAGCTTCCACAAGGACACCGATAGCCATACCAAACGCTGTCAGAATGCTAACGATTGTTATACCTTGTTCACGGAATAGTGTTCGTATCCTTTCACCTAATGTGGTATCTTTGTCGAGGACTTTAGCAATGGTTTCTTTGATGCTCGTAACTTGACTGTTTAATTTACCTTTGAGAATATCAATGTTCTCTTTCCTAGCTTTCAACTCTTCACGTAATCCATCCATTCTCTCTTCAACCTCTTTTCGTTGTTCGTCCGTGTATGTCGCATCATTTTCCATCTCTTCCAACTTGTTTTTCTCTCGATCGATATGCTGTTCTATTCGAACCTTTTTTGCAACCTCTTCCTGAAGACCTCCTCGTATGTTTCTCAGCGCCTTATCCAATCCTAACAACTCACGTACAGGATATTCAAATAGATCGCCGGTCTGAGTCATTTCATGATCGACAGATTGTTGTCTAAGCGTTGAAATTAAATCTTCCGTACTATTTGCAATGTTCCCCGTAATTTCCTCAAGCTCTACATCACTCGATTTTGTGATTTTAGATGATGAAGGGAGTTCTTCTTGTATTTTGTTTAACATAACTGCTTGTCGTGCTGTTATTTTGCCAATAGGTATATCAAACCCTAATTTACGTAACCCCTCCTTACCCAATATATCAGCTATAGTACCGGTAGCCCTTAGTATTCCATCTCTCTTCGTCAATGGATCGCTACTGTCTTTGTAGTATAATTTACCTTCTCTGATTTCAAACAGATCGGTATGTTTGGAATTAGGTTTTTCCTGATTGAGGCTTTCAGATAATCTATCATACAGCCCTTCAACTAGTTCTTTCAAAACTCTAGTATTCAGACTGAGACCTCCAAATGATGTTTCTCGTTCACCTGATGTATGTATCTGTGCACCCGTACGATCACCGGTCGGTATGAGAGGAAACGTCTCATCGGTTGTTTCATCCGTCGTCATCCCATGTTCTCCAAAGGGGTCAATATCAATGTCTGCCATTTTATTTATTTATTTAGAGGATAATTTATTATTATTTATTATTATAACATCCCTCTAAATATGAGTTTTAAAAAAATTTATCCAAAACTACCCACTGCTCCTGAGGATTTGAATGAGCAGAAAAAGTTTAACGCAAGCGTAATAAATTCAGAATTTGAAGAGTTGATAAAACTTAAGAACAAGTTTAGCATCAAGCTCAAGAGATACAACAAGGCGATAGAACGATCGATGCTACTAAATGCTAGCTCAAGCGCTATAACCATTGGCTCTGGCATCGGTTCAATTGCAACAGGGGCTACTATTATCGGAATACCTATTTCTGCAGGATTAGGTGGTGTAGCCTTAGCCGGCTCTATCTGTACCGGACTTACCACAGCTGTCATCAAAAGATATCAAAAGAAAGTAGAAAAAGTGATAAAATTATATGATATTGTTACATCCTCAATCGCTGTGTTCGAAACTAACATAAGTCAGGCGCTGACTGATGGAAGGATCAACCTCTCAGAGTTCCAGGTTTTGCAGGGAACATATTACAGCGCTTTACAAAAACTCAGCTCTATAGATAGAAAGATGGATACCGAAGCCCAAAATCAATTTCAAAAAAGTTTGATGATAGAACTCCAAAACCTGAAAAAATCCATAACCGAAAATGGTTACTAGGATGTGTGGTTATGTGCTCCTCAATTTGAAAAAGTGATAAAGTGATAAATGAAACTGATATAAAGAGATATGATCACAAGTATATATAGACAATGGAATTCCCAACAGTTGATACATTCGAACAAACAATCAAAAAGCAAAACAAGGAACAAATGGCAGAGATCATAAAGTGGCGAGAGCTACCTGAAAACGTGATTTATCATGTTAAATTTTTTTCTACAAAAGCTATGTATGCAGAGTTGAAAGACGGAGCAGGAAATATATATAAGGTGTGGTTGCCTGAAAAACTTTTCATTGAATTAAATGATTATGGTTGGAGCTCTAGAGAGGCCTTTGTCTGACCGAAAGGTCTCAAACAATCTCAAAAGAATTCAGAAAGACAATTCTTTGATTATGACATTATATGGCGCTAGATAAAATCTCGTCGACTCATCTTTACTTGTTTCTAGTAAAGATACTTTTGTACGATTCACCAACCTTGCACATAATCAGGAGGTAGCTCTGTATCTTCAGGTATTAATATCAGCTCTTCTTTCACAAAAGCTCGTTCAGGTCCATCTTGAAGGTAATACATTACACGGTTACCAGGTTGCTCTATTACCTCACTCAATCTATATGTCTTCTTTGACCATATCCTATCTGTTGCTCTTTTTCGATGGTCGTCGTGCTCTTCACCCGGTTGCAATAGATATCTATACAAACCATCTTGAGGTAATTTTTCTTCAGGTGGATAGCTCTCTCGTTTAGCGAGAGTTACCTCTTTCATTTTAATAGCATCTTTCGGTTTCATATCGATCATCCGAGTCTTCGTATCGTTTAATCTATCCACAAGTTTATACAAATATTTGACCCACGTAGATGATACCTTTTCCGAATCGTTCAGTTCTTGAGCATCTTGTATTTTGAATAAATTTTCGGCAAGTATCTTGTTCAACGCCTCGACAAACGCTGTATGGGTATGCTTATATTTAGTAGTTACTCTTTTAATTTCGACGTTATTCTTCTCCAACAGCTTTGTCACATCGGCTTTGAATTCTGAACCGTTATCACATTGAAATACTTTTGGGTAGTTTAAGGGCCCAACTCTATAGATATCTCTTATCATATCGGCAACCTCTTTGGCTTTCTTAGTCTTCAAAGGTCGGGCTACTTTGTAACGTGAAGCAACATCGATACCGGATAAGATGTACTTGTATTTATTACCATATAGCATATCACTAGGCATATACAATATATCAAATTGATGAATCTCATTCGGTTTAGTTACCTCATAATGTGGACGTTCGATCCTTTTCGTTGTCGGTAGATGTACCTGCCACAAAGCTTGTTTTGATAGCCACTTCTTAATTTCCTTCGGTTTGAAACCAAATCCTCTTAGATTGCGAACAGCCTTTTGTCCTTTCCACAAGTTTTGAGGTTGATTATAAATCTCTTGAAGTTTAGTGTCTGACATTTTTTTATTTATAAACAACGTTCATTTTAGCTCATTTTGTTAAAAAAAATGACATCAAAGTGGTTTAAAAGTTTTTATTATCTTTATATAAAGAATAAACATGACCGACAAAACAGAATCAGATTACCAATCAATGACTTATGATACATTGATAAACTTATGCACATCACGAAAAATAAAATATGTTAAGCAAATGAGTAAAGCTAAAATGGTTGAGGTACTTGAAAAAAATGATAAGGATCCATCTTATACTCTTGATCCTGATACGAAACAAGCATTTTATACACGCTATTCAAACTGGATAAATAACAACGAAGAAAAATATCTCAGATATCGAGAGAATAATAAAGAGCAGAAAAAGATGGTTCGGAAACAAAAAAAATTGGCTCGTTCAACCTCATAAAGGGTGTTTTTTTTGTTACTTAAAACCAAGTAACAAATGTTACCTAGAGAGTTTGAAAGTTGGAAATTTTAAAACATCTTAAAGAAATCATGATCACTTAAATATTACACAAATAATAATTATACAATATGACTTCACGAAATACTGTTGTTGAATTAAAAGCTATCGCGAGAGAGCGTGGCATACCTGGCTACTCAAAACTCAGAAAAGCTGAGTTGATCGAATTATTAGCAAACCCACCTGTCCGACCTGTTCCACTACCAAGACCTACTAGGTTTAACCGACCTGTTCCACCACCAAGACCTGTTCCATTTATTCCTACCCAACAAGATATGGATTTGTTTGAGCAACAAGAAATGGGAAAATCTCGACCTGTTGTGAAAAGCAAGTTGAATGAATGGAGAGATTGGTTAATAAATCATACACCTAAAGCTATTAAGGAGAAAGTGAGTAGCGCTTTCAGAGAGATGAAGAAGAAGATTCTCAATCTCTACAAGAGGAAGAATGATGAAAAAGATGAAAAATTGGTGGAACCAAAAGCGTTTGTCCCCATTGAAATGGCGTTTGAGGGTTCTTACAAAAGGTTCAAGATAAACTCAGATGGAAAAAAGGACGTTGATTCGTTTCTCAAAAAGGTTCGACTCATTTTAAGTGATCTGATTATGGGAGAACTCAAAAATAAAAAATCAATAAAAATTCAAGCAACTGTGTGGATCAAATGGAGAAAGGAGGATTTATCCAATCCTGAAGCAACAATCTACGTTGATAAGGCGTTCAATAGCAATATGGAAACAATTCATAGTGAAAGCGATATATCTGATGTTATTAATAAGATGTTCAATAAGATAATCGAACAGGTTGAAAACCCTGCGTTACCTCAATCCGGCTTTGTTATCGATAAAATTTTAAATATTGATGTGGATTTTCACAAGCTAAAATTAACGAGAGGCAGCTCTTACTTACCGCTACCTAAGAATTTCAGTGGTAAGTATTCGATAATCAATCCTAAAAACGAAGATGATGAAGAGTGCTTCAAATGGGCTGTTATCGCAGCTCTCAATCATGATAAGATTAAGAAAGATCCGTAAAGGATAACGAATCTCAAGAAACATGTTGATAAATATAATTGGGAGGGTTTATCGTTTCCAATGGCGCTAAATAAAATAGATTTGTTTGAGAGAAGGAACCTGGATATCGCTGTGCATGTTTTGACAAAAGATGTGGCAGAAGGTATCTATATGTGTCGTAAGTCGAAGCATCTTGATCGCAAAGAAACGGTTGTTTTGTTTTTACTATGTGAAGAGGAAAAGAGACATTATATAGCTGTAAAGAACTTGAGCGGTGTCTTGAGTAAGGTCAACTCGAATCATGAACATAAAGAACATTATTGCTTGAATTGTCTCAATGGATTCTCAAGTGAGAAAACACGAGATGAACACTTTGAATATTGTAAAAATAATGATGTTGCGAAGATTGAGATGCCAAAGGAGGGTAGCACTGTTAAATTTCATGACGGTCAGTACCAGCTCAAAGCTCCTTTCATAATGTATGCTGATTTCGAAGCTTTGTCAAAAGAGGTTTGTAAAGAACCGTGTAGCGTTATTGGATCATCCACTAAAAAGGTTGGTATACATATCCCCACAGGCTTCTGTTGTTATAGCAAATTTGCTCATGGTGAAGTTTCAGACCCTCTAACGCTTTATCGAGGTGAAGACTGTGTTTTACGTTTTGTGGATCATGCGGTAGGTGAAGTGAAAAGGTTATACAATATGTTTCCTAAACAGAGAATGCGAGACCTCACATATGAAGAGGAACAGGGATTTATCGATTCAGATAAATGTCACATATGTATGAAAGAATTTGAAAAAGATAATATTAAGGTTAGGGATCATTGTCATTTTACTGGTAAATTTCGTGGAGCTGCACATCAGTCTTGTAATATCCGTTACAAAGTGCCTAAATACATCCCGATCGTCTTTCACAATCTGAGCGGATATGATGCTCATCTATTTATCAAAGAACTAGCCAAACAGTATGGAGATGAAGGGATTGCCGTCATCGCTGAAAACAAAGAAAAATATATCTCTTTCTCATTGGATGTTAAGGTTGGTGAATACATTGATAAAAATGGGGTGACTAGGGTTCAAAAGATACAGTTGAGATTCATCGATAGCGTGCGTTTCATGGCTAGTAGTCTGGATAACTTGGTAAACAATCTATCCGACGATCAGTGTAAAAACCTTCGAAAATTCTTCAAGGGTGATGAGCAATTCAAATTATTGAGAAGAAAAGGAGTTTATCCTTATGAATACATTGATTCTTTTGATAAGTTTAATGAAACTAAGCTCCCACCAAAAGATGCTTTTTACAGCAAGTTGAACATGAAAGGTATCAGTGATGCTGATTATACGCATGCGCAGAATGTGTGGAAACACATGGAAAATAAAAATATGGGTGCGTATCATGATCTCTACCTCAAGACAGACGTTCTATTGCTTGCTGATGTTTTTGAGACTTTTAGGGAAACATGTATAACAAACTATAAATTGGATCCTGCGCATTTTTACACTGCTCCAGGATTAGCTTGGCAAGCCTGTTTGAAAAAGACAGAGGTTGAGCTGGATCTGTTGTCAGATATGGATATGTTTCTGTTCGTAGAGCAAGGTATTAGAGGAGGTCTCTGTCAGGCTGTTCATAGACATGCTAAAGCTAATAACAAGTATATGGATGCTAAATATAAGAAGACTGAAGAAAGTAGCTATCTCCAATATCTTGATGCAAATAATCTATATGGATGGGCTATGATTCAGAAGCTACCGACAGGGAATTTCAAGTGAGTAGATGTTAATAAATTTACCACCGATTTCATTTCAAAGTTGGCTGAGAAAGACGGTAAATATGGTTATCTTCTTGAAGTTGATGTGAACTATCCTCAGGAGCTTCATGATTCACATAACGATCTTCCGTTTATGCCTGAGCGAAAGAAGATCAATGGTGTAGAAAAGCTAACTCCATGTCTTTCAGACAAGAAGAACTATATTATTCATATCCGTGCACTTGATCAAGCGCTGAAGCATGGTCTTGTTCTTGAGAAGGTTCATAGAGTACTGAGATTTAGACAAAGTGCATGGTTGAAGCCGTACATCGATTTCAACACCAATTTGCGTACTAAATCAAAGAATGACTTTGAAAAGGACTTTTTCAAGCTCATGAACAATTCAGTCTTTGGTAAAACTATGGAGAATCAACGTAAACATAAAGACATACGCTTGGCTACCAAGAAAGAACAATATGAGAAGCTGGTGATGAAACCTAATTTCAAGGGTAGTATCTGTTTCAGTGAACATTTGATGGCTGCTGAAATGCAAAAGATCAAACTCGTGTTGAACAAGCCGATCTATCTGGGACCTACAGTTCTTGATTTGTCAAAGACGATTATGTACGAGTTTCACTATGATTACATGAAACCAAAATATGGTGACAATCTAAAGCTCTGCTATATGGATACAGACAGCTTTGTCTATCACATCAAAACCGACGACTTTTACAAAGATATTGCCGATGATGTAGCTTTGAGATTCGACACTTCAGCGTACGATGTGAAAGATAATAGACCTTTACCCATAGGTTTGAATAAGAAAGTCATCGGTCTAATGAAAGATGAGTTGGGTGGTAAGATAATGACAGAGTTTGTTGCTCTAAGAGCGAAGACCTATGCATATAAACAGCTGGATGGAAAAGAAGACAAGAAGTGTAAGGGAGTCAAGAAGTGCGTAGTAAAGAAGACCATGGGGTTTGATGATTACAAGAGATGCTTGTTCGATGGTAAGAATGTTTACAGAGAACAGATGACCTTTCAATCGATTAAGCATGATGTTCACACTATAAAAACAAACAAACTCGCTCTCAATGCGGATGATGACAAAAGAATTATTGCAAAAGATGGTATTGCTACATATGCTAGAGGACATTACAGGTATGTATAAGATAACAAAGAGGTAAGAGGTAAAAAAACAAAAAAGTTGAATAAAACATTATAAAGGAATTATACACAGTAATATATAATACCTATGGATATTGACAGATTAAAACGTATTACAAATCATCAAAATAAAATGACAAGCATGTTATTATTAACACAGTTGAAAGAAAAAAATTGTGTAACTAATTTTGAGAAAGTAATGTGCGATGCGTGTTATTACGGACACATCAATGTTTTAGAATGGTTGAAAAACAATGGAGTTAATGATTTTAGTAAAGGAGTAGAATTTGCATGTTTTAATGGTCGCATCGATGTTTTAGAATGGTTGAAAGATAACGGCGTCGTTGATTTTAGTAAAGGGGTACGCGGTGCATGTTTTAACGGTCGCGTCGATGTTTTAGAATGGTTGAAAAACAATGGAGTTAATGATTTTAGTAGAGCAGTAGAATTTATATGTAAAGCTAGGAGTATATTTCGCTGATCTGTATGTTATAAAGTTTAAACTACTACAAACTGCTTTTTACTACATTTTTATGAGATATTTAATTGTTTACAATTATGAGTAATTTGTGGTTATATAATAATAGAAACTGCTTATGTGTTATGTAATCAAAATAACACGTTTCGTAACTCGTATCGCGTTATGAAAACAAAGATGATAATATTAGCTATAGTAGGGAAATTCTCGAAATCATATGATTATGATGATATAATTTCTGCGCTAGCATCGGCACTTTCCTATCTCTCCATTCTAAATTACACCTTGGCCTTTTTACCTTGTGTATCATTCGTTGAATTAGGACCTAAATAGAAAAATAGGTAAACTTTAATAAATTAACATGCACTCAGCAGTATAACACACTATGATGGATATAATAGCATTGTTATTATTGTGTAGTATGACTATGGTGTCAACTTATAGTCTCCAGGCTCTAATGTACATTGATCGGATGCTTCTTTCTGCTTTTTTTTCAAAATTTATTACCCTTTAAAAACTGTAAAAATCACTCTTGTATAGGGGGGATCACAGGTTTAATCCTCCAAAATAAAGATCAGGTTGCCCTTTTCCTAAAAAAGTGCCCTTTGGATGTTCATAATATGGTTTTTTCCCTTCCGCTGGACCCTGCCCTTCCATTCTAAATTACACCTTGGTCTTTTTACCTTGTGTATCATTCGTTGAATTAGGACCTAAATAGAAAAAAAGGTAAACTTTAATAAATTAACTTCTTTGAAATAATAAGACATGGAATGAACCCTTACCAAATACTCGCAGATCAAACGTATAGAACTTCTCATCTTTGTCACCATCAGAATGATAACAGATATAGTTGCCAGAATCTTCAACAGTGAGATTTTGAATCGTTAGCGACTTCCATATTAACCTGTGCTGTTTATTGGGAAACATTTCCTTGCCATCATGATACCATTTAGAAATTTTTGGTTTCTTCTTTGATATTTCGCAGGACATTATTAACTTTTCACCTGCATATCTTGTCAAGTTGGAAGTACCTTGACTTCTTCCCAAGCACTCAGCAGTATAACACACTATGATGGACATAATAGCATTGTTATTATTGTGTAGTATGACTATGGTGTCAACTTATAGTCTCCAGGCTCTAATGTACATTGATCGGATGCTGCCTTTTGTTTTTTTTCAAAATTTATTACCCTTTAAAAACTGCAAAAATCAGTGTTGTATAGGGGGGATCACAGGTTTAATCCTCCAAAATAAAGATCAGGTTGCCCTTTTCCTAAAAAAGTGCCCTTTGGATGTTCATAATACGCCCTTTTCCCTTCCGCTGGACCCTGACCATCCATTCTAAATTACACCTTGGCCTTTTTACCTTGTGTATCATTCGTTGAATTAGGACCTAAATAGAAAAATAGGTAAACTTTAATAAATTAACATGCACTCAGCAGTATAACACACTATGATGGATATAATAGCATTGTTATTATTGTGTAGTATGACTATGGTGTCAACTTATAGTCTCCAGGCTCTAATGTACATTGATCGGATGCTTCTTTCTGCTTTTTTTTCAAAATTTATTACCCTTTAAAAACTGTAAAAATCACACTTGTATAGGGGGGATCACAGGTTTAATCCTCCAAAATAAAGATCAGGTTGCCCTTTTCCTAAAAAAGTGCCCTTTGGATGTTCATAATATGGTTTTTTCCCTTCCGCTGGACCCTGCCCTTCCATTCTAAATTACACCTTGGTCTTTTTACCTTGTGTATCATTCGTTGAATTAGGACCTAAATAGAAAAAAAGGTAAACTTTAATAAATTAACTTCTTTGAAATAATAAAACATGGAATGAACCCTTACCAAATACTCGCAGATCAAACGTATAGAACTTCTCATCTTTGTCACCATCAGAATGATAACAGATATAGTTGCCAGAATCTTCAACAGTGAGATTTTGAATCGTTAGCGACTTCCATATTAACCTGTGCTGTTTATTGGGAAACATTTCCTTGCCATCATGATACCATTTAGAAATTTTTGGTTTCTTCTTTGATATTTCGCAGGACATTATTAACTTTTCACCTGCATATCTTGTCAAGTTGGAAGTACCTTGACTTCTTCCCAAGCACTCAGCAGTATAACACACTATGATGGACATAATAGCATTGTTATTATTGTGTAGTATGACTATGGTGTCAACTTATAGTCTCCAGGCTCTAATGTACATTGATCGGATGCTGCCTTTTGTTTTTTTTCAAAATTTATTACCCTTTAAAAACTGCAAAAATCAGTGTTGTATAGGGGGGATCACAGGTTTAATCCTCCAAAATAAAGATCAGGTTGCCCTTTTCCTAAAAAAGTGCCCTTTGGATGTTCATAATACGCCCTTTTCCCTTCCGCTGGACCCTGACCATCCATTCTAAATTACACCTTGGCCTTTTTACCTTGTGTATCATTCGTTGAATTAGGACCTAAATAGAAAAATAGGTAAACTTTAATAAATTAACATGCACTCAGCAGTATAACACACTATGATGGATATAATAGCATTGTTATTATTGTGTAGTATGACTATGGTGTCAACTTATAGTCTCCAGGCTCTAATGTACATTGATCGGATGCTTCCTTCTGCTTTTTTTTCAACATTTATTACCCTTTACAGGCCTGGCCGTGAATAAAATGCTTCACGTGCGGTAACCGCACGCCAAAAAAGTGATCGCACGCCACGGGACCTGGAAACTAAGCTGCCTTTTAATTTTACTGAATAACACGAAAACGAGTCCTGCTGGTACCACCTATGTTTTCATATTCTTTCGTTAGGTGAACAAATGAATTCAAATAATGAAGGAAATTTCAAAATTACCTTAGCAACGGTTGTCGTTTCCTTAGCAACAGCGAATAAACCTAAGCTATAATGTAGGTCGGCATTGCCATTCTGAGGCCTACCACAGGTCGGCAATTTATTAACTTGCATCTAACAAGCACAGTGACGAATTGAAAAAAAATGTATTCGTTGAAACGTGACTTCATTCATCAAGCAAGTTTTTCTTTCGTAAATATGAACATATATAACACCTGTTGATTAATCTACATTAATGATTAATTCAAGTTGATCATTCTTTCTACCAGCTGATGGAAGAAAAAATATGTGATCAAATGTTCCGTTATTGTGAAAAAAACGTAAATGTTCTGCACGTGCGATTTATAAATCTGTTTGATTGCACGTGCGGTAATCGCACGCCTAGGGTCCGTTTTTACGAAATTCACGTGTGCGATTAACGCACGCCTTAGCCAATCTAGGCGTGTGTGGGCGCGTGCGCGTGCGATCGCACGCCATTCATGACCAGGCCTGCTTTAAAAACTGCAAAAATCACTCTTGTATAGGGGTGATCACAGGTTTAATCCTCCAAAATAAAGATCAGGTTGCCCTTTTCCTAAAAAAGTGTCCTTTGGATGTTCATAATATGGTTTTTTCCCTTCCGCTGGACCCTGCCCTTCCATTCTCAATTACACCTTGGTCTTTTTACCTTGTGTATCATTCGTTGAATTAGGACCTAAATAGAAAAATAGGTAAACTTTAATAAATTAACTTCTTTGAAATAATAAAACATGGAATGAACCCTTACCAAATACTCGCAGATCAAACGTATAGAACTTCTCATCTTTGTCACCATCAGAATGATAACAGATATAGTTGCCAGAATCTTCAACAGTGAGATTTTGAATCGTTAGCGACTTCCATATTAACCTGTGCTGTTTATTGGGAAACATTTCCTTGCCATCATGATACCATTTAGAAATTTTTGGTTTCTTCTTTGATATTTCGCAGGACATTATCAACTTTTCACCTGCATATCTTGTCAAGTTGGAAGTACCTTGACTTCTTCCCATGCACTCAGCAGTATAACACACTATGATGGATATAATAGCATTGTTATTATTGTGTAGTAAGACTATGGTGTCAACTCATATTCTCCAGGGTCTAATGTACATTGATCGGATGCTGCCTTCTGTTGTTTTTTTCAAAATTTATTCAATTTCCGCGCTTATAGCATAGGAAATTGTTTGGTTTACACATTCTATCTATCTATCTCTGTCACAGTTTCTCGTCGTTTTCGGAAATTCCGTTCGGATTTCGGATTGTTTGTTTATTCAAAATAGTTCATGACTGACCTACCTTAAGGCTGAAATACACGATAAGTTTAATTGGACCAATAAGTTGCATATAAAAAACTTATAAGTTTAAATGTAGATTGGCAGCTGTTTACACGATCAGTTTAAACTTATCTGTTGAAAAGAAAAAACTCCTCTTTTCGCTATGGATATCAATGAGCGCAGATGCATCAGTAGCTTTAGTAACTATAGCAGCAACGCATGTCTTTGAAGAAAATAATAGGGTGAAAAAACGAATAAAACTAGTTACTTGGGTGAAGCCCTGACTTTTAAAAAGAAAGATATATGGTGCTTTTAATGCACTTCTTAGCCAATTTCGAATGGAAGATCCTACAGAATAGACATCGGAGCTTTTTCCATTCTTCAATGAATTTTTCTGTTTTTTCTTCCTTTTCTGCTTTGCTAGCCATTTTCAAAAAGTACGCTTTCCACTATACTCAAGTTTCTCAACACATGTTTCACAAACACGTGGCTGGTAAACAACATCACAATAGAGCTTTTGTTAATTAAATTCAAATTCAATAGAAAAAAACGTCCAACTAGTTGGCCAAAGTTGAACATGTCCAACTTTTTAAAAAACTTATAAAACCAGAAAAAATTGTACGTCTTTGCTGTTTACACGATCAGTTTTTTTATGTTACAACTAAACGGTCCAATTAAACTTATCGTGTATTTTAGCCTTTAGGAACTTACGACAAGTTTGACTAAAATTGGGCAATTTAGACAATGTGCTTATTTAGAAGCAGGCTTTGTAATATGAAAAAAGGAGGCGTGTGACGTCTCGCACGCCTAATCAAGAATTAAGGCGTTTTAGGCGTGCTAATTATCACTCCCCTGAAGCTGTTCAGGCGTGTGATGGTGTGCGATCCTAGAAATCGTTATTATTCTTACGTTCTAATGGAAACGAAATTTTTGATCCCTAGTCAACGTGTATTTAATGTTTCTGTGAGGAGTTACGAAAAATTTACGAAAGAAATCTCCAGCTAATGAATGGTTTTGTTCAAAACGTAACAAATGTTCATTTTATTTTCAAATTTAAAATGCAATTCAATCTTCTCATGAGTCGCGTGATTACGCGAGCGCTCGATATAACTATCCTAGAGTTAGTTAAGAAATACTTTTAATCGCACGTAGATGCTCTAAAAACATGCTCAACTTATTATAAAAGTTTTCGAGGTCAATTGACAACGAAAGATAACGCGGTATATTAAGTGATTATTCGCCAATTTGCTGTTGCTAGGGAGAACGACCACCGTTGCTAAGGTAATTTTGAAATTTCCTTCGTTATATGAATTCATTTGTTCACCTAACGAAAGAATCTGAAAACATAAGTGGTACCAGTAGGGCTCGTTTTCGTGATATTCAATGAAATTAAAAAGCATCTTAGTTTCCAGGTCCCTTTACAGTAACAGTGAAATGGAAGCTTTAACTGGTATTTCCACAAATAGAAACTTGCGCAAGTTAAAATAACAATTCTGCTGGCTGGTTGCACACCTCTCATGACAAGACCTGGGTGCTTCTTCAAAAATGTTTTAATATATAAATTTAAAGCTAAAAATAGAGCGTTTTTTGAGAAGCAGGTGTTTTTTAATGCTCAAGCAATACTCCTCACGGGATGAAATGTTTATTATTCTTATGACGAAAATCTTTATTTTTAATAGTAGACACCATTGTTTAAAAAATGTCTACATATTTTTTCATACACACGTGGAGTGTTTCTTCATAGAAACTTTCTGTATTAGAAAAAAACCCGGAAATCACGAATGAAAAGAAATTATAAATTAAATAAAAAAAATGACATATAAATTATACGCAGAGATAATCATCGAGGCGTGCGAAATGTAGCATGTCTCAAGCAACTGTTAAGGCGTGCTTTTTGTTGCACGTCTGAAGAATTTAAGGCGTGCGTGGAGGCGCGCGCGTGCGATCGCACGCCTCATATTACAAAGCCTGTAGGAGTTGACGGTCATTTTGTCAGACTTGACTAAAATTGGACAATTTGGGCCAAATTTGGACCAAATTTCGAAAGTTCTTCAAATTTTATGAAATTATGCATGGATTACATTTGAAATGTGCTGATTTCGAATTTGACAGTCATTTTATCAGATTTGACTGAAAATGGGCAATTTGGGCCGAATTTGGATAAAATTTCGAAAAATCTTCAATTACATGAATAAACATCACGCGTAAGATATTGGTGAACTGTTTTTCTGGCCCCGAAACATCATAGTGATTTGCAAGGCTGTCAAGATTAAGTTAAATAAAGTAAAGAAGGGAGTAATTTGATGTATTCCAGACTGCATCAAATTATTAGTCAGTGTACAAGTCATTCAGATATCTTGAAAATTAGCCTATAGCAATTTTCTCAAGGGCTGATGCGGAAATTGTTCAAGCCTAATGGCTTCTAGTTACCCATTAAAAACTGCAAAAATCACTCTTGTATAGGGGGATTACAGGTTGAATCCTCCAAAATAAAGATCAAGTTGCCCTTTTCCTAAAAAAGTGCCCTTTGGATGTTCATATTATGCTCTTTTCCCTTCCGCTGGACCCTGCCCTTCCATTCTAAATTACACCTTGGTCTTTTTACCTTGTGTATCATTCGTTGAATTAGGACCTAAGTAGAAAAATAGGTAAACTTTAATAAATTAACTTCTTCGAAATAATAAAACATGGAATGAACCCTTACCAAATACTCGCAGATCAAACGTATAGAACTTCTCATCTTTGTCACCATCAGAATGATAACATATATAGTTGCCAGAATCTTCAACAGTGAGATTTTGAATCGTTAGCGACTTCCATATTAACCTGTGCTGTTTATTGGGAAACATTTCCTTGCCATCATGATACCATTTAGAAATTTTTGGTTTCTTCTTTGACATTTCGCAGGACATTATCAACTTTTCACCTGCATATCTTGTCAAGTTAGAAGTACCTTGACTTCTTGCCACGCACTGAGCAGTAAAACACACTATGATGGATATAATAGCATTGTTATTATTGTGTAGTAAGACTATGGTGTCAACTTATAGTCTCCAGGGTCTAATGTACATTGATCGGATGCTGCCTTCTGTTTTTTTTCAAAATTTATTACCCATTAAAAACTGCAAAAATCACTTTTGTATAGGGGGATTACAGGTTTAATCCTCCAAAATAAAGATCAAGTTGCCTTTTTCCTAAAAAAGTGCCCTTTGGATGTTCATAATATGCAGTACTGCAGTAATACTGCACTCAGCAGTATAACACACTATGATGGATATAAATAGCATTATATAAGTGTTCATAATAAAAAGAAAAATCTACATGTATATTTGGAAACACAAAAAAATTACCACTCACAAGATAGCAACAAGACGGCAATAAAACTTCCAACGATCATTGTCACATAATGAATTGTTTAGAAGGTTAACCTAAAAATAACGTAAATTCACATTTCAACTACTTTAAAGAGAAATTAAGCCTTAAAAATTTCTGTTCTGATTTTGAGCATGAAATACTTCATTTATCCTAGAGGAACACCTTTTTATGTATATAAGGTATTCTAAATGAAAAATATTGCTACAAAAACAACTTAGTTAAATCGCTATACAGCTTCCGTTATGAATATCATAATGTCACAGAGTGAATTTTGTTTGCATGAATATCAGACATAGGCAACACAATGATGGAATGGTTTTTATGCCTATGTTCTAAAGATACGAAAAACGGTAGAAAAACATCATAAACAGGAAGGTGATTATCATTCATCAACATAACAATCTTAAGTATCAAGAAACAGCAAAATATAAAATAAGTTAGATACTAAATCACAAAAATCTGAGTATAATTATCATTTAAGAAAAAATTATCACAGAAGATTAATGAGATCTTTCTGCAGCTAACATAAAAAGTTTTTGATAAAGGCTTAATTTCCCTAAGGAACTAATTTTCGTAGTACAAATTTTGGCAGAACTTATTTTCACATTTTTTGGCCCTTTCCGTGAAATTAAGTTCCACGAAATTTAAGATTTTTAAGCCTTTAAATTGCTGATTCAATTTTTAGCACCAAGTAACACTCTGATACTCATAATTTAGTTACATTCAGTGTTTACAATTTCAGCTTTATTTTTTCTATTTTTGAAGCATTCAGGGCCGCATCCCGAAGTGATTTGGTACCGTTTGAACAGTATGGGCGCCCAAAAACATATAACAAATCTTTTTTTCAAAATTATTTTTGTACTTTTTACTTCAGAATTATCCTTTAAAAGACCTTACTTACTGTATTTACAGAAGGTTTGCATCAATATTTAGTATTCACAATTTTATTCTGAACTATCCCTTGTTGCTATTAAGATTCTGGTTGGAATCCAATCCTGACAAACAGGATCTTACAGGATCCTTACAGGATCCTTGAAGGATCTTACATAGGATCCTGGTAGGATCTTACATAGGATCCTGTCAGGATCCTAGCTAGGATTTCAACCAGAGATACCATCAGATGCTACTAGTACGTAATGTAGCTAACAGCAACAATGGTTTATATTCCGCAAAAATAAACTGATTACAACAACGTTTTGAAGCAAAAATTTTTAACACTTTATTCGTAATTGTATAACGATCATTGCCTGTTGCAATAAAAGTGTCAAAAGCAGCTGCAAAATTATTATAGAAGAAAAAACACAAGAAAAGATTGAAATGATTGAAAAAAGAAAAGACAGCTGTCATTCTATTTAAAATCATTCTCAAAGATGATAAATTATGAGATAGTAAAGATTGTCAAATTGAACTGTAATATGATCAACACTTTTCGTTTATACTTTATTTTACCTTACATTAGTCTGTAATACTTTCCACTGAGGATAATAGATGATAATGTGAAGAAAAACTTCATTTTATTGTTTATATGTGACATTCCAGGGGATTTTGGATTATTAACAGGATTATTAACAAAAATATCATAAATAAAACAATGAATAATGATGTAATTGTTACATGATATCATTAATTTATTAAAGTTAATACGTTATTATTGTTAATATCGTAATTATCATAAGAAAATATATACCCTAAATATGCGAACAAGTGCCCTGGGCCCAGTGCAAATGAAAAGTCTTTCGAAAGAATAATAATGACTCAGAAAAATTAATCTATGCAAAACGCTCTCAAACTGTGGCTCGCAAAAGTTAGTCCACGCAAAAAAAAATTCCCTTAACAAGGTACCTTGCTTGATCTTACACATCAATCTATTATGTGAATCTCTTCTGGGAAGTGCATTTTCCTAGCATCTTGATGTTTTCAAATTCAAAACATTTCTCCCCTCAGTCCCCACTATGGGTCTTTGGGTGTCACTAAACCAACCTAATCTAAGAAAACAGTATGCCCAAAAAGTCTGGATGCGGCACCAGGATTTCTAAGCGTTTCCAAATGAAATACACCTTTCCTGAGTTTCTGTTTAAATGTCGAGTTAATGTTCAGTTATCAAGTTTAGCCTCGTTTCTATATATTTTATTGTTTTTTTAATTTCATAATGTTTTCAGTAAGTAATAGTTACTCGTTCTTTCAGTTCCCCAGTGGAATAATTAGAAGTAATTAAGTGTTTGAAAAAGAGGCGAAACTTAGAAGCTAGGTTATAACACGGTGTTTAAACAGAAATTCGGGAAAGGTCTATTGTTGAGTGTTATTGATTATCTGGTCATTTCTCTTCGGCAGGCTACCAAAAATTCTGAAACCAATAATGATGCCAAATGACCCGCCAGGCAAACTCAAACAGGGACAGTAAAACACTATACACTTAAAACGTTTTACGATGTTATGAAAGTTATATAATTGTTCATAAAATATGAAATTTTATGTAACCTTGCACTTTTTGTAATCCATTTTGTTGGCAATTGTTGGCAAATTTTCCTTCCTTCCAGCACCCCTACCTGACCTGAGAGGAGTCTCCTGGGAAAATGCAAGGGATAAATTTCGTACCTTAGGTACTTAGACTAAGTTAAATTAGTTAAATTTGAGGTAAAAACCTTTTTTAGTGATAAAGAAGTCTTCTACTGTTGTCATGATTATTATTTTACGTTTGTGCAACTAACTTCACGTGATTACAAAGTGCGACGTTACTACATGGCACATGTCTGCTGAGAGACAACACGTGCTTAATGGTCGCCATGTCAGTTCTGTTCTTGAACATATCCCACAGTGCAAAGTACAAGTACCTTATCGGGGGAAATTTTACGTCGGGGAAAATTTCATCATTTTGGAAAATTTTACTAATACCGTAAACCTCCGAATATAAGCCCTGGGCTTATACAAGTTCGTAAGCTTTTTTTGGGTGGGCTTATACACGGGGGTGGGCTTATACACGGGTGGGCTTATACATGGAAAACAATAGCAACATAATATCTATGCATATATTTTACGTAATAAAAACTTTTCATTCATCACCACTTTCTTCACTATCTTCACTTTCGCTATCACCATTATCTTCACTTTCGCTCGACGTCGCTGTCTCTACATTGTCTCCGCTACCATCATCTTCTTCCTCGCTTGATGTTTCAAGGTGGAATTCCTCCTCTGGTTGAGGCGTTGTATAGTCGTCTATACCTCGGATGTTAATTTGTCCCATCTAAGTTTTTTAGTAAAAGAAAAACAACCATGAAATTTTTCCTTCCAATACTATGGGCTTATACACGGCTGGGCTTTTATACACGGGTGGGCTTATACACGGGTGGGCTTATACATGGAAATCGTTAGTAATGAGTAAAATGATGGGCTTATACACGGGTGGGCTTCGGAGGTTTACGGTACTTTCTTATAAATTTCACTTTTTCAAAAATTATGGTCGGGGAAAATTTTCGTCACGAAGCAAAAATTTCATCACTTTCCCTGACGAAATTATTTCACAGAAAGAGTGCTTTCTCTTTGGCAATCGTGATAGTAAATATGTATTCGATAAAAAGCATAAATTACACTTACACTTACACTTATACTTCGCCGCCGTCTGTATATCGAAAAGGCAATAAGCCCTGGGAACGAGGTTGCTACGAGTTTGTTCTGACTATAAATCATACTTTGGCCAGATGGGCTACAAGTTCGAAATCATCGAACGTTTTCAGTTTGAAGCTTCGGCTACCTCGAACACACATCAAAACTCTCATGAGAATTACGAAAGATAATTTACATACACCGAATGGTAGAAATTACCTTTTCGTAACGCTCATGAGTTTTTGTTGCAATTCTTTGGGCTAAGTGTTTGTGGTATATTGAACATTCGGCTCCCATACCCCCGAAAACAGAAAATACCAATGGGGGGCAATGGGCTTTCTCTTTCTCTGCATATTTCTTCTACGTTTTAAGAAGCTTAAAAACGTTGCACAAAGAGACAGCTGACAAGTTAACAACTCGCTTGTCCAATTTGAAATAATATTCTGAATTTTTTCGCCAATCATTTGTAAACAAACCACGCGTCATCATATAATGGGAACAAGGCTGTCGACAAGTCGCACGACCTTTTGTTGCACGACGATCGCACGATAATATTTTGTTATTGGAAACCAAACTTTAGAGGGGTGGCGATATGGGAGTACGTCCGTCGAAGCAGTTGTGTAAGCGTATATTACATCACATCCCAAACTTGACTAGAATTAATGAACGGTGAAGAGGTAAACAAACTATGAACTATCTGTGCAGCTTCGGCGGTTGGTAGTGGTATAGGGACAGGAATGATTGGAATAAGATCAAAGTCATTATCGGAACTGGATTCTGTTGGATCTGCAGGAATGGCAGGTCGTTCGTGGTACTGTTTGGAGACTTTGGATGTTTCTGGGAAAGTTGTGGATGTGTGGTTGGGGTAGTTTGTCCTGTACCGGATGATTGAACATAAGCTCTGCAGGTGGTACTCCTGTGGTTGCCTGTGATGTCATCCGGTAAGAGAGGAGAAAATTCTGGAGGACAGTTCTCCAATTCTGCTTCTCTGCGATTGCTGCTCGGATAGTTTTCTTCAGTGTCCCGTTGAGACGTTCAACCTCTCCGTTGGCTTCCGAGTGATATGGTGTTACTCTGCGATGGTGTATTCCAAACTCAGACATTAGGGCTTTGAAAACTTTGTTCTTTCTGAACTGCGGCCCATTATCCGTTTAGTCAACACAAACTAGTAAGTGTTATTCGGTAGGGAATGGTACACAACTAAAAGCCATAAGCCTTGAGCAATTTCTGTCGTCACGACTGGTATTTTCTTTGTTGCAGAACCAGTCACTTGACATCCATAACATGATTTAATGGAGTGTTCAACATATTTCCCCACCCCCGGCCACCAAACCTTCGGTCGTATTCTTCATATTCATTAGCTATGTCTCTTTGGAGGTATTATAACTATAACTTTATAACTTTATCATTAACCATAAAACAGTCCTCAATAACACTAAGGTTTTGACAGATTGGATAGTAAGCTTTTTGGTCTGGGGAAAATGATTGACCTGCAACAGTTTGTTCTTTGATACGTTTGATGACACTGTCCTTGTCTTGTTCATCACAGATTTATTTATTTATTTATTTATTTGGTATTGCTTTACGTGGCTAGCCTCACTCAGTTGCTACTGCATCTGATTTCCAGGAGGGACCACGGCTTAGGTTGGAGGCTCCGAAGTATTTTACACTCTCATGAGTGACACAAACCCAATCAAGGGCCTGTGCTCTTCTGGATGACCTCCTGCAACACCCGATGTATCATCTACCCAATTTCCCTTACATGGCATGAGTCAACCCGGCGCTATGGTACATTCAATCGCGCTTAGTAAATCGCCGCCAGGGGGAATTGAACCCCGATCTCCCGCATGAAATACGAGAGTGATAACCACTATACTACGTAACTACGATTGTTGATAAGGGGATAGGTACTGATATTTGAGTGGCTGCAATTTACCTTACATAGTCTTCGGCTAAACGGTATGCCTTGCAATTGGTAGGTAATGATTGTGATCTAGACAGGAAATCAGCACCATGGGTCGTCCTGGCTGGTACGTAACGTTGAAGTTGTACGGTATGATGTGACTTTGTTGACTTTGTCATCTGATTCCTCCGCATCATATGTTAGGTGAGAATTATTTTGTAATATCTCAAATTTCTTTAAACTGAGAAAATTTTGAATTTCATAACCTCACAAAATCTTTAAGAAACTTTTCTATGGAAAATTGCTTGGTACCTTTTGAATACATGACGCCTGACAAAAATTATTTTAAATTTGCTAGTACCCAATTTCCTTCAGGGAAAGTTTGCAATTGGAGATTTGGTAAATTTATTTTGTTTTAACTCCGTGCTCTTGCTAATTCACCTTTAACTGACAAAATATATTTTAATCAGTACGAAAAACATCAATTTTCCTCTAAGTTACTTAAGCACTCCAAAATCTTAATATGGAATTTAAAAAAAACTACAAATTCTCCTTAAAAGTCTTTGGGATGAGCTGACTGTAAAATACAACAGCCGCGTTACATCTAAACACGACAGCCGGATTGAACAACAAAACAACTTGACGGGACATTAAATAAGAAAGGGTGTTGTGTGCTTTGGCATAAGGGCCATGCTGGAAGAGGAGGGAATGACATTACCAGTACTACAACGTCAATGATGGAAAGAATTCTTAATGATTTTCCTGCCATTAAAAAAGTTATACTTACGTTTGACTCGTGCGCTGCAAAAAATCGAAACAGTTATTATGTCTGCGCTGTCCTTCGAGAGTTTGTTATTCGACATTCAGAGATAAATACCGGGTGGTCCAAAAAAGCGAGTCCAAAATTGGAGTTTTATTATCTCAAAAACTACATGTCTGTTCTTCACAATTTTTCACATATTGAAGACATACTGGTACAAAAAGATCTTCAGTCGTAGGAATAATAAGAAAGAACGGATGGAAACAGTATAAGAGGATAAATACCCCCACGAATGAGCGAAGGACCAAAAAAGTGACGATCTCGTGCATTGGCGGAGAGATTTTACAATAAAAGAAGTATAGAAAAATGCTTCTTTCAAGATGGAAAAGACTTCTCATTAGAAATTCCACTAAACCGCCAAAATAGTCGTGTATGATCGATTGTTTCATAACACCGACAGACAATCTAAAAAAGTGATGGTATCATCCTGCATCACATAGCACGGTGCCACAAAGCCATTTTTTGTAAATAACAAAAATTTGAAAGTTAATGCCAAAAGATATAAGGCTTATCTAGAAAAGATTTAATTTCCAAAATCGAAAGCATGATAAAACGGCAAGATCGGACAGCGCACCTTCCCATCGAGCAAATTTGGTTCAAGATTTTCTCTCGGAGAAACTAAACAAAGATTTGTGAAATGTACATAATGGCCGCCTACTTCTCCCGATTGTAATCCATTAAATTACTATTTTTGGGAAAAAGTTCAAAGAAAGGTTTATGAGTACAATCGCGCCTTTGAGGATGAGAATGCTCTAAAGAGGCGAATCAGAGGAGTTTGGGCGGAAGTTTCAAGAGACGTCCAGGGAATTCGTAAAGCGTTTAAAGAATTCGTCCGTTCCGTTTAGCGAGTGTTTTTTTTTTTTTTTTTTTTTTTTTGTTTTTTGTTTTTTAATCACTCTCCACTCAAGGCCGAAGATGCGAACGTGTGGAAATCAAATTTTGTTCGTCGGACGAAAACTTCGCATCGAAATGTTGCGTCGCGCGAAAAAGTAGAATTTTCCCTTCGAACCCATTATTGAGTCACCAGAACATATTATAAACAACATGAGCAGTACTGACTTCATATCATCCATCAACAGCATCTACAACGAAATTTTATAATGGAAGAAAAACTTGTTTAAACTACCCACTGGCAAGGGAGGAAAAATGTTCATTATAGAACTCACCAAATGGCTCGAACTTTTCAACTCAAAGGGGTATCTATATCACGTAGCCCTTAAAGTTTTCATGATACTTCCAGCCATCCTTCTCCAAAAACCATCAAAAAACAGCAAAACAAAAGAGCACGCCTCAAAGCTAGAAACGAGAATTCAACTATGGAAAGATAGAGAGCTAAATGACTTGTTGTTAGAAGGGCGCTCGATTCAAAAGAGACTCAATAGCAGCAAGAGTCGTGCCAAACAGGATGATGCAAGAGTTTTTTCAAATCTAATGTTACAGGGCAAAGTCAATGCAGCCCTAAAAATGTTGTCGAAGAGTGAAATCGGTGTGCATGATGTCAATGACAATATTTTGAAGGAACTTAAATTGAAACACCCAGAACCAGCAAAAATCGAGGAAGACACCCTTTTACAAGGTCCAATCAATAGAGTGTTACCTTCATATTTCGATGAAATCGACGAACACATGGTTCTTAAAGCAGCTACGAGGACCAAAGGAGCAGGAGGACCATCTCAAATGGATGCAGAACAGTACCGACATCTATTGAGTAGTAAAAAGTTCAAGAAGGAGAACAAGGACCTACGAGACCAAATTGCTCGCCTAGCAAAAAAACTAGCCTCTGAATATATTAATCCTCATACCATTGAAACCCTTGTAGCATGCAGATTGATACCACTGGATAAGAATCCAGGAGTCCGACCGATTGGAGTAGGAGAAGTCCTAAGACGAATTGTGGGTAAATGTATAGGGTGGGTCCTTAAGAATGATATCCAAGACTCAGCAGGACCTCTGCAAGTTGCGACCGGGTTAGAATCGGGAGCCGAGGCAGCAATTCACTCAATGAAAGAAACGTATGAAGAGGAAGAAACCGAGGCTGTGATTCTTGTTGACGCCAGCAATGCCTTTAACTCAATGAACCGAAGCGCAGCCCTCCATAATATTCAAATACTATGCCCACAGTTTGCATTTATAATCATCAACACGTACCGCATCCCTATCAACATGATCGTTCGAGGTAATAAGAACATTCTGTCGCTAGAGGGAACCACCCAAGGAGATAATCTAGCTATGTCTTTCTATGCCATTGGAATCTCACCCATCCTAGACCATCTCAAAATATCATCTCGCCAAGTGAGGAACGTTTCCCTAGCAGACGATATAACTGGTGCAGGAAAGCTAGAACACCTTAGAGCCTGGTGGAACTCAGTCATAAGCGAAGGGAAAAAATGTGAACTATGTGAATGAGACAAAAAGCTGGCTGATAACTAAAAACCCAGAGCTACTTTCAAAGGCAAGAGAATTATTCAGCGACTCTAGTATCAAATTCACTATTGAAGGCCAGAGACACCTGGGCGCAGTAATTGGGAGCGTTGAATTCAGGGAAGCTTACGCAAAGGAGAAAGTCGAAAGCTGGTGCAAGGAGATGGAAAATTTATGTCAGTTTGCTAAAACCCAACCACATGCCGCATATGCTGCCTTTTGTCATGGGGAAATTCACAAGTACACTTACTTCTTACGTACAATACCTGGTATGGAAACATTCGTAAAACCCCTTGACACTATGATAGAGCAGAAATTCATACCAACACTCTTGGACTCGATAAAAACAGGGCAAGACAGACAACTATATTCACTACCTACGAAGTATGGAGGACTTGGGATTCCAATACTTTCAGATACGTGTAACATGCAATACCAACAATCACAACAAATATCTGCACCCTTAAAGAGTCTAATCCTGTCACAAAGCAGCTCAATACCTGACAGTGAAACAGTGAAATCCTTACGCAGAGAAAAGAGCAACGACAGAGAGAAGCTGTTGAAAGAAAAAATGCAAAACATCGACGAGACACTGACACCAGAAGTATTAAAAGCCGTAAAGGACACACAACAACAAGGAGCATCATCTTGGTTAAGTGTATTACCTCTCAAGGAGCATGGTTTTTCACTCAACAAAGGAGAGTTTCGGGACGCTATTCGCTTGAGGTACGGGAAGGACCTCAAAGGTTTACCATCTCAATGTCCATGTGGTCAACCTTTCAATATTACTCATGCGCTGAATTGCAAAAGAGGTGGTTTCATTACTTTGAGACATAATAACATCAGGGATTTTGAAGCAGAACTGTTGTCCAAAGTCCACAACGACGTTGAAACCGAACCACCCCTTCAACCATTAGCAGGAGAAATCATTAATGGTCTCGACGGAGACAATGCCAGACCAGACATTAGAGCTAAAGGAGTTTGGAGACCAGCGCAAAATGCTTTTTTTGACATTCGAGTTAGTAATACGAATGCTGAGTCCTACAGACACTTGAAGACCGAAACTGTGTTACAGAAACAGGAACGTGAAAAGAAAAGGAACTATAACCAGAGGATTATGAATGTTGAGCATGGCACATTCACACCATTAGTATATTCAGTAACTGGTGTGATGGGCAAAGAATGCCAAACCTTTCATAAACATCTGGCTGACAAAATTTCAAGAAAGACAGAACAGGCTTATAGTGATGTAATCAAAGTGATTAGGTGCAAATTATCGTTCTTGATCATACGTGCCGCCTTGATGTGTGTTAGAGGAAGTCGATCACATCAAAAATACCAAGCCATTGGCGACGATCTGGCATTGATTTCAATCGATGCAAGATTATAAACTATAATTTAAGTTGTATTTTAAAGGGTAATATCTTGAAGATTATTGTATTTTTTTGGAATGTGATACGACGAAAGAAATAAGCCGACTTTAAAAAAAAAAAGAAAAAAAAAAAAGAATTTTCATTAGAATTGAACAATTTTCAAAATTTGGTCCAAATTTGGCCTAATTTGACCTTATCCACAAGTTGACCTTTCGTTTTGTAACTCGGTTTTGTAACTCGGGGGAATCCGAACCTCGTTTCTTGAACATGCGCGCAGTTTGACCCCAACCTCGTACCCAGGGTTTCTTGTCTGTATTATCGAAAAGGCAAGAAACCCTGGGTACGAGGTTGAGTTTGACCCCTTCGCTGGGGCCATCGTAGTCAAGAGCCTAGGCTAGTTCGCTTCTGTGTGTGGCAATTGTTGTTGTGTTAGTTCAGGAGCTATTATATACGCCTCTGTGGTTTCCACCAATCTCCTTTCTCATTTCCACTTACAGCTAATATATGATCTTTCTTCTCTCTTCACCTTCTCTTCTTAAGATTATTTGCCTCTTTTGTCTTTGTTTTGTTGTTTTTTTCGCAGGCTCAGGGGGGATTCCTGGATTTTTATGTGGAATATTATGATGAAAGAGCTCAAAAACTTGAATTAATGATGAGTAATGATGTATTTACTGATTCAAAAGATATGCACAACAAAAATACTATCTTGTTACATCATATTTTATAATATATCTGAGAAAACAGCGTTATAAGAAACTATGAACAGACAAGTGAAAACAACTTTTTGTTAGTTCTAGTTTATCATCTCTCCAAATATCTTTTTGAGAATGTTGCAGAAATCTCTTTAAGAATGACAATATGGAGAGTCAAAAGAACACATATAATTTACTTAAGAAGGATCCTAATGCACTTTCATTGCAGACTTATATTATACATGCTGCTTCTAAACCCTAATAACCCAACCTGTTGATTTTGAGACCCAGGTTCAGGTAATCAGCATATTTCTTTATTTCTTGACACAATATTTCTATAATATAAAAAAATTAGAAATCCAAAAGAATAAAAACAGAAGATATCCGGGGAAATATAAAGTCCTTAGTTTTTTGATGCTCAGTTGGTTGATGCTTTTAGAATGTGCGTTAAAGTCAGATTCAAGTCAAGTTTTAAATATGAGCTGAGCAAAAAACAATAGCTACCTCGCTCAGCATGTTCTAAACTGTCTAGTGGAAAACGGGCTTAATAGTGAATTCAGCCCTCTAAATTAGGAAAAAAAGACTGACAGCGAAACAATGCTGTTGTATTTGAAAATTGTGATGGCAGATCATTATTTACAACGGCATAAAAATGCCACTATGTAAGATGTTAAGGACAGCAAAACTTGATTGGTTTTTTCCAGTAAAAATATTGGTGTAGAATAATGGCTAAGAAAACAGAAACTAAATATAGTTTATAAATCAATAGTTAGTTATCTGGAACAAGAAGTTACAAGATTTAAAAAAGATTTAAAGCCGCACGGGATTTTCTGTGAAGATGTAGTTTAAAAACAATGCATCTATGCGTAAACGTTTCTTTACTAATTTCACGGCAAGCGAAAAGAAAAATCACAAAACAATTTGTATTGAAATCAAAACCGAAACTGACTTGAATAGAATATGAACTTATCAAGAAAAAAAATCATCCGAAATAAAACCCAAACTGACTTTAACATACTTTACAATAAACATTCCTGCGTAAAGCCTTTCTATTTGCATTATGTGAGTATCATTAAATCGATGATGTGATGTAAACAAAATGTTTTTCTCTCAAAAGATGAAATGAAATGTTCATTAGAGATAATATAGGTGGCACCAGTTGCCAGTTATCAGGGCCCGCGCTATGAATTTGAAAGTGGAGGGGCCACATTTTATACTGATTAATTTTGAAATCGGCAATTTAGAGTGAAGGCGCCACCATGGTTGGTGCCGGAGGGCAAGGAAAGTTTTTGCAATTTTGACAGTTCTAGATTGGCTAACAGTGTACTGATTCCTAAAGATTTATACACCTACAATAATCTTTTAATCATTTTTAAATATAGTAACAATATAGTATTTATACCATAAATCAGAATCCACAAATTTCCCAAAAATATTTTTTCTGGATGGTTTCGAGGCAACAAATTCGTTGGCTATATTTACCAAAGAAATGTTTTGAGTCATTGTTGCTCGAAGCTAAGTTTTCAATCTGCGTGCAAGAGAGAATGATCGCTCGGGTGTTGCACTTGCAGCTGCACCAACAAGGACTAGCTTCATCAACTCGATGATGTTTCCAAAGGGATTTCTTTCTAGTGCGCTGCTTGATTTGACTATATTGTCTGTTATTTCCTCAAAATGAGCAACCTTTTCATTTTTAAAAACGGGAACGCAGAACTTGGATTTCGGCAGGCAGTGCAGAGATGTCAAGGTCATCCAAGTACTTTTCAAGAGCACCTATCTCTGTCTGGTAGGGGTCGTCGGAGTTGATGGATGTCAAAAGAAACTGCTCGATGCTTGAAAAGAATTGGTAGCGCTTGGTTGCTCAAAACGGTCCTTAATGGCCATGACTATGGTGTCGATTGCATCAAAGTAAATGATTCGGTAATGGTCGGGTGCTGATTCTGGATTTAAAGCCTGAATGCATAATAATAGCTTTTGGCTGTTCCTTTTTCAGTTGCGTAGCCACACCCGATTTTTTTTTTAAATTTTTAAATTTATGTGTAAAAAAATTTTTTTACTTAGCAAAAAAGTGGGGGGGCCATGGCCCCCCTGGCCACCCCGGTAGCGCGGGCCCTGGTTATCTAGTTACATAACAATTTATTTTGCTTTCACTTAAACAAAGCTACCGTTTCACACCATTGAATAAATTTTACACAAGCCATTACTTTAATTGTAAGTCTCAGATGTCACATAATGGTATAAAAGATTCTGCACCTTTAAACAAGAAAAATATGTATAACTGTTAACTTTTGTCTCGTTAACTTATTGATCGCTAAAAAATTGACGAGTTTTTCCCAACTTATTTTTTCGATTTTCTCTTCCTCTTCTTTTTCATTTCCTACAAAAAATACATCATGGGGAAGAGAAACAGGTAAGAATTCCATTGATATAAAATTTATAAGAGCAAATTGGATATCTACTTTCAAAACTGCAATAGTATTTCGTGTTTCCAATTTTTTGATACACACTGTATAAGGGTTGTTTAGAGAATATAAGTTTTTTTAACATCAGATTTACACAGCCTATCATGGGCCTATCATGAATTTATGCAAAACTCGGTTAGAACCTATCTAATACATTAATACTACCTATCAAAAAGGTTTCATGAAACTGACATTATTTAACTTTTTTTGTCCCACCTAATAATTATATTCATGCTTTTATGTCAGTTTTTATAATGTTGATCATATAAGATGAAGAAAACAAAGAAAAATGCTCAAAACTACCGTTATTACTAAGAGGAACAAAAGCAATGTTATTTATTTGTAAAAT
Source organism: Turritopsis dohrnii (assembly GCA_027922465.2). Classification (NCBI taxonomy): domain Eukaryota; kingdom Metazoa; phylum Cnidaria; class Hydrozoa; order Anthoathecata; family Oceaniidae; genus Turritopsis; species Turritopsis dohrnii. The sequence goes on along the minus strand of BQMF02000074.1, from coordinate 1,162,205 downwards.
GATACGCATTATTTCAATCTGAAGATGACCTCTGGAATGTGCAGGTCGAAAATATTAAATAAAATAATTTATCGATTGTTGTTAGTTAGAAATGTATATATAAGCAATATGTTTAATAATGGTATGCAACTGCAACCAATGCCAGTCAAAGGTCTTTCATTTTTAAATCTACTTGCTTTTAGATTGTAAATGATGTAAATTAGATGGCTCCAAAGAAAAACAAGGGGCGAAAAAGAGGTAATGTCAAAGAATGTTATTCAACTCTCATAGTGGCCACCACTAGATACGGATCTTGCAATAATAATGGAGATATTTCTCATGTGTACATTTTCCAGTAATTATGTTTTGTTAGTTAAAATGAAAATGGTGCTTGTCGGTTTACGATAATCCTGCTGCCCTACATTACATTCAACCTCAAATTTTAGTATATTCTATGTTGCAGTAAATGTTAAATGCTGCTGCAATAATGGAGGTCATTAAAATCGTTTCCATATAATGAGTGAATTTTCTATCTAAATAATCATGGTGACGTGACCTGCCCTTCCTGCTGTGAAAGATCCGTAACTTTCTGTTTATATTTTAATTCTATTGTTTTCATTTCATCTTGTTGTATTATTACTTGTCAGGTTCAGATGATGATGAGAGAGAGAAAAATCATTCACACTTAAAAACTGAAAATACAGACTTGCTATCTCCATCCGAAGTTGTAAAGATGAGAAAGAAATCGAGAATTACCGTTGCTGCAACAGAGTCAACTGCAGATGCTGTTAAGGAAAAGGAAGTGGTAAACAAACCGAAAGCTGCTCGTTCAAGTGCTCGAAAAGAGAAGCTTAAGGAATTAGACAGTAAGAAAGATGTGAGCAAGGTTAGAAAACTGTCGAACGAAAGTGATGGGAAAAAAATGAAGAATGTCAAAGAACGAAGAAAAACTGCTGGAAAACAGGTTACTTTTTGATATTCCTTTTATGGTTTAAAGAAAATCATGTGTTTAAAGAAATGTTAATATTTGATATTTCCCAGTAGGCAAATTTGTTGAAAACCTCTGCAAAGGAGTATATTACTACAGAAATATACATGCTATTTCAATGAAAATGCTCTTCGCAGCAGTGCTTTTTGACAAGTTTTCCCCACAGGGTTACTTTGAATATTTCAATTCTTGTTTCTTGATTATTGTTTGTTGTATTTTTTTACATGAGCTTAAAACTTTTACGTGATAGATTGGAAATAGTAAAGTTTATAACCAGTCTCTCTCTATCTACTGCTTCTTGTAGAAAGTGGTTTCAAGCTCTCGACAAGCAGATACAACACAACAATGTATATGCCACCAAAAAAACATGCAGCAGAGTTACTTTTATTTGATGATTATACTCTGCGAAGGAGTATATTACAATGAAATTATTATACTGCTCTTAACCATGTTGTCAGTCTGTAGAAATTTAGTATGTTAGGATTTGGCATTTCCTCATAGATCTAGTAAAATGCTTTCAGACGTGTGCACAGCTTGTTTGTAATGAATCGTGGTTGTTTTGAATACTTTTGATACAAATATATGTATTATATAATAACTAGTAACCCGGGTAAAATGATGTACGCAAATCCCGTGACGAAAAATATAATCATGGGTGTGCAAACCCCCGTGACGCTAAAAAACGTGCACGTGCTAATATATAATAATTGTAAAAAAGAGCATGGCCTCACGAAGAATATGAGCACGATTAAGAAGATTTTGACCGTAAAATTCAACAGAATGTATCACTCTCTAAAATAAAAGTGGTATGCACACTCGCTATTATATAACAAGATTGACTCTTATGCTGGTGGGGAAATATTAACTTCAACTTCACAAATGAAGAATTTGAAATTTAAAACTAGGGAACTGATATTTAAAATTTATTTTTCACAGTTTCGCTGAAAAAAACAAAGTTTACTTTAAAGGAACTAAATTTCGTGGATTTCGCGGCTTAGAAATTTAATTACCGCGAAAATTAAAATTGTGCCTACTTATTACCCGCTTTGATATGATCATCGATATTCAATTCCTTGAGACTTTTTTGGGCTACTTCCTTGTTTCTTCGTGAAAAGAAGAATATCGAAGATTAGTATTAGTGCAGATGCATCCAGTTGCCATGCTGCTGTGTGATGGATGCATCCAGTTGCCATGCTGCTGTGTGATGGATGCATCCAGTTGCCATGCTGCTGTGTGATGGATGCATCCAGTTGCCATGCTGCTGTGTGATGGATGCATCCAGTTGACATGCTGCTGTGTGATGGATGCATCCAGTTGGCATGCTGCTGTGTGATGGATGCATCCAGTTGGCATGCTGCTGTGTGATGGATGCATCCAGTTGGCATGCTGCTGTGTGATGGATGCATCCAGTTGGCATGCTGCTGTGTGATGGATGCATCCAGTTGGCATGCTGCTGTGTGATGGATGCATCCAGTTGCCATGCTGCTGTGTGATGGATGCATCCAGTTGCCATGCTGCTGTGTGATGGATGCATCCAGTTGACATGCTGCTGTGTGATGGATGCATCCAGTTGCCATGCTGCTGTGTGATGGATACTAACGTTCTTATCCAAAATATCTGTCGATATCTCGTATTCCATTCCTTGTTGATTTTAGAAGATAAAAGCAGAAGATGAAGATGAAACAGATGATCAAATTCCTGTTATGTATCCGTGTGGTATTTGCACCAAAGAAGTAAGTGATGCTGACGATGCGATTTTATGCGAAGCTGGTTGTGAATACTGGTATCACCGACACTGTACCGGCATGACGGATATTGCTTATCAGTTGTTGACGAATGAGGACAATGCCGAATGGGTGTGCGACAAATGTATAGCGACGAAATCTGTCGCCTTGGTAAAGATGAAAACAATCGGGCAGGTTGAAGCCATCTCGTAGCTATGGAAACAGTTGTGACGAAAATCATCAAAACTGCTATACTTCCTCAAATTCCGGTTCACACTAGTGTGAAATTGGTTTATCAACCGTAACTGGGAAATTTAGAATCGTTCCGACCATCAAAACAAAGTTTTTCTTCAAAGTATTCTCGTTACTGGTTTTATTTCCAAATTGTTTTAAGAAAATTTTAAACGAATCTATATTTCGCGAAAGTGTGAAATGAAACATTTGTTTTGGAAGATCACATTCGCAGCCGAGCTGAAGTTCGGTTTACACAGCCATATGTACTATTTCATGAAAAGAACAAAAAGAACTAGTGCATTTTCAAGAAGCATGGTTCTTCAAACTTGCTTGTCCTAACTTATTGGGCAGATATTATTTTTAACTTGTGGAATTATCGAGAACAGCTACTTGGATTCAAATCGGAAGATATCTCTTTTCAGAGAGATAATTTTTTTTTCTGATGTTGTTTATTTATTTATTTGTTTATTTGTTTTGTTTTTATTTTGTCGTTTAAAAGTGTTTTGTCGACCGAAAGTTGACATGAGTTATTTTTAGTATCCTATCATCTTACTGTGCATTTTCATATTAAAGTAAGGTAGATGAAACCTTCGTTATGATACAACTGCGCTGGAATTTTGCTAGAAACGGGAGCAGTATGAAACTGAACATTTTTTTGGGTGTAAGTCAACGAATTGGCCGATTGAACTCTCACAACAAATGTAGTGTGAATTTCTTGTGTGTATTACAGTGTGATTGCTAATCTGGTTGAATGAAAAATATCATTTCCAGTTCATAATTTCATGTCAACACCCTTGTGAAATCATGGCAACTAGATTTGCTTCATGTGCTCAACTGGAACTCCCTTATATTGAACCCTGATCTTATGTTCCACAGGCAAGCAGCCAACGTCACCTGACACTTTAAAGATAATGAACTATTATATAGTAGAGCTGAGGGTTGCACTATGCTGATGTCAGTAGAAATAGAACAATTGAGAAATGGTCTGGGAACGAGCAGCTGCTTATTATTAACAAAGCGCTCAAACAAAGTAAAAAAAATGATTGGTTCTTATCTCACAAGAAAACTGCTGACACAATTTTTTCTCGACCTTTATGATTCATTATCTTTAAGTGTTCTTAAAGTTTTTTTGACAAAGTATAACCTACAACAAACCCATATGATTCAAGTTTTCCAAAAGGTTACCCGTGTTTAGTAGTTCCTGCTCAAACACATGAAAGTCGTGTGTTTTCACCTCACAACAATTGCCTGTAAAACCATAGAAATTTTAACGCAGAACGAAGGAATTTATTTCCTTAAAGATAATGAACTATCATAAGGTCGAGAAAAAATTGTCACTCGGAGAGAGAGCCAATCATTTTTTTTTTCTTTTGTTTGAGCGCATTGTTAATGATAAACAGCTGTTCGTTCCCAGACCATTTCCCAATTGTTCTATTTCTACTGACATCAGCATAGTGCAACCCTCAGGCTCTACATGTAACAGTTCATTACCATTAAAGGATATACGATACACCAGTCACGTTACCAACCTCGAACCTCTTGCCTTTTCGATGTACGGATGCGCAGTTCCTTTAATGATACTCATTGTGTAACGTGTAACTGAAAAGTTGAGTTGGTCACCTGAAAAGAATTTCAAGCATGAAGACGAAGGGATTTTGTTGAAACTGTAAACACAGATTGATCCTTGTTGAACTGTGGTTTGATGTTATTTTCTAGCCAATTCGTTACCAATCTTCTTTGAAGACTTCCTGTTTATATACTACGACTATCTAACTTTCAAACTCAAAACATTTGGGCATGTTACCAACACCACTTAAATTCAGATCTTCAAGAAAATTGATGAGTAGGTTGATGCAGTAATTGGTGGATTCTATAGAGATGGCTGTTTTTTATTATTTGAAAATGTAATTGATACATCGTGTCTGTGTCGTGAGATTGCATAAACATGTTTTTGAAAAATATCTGAGTTGTTTTCTTAGCAAAGCGAACACTTTTTACCAGTGGAAGTAGTGCAGTTGTTTAGACACAGTTTAATCCGGTCTTAAAATGTCGGCTGCTAGACCATGTTTACATTATGAAATATCTGGATTTGCGAGTTTTCTTCAGTTGGATGTGATACAAACTTCCAAAACCTTCGTTTATACACGTGAATTAATTGCTCTTATCGCAATCTGTCGTTTTAGACTAATATTACGCTGGTTACTTTGGTTTAAACAAATAGTACAGTGTAAATAGTGCTTTAGTTTCCACAATCTTCACGAAGGCATCCTTCCGTTTGTCAGTCTACCATAAGAGTGTGTTCGAAGAAAAAAGAATATTTTTCTCATTTGCTGATGTTTTGACGACCTTACGTACACAGACATCGTATTCAGGTAATTAATTAAAAACACATTTCTCTGCGTCTGATTGGTCGAGGAGCAATATGCTTTAAAAGTACACATATGACAAATAGCTTTCAATAAAATAAATGAAATCATAATATTTATGGACAGATTTATCCATTTTTTAGTTTTACTGATTTGCTGTGAAATACTGTGTGAAAACGTTGTATATGATCACGATCGAAGGTCACGTGGTGATATCTCAGACATATTGAAACACGAAACGTATTTCTTTTGTGTTGATTGGTTGTTTGTGACGATGAGAAGGGGGGAGAGTTAGTAAATGATGTACTGAAGGATATCTCAGCCTGCGAAATGTAAGTTGTTGTTTTTTTCGACTTTACATTCTAATCTTCGTGTGCTTGAACATTGCTATTTATTTATTCATTAAACGTGCTTATGTTTTTTGTTTAGGTTGTTTTTGCTTACATCAGCACAATTCCTAGTATCTCTTCTGCTGTTTCCGGCCACATACGGAGCGAAAAAACAGGTTTGTTGTATTGCAGAACTTTTACGTATCCATAGCAACGTGCGATCTTCACTTCATACACGTTTTTTTTATAAGCAACACGTTTATAAGCAACACTAGTAAATTTTCTCAAAAAGTTAAGCAACAGTGCTACAAGGATCTTACATAAATTAGCAACATGAAATTTTGAGATGATGCAGCACTAGCATAGCTACAGCACAAATCTTAAAATTGCCACACTAGGTTGCAGTACTATGTCCTACACTTTGTACTTAAATACTCAAGCTTACACAAAGGTATTCAAGACTGGAAATACATATTTTTTAATTAATTCTTAGCAACAAATTAAGCAACATTACTATTTAAAAATGGTAATTTTTTAAGCAACATTACTACTAAGGTCTGACCTTGGTTGCTTATAAAAAAAAACGTGTATGCGAACTCGAGAAATGATTTCCATTGAAGAAAATCATATATCTTAGTGGACATGCGAGCTGTTCCCCCAGGGCTTCTTCCAGTACATCGAAAAGGCAAGAAGATCTGGGGACGAGGTTGGGCATGCGAGCTTACTTAAAGTTTATTTCATTCGGTGCAAGCGAAAAAATTATATTCAAATTAGAAAATTTTTCTGTTCAGATCATTGTCAACCTCGTCCCCAGGGCTTCTTGCCTTTTCGATATAGATGGCTGCCATCCTGTACATCGAAAAGGCAAAAGGAACTAGGGGCATGAGGTTAGATCATTGTTACAAAATAATTATTGTGATGAAAAACTAAATGATACTGCATCAGGAAATACTATTTTGTTTGAAATGTCAGGTTATTAATAGCAGGAATATGTTTATCTGTCAATACGAGACCATCAAACTTATCGGTGAAAATCTTTATAAATCCGTTTGAAATATTGAGGCATATCCTGAACGGTGACTAAAATTTTCCCCGACCAAATTTCCCCCCGACTCTTCTGCACCCCCCGACCAAAAATTTTCCCGGACTTTTTTTTCCCTCATAAGGTATACAATAACTCAGACGTTATTGTAATATCTTGATTATTTTTTTCTTGTACTGAAAATAATTAGTCGGGGAAAGTGACTAATTTCAAAAATTGGTCGGGGAAAAGTCACTAAAATTTCCTTAGGTAACTAAAATTTTCCGTAACGAAATTTTTTACCGACTTTTTCCCCCCTGATAAGGTCTTCTTAAATCGTAAACAATATACATATGATTATAAAGTTTTTGTATTTACTTACTTATTTATTGTTGAAACTGAGTTATTACAATATGTATTTATTTATAGAGGGTAATTTGAAGCATAACAATATTTTTAGTTGCTTAACCAGTTAGGCTCTCAGTACAGTACTCAGTACCAAAACGAGCACCGTTGCTTATAAAAGGGGGTTGCTTATAAAAAAAATCGTGTATGTTGACTAACTTTGTCTGTGATTGATAATTATTGTTAGCCGGATTTAGTAATGTATCCATCCCATGTATAAATTCAATTCTTCAGCAAATGCCGGCAACATTTCGGAAACTAACTTTTCGGAAAGAAATTTTCGCGAATGACGGTTTTCGGAACAAATATTGCGAGAACACGTGAAGAGGTAGAGAAGAAAAAACACAAATCTGATAACAAGAATACAATAGCATATCTTGCTTGGTCTCCACTTCCAAGCATCATTCGGAATCATAAAACCGTATAAAAACTTTTGCATAATAAACCTTATTATCCATAAAAAAAACCTTTCCTAAATTCCTGTTTAAATAAACACAATGGATTGTGGCGGAGTTACCATTTGCTTTAATTTATCATATTATTATACTAATTTTAAGACTTTGCTTCATGATTTTAAAACTTGAAAAGGGAAAGTAAACTAAAAAACCAAACATTTTTTCTTGGACTATCTCAACCTCGTTCCCAGGGCTTTCTTGCCTTTTGTGTACATCAAAAAGTCAAGAAGCCCTGGGAACGAGGTTGGGAATACACAGTTAAATAAAATAAAGTCAAAGAAAAGTATATTTTGCGAAAGAAAACTTTCGCATGTCACTAATTTTAGATTTTCAAAGAGCAGAAACTTTCGCGAAAAAACGGTGAAAAAATCGAAAAACCCACAAGTTTCTGCTGGCCGTGAAAGTCCCCACACCGTTCTCTGCATCGGACTCAATAATAATAAGCAAGAAGCGCCATCTTTTCTCTACGAAAACTTTCGAAAATCGCCGTGCGGCGGTGCGTGCATTGTAAACAAAATTTGTGTTTGCTTTTACATGAAACGTTGCTTTCACTTTCTGTTTTACGAAGGGCATCCAAAAATCCAGTAATCATCATGGTACGGTATTAGGGAAACGATTCAAAAGACAAGCAGGTACGTTCTTTTACTTTTTGAAGCGAATACGTTCTGCTGTCTCTGTTTCTGTGTTCTTGCAGCTAATGACTTGTTAGCTGACACGATTGTGTGCAGAACAAAATGGCCTTGCTGCTAGGAATAATTGCAAGTTCAATTTTGAACAACAACAAAAAATAGATGATTCACTGTTTGCAATAACCTTTTGGTCCCTAATTGAGCATAAAATTATTTTATAATAATCATCAATATTTATTCCACCTTAGAAAGTTCTTAATTTTAATGCCTATGGAATGGCAAGCAGCATGTTTTCTCCTTACTGAGTTGTTTCGTTATTTCCCAGGTTTCTTGGAAATTCAATCTGCCAATAACAACCACTGGGTTTCATCAAATACAACAATCACCTCTGTAATTGGTGATAGGGTATCGACAATATCTGGTGTTTCCATTTATATAAAGTGTCCTTTTCGTGGAAATCCCTTGCCAAGGATTTTATGGTACCATAAAGGATTAGTTGTTGATCGTAATAGCATAAAAAACATTGAAATTACTAATTCAAAGGTAGATTCAACTCTACTGATAAAACAATTTAACAAAGAAAATGCTGGGGAATATCAATGTATGGTTTTCAACACTCAAGGAAGAGTGAGATCATCAACATTTGTTCGAAATATAAGTAAGTAAGCTTTCTGAAAGAATTATTCAGGAAGATTCCTTTTTTGAAGTAACCGTTCTACTATTTAGTATGTTTTTAAGAGCAGGATAATGTGATAGAGCATTAAAGCTACATGAAGAATTTTTTTACGATATACATTTTTCATTATGGTATTAATGATAGCATAAGCAGAAAAGCTTTTTCTGAAAAAATTATATGTTTTTATTTAGTATTGTTTGAATTCAATTTCTAAAATTTCTCTGTGGTTTTCATTTTAGCTCCTTTCCAGCCAACTATCATTTCAAAGAGAACTTTCCAGAAATTTTCTGCTTTAACAGAGATTGTAACTATTGAAATTGGTACTAATATTACAGTATATGATAAAACTCACGTGTCAATAAATTGTCCAATATATTCGAATACAACAGATTATGTCATCAAATGGACATCAACAGCACATTCACAGAGAGATGTGACAAAACATTCAACTCCGACCCTGAATCTCAACACTATTGATGTTAGTGACAGTGGAATCTACACGTGTGTTGTCAATGATGGAGATTTAAAGGGAGACAGACAGAGTTCAAGAATTGATGTTACTCGTAAGCAATAACATCTGTTTTGGTATATGAAAGATTAACTGTGTGTAATGATTTGAAAGAGAAGCTATTTTCACGAGGATTTGCAAAACATAAGCTATTCTTATGCAATACTTTTATGTAACCTTTTTTATTGTGTGGTAAAGGTTTTCATAAGGCATTACAATATTAATAAAAATGTTATTATGTAAATTTTTCACAGTGGTTCGTAACAGTGATTTGATCAAAATGCAGAGATTGATAACTACCGTGTCCTTTATCTTCAAAAACCTTTCCATTGCTGAATCGTAATAATTTTGTGTGTTTCTTCACTACCAGGTAAAATTCTACCCTCCATCCAAAGCAAAAATGACAGTGTGCAGTATACTAAGGGAATTTCAACAGCCATTGTGCAAGTTGGAAATTCAGCAATAATTAAGGCTGGCTTTGATGTCAAAATTGCTTGCCCTTATCAAGCTGTTCCTAAAGCGAAGACACATTGGGAGAGAAATGGTAAGTGCTTTTGCATTAGGCTTTGTTTTTTTTTTTCCTTGGAAAGTGACTTATTTTCGCTATTAAAAAAGCTTAATCCTTTAAAATTCAATATACCTAAACATCCATTTACAATGCCAATGCTGCATAGTAAGTTTTCTTAAAATGATATTGCTATATCTTTGAAATGGCAATTTTGTTCCTAATTTCACTCAATTTTAATTTGTTATCATCTGACTTATGTGTGCCACATTGTTTTTCTATCCAGATTTCATCCTTAGGTATGACCCTTGCTCTTCCCACTGACAAGGTAAATGTTGAAGAGTATCGGAACCAGCTGGTTATCAAAGATATCAAAGAAGAACATGCAGACACATACACTTGCGTTGTTGAAAATGAACTTGGTCGAAAGAAAGCCTCAGCTCTTGTTCAAGTGTTGCCTAGAAGTTAGTTTCCTTTGTGTTTCATCCTTTGTGAAGTGTTTTCAAGTTTCTTGCTTTTATTTTCATCCTTAACTTTAATAGAGTGTTTTTATTGTTCCAATAAAAGAAAATCTCTTCAACACAACTGACGAACACCAATGTTTTTATGACAACGAAAAGGGTTTCTGATCTGTTCGTTCTTATGTGGTCAATGCCGATACCTTGCCAACAGAATTGAAATTTCTGGATTTGAATTCTTTGCGTTGAAGTCATTTGGGTGTTTATAGAATTGAATTGCTCTGTAAAAGTATTTGGCAAGTGTTTATGAATTTTAATTATTTAACTATTTTTCCATAGATTCATTTGCTCCCAGAATATCATCAGGACGTGCTAGTAGGACAACCAGGGTCATTGATACAAAGAGCATAAAACCAATAAAAATAGGAGAAACTGTAAGAATTCTAGAAGGTGCTTCCCTCAAGTTAATTTGTCGAGCAAGTGGCCGCCCAACACCAAAATTAATGTGGGAATTGAATCGAAAAGCAATCACTGATGATGAATCAATTATTCTGTCTGCCAATATGCTGCTGATATTGAATTTCCAAAAAAGACATAGTGGTGACTATAAATGCAGGGCAAAAAATATCTTAGGTGAAGCCAGGGCATGGTCTGATGTGAGGATGATAGGTGAGTGAAAGTATCAAAGCTGGTCGAGTTTAGACTTGTTTATGTTTATGTACTTTTCAAATAAAAAACCTACCAATTCTATTTTCATTGCCTGATGATTAATTGGGTGACAAGGTGATCAAAATCAGCAAAACATGAAACCGATCAACTACTCTAAAACACAAAGTATGAAAAGATTTCAGATTACTGCATGATGTTCATGATTTGTTTTTCTAGAACCTACTTCACCATCAATCTTAAGTGGGAGTTCGTATCATAAAATTGCTGGTCCATCTAACCAAGTAAATATTGATATTGGTGATCGTCTCAAGACAACAGGTGGAAGAGATATTCAAATAAACTGTCCAACTGATGGCTTCCCGGTTGCTAATTTGCGTTGGAAAATTAATGATGAAATGATAAAAGATCAGGCTAAAATTATAATTAACAATGTTCAAAAGACATTGACCATAAAGAATGCAAATGAATGGGATACAGGGTTGTACTCATGTTTCGCAAGCAATGGGGCAGGAGTTGCTGTAAGCTCTTCCTATATCAAAATATTACGTAAGTAACTACAATGCCATAAAAATGATTATAAATCTTTTGTAATTTGAACATAGATTCACAGTTTTATTTATTATTATTATATTCTTATTGACAGTGCATATTCGCAAGACTCGTTCTAGGAACATTATAAATTTCTTTAGGCCTTGGTATCCAACATTATGGATATTTTAATTTGAGACTTTTAATCATTTCTTTTAGCTCAAGGTTCTCCTATTATCACTAGTATGGAGAAACAAAAACGTTCATTGGACACAACCCAATTGGTTGATATTGAAATCGGGACCAACCTCACAACAGTCACTGACAAAACATTGAGAATTTTCTGCCCATCTGAAGGTGGTGAAAATCCAAGTTATGATTGGACCATTAACGGGGAACATTTACGTTATGATACTCGCATCAATTTGAGTAATGGTTATGAACTGATTATTCATGATCTACAATTTTATGATGAAGGAGTTTATGCCTGCCGTGTTTACAGCCAGTATGGATTTGATAAGATGGTGTCAGAAGTAAAGATATTTGGTATAACCTCTTTTGTGCGTTTCAATTTCTATCCTGTTTACCAGTTCTCGTTTATCAATGTTTTATGTTTAATCCCAAGTAAATAAAGTATTATATGAGGGTTTAACTAACTTTGCTTTAACAGCTGGCCAATCAAAAGATGGAAGCAATAATGGTTTGATTTCTGATAAAGATTTGATTCGGGTAACTGTCGGTAATGATGTGGAGGTCAACTCACATGACTCAGTAGAAATCAGTTGCCCAACTCGTGGAAGTGGTCGACCACATTTGAGTTGGTTAAAAAATGGTGTGCCTATTGTGCCAGGAGCACAGTTTTTACCGCGAGGAGAAAAACTGCTTCTTAATTCATTGACAAAAACATCTGCCGGGCAGTACACCTGTGTTATGAAGACCGATGCTGGAACTAGAAGTGTGTCAACGAATGTTGATGTCATAGGTATTTACAGAAATAACCATTACAATACAGTATTGATATTGTTAAAAGTATTAATGTTTGTTTTTGTTTTATTTTTTAGATCACCAAAGAGTTTCTATTCTAAGTGGATCTGGGCTACTAAGAGCTTTCAATCCATCTGCTCCTGTCAAAGCCACAGTTGGGACAGCTATAATAACTTTACCTGATATGACAGTAAAAATAATTTGTCCACACAAAGGTGTCCCTAAAGCTAAGATAACTTGGTTATTTGATGGACAGATAATAGATCATAGACAAGGTTACATTCAAGACAAAATGACGGATTCCATTGTTATACCAAAAATGAGTAAAAATCTGGCCGGGGTCTATACTTGCCGAGCAACTCAGGGAAAGCAAGTGGTCGAAGCAACTTCTAGAATCAAACTATTATGTAGGATTGAATTCTATTGGCTTTTCTACTCTTCCATATTAACTTCAGAGATTTATTTATTTGTTTATTTTTTTGATTTCAGCTAAGCAGAAGCCTGCAATCAGAAAGTCAGATCAAGTTCTCTTCACACAGCCAGATGTGTATGGTATTGTTTTTATGAAAATTGGTGATCACTTGACAAGTAATATTGGCAAGCACATTCAAATTGATTGTAAAGCATTTGGTATTCCAGCACCAAACGTAATATGGAAAATCAATGGTAAACCTGCTGCTACTATATCTGGAGTGACAGTCCTCAAGAATGGTAGTATTAAAATACCAAATATAGGAATGAATCACAATGGTCGTTTTGAATGCTTTTGGGTTAACAGTGTTGGTATCGATTCATTTGAAAGCCAAATAACTGTTGTTGGTAAGTTTTATCTTTTTCATAAATTAAAATCCTTGGGGTAGTTTCAATAACTCCAATCACTCAAACTCTTTGATAACTTGAACCAATGCACATTCACCAAAGCAACTGTTTTTGTGTTTATCCAATTAAGAACTGCAACTGAGTATGTATTCAAAACATTTTATCTGTTACAAGTTTAAGTTATGAAGAGGTAATTGTATCAATTTTAATTAATGACTAATGTTTTGATTAATTTTTGTTTTTATTACAGAAATGATGTTTTTTTTCTCTTTTTTGTAGGAACCTATATTCCACTTGGTTTCAAAGCTAAACCCAAAGTTATAAAAGTTTTGAATTTAGCTTCCAAAACAACTTCTGTGAGTATCGGAGCTAATGTGACCATACTATCAAAGAATTCTATTCTCATAAAATGTCCTGTCAGTATTTATGGCCCTATAGATACAATATGGTTGAAAGATGGCAAAACACTTCTAGGAACAAGACACCATCATGATGGAAGTGTTTTTTTATCTGATTTAAATGCGAAGGACTCTGGACATTATGTTTGCTACAGCAATGACAACACAAACTTTAGATTCGGAGACATAAACATGACAGTTCTAGGTTAGTTTAATATTGCTTACCCAGTAGGCCGAATTATTGAAAAAATTGCTGCGAAGCATTGCGTTTCTATAACACACTATTTCTATAAAAATGGTCAACATTGCAGTGATTTCTTGAAGATTTTGGCCACTGAGAAAGATTCAATTAAAAAGTAAACACACATTTCTGTTTATCATTTATCATTTATATTAGTTCTATAAAAAATAAATTTTAATTATGATGTTGTGTGTAGTGTCAATACATATCAATAACTTTTTGATTTACCAACTTTATCTTTATCAGTAGTTGTTTCGTATTCGAGTGATTACATGAACAAAGCTTTTCCTTAACATTAAGAGAAACAAATAAGCAAGTTGCAATAAAACAAAAGCTTGGTTGAAATCCTCCGTCAGGACTATTTTACTCTTATTATTTCCAGTTCCTACTGATGAGTATTTGGAAAGAACAGAAGAATCAAAAGATGTGGAGTACTTGAACAGGGATACAAATATTTATAAGATAAACATTGGTGGGAGAATCAAGATATTGAGGGGAAATAAGATGGAAATAAAGTGTCCAGTTAAATCTCCATCTACAAAAGTAGAGTGGCTGCTAAATAATGAATATTTTTCGAGTGGTAGTGGTGTTGTTATAAACAATCACATTTTGTCATTGGATGGTGATTTGAGCAGTGGAAAGTACAACTTTACGTGTCGAGTTTCAGGGCCTTTGGGTAGTGTTGATGTAACTTCACATGTGAGTATAACAGGTATGGTCTTATATACTTTTTGCTATTATTGTCTGCCACTAAAAAGGATATATTCTCCTTACCAGAATTTAGGGAAGTTTTTGCTTTCTGCTTTTATACACAAAAACCAAAAACTTTTTCTTTGGTCCTTTAGATAAAAGTTATTGAAATGAAAACACAACGAACCTGTTATATTACTGTCATTATGTTTTGTTATTTTTTGCACTCAGCACCAACAAAACTTCGTGTCAATATCAATAATGAAGTGTCAGCTTTTGGTCCAAAATATGAATATGCATTGGGTGATAATGATATTAGTGTTGTTGCTGGAAATGATGTCATTTTGAAATGCCCTGTCAGCAGTATCCCTCCTCCAGTTATAAAATGGAGAAAAAATGGATTAGATATTCAAACGTTTACAGGTGTTTACTTAAAACAAAATGGTGCCACTTTGTCGATACCTGCAGTCAACGATAGAAGTGCAGGTGATTATAGTTGTGTTGCATCGAATGAAAAAGAAACTTTGACGCTTACATCTGAACTGAAAATTTTCGGTATGTTGTGATGATATTTTTTGTTACAACAATTATATCTGAAGCAAATTATTATAAGACTTTTAATTCGTTATTACACTTTTTTTACAGTTCCTAAAAAACCCGAAATAATGAACAAAAATGAAATTGAAGAAAAATCTGGAATTCTCAGGGGACCAATTATCAACCGAAAAAATGGAAATGTGACGGTATTGCAAGTTGCAGAAGAAGAAGTAGTGATAGAAGTTAGTTCACTTGCTTGATGAGATTGAGCAATCTTTTTTCTTTTTTTGTCAAATATTACCGGTATACAGTATACATGTATACAGTATGTATTGGTATACAGTATTTGTATCATTGAAACTAAACAAAACAAATAGAAAAATATATAAATATGCCTAAGCGTGTTGGGGCATCTGTTAAGAATTTTAAGTTTTCACTTGCAAAGCTTTCATACAGATGTATTTAAAACGAATATTTACAATATGTAAGGTTAATTAATATATAAAGTATAAAGAGTTGAAAAAAATTATTTTTGTTCTTTGTTCTTCTTTTCTATTGGCTTTGCAATAGTTATATAAAGACTCATTTACTTACAATAGATTGGAAAAGATTACAAAGTTTTGAGTGGTCAACGTTTAAAGCTGTTGTGTATGACTGAAGGTGAACCGAAACCTGAAGTGAAGTGGAAAAAAGATGATGCAACTCTCCCTCATGTTGGTGAGATTTTGAAAATCAATGCTGAAGATTCTACAAGTAGTGGACTGTACTCTTGTACTGCTACAAATGCGTTTGGTAAAGTGACCCAAAATTCCCTCATTGATGTGTTTGGTGAGTTTTTTAGTTTACTTATGTTTTTATATAAAGAAGAAAATAAAAATTAGATCCCATTATGGTACAGTGTGGCATACTTATAATTTATTCTTGATAAAATCTCTGCTTTGGCTTGTGCTAAAGAGATTGTCCTATGTTACTTTTATGATCTTTACAAAAGATAGAGAGAGAGAGAGAGAGTGGAAATTTATCACAGAAAAATTAGAAACCGTAAAAAATGCCAAAAGATATTGTGGCAGCCAGTGACAGTGTAGCATCATGATCTTTTATTTGCAGTTCCAAGTAAACCTGTTATCCAACGGGATCCAATGAAAAGCAACAAAACTGAAATATTATCTTATATGGATGGCAAAACCAAAGTAGATGTTTACATTGGAGATGATCTTAAGACCATTAGTGGAACTATAATTTATATCAGGTATTTTGTTTGGTAATTTCAGTATGTCTTCAATTGAACTACAGTACAGTGAATTTTATTGGCTTATTTTTATCCAATACAATTGTTTTATTCAATCCAATTCCCAAATTTTGTTAAAGTTTCACCCATCTAAAAAATCATTTGGTTTTCTGTTTGGTCATGACATTGGTGAGATGCATTACGTGACACATCCTAAAGTCTACAAGCCATGTGGTTTCAGGTTTAGCAATTAAGCTTGAAAATACTGTATGAAAATATATTTTGTAAAGGAGTAAAATATGAAAAAACAGAGGTTCTGATACAATGTTTCGGTGCTCTTGATGAATAAATTTACTGAACAACATTTGAAATCTACGCAATAAAATTTGAAAAATGTAAAATGTGAATTGTGTTTGCTGAACTTTTAGAAATTTCTTCCAATATAGATTTTCAGTTTTCATGAAACTATCAGGAACTATACAACTCATTTTCATTCATACATATTTGATTTTAATTTAATTTAATTGATTGAAATTTTGTAGATGCCCTGTCATTGGTATTCCACGCCCTTCAATTTCATATTATCACAATGGTTTTATGCTAGAGTTGGACAACAGCACATTTATCGATACTCTTGGATCACTTATTTTATCACCCGCAACCTTAGAAAATAACTCTGAAGGCTTATACACTTGCCATGCTGAAAATGAAGCAGGCTTTGAGGAAATGAATACAACTTTGATATTGTACGGTAAGCAGATATTTGGTATGAATCTTCGTGTTTCAAAAAATTTTCTAATGATAATAATATGAATGAAGTATTTAATGCTTTACTGGTATTGTTTTTATTAAAATGAAATACACATGGAAGAAAGTTTGGAAAAAGAATAATTTATGAAAATAATGTAATGGGCATTTGTGTTTTGATCAATTTTTCACAATAAATAAACATGTTTATTTATGAATATATGTTAGTAAATCCAGGGGCAATCTCTTCAGCTATTATCCAACTTTGTCCAAAACTGATCAATTCATGAGAAAAAGCACTATTCACTGTTTTCATCAAAATCCTCCTCCAAGGAATGCGTATACAATTGATTGGCTGGCGAGATATTTTTATTGTGATAGTATATCAGTTATTTACTAAAAGGTAACTAGACAGAACATGGCAGAAAAACAAAACAAAACAAAATCAGCAACTCAAGAAGGAAGACAAGATAATGGGAATCTCAGTGATTGCAACATTAACTAAATGACTTTTGTCTTTTAAATTTTTACATTTGTAACATTTAAATCATTGTATATAGTTATCTGATGATTGCAGCTACATGAAACTTGGACTAGTGTACGCCTTTTATCTGTATCTTTTACTTGAATATGTTTAAACGTTTTTGAAGAAAGTATAATAAGTATATAAGTAATAATAAGTATAATAAATTATATAATATAATATAGTATAATAAATATAAATAGAGAGATATAATATGCCCAGCTGTGAAAGTTGAAATGAAATAGGTCCTTGCATTGCTTAATTGGAAGTAGAAAATTGTTTTTCTTTTTTAGAGCCAACAAAACCTGAATTTCTGCCATCTGTTGAAAAGCCTTTGTTCTCATTTGACAATGAAACCAAGGAAAAACATCTTTCTTTAACCATTGGTGATAATGTGGTGGCATATGAGAATACGATTGTTTCAATCAAGTGCCCTGTCATAGGTTTCCCATTTCCAGTTGTTATTTGGGAAAAGGACGGACAGGTTTTGTCGGATGGTGCAATTGCTGTGTTGAAAGACAATTCCACAACACTGATTTACCAAGTCATGGCTCAGAGTGTGTTTACATGCACAGCCACGAACCTTGCTGGAATACAACAAAAACAGTCAACAGTTTTTGTTGCAGGTATAATCACTATGACGAAGAGAATTTTCATTGAAATTGTGTGTATATTTCTAAAGAACTGCACTCCCTTGTAATGATTTGTAACAAATGTACCTGCTAGGTTAAGACATCCTCTTATCCTCTTAATCTGACAGAAGTGAAAAATTCTTATATCAGTGTAGCACCAGAGGCATTGAAACATTTTTTTAGATCCCTTACCTGCAAAAATCTTGACCACAGATTTTGAAGTAGTCACCGGTATGAGCTTGAATACAAATGTTACTGTCGGACAAAACGCCAATGTGTTATCCGGATCTATTTTGAAGATCACCTGTCCATCAGTTGGTGAGCCCAAACCTGTGATTCGTTGGTCTCACGCCAACAACAACAAAACTGATTGGTTGGAAAGTCATCCTGATGTAAAATTTGCACCAAATGGCTATGAGATTATTTTCTTGAATTTAACAAAAGATTTTAATGGACAGTACATATGTACAGCATCTAATGATTTTGGTAGTGACATGAAAATCTCTTACATAAACATAAATGGTATGATGTGTTTTGATGATATGATTATCTTTTTGTTCTTGTTCTGTCATCCCATTCATATTCTATTATGGTGCATTATAATCTTGAGATGTAGTTTCGAAAGACATTCAGTAATTTTAAAGATAATGAATAATCATAAGTTGATAAAATCGCCAAAAACTCACTGTGATGAAGAGCATTTTTATTGAAATAGTATGTATACTTCTATAGAAATGCACTCCTTTGCACGTTTTATGAGCATTTTATTTTACGCATTGCCTAAAATAGCAAAACATGCAATAAATCCCTGTAAAGATAATGAAGTATCATATGGTTGAGGAAAAAGTGTGTCAGCAGTTTTTTTGTGAGATAATTTCCACGAAAGAACCAATCATTGTTTTACTTTGGTTGAGGCCTTTGTTAGTTATAAACAGCTGCTCGTTCCCAGACCATTACTCAATTTTTCTATTTCTGCTGACATCAGCATAGTGCAACCCTCAGCTCTACATAAAATAGTTCATTATCTTTAGGGGTTTAAAAATTCTCTCTCTTTTCTACTGTAGATGCTTCCCCACCAAAAATTTCATCGATGCGTAAGGTATACCATGTACAACCGGATCTTCATGAAGTCACAACAGTCGTTGGTGGAGAGTTGTACATCCATAAAGGTGGTAGAGCAATCGTGGAATGCCCTGTTACTGGTATCCCTCCCCCACAGGTGAGTAGTGAATGTTTGTGTCACACAAAATGGCAAACCAAGTTATTCTACAGAAGTCCAACCATACAAACTCCAACAACAATGTTTGCGATTCATCTCAAGAAAGAAATTCAAGCAAGAAATTTCTTTAGAGACAAAAAATGATTTTCTGGATCGAAATTTGACATTTGAAATTTTGTGAATAGCTGGGATTACTTATTCAAAAACGTCAGTAATAGCGCAATGCAATGTTAAAATGACTTTCTCTTTAAGATTTTATGTAAAGGGGAGAGACAAGATGAAGAAAACCCTCAAATTTCTTTTAGGTGAAATGGTTTAAAGACAGGATACCACTAAGAGAAGATCTTGATTATGACAAAGCATCTCATGTTTTAACTGTCAATAACATAAATCTTGAAGATGAAGGAGTATATACGTGTACAGCATCAAACTATCTGAGAACTGCAAGTGAAGATTTGAAGATACATGTTGGTCAGTCTTTTTATGTTATCTTGCTAGACTGGTCCGTAAAATGATTGCTTGATTGATTTGATTGATACTAGATGCACCCACACGATGTTACTATGTAACTACATGCTTTCGTAGGTTTTCGTCCAAGTATTTCTGCCGTTCCCAAATTTCTGTCACCTTTAATATCTTTAAAAGAATATGGTTTTAAAATTCCAATTGGTGTGCAAGAAGCAAACACGTTGTTGTCGAGCACTGTTGAGTTTCGCTGTATGTCTCGTGGTAAGTACGAAATCCCGACAATTTTCGGCTGTTACTGAAAACATTCTCGTAAGTTGTCGCAAAGTTCACTAAATCCACGAAATTTCGCGACAACTTTCGGCTGTTACGAAAAGCATTTTCGTTAATTGTCGCAAAGTTCACAAAAGCTACGAACTTTACTGATCTTATGAATGTGTTGGAGTTTGTATCATGTGATCTTGCTTTTCCAGGACATCCTAAAGCTAACATCACGTGGTATTACAACAATTTTCCGATTGATCGAGACAATGTTGAAAAATATGACACATCTATGACGTCACTCCTTCAAGTAAAGAAGTTACAGACATCCGATGAAGGCGTTTATTCATGCCATGCACAAAATGTGTTTGGGTTGGCGAAGCAATGGACCTTCTTAAGAATTATGGGTAAGTTAGTAAATGTTTATGGAAATTAAGTAAATACTGTTAAAGCTTTGAACTTCATAAAACTTGTGGCACGTCTCTCCACCAATCAGGTTATGCTTTGCCTTCTTTGCGACCCAATCAGACAATCCATAACACTATGTTCATTTGATTCAAAATGTTAATATCTCTACCCAGTGGCCAAATTTGATGAAAAAAACTACTGCGAAAGAGTGTGTTTCTATAGAAACACATATACTATTTCAATAAAAATACTCTTCATCGCAGTGACTTTCTTGATTACTTCTACCATTCCTTTTCTTATTGTAGAGCCTCCAGAGATACTTTCAGATTCGGAAAACGTGACGATAACTGAATATTCCGATAAACCCGTCACTCTCACAGTTGGTACTGCACTTATTTTGCCACCTGGCATGTCCATTATGATCGCGTGTCCAGTTAATGGCAGACCCAAACCGGCCATTCAGTGGTCTAAACGGAACACGAATTTCGTTGTTGACAAACGAATGTCCGTCACAACTGATAAACACTTCCGAATTGATGGTGTGCAACTATCCGATTCGGGTCACTATATTTGCTCTGCATCCAACAAAGTTGGTACTGTAACGAGTACGACATATCTTCTTGTGGCAGGTATGACTTCTTATCATCATATGTCATGGAATACCATCACGTACCTTGAATGACTGGAACGTTTAGGAATTTGGAGCGATTTTTAATCACTTTCTCTCTCTGAAATATTTTCCCCATCCTTCAGAATTGACAGTATCCGTCAACCCGATCGGGTTAACTGAATGGCGACCTTTTCATGAATGACGTTGTTACATCTATATTATATCTACCTCGTTTCCAATCTAGATACTTGATACACGAAGAACTGTGAAACGTATTTCTATTTTTTCTACCAGAGAAGCCAAAAGCCAATATCATCCCTAACTATCGATCAAGTAAATTTGGGAAATCGAGTGCAGTGGCCAATGGACCGGGTAAACTCGTTGTACCAGTTGGAACACCTATTCGTTTGTTTTGTCACGTGACTGGGTCACCGTTAGCAAAGGTGACATGGTTGAAAGATCATGATATAATTCGAAAGTCATCAAAACATCAAACGAACAAGTGGGAGTTAGAAATTCATAATGCAACAAAGGAAGATGAGGGCGTTTATGTTTGTATGGCGTTGAATGTAATGGGCGCAACTACCGCCACGATCCAGGTTACTTTGGGAGGTGAATTTTTCTAGAGCGTTTTGATTTTTCAAAATCAATGTGTAGCAGCTGACCATTTTAATAACTCCCCAGCGGGAAAAGTCGTCAAAAAAGTCCCTGTGACGAAGAGCATTTTCATTGAAATAGTGTGTACATTCCTATTGAAATGCACACCTTCGCAGTGATTTTCAACAAATTTGCCCACTGGGTCTGAACAGTGGGCAAAACTCGTCAAAAAATTCACTACGACGAAGAGTATTTTCATTGAAATTGTGTGTATGTGGTTTTTAACAAATGTACCTGCTGGGTTAAGACATCCTATTATTCTCTTAATCCTACCGAAGTGAGAAATTCTTTTATCAGAAATGCCACTTATACTAGCCTTACTAGTAAGCTCTCTACCTACCCTTATGTCTTAGCATCACCGAAGATTCACGAATCAGAAACATCTTTGCAGGAGAACGAAGAGATTACTGAGATTGGCATCGGGTCATCAATCAACGTGAAAGCTGGTACGACATTGAAAATTATTTGCAACGCAACCGGTGTCCCTCATCCAAGTATTAAATGGCGAAAAAACGGAATAGTTATTCCGGTGCCAGTTCGACTTCAGGTGGGTAATTTTCTGTTCTTGACAACTCTGGAAACAATCGTGATAGCATGATGAGGAGAGATTGTTTTTAGCTGGCATTCTTTCCCTATTCGTTATTTTATACAAACAAAGAAGGAGAGTGACGAAGGAGGGTTACTTTAAGATGGACTTGGTTTTACTGAAGGTCTTTTGAAGAAATTATTTCGAAGATTTTTGAACGTTTTGGAATTGCAGCACGTTTGTGACAACTCAGACATTCTAGAAACTTTCCCAATGCATTTTGGTAGTTGTACGACACATGATGGCAAGCACAGAGAATTGTCAATCTCCCGTCAATGACGTCATTGTCATTTTTTCTTTAGAGTGGTGATAACGATGTTCTTACTTTACGAGACGTCAGCAAGAAAATGACGGGGAAATATACTTGCATTGCAAGCAACGTCGTCGGGTCTGTGGAAGCGAGCAGCACAGTGTTTGTTCTTGGTATGTGGTCTGTAAAATGTCTAACATCAATGCAGCCTCCTTTTGTATTTTCATAACTGTTTGATTCAAATCTGCTCGTCACTTGATATATATGGTGGATACAAACATCATTAAATTGAAAACGAGGTTACGATTGCTGCAGTGCATGTCACGTGTCTTCTTCTAAAATGTCTCAAATCCATTTTTTCTCAAATCCACTGATCAGGTTTTTATTTTCAAATCTAATTAACTTTTTTTCTCACTTTCTTCTCGTTCTCCAGTCTAGTATATGAAGAATACGTTAGTAGACTGCAACGTTACCATGACAACGTATAACCACCCATTTTGTTTTTGGATTACATACATGAAGATGGTCTATCTATTTCCTATGTCTTTTCTCCTTTCCTATATTTTTCTTGAAAACGTCAATAGTCGTTGTTGTTAGGCAGCCATATTTACTTGCCCTCGTGTTTTCATTTGTTTTTTTTGTATTGATATAGAACCAGCGGAAATTTTACCCATGAAAAATTTACGAGAGAAAAGAAAATATATAGTGGGAAGAGAAGCCAATGTACACGCTATCGAAGGTATGATCGTTGTCAAGCTCACTATTATCTATGAAAGAACCTCTCAACCCAATATCTACTTTTTCATTTTTATTTTCAAATTTTTAGGCGAAGCCATACGAATTTCTTGCTATTCTGCCGGCTGGCCGAGACCTCACGTGTCTTTATTGCGCTCTGCAGATTATCTCTCAGAAAACATGATCCAACACATTGTGTCGAGTGATGAATTAAATAAAGTTTCGGCGTACTTGAAAAGTATAAAACACGGTAGGAGTCTGAGGCTTAAGTTGGTTGACATTAATAATAAAAAAGGTGAACTGTGGTAAGACATATAAAAAAAGAAGGCCTAACAACATCTATCACAGTGGGTCCAAAATCACTACGATGAAGAGCACTTTCATGTAAATTCCGTGTATATTTCTAAAGAAATGCACTCCTCCGCAGTGATTTCAACAACATACCACCATCGTTAGAAAGGACAGGTCCTGTATCTCCGTAGAAAGCATTTTCAAATGTGTTAAGCAGTCACTACTTTCATGTAATGGAGCGTGTATTGAAACTTTAAGATTTTCGTGTTCACTTTACACAGTAGTGTTCAATTTCTTTCCTCAAATTTTGGGTCAGTCAAGATCTCTATTTACTTTTGTTCTTGAGTGATATTCTTGGAATGAAGCTAAATGTATATAATAATATATAAAACGAACTTTTTTTCGTTAGAACTTTACGTTTCTCCCTTCACTTAAAGTTCTAACGAATGAAAAATAATTGCTCCTGATAGTTGAGCACTCTTTATATATATTAAATTTACAATAAGCGTACTATAATTGTATATAATAATATATATAGATATAACTTAAACAATGTTACGCAAAAACGGGAAGAAAGAATAGTCTAACAAACAGTTTAAACTGAATTCTGGGAGGGTATACTCTCTGTACGCCTCGACATCTTTTGGTCTTTACGTTTAGATAAGAAATTAAATCCAACACGACCGAGGTATATCATCCGAAACCGATTTATCAGACGAAACGGAAAACGGATCAATGCTGTAGTAGCCGAAATCTATTTCGCCAGTTTAAAACTAAAGCATATCGGCAAATATACTTGTAAAACACGGAACAATGCTGGCATGGAAACAAAGGAGATAAATTTATTTGTTTATCCGAAGCCAGTTAAACCATGTGAGACATCAATCTAAAATTACAGGCGGTATTCCCGTACGATACGGTTGCACTTACCTATTTGTGTATTTTTGTTTTACCGTTTTTCAGATGAAGGTGTTTGGAAAATCGGTCAATACGGAGTGTGCTCTCCTCCGTGTATGAAATCTAATTACGGTGTTCAATCTCGAACTGTATCGTGTATAACTTTCAACGGAAAAATCGTGAACAAACGAAAGTGTGATGGAGTGCTTCGTCCTAACTCTACGAAACCATGTCGAACTTCCGAGTGTACAACGGAATGGAAAACTGGTTCATGGTCCAAGGTCAGTAAAATAATGTTTTAAATCTCTGTTCAGCAAGGCTTATAATAAAAACTCGCAGGAATTTTGTTTGGATTATCAAGGCAAGTATTAGGTTTCGCCTCATTGTTTCAAATATTTTAGGAGACTTTTGACCAGAAATTATTTTGTTCTTTGTCATGATGGACGGACAAGAAATTTTTCATAGCTATCATCTAAGCGAGCCTCACATTGAAACAAATGAAGAAAGAAATGGAAAGAGATTTTAAGCTACCATTACGTCGAATGTAAATCGTGGAACAAAAGCAAATTAGATATATTAAGTAATTAAAGCAAAGTAAAATCGAATTGAAGGCTTTTCACAAATGTCTTAAAATGACCCTGAACTTCTTTTATTAGCAAACCCAGTTTTATTGCAAGGTACATGTCAGTGCCATTGCATCCTGCTCGAGTCTGTCTTCAATTTTACCCACTGCGACCTAAAATCTTTTATGGACTGACTTCATTAGCTTGTGAACTGTTCTTGAGGTTCATGTAATAGGCTTCGTCATTCTAGTGTTCTCGCTCCTGTGGTAAAGAAGGACAACAGCAGAGGGAAGTGTTTTGTGTTTTTGTGAAGACGAAGAAGAAGACGAAACCACATGATTGTATGAACGCAAACCGACCGCCATCCAGTCGTTCGTGCAATGTCTACCCTTGTAATAAAGGTCAGAATCTTTGAGAATTTTAATTAAGTGAATTTAGCGCCATTTTTGTTTCGTAATCATTCAATTTGTTTTTTGTCATTGTTATTTAGACAAATGTGTGGATCAGTTCCAGTACTGTACCTTGATGAAACAAAATGGTTTTTGTCGCATGGAAACGTACAAAACTTTATGTTGTTTCAGTTGCGTGAAATTGTCTCGAAGATACGCCTAAAGTATCGGCATGGAAGGACCGTAACAATCGAAAGACACGCGCTACTGACATGGTATCGTCTCTTCGATTTGAAATTAAAAAAACTCGTATCCAGTGGATGGATACTTGCCTTATATTTGCGTTTATAATTTTTAAATTTTTTTTTTTTTGAGTACCGTATTTTTTTTTGCATGGGCGCTTAATAAAACTTTTATAATTTTGTACATAATTAAAGACAACGGTAATTTTGATTTTTATAATTTTTCCTGGAAAATAAAACTGAAAAAAAGATTTCACAAAAAGTTAGGTTTCGTCTTACTAGTTTTTTTAGTTTTTTAGTTTTAGTTTAAACAACATCGATATCCTCATCGTCAGATATTCATCGGAATCAACATCAACATCCGAATCGGTAATTTCAAATGGATTTGCAGTGTTGTCTTGCTCACCGAAAATGGTCATTTGTTCCTTGAGCACTTTAGACCCTTTCAGCACAAGGTTTTCCAGGAAAAAATGAACTTTATAGAATAATTTCCCTCTTCCTTTTATAAGCGCCCATTTTCTCAAGGCAGTTTTCGATTATTCGAGAAGGGCGCTTAATAAATGCTGGGCGTTTCTTCTGATATTTACAGTATATCCAGTGTGCAAAATCGTAAAAAAGTCACTGCAACGAAGAGCATTTTTATTGAAATAGTGTGTATTTTTCAAGGAATTTGCCCACTGGGGTATCCCTGACAATCTTAGGATTCTCTGTCTGTACGGTTAATAAGTTGCTGTGACCTATTTATGGCCTATTGATTTTGATTTTATCTGACAGTACCATCTAAATAGATTGGGAACCACACCAACATGTTATCGAGACTAATGAACTGGCATTGTGTAATTTCTTTTGCTTTGAATATCCTCAAACACATCGATTTCGAACAGAAGCATTTTGGCTTGTTTATGCATTATCAAAACCTGTGATCAATGTGTGGGAGGCAATAGTAACTAAGCGACAGTCTGTATTTTATAAGTGAAGATATGAGCGACGTAGTACGAAGGATATGATTTTTATACATACAACTTAGTTTCCATACCTGCAGGGGAGAAGTTGAAGGATTTTGAATGTTTTCTTAAAGAACCCTGTGGAGAAGATCACTTATTGAGCGCTGTGAAAGATTTAACATGCTTGAAAAAACTTTCGCGAATGGCATGGTCCAAGGATATTTTTCGATCGAAATAAATAATTTTTACCAATATACAAGTTTTAAAACAAAGGGATTTGTGCATCAGTCGATCGGCACCGATAATGTTGGATTTAAATTAAATTACAGTGGAACCTCTAATAGCGGCCACTTTGGGGGGACCCAGCTTAGTGGCCGTTGATTGGAGATGACGGATGTATGGAGGTTTTTTTATAAGAGTTTGAGAATAAATTCGGCAGGGACTTTCTTTTCTGGCCGCTTATCAGGAGGTGACCGATGTATGGAGGTGACCGTTAATAGAGGTTCCACTGTATCAAGATAAGTGATTACTGCATGCATTTCAAAAGTAAGTTTCACGTAAGAAAAAATACTATATGCAAATCACAGGATAGCAAAATAAACACAATTTATAGTTTTACTATCGGTGTCACAGTAAATAAGTATTCCCCAGCAATTGCTTCCTGGAAAATAAGTACTCCCCAGTAATTAAGTACTCCCCAGTAATTAAGTACTCCCCAGTAATTAAGTACTCCCCAGTAATTAAGAAAAAAGTTCTCCTCGTCGAGTATCATTAGACATTGATATATTGGCTGAATAGCAGAAAGGATTTTGGGAAAACTGGAAGAAAAGAAGAAAAGTCTGAAAAAGTGAAATATTTAGTATTTCGATTGTGATTTATAATTGATGAAATTTTGGGAATATATTAATACTATCGTTATTTGACAAAGTGCCTTGATTCAATTTTTTTTTCGATTTTCATGTTTTTTCAAATTATGGGGTTGTTTAACCTAGTAATAGCTTTTTAAACCGTATAAATGAGAGAAGAGGAGAGTCAGTTTTCACATTTGAGCGAAAAATAAGCGTTCCAGAAACAAGAAACATAGCATCTATATATTAATAGCCGATTCTCTGTTTGTTTGTTTGTTTGTTTGTTTGTTCGTTTGTTTGTAAGTCACGCAAAATGGTAGATTAAGTTGTGAGCGAAATTATTTCTTTTTTTGTGTGCGACGTGAGTTCGAAGCAAATACATTGCAACCCCAATCGAACGTGACTTTTTTTGGCTGATGAACTAATAGGAATAACGTTTTGTTTTTATCATTGTTGTTAGTTTTATATTCCACGTTGACTTGGCTTTGAAAACAGTACATCAACTAAATACAAAGAAACT
The DNA here is from genome assembly GCA_027922465.2 of Turritopsis dohrnii. Taxonomy (NCBI): domain Eukaryota; kingdom Metazoa; phylum Cnidaria; class Hydrozoa; order Anthoathecata; family Oceaniidae; genus Turritopsis; species Turritopsis dohrnii. The sequence continues at coordinate 1,134,047 of BQMF02000074.1, read as the reverse complement.
AACTGATTAAACATTTTGGACAAAAAGCAGCAGTGGCAGAACGTGTCAGCATGTTCGTTTGCCAGTGTTGTATCCTAACGCTTGCCTGACTGTCTGAGACGGGTGAACTTTTTTTTCGAGCAACCAAAATGTTTAAAAACCGATAGGTAAGAAAAAGAGAATCATGAAACAAAATATTTTTTTCCTTTTCTTTTAATAATTTAATTTCTTTTTTTAATTGTTAAGCGCTTCTGATCGAACGTTTCTTTTATTCAGTTTATTCATTTAGCACGTGCCTTTTTTCTCTCCTCCCGTGTGAACTTTCTAAGAAGAAAAACCATTTTCCCCCTGTTTGATAGCACCCATGTTAGAGCGCGTAACTTTTTTAAAACAAAAGCTAATAAAAAGTTGAAGTTTTTTCTCCCTACGTTTTGAGTGTATTGTTGTACTGATCAACGATTGTTTTAAAAAATAAATAAGTAACACATCATGAAATTTGGGTTTTTTTGGAACCATTGTTTAAACTGATATTTGATATTTGATTTCGAATCTGCCTCTGGCTGAACACAGGTTGTACGAGCCGTTTTTCAAAAAATATGAGGTTTACTGGGGTCTCCGGGGTGACACAGAGCAGGTGCACATGGGCGGCGAGCGATGCCGCCTTGTGAGAGAAAGTATTTCTTATCTGTTGTGCGACGTCAGTGTGAAGCCATTCCCTTGAGACCCAAATAGAACACGACGTTTAGGGAAAATTATCTCGCTAACCAATGGGGATAACTGACGTTTTTGGAAGTCCGCGATACAGGCAATGGGGTGATGAAAAATTTGGGTCGAATTTTTTTGGGGGGACGGGTCTGTGACGTCATCAAAATATTTGATCAAGGATATCTCCGTAACGGTTGGTCGTAGCGAAACGATCCCATACATTTTTTTCATCAGTTTATCGAGCTCTACAACATGGGCTCATTTATCATTGCCAATTCCTTAATTCCATTTTTCGTGAACTCTTTGGGAGGTGACACAACCCAGGTTAAACATGGGCGGCGAGCGACGCCGCCTTGGCGGCTAGTCTATATATTAATAACCGATTCTCTGTCTGTCTGTTTGTTTGTTTGTAAGTCACGCAAAATGGTAGATTGAGTTATGAGCGAAATTATTTCTTTTTTTTGTGTGCGACGTGAGTTCGAAACAAATACATTGCAACCCCAATCGAACGTGACTTTTTTTGGCTGATGAACTAATAGGAATAACGTTTTGTTTTTATTATTATTGTTAGTTTTATATTCCAAGGACTACGTTGACTACGTTGGCTTTGAAAACAATACATCAATTAAATACAAAGAAACTAACTGATTAAACAGTTTGGACAAAAAGCAGCTATGGCAGAACGTGGCAGCATGTTTGCCAGTGTATCCTAATGTATCCTTGCCTGACTGTCTGAGACGGGTAAACTTTTTTTTCGAGCAATCAAAATGCTTAAAAACCGATTGGTAAAAAAAGAGTATCATGAAACAAAATATTTTTTTGCTTTCCTTTTAATAATTTAATTTCTTTTTTTAATTGTTAAGCGCTTCAGATCGAACGTTTTTTTTATTCACTTTATTCATTTAGCACGTGCCTTTTTTTCTCTCCTCCCGTGTGATCTTTTTAAGAAGAGAAACCATTTCCCCATTACGTTTGATAACACCCATGTTAGAGCGCGTAACTTTTTAAAACAAAAGCTAACAAGAAGTTGAAGTTTTCTCTCTCTACGTTTTGAGTGTATTGTGTCACTGATAAAAGATTGGTTTTACCAGAGGTTGTGACTTCGAATCTGCTTCTGGTTGAACACAAGTTGTACGAGCCGTTTATAAGGAAATTTGACGTTTATTGATAGAGTGATACAGAGCAGGTGGACATGGGCGGCGAGCGACGCCGCCTTGGCGGCTAGTCTATATATTAATTGCCGATTCTCTGTCTGTCTGTTTGTTTGTCTGTCACGCAAAATGGTAGATACGAACTGCGAGAGAAATCGGAAAGTCAGCAATGTAAGATCACACATAAGTTATTTCTCTTCCTGTGCGCGACGTCAGTGTGAAGCCATTGTATTGGGACCCAAATCGAACGCGACGTTTCGGGAAAATTATCTCGGTAACCAATAGGGATAACTTACGTTCTTGGGATCCGCCATACAGATGAAGGGGTGACGAAAAATTTGGGTGTAATTTTTTTTGGGGACGAGTCTGTGACGTCATTAAAATCTTTGAACGATGATATCTCCGAAACGGTTGGTCGTAGCAAAACGATCCCATACATTTTCTTGATCAGTTTTTCAAGCTCTACAACATGGGTACACTTATCATTGCCAATTCCTTAATTTTATTTTTTGTGAACTCAACGCAAGCTGAACATGGGCGGGGAGCGACGCCGCCTTGGCGGCTATCTATATATTAGTAGCCGATTCTTTGTCTGTCTGTCTGTCTGTTTTTCTGTCACGCAAAATGGTAGATTGAGTTGTGAAAGTGACTATTTTATTTTAGTTTGTGCGACGTCAGTGTGAAACCATTGTATTGAGACCCTAATGGAATACGACGTTTAGGGAAAATTATCTCCGTAACCAATAGAGATAACTGACATTTTTTGGGGTCCGCGGTACAGGCGACGGAGTGACGAAAAATTTGGGTCTAATTTTTTTGGAGGACGGGTCTATGACGTCATCAAAATTTTGATCAACAATATCTCCGTAACGGTTGTAACGATCCCATACATTTTTTGATCAGTTTTTCGAGCTCTACAACATGGGCACACTTATTATTGCCAAATCCTTGATTTTATTTTTCGTGAACCCAACGCAGGCTGAAGGTGGACATGGGCGGTGAGCGACGCCGCCTTGGCGGCTAGTCTATATATTAATAGCCGATTCTCCGTCTGTCTGTTTGTTTGTAAGTCACGCAAAATGGTAGATGTGAACTGCGAAAGAAATCGGGGAGTCAGCAATGTAAGATCACACATAAATTATTTTTCTTCTTGTGCGTGACATCAGTGTGAAACCATTGTATTGAGACCCTAATCGAATGCAACGTTTAGGGAAAATTATCTCCGTAACCAATAGGGATAACTGACGTTTTTTGGGGTCCGCGATACAGGCGATGGGGTGACGAAAAATTTGGGTCTAATTTTTTTGGGGAGGGGTCTGTGACGTCATCAAAATCTTTGAACAATGACATCTCTGTAACGGTTGATCGTAGCGGAACGATCCCATACATTTTTTTGATCAGTTTTTCGAGCTCTACAACATGGGAACACTTTCGGTTGCAAATTCCTTAATTTTATTTTTCGTGAAGTCAACGCATGCTGAACATGGGCGGCGAGCGACGCCGCCTTGGCGGCTAGTCTATATATTAATAGCCGATTCTCTGTCTGTCTGTCTGTTTGTTTGTTTGTTTGTAAGTCACGCAAAATGGTAGATCAATGACGCAGCAGTCTGCGAACAGCGGGCTACTGTTGTCAATCATTAAGTAAATTATATCTCTGATAATATATGTAAATAATATATAATAAATAATATCATATCTTGTAATAAATATTATGTATATTATGTATATACTAATGAAAAAAAAAAAAAAAAAAAATGGTAGATTGAGTTGTTGTGAGAGTAATTATTTTATTTTATTTTGTGCGACGTCAGTGTGAAGCCATTGTATTGAGACCCTAATCGAACGCGACGTTTAGGAAAAATTATCTCCGTAACCAATAGGGATAACTGACGTTTTTTGGGGTTCACGATATTGGCCATGTGGTGACAAAAAAATTTGGGCAAAATTTTTGGGGACGGGGTTCTATGACGTCATCAAAACTTTTGATCGACGATATCTCCGAAACGATGCATCATAGACATATGATCCTATACATTTTCTTGCTCAGAATTTCGAGCTCTACAAGATGGTAGCACTTTCCATTGTCGATTCCTGAATATTATTTTTCGTGAACTCATTGGGAGGTGACACAACGCATACTGAACATGGGCGGCGAGCGACGCCGCCTTAGCGGCTATCTATATATTAATAGCCGATTCCCTGTCTGTCTGTCTGTTTGTTTGCCTGTCACGCAAAATGATAGATTGAGTTGTGAGAGTGATTATTTCATTTTATTCTGTGCGACGTCAGTGTGAAACCATTGTATTGAGGCCCTAATCGAATGCGACGTTTAGGGAAAATTTTCTCGGTAATTAATAGGGATAACTGACGTTTTTGGGGGTCTGCGATACAGGCGATGGGGTGACAAAAAATTTGGGTGTAATTTTTTAGGGGGACGGACCTGTGACGTCATCAAAATTTTTGATCAACGATGTCTCTGTAACGGTTGGTCGTAACGGAACGATCCAATACATTTTTTTGATCAGTTTTTCGAGCTTTACAACATGGGAACACTTTTGGTCGCCAATTCCTTAATTTTATTTTTCGTGAAGTCAACGCATGCTGAACATGGGCGGCGAGCGACGCCGCCTTGGCGGCTAGTCTATATATTAATAGCCGATTCTCTGTCTGTCTGTCTGTCTGTTTGTCTGTTACGCAAAATGGTAGATGTGAACTGCGAAAGAGAGTCAGCAATGTAAGATCACACATAAATTATTTCTCTTCTTGTGCGCGACGTCAGTGTGAAACCATTGTATTGAGACCCTAATTGAATGCGACGTTTCGGGAAAATTATCTCGATAACCAATAGGGATAACTGTTTGTTTGTAAGTCACGCAAAATGGCAGATTGAGTTGTGAGCAAAATTATTTCTTTTTTTGTGTGTGACGTGAGTTCGAAGCAAATACATTGCAACCCCAATCGAACGTGACTTTTTTTGGCTGATGAACTAATAGGAATAACGTTTTGTTTTTATTATTATTGTTAGTTTTATATACCACGTTGACTTGGCTTTGAAAACAATACATCAACTAAATACAAAGAAACTAATTGATTAAACATTTTGGACAAAAAGCAGCAGTGGCAGAACGTGGTAGCATGTTCGGTTTGCCAGTGTATCCTAACGTATCCTTGCCTGACTGTCTGAGACGGGTGAATTTTTTTTCAAGCAATCAAAATGTTTAAAAACCGATAGGTAAAAAAAAAAGTATCTTTGCTTTTCTTTTAATAATTTAATTTCTTTTTTTAATTGTTATGTGCTTCAGATCGAACGTTTTTTGTATTCACTTTATTCATTTAGCACGTGCATTTTTTTCTCTTCCCGTGTGATCTTTTTAAGAGAAACCATTTTTTCACCTACTTCTGACAGCACCCATGTTAGAGCGCGTAAAACATAGCTAACTAGAAGCCATTAGGCTTGAACAAATTGCTTTAGGCTAATTTTCAAGACATCTGAATGACTTGTACACTGACTAATAATTTGATACAGTCTGGAATTCATCAAATTTCTCCCTTCTTTAATTTATTTAGCTTAATCTTGACAGCTTTGCAATTCACTATGATGTTTCGGGGCCAGAAAAACAGTTCACCAATATCTTGTGCATGATGTTTATTCATGAAAATTGAAGAACTTTCGAAATTTGGTCCAAATTTGGCCCAAATTGTCCAATTTTAGTCAAGTCTGACAAAATGACTTTCAACTTCGAAATCAGCGCCTTGTCTAAATTGCCCAATTTTAGTCAAACCTGTCCTAAATTCCTATTCCTTTTGTCTATTCTATTCTGAATAGCCAAACAATCCGAAATCCAAACGGACTTTCCGAAAACGACGAAAAGCTGTGACAGAGATAGATACTTAGATAGAATGTGTAAACCAAACAATTTCCTACGCTATAAGCGCGGAAATTGAATAATAAGTTGAAAAGTTTTCTCTCTGCGTTTTGAGTGTATTGTTAAGCTGACATTTGATTGGTCTAAAATCGTAAATAAAAACCACGTGAAGTTCACGTTCGGAATGCATTGTGTAAAGCAAGAAAGTCTGCTGACATTTTAAATGCAACCGCGACAATGAACGGCTGAGTTAAGAACATGCAAGATTTGAAACACCAGGAACGTATTTCTCTTCACGTGCAAACGAGCTTTATTAAGCGATAAAGCCAGCAGCAAAGGAAGTCTTATCGCTGGTTTTAAGTGCAATTATTTGGAGCAGGTGGTGATACAACGCAGGTTAAACATGGGCGGCAAGCGACGCCGCCTTGGCGGCTAGTATATGATATTCACAATGACATCATTTTTGAAGAATGTTGAAGTAGGAATTCTCAGGGTGGAATTTAAAGATGGAATCTTATTTAAATCAAGAGGGCCATGAAGGCCGATATAATTTTTCCAGAAAATACTTTTTCCAAGTAAAAAAATACTCTCTGTCTCAGAAAAATGGAATATCTTGTCACAGGGGAGTACTTATTTCCTAGTAAATAGGTACTGGGGAGTACTTTTTTGAGGGGCGTACTTATTTCCTGTTACACCGGTTCCCTTCCTATCACTGAAATTTTTTTCAATGCGAAACGGCTTTCGCCAAAATGGCCAAAAATCGCGAAAGTTTTTGGTTGCGAAAACTTCTGCCCTTGAGCCCAAAGTGAACAATTTCGCCTCACATGAAATTGTTGTAAAAACCTACTTAATTTTGTCTGGGATAGTGAGTCTTATGTCTCGTCTTTTCAAACACTTTTATATTACCGTTAATTTATAGTAAGGATAAATTGTCAGTACATATACTCTTGTTATGATTTCGACATTTTTGTTTTTCTGGGTTTTTTTTGGAAAGTGTACTTGGAATGGAAAGGAGGGAAAGTCAATTATTAAATTAAAAGACAACTGAATTCTGGGAAAAGCTAACTAAGCAATTGAGACAGGATTTTACGCAGTGGGCAAAAGTATCAAAAAATCACTGCGATGAAGAGCATTTATATTGAAATATTGATAGAAATGCACTCCTTCGCAGTGATTTTTCAGCAAAGTTGCTCACTGGGTAATGAAATTACTGATTATCTATTTTTGAGATCATGGACGTATAGAAGGAAAAGAGAGAATTCTAACCTTTCTATTATTCAAATGTTGACTCTCCTAATCATTTCAGCATCTCTTTCATGTGACCTGTGGCAAAACCGTCAAAAAGTCACTGCGGCCAAGAGTGACGGGGAACTTCCTACAGACAAAGACAAATAAAATGCTATTCAAGGTGTCTTGGAAGTTATACTAAACTTGCAATCTATATATCTTTTTAAGGTGACAGTTTATTTGTGCTGTGCTATGCGGGAATAGCTTGGATGGCTCTCTCTTTCAAAAACTATAGCTCTGCGAAATTAGTAAAGAGGATCATGAGATAAATATTTTTCTTGGATATTTGTGACTTTTTTTTGCATATTTCTGCAAATTTCAATAGAGTATGCATGGTTAGTACTTTATCTTCACGATCTTAGAGGTCTTTAGAAAATGGATACATGTTTTTTTATAATATAAGCAACAAGTTTATAAGCAACGCTAGTAAATTTTTTCAAAAATTAGCAACATGAAATTTTGAAATGATGCAACACTAGCATAGATACAACACATTTCTTAAAATTGCTACCAAAACCTACACAAAGGTATATATTTTTTCGATTAATGCTTAGCAACAGATTAAGCAACACTATTACTAAAAGAATGGTCATTTTTAAAGCAAAATTACCTCGGTTGCTTACAAAAAGAAATGTGTAACTATTCATTCTTCTTATCCGGCATTTGGAGTTTTATTTCGTGTCTGGAATATTACTTTTTACTTTGTTTATTTTTTGCTTTTTGTTTACCAATGTCCTTACTTAATGCAGGCCAAGTTATTGTCAGATAAGAACGTGCTTGTCTAACAAAATGTTTTTATACAAAACACTTGTAGTTCTATGATCCCATATCCTAGTGGGCAAAATCGTCAAAAAACCACCGCGACGAAGAGCATTTTTATTGAAATAGTGTGTATACTTCTATAGAAATGCACTCTTACACAGTGATTTTTGAACGAATGTGCCGGCTGGGATTGAAGTAGAAATAAAGGTCTCCAGGATGACCTCTAACATGTAAATAAAGGAAAAAACGATTTCATGAATATTTAATGATTACATGTTCTTCAACTTGGATTCTTTTGAGTAAATTCAATGCAACGCGCAGTTGATATTACGATCTGTTCAAATGTCGCAGGAGTAGGCATTTTAGATGATTTTTATTTTAAGAAAACTGCAATTCCTATATAAAATCTTTTTGTATTCCTCAGATAAACATATGTTATTGATTTCTTTGTTTACAAAATTTACTCATTTTTGCGTGAACGAATCTTCACAGATTAGGATGAAAATAGCGAAAATAACATACTTGCGACAATATATAAATTATTCTGCTTTTCACAAGGAAAATAAAACACATTTTTCGCGTTTCAGTTTACAACCAAAAACTTTGTTCAATTACCAGTCCTATCTATCATTTGACACGATGGATTGACTGTAACACACTGAAAATAACTGGTACAATTTGTGACAATTTTCATCTAATTTCCACATAAAAAACGTGACGGGTATGATAGTTTGGCAAAATATCTAAAATTTCAAAACAATTCGTTTATCCAAGCTGATAACGTCACTAAGAGACACTCAAAAATATCTTCCGATATCGTCAATGAAATCTTATCCTTTATCTTACATGTAATGAATATCAAGATCCTTTTACTAGTTCCTTATTGGGATCTTGAAGAGCAAGGAGGTCTATCTAGAGATGAATTTGACCTAGTTAGAACCAGATCATATGGATGCTAATAGTACTTGCATTCCGAGAATATCTGGACTTGATAATGCATCACGAATATCATTGCTGTTTCTATTGGCTATAGTTTCTATTTCAGCGATATGCGGTAATCTGATTGTTCTGTATCTGTTTACGCACAGATTGTTTCTAAGAAATTCTTCAAACAAGTTTCTGGTTTCACTAGCAATAAGCGATTTCATTCTTGGTTTCGTATTGGGACCGATAGATATTATTCAATTGTTGCATCTTATGGAAGACAAAAGTTGCGTGATTGAATCTATTGGAAAAATGTGCACAAACCTTATGGCTATTTCGGGTACAACACTTGGTTGCATTGCTTATGATCGATATTTACATATCAAACATGGTTTGGGCTATAAATTGATCATGTCAGGAAAAAGGCTTATTTTGATGCTCGTTTTACCATGGTTTTGTCCATTCATTTTGCTCGCAACAAAATTTCTTGATCCCTTATTCAACACGGTGACAGGGATCATATTCATTTCATCAATCTATGGATTAACGTTGATAAGTTATAAACTCTTGATCAAGCATCTAAATAAATGCTCAACTTTTCAAACTATCTCTTATCGAGCTAAATTGAGAAATAGAAAAGCCATTCAATTCATTGGCTTAATAGTTATATTATCCATAACATTGTCATTGCCAATGTTGGTTAACCGTTATCTGCGTGTGGTGTATCTACTTTCAAGCAGTAGCTGGTCTCCTCTCAAAGAAATTCAAGCTGAGATGGTGGTTTCTTCACATATGCTTTTCATTTTAAATGCAGCGTTAAACCCTGTTTTATATTTTTACAAACATAGAGGTTTCCGTAAAGCTTTCAAATCATTTTTGAAACCAAAGAACCGAATTGATGTTTATAGAATTTAAAGTATTGTATGAAAAAAGTTTTCATGCTTTTGGACGTTTTTGGATCCTAAAACTGAATATTATGCTGCTGATTGCTCTCAGCAGCTTATTTTTACTTGTTTAGAAATGCACGAAGAACCATGTAAATGGATGGGGGCTGAAATATACCATTATCATTATCTTTTACTTTTCGGTTATACCTCATAGACATTTCTGGTAATGTTGACAAGAGTGAGAAAAGTGGACAGTATTGGGAGTTTGATTTTGCATCTACAACACTAAAATGGTAACGTTGAGAACTTTGCATAGTTTAGTTGAAAGACACGGACTATTTGAAATTGAGAGCTGCATTTTTGAAACAGCCTATATGGAAACCCCTTGACAATTCTTAAAGGTAGTTGTAGCACAGTTTCTTAGTTATGAATGTGGTATAGTAGCAAGTAGGCTGTTCTTAAGCTCGATGTGGTGGTGTACAATTGATCATACATTTAAGGATTGCTTTATCGTGTTCCATTTTCTTATATATTTTGTTATATGTTCAGATCATCTTCAAATACTTTAAGAATATTTTTATCAATCTTCACGTGATTTATAGCTATAAATTCATTAAATTTAAGAGACTATTGCCAAATAAAAGTCCTTGACACAAAATACTAAAGGGTAGTACATTATAGGCATCCACATTTATTTGTATAAATTAGGTTGAGGACATGAAATAAGTTATGGAAGCTATATTCACAAGGCATGACGGAGAAATAAAAAGAAAAACCTACCACTGCCATACTTTGCATTTACAGGTGTCCCTAATGTATGCATTGTGAATATATTTAGAAATAAGCAGATATGCTGAAAAACAGGTTTATAAATGATCTCTTCGACTGTCACTGTTACTATTACTACATTCCTATAAACCTCCGATATTTTCAAACTTCTACTATTAGCAACATCGTTATGGTTTAGACTGACGTCAAACCTCTAAAAATATTTGATACAACATGAACTGGCATTTTGCATGAAAGAAAAAATAACAAAGTTCTTGGCTTGGCCATTCATGTGAACAAGTAGGTTAAAAAAGCATCACATCACCGATATTGAGTAAAGCCTTTGCCAAAATTGCCTTATCTAATATCCACATCTGTGGAAAAAATACATATTCTCCTGGACTCAAAATCTACTAGAATAGTTAGATTTATTAACCAATTTATTTGAATGATATTAAGTAAGGTTTCTATAATGAAGAAGTATGTGACGGAAAGCAAGAGATAAAGATCATCAGAAAATTTAATTAAAATATATTTGTTCTAAAAAATTTTACAATGTTCTCAAAATAAAAATTCCTTTATTCCAATCTATCAGTCCCTTTAGCTTGGAAGAGATTGATCAATCAACTTTTCCCATTCGTCAATAACAGAATATGGGTCTTCCATTTCCCTAATAAGCTCGTCTTTAATTTTTTTGACATGACGTTTCTTATCTGCATAACACTCGTGGATTAAGTCAATTGTCTAATCTTTACTCTTTTCTCCCGTAAAATGATCTTTCCAGCATACTTGAATTACAATGATACCCCATAAAGCACCGATTTTAGTCTCGATAACTACCTTATCCGAACGTTGTGAAAGAATTTTGTCAGTTGTTTTCTTAGCATGAGTCACATAATCACGTGCATAATTTTTAATTGTTTCGGTGAATGTCGACTGCTGAGGAGAAGATTTTGGATTGACATAAGCGTGTTCCTGAAGCAATGCAAGATGCATACCGCCTGCAATCATGAATGTACAAATCCCAGTTTCTTTGAATATGTCTTCCATAAGAACTCCCAAAACCTGCACAGCAAGATCAGTAACTTGCGGAGTAAGCATATCAGTCAGCTCTTGTTCAGTATAGTTGCCACTTTCTTTCATGGCAGTGTAATGATTCTTTACCCACAACTTGAGACCATTGATTTCACCATTTATTTCATCGATGATGCTTTGAGTTATCTCCTTTTTGACAATTTTTCCAATCAACTTATATACTTCCAGAAAGTAGCTAGGTAAACCAGAGGGAAATAATTCACCAATAATGAGCGCACCAAATTTTTGGCCAATACCTTGCAGCAGTCCGATTCCAAGATTAATTGCTATGCTACCTATAATTGCTCTATATGAAGGAGTATGTTCAACAGAAGGTTGTTGCCGAGATACCAACTGAATTTTGCTGGTTGTATCAACAATCTCACCAAGGATGAAGAAACAATGTGTAGAAAGATTTGTTTCTCTTACATAAACAGCAGTGCCCTTCGCTACAATCTCGAACGGTTCTTCCAGATACGTAAACCATGGTTCACATATGAGCTTTTCATCCTCTTGGAAAACTGGTTCTTTTACTGCAATTAGCAGTGATCGAAAGCACTGGGTCTTTTTTTGGAGCTCCATCAACATGTCTTCAGATAAAGCGGCTTTTTTCATTTCAACAGTTTCCTTTGTAGCTAGTTTTGGTTGTGGTGGAACACCTCTTACTGCCATCGATGTTATTAGTTTAGCTATTCCACTTCCACTGAAGGACGGACTTGGTCTCTCTTTTTGCGCCATGCGTGGTGTATTTACTTGAAGTGTCGCATTCACATAGGCAAAACATTTTTGACGATCAGCAACAAGGTTTTCGTTGAGATGAAGGATTGAAAAAGCCATTATCAGCAGCTCTCCTTTCTTATCTTTTCATGTAATAGGAATGGTTTCTTTACATTGAATTGATCCTTAAATACTGTTTACAACAACACAACGGAGTCATAAATAAAATTGCACATTGTCTCAGAACCGGGTGACATATACACGAAAAATTCAAAATATTCATAGGATTTTATCTTATTTTTAGCTCCCGGTATATTGAGCGTGTTACATAACTTGTTTTTGTGCTCTTACACATGTGTCAAAATCAACAATGTAAGCTGACTTGAGTATGCATGAAAATTGCAAAAATTAGTAACAATCAGATCACTATAATTATACTGAAAATGTTTTGTTTAAAATATATTGATTAATCCATCATCTTGCATTTTCTTTCAGCTATCTTTTCCATCCCTTTATAAAATTTCCTAATGTGTTTGCTAAATGAGGCAAAACACATTAAGGTCTTTGCCAAGTAATTTTTCCAGTATTATCAGGTGGCTGTGCAATAAGCCTGGCATTTGCGCATGCGCATTTACAGCATGTTAGTACACGTAAAATCAGTCATAATTAGGCAAAGCACATGAACGTCTTCACCAGGTAACTTTTCAAAGGCTGGTGGCCACATAATAAAACCAAAAATCGCGCATGCGCATTAGAAATATACTTGTATGAGGTTAATGAGCCATACTAAGTTAAAACGCTCGAAGGTCTTAACCAGGTAACTTTTAAAACTCTATAGGTACAGGCTATTGTTTTCCATTATTGTGTTGCGTAATATTTTTTTGCAGAATAGAAATCTTCACTAAAAGCATATGTCAGTTCTCCTTAACATCTACTTTCAAATAAAGAAGTTCCAGATAATCCTGACATGAACTTATACTTGTCAAGTCATTTGGCAGAAGTCATCATTAAGAAGGATGAGCAAGTTGTCTCTATCAATAAAATCATCGATGTATGTGGCAGAGTTTTGAACTTAAAGACGTTATTGAAATTGTGCAAAGACCAATAAAAAATGGTAGGCGTGTGAAGTGGAATAGTGCACTTATATCTCTATTGGCTGTTGGGCATGGCTAGTATATAATTAAAAGATCAGCGTGGCCGTAGACAATTTTGCATAAGATCATTCTACATGCTCCGTTATCCTTCAATGGAGGCTATTTTAAAACTCAAATATTTGTTTACTTCTGTGGTTATCACCCAGTGCCGTAGACACGAAATAAATATTAGGGGGCCCATATTTTTAGTATGTAAGGAGGCCCTACCATGGTTAGGGCCGACGGGCTAGGAAAATTTTTGGATTTTTAGCCCTCTAAGTTGACTAAAACTGCTTTTCCGAAAATCAATTTTAAACAATAAGAATTCTATACTTGGGTGAAATATTAGTGTATTTTCAAACAATAAGACTATCGTTTCGAGTTCAAATGAAGTACATGAGAAAAGTATTACGAAAGAATATGGAAAAAAATAGTAAATGTTTTACGCATTAGAGTGTCCGAAAATGTTTATTCTTGTTTCGCATTTGTCAATGAATTTATATAATATAAAAATACAACATTGGAAATCCTTTACAACAATTACTTTTATTGCCTACCTATATCATTTGAGCTTTCAGTCACAAGTTATTTTGTTGAACTCTCAATTATTTTCTAAAGAAAGCTTTGCTTTTGTTTTAAGTCACTTTTAGCGACTTTAGCTAAAAGTGAACTCATTGATTTAACTTGGACATAAGGAGTTATAACCCTTAGTCAAGCACGCAATTAGCACATTGTCACTTTTCATTTTACTTCTAACCGACTCTTTGTTTGTGAGAAGGAGGTTAACCCTTGTAGGTATCAATTGAATTCAGGATACCTTCAAAGAAACACTTCTTGTGTACTAAGAATACATACAGTCTATTCTTAATTCTAGTTTTGAACTACCTCTTACTTCCTATTTTGCAACGCCCTGCTTCGCACCTCTCGAGCTCGATTCCTTAGTTTTTTTGTTGGATTTTTTTATCATAAATGCATTTTACTACTATAAATATTTTAACGAAATTATTTTAATAGATATATTTTATTCATTATGAATTTTAATTTTAATTTTTTAGTTGAGGCGGAAGAACAATTTGTATAAATTGAAGCTAATTTAATATAAAATAAATAAATAAATAAAAAAATAAAATATGTATACTTACATGAAATTTACTTTTCTTGTCATAATTCTACTCAAATGTTTTCACTGCGCATGCGCGAAATTGGGATCTATTATATGACCACTTCATAACACCTGGAATATTATATGATGAAAACCTCGATGTGTTTTGCCTAATTATGGCTCATTTACCTCATGCTAGCATATTTCTACTGCGCATGCGCGATTTTTGGTTTAATTATATGGCCACCTGATAGCCTTTGAAAAGTTGCCTGGTGAAGACGTTCATGTGTTTTGCCTAATTATGACTGATTTTACGTGTACTAACATGCTGTAAATGCACATGCAGAAATTCCAGGCTTATTACACAGCCACCTAATAGGACTGAAAAGTAGTGTAGACCTTAATGTGTTTTTCCTAATTACGGCTCATTCAGCTCATATTAGCGTCTTTTTTACTGCGCATGCGCGATTTTGGTTTTAATTATGCAGCCACCTGATAGCCCTTGAAAAGTTACCTGGTGAAGACCTTCACGTGTTTGGCCTTATTATGGCTCATTCCAAACTTAAAGGTGTTTACTACATTTGTCGTAGGTTTACTACATTTGACAGAGTTACTACATTTGTCGTAGATTTTTACTACATTTAGCGTTACTACATTTGACGGAGATTTTTACTACATTTAACGGAGTTTCTACATTTGTCGCAGAAAATTTACTACATTTAACGGAGTTACTACATTTGAGGGAGTTACTACATTTGAATCTGGGTCCATATGACAATTTAAGAAGAAACAAAACGAAACTAAGTCCGAATAAGTTCATTGTGATGAAAAATCTTGGATTAGATTCAAACAAACACAACAAGAAATTTTATAAAACTAATATTTCGATTTACAACGAAATCATCATCAGAGTGTTGTTACAGAAAGCTATCAAACGAATTTAAAATAAGCACAATTCCCTAGAGGCCATGAGTCCGGAGTTTAAAGTTGGACGAGTCTGTTTAATGTATAAAGCTTCTTTTATCAGTAATATGCTCCAATTATCACTTTTATCAATGACACGTATGTTCTGCTTTACTAAGTTGATATGTGACGAGCGGATATCATTCGCTTCATTAGATGATTTCACGTTATGGAATAACTCATCATGGAAGTTCAAAATTCCATTGATATGATTTACACCTACGCAATTATCAATATGTTTGCGGACAGCACTATTTCCATCAAACCAAGCATGTTCTAAAATGCGTTCATTCAGGGTTCTTTCAGTTTTACCGATATACTTTTGTTGGCAACCAGGGCAAGAGAATTCATACACGACTGAAGACTGGCACAGCAACGGAATACGGTCTTTTGTATTCGTGAAAAAATCAACTTTCGTTGTGTCATTCAGCAATTTAAAACTGATAGAGACATCCTTTTTGCAATTGCGTCTGATCTTTGCTATGCACGATTTGGCCAATGCTATACTTTTGTCACCAAGGTAAGGAAACCTGAACCAAATAACGATAGATGAATTATTATTTTCCAAAGACTCAGTTGTCGAAAGCTGTTTGTTCAATAAACGGTGTATTATTGAATTGCTGATACGTTTAGGAAATCCATTCCATGATGCAAAACGTTTTATTGATGTGATTTCCGTTGGAAGTTTATCAGGTGAACAAATACGTAACGCCCGATTGACTAAACTACGTATCCAGGCTGTTCGAAAATGCCAAGGTACAAAGCTATTGAAGTTCGTATATAAACCAGTGTTTGTATCTTTCCTAAAAATGGTGATACCATCCGGGCATAATTCTAAATCAAGGAAATGCGGAACAACATCTTGAAAATAGTCAACAGTGAAGCGTAAACTTGGATCGAATTTATTAAGCAGTTCATGAATACGTGGAACGTCTGCAGGTTTTACAACAAGTAGAGTGTCGTCAACATATCGACCATAGAATTTAATGACACCATCATTAACTAAATCATTTATAACATCCTTCTCTAACTCCGTCATTATGATATTAGCCAGGACTGGACCTAATGAGGAGCCCATACTAACACCATCCTTTTGTTCATACACAATATCATCAAACAGAAAAGCAGTTTTGGTACAAGTGTCAAATATCAGCTTCCTTAATGACTTTTCTTTCAAAGTAGTATTCAATAACTTGTCATGGTAGATACGTTTGCAAATGATATCTATAGTTCTTTTTAGTGGTACATTGGTGAACAGTGACTCCACATCAAACGAAATATAAACGCAACCATTTGTGAAAAGATTGTCCGGGATAGACCGTATCCTATCAATAGCATCGAAAGAATCTTTTATGGTGTATTGATTGGCAGTTAATGGGTTCAATAAGTTCGTTAAGTATTTTCCAACTGAGTAATACGCAGAACCAGTTGTATCGATAATAGGTCTAAATTTAGGTATATTTGTAAAGGTTTTATGGATCTTAGGTAAGCCATGGGCTCTCCCTGGTCTTGCATTCTTTGGTCTTATATCTTTATAACATTTCTCACTAAGTTCATCGGATTTTAATAATTTCCTAAAATATGATTGAAGAGAACTCAAACGCTTCAAGGTTGGATCTTCATCAAGTTTCACAAACTTGGACTTATCACTAAACAACGAATGTAATGAGTTTTTATAATCTTGAGTGTCAATTAAAACAACTCCATTACCCTTATCGGGCTTCAAAATAACCACATGTTTTCTCAATTCATTGACTGTCCTGATGGTACGCTTGTCTTTAAATATACGTTGGTCATCTAGATTGATTAAATTGAAAGCAAAACCTCGCAAAGAGTTTTTGACACGAGCTTTGTGTATATTGTGTATGAACAAAAGGATGGTGTTAGTATGGGCTCCTCATTAGGTCCAGTCCTGGCTAATATCATAATGACGGAGTTAGAGAAGGATGTTATAAATGATTTAGTTAATGATGGTGTCATTAAATTCTATGGTCGATATGTTGACGACACTCTACTTGTTGTAAAACCTGCAGACGTTCCACGTATTCATGAACTGCTTAATAAATTCGATCCAAGTTTACGCTTCACTGTTGACTATTTTCAAGATGTTGTTCCGCATTTCCTTGATTTAGAATTATGCCCGGATGGTATCACCATTTTTAGGAAAGATACAAACACTGGTTTATATACGAACTTCAATAGCTTTGTACCTTGGCATTTTCGAACAGCCTGGATACGTAGTTTAGTCAATCGGGCGTTACGTATTTGTTCACCTGATAAACTTCCAACGGAAATCACATCAATAAAACGTTTTGCATCATGGAATGGATTTCCTAAACGTATCAGCAATTCAATAATACACCGTTTATTGAACAAACAGCTTTCGACAACTGAGTCTTTGGAAAATAATAATTCATCTATCGTTATTTGGTTCAGGTTTCCTTACCTTGGTGACAAAAGTATAGCATTGGCCAAATCGTGCATAGCAAAGATCAGACGCAATTGCAAAAAGGATGTCTCTATCAGTTTTAAATTGCTGAATGACACAACGAAAGTTGATTTTTTCACGAATACAAAAGACCGTATTCCGTTGCTGTGCCAGTCTTCAGTCGTGTATGAATTCTCTTGCCCTGGTTGCCAACAAAAGTATATCGGTAAAACTGAAAGAACCCTGAATGAACGCATTTTAGAACATGCTTGGTTTGATGGAAATAGTGCTGTCCGCAAACATATTGATAATTGCGTAGGTGTAAATCATATCAATGGAATTTTGAACTTCCATGATGAGTTATTCCATAACGTGAAATCATCTAATGAAGCGAATGATATCCGCTCGTCACATATCAACTTAGTAAAGCAGAACATACGTGTCATTGATAAAAGTGATAATTGGAGCATATTACTGATAAAAGAAGCTTTATACATTAAACAGACTCGTCCAACTTTAAACTCCGGACTCATGGCCTCTAGGGAATTGTGCTTATTTTAAATTCGTTTGATAGCTTTCTGTAACAACACTCTGATGATGATTTCGTTGTAAATCGAAATATTAGTTTTATAAAATTTCTTGTTGTGTTTGTTTGAATCTAATCCAAGATTTTTCATCACAATGAACTTATTCGGACTTAGTTTCGTTTTCTTTCTTACTACATTTGACGGTGTAACAGTTTTTCTGTCTTTATTTGTGACAAACACGTATACTGACTCAATAATACTTAGACACTCACAAGAAGAAGTTCTAAAGCTTTTGAAATAGACATACATCTCCTGAGCAGTGAACTTAGCAAATTTTGATTTAAATAACAATGTTGAATCAATTCATATATATATTTGAATAAGGTCTTCATACCAAACATTTATTTCAAGAGAATCTTTACTCACTCTTAATGATAATGTATCTATATATTAATACCCGATTCTCTGTCTGTCTGTCTGTCTGTTTGTTTGTTTGTAAGTCACGCAAAATGGTAGATTGAGTTGTGAGAGAAATTATTTCTTTTTTTGTGTGCGACGTGAGTTCGAAGCAAATTGCAACTCCAATCGAACGTGACTTTTTTTTGGCTGGTGAACTAATAGGAATAACGTTTTTTTTATTATTATTATTGTTAGTTTTATATACCACGTTGACTTGGCTTTGAAAACAATACATCAACTAAATACAAAGAAACTAACTGATTAAACGTTTTGGACATAAAACAGCAGTGGCAGAACGTGGCAGCATGAGCGGTTTACCAGTGTATCCTAACGTATCCTTGCCTGACTGTCTGAGACGGGTGAACTTTTTTTCGAGCAATCAAAATGTTTAAAAACCGATAGGTAAAAAAAGAGTATCATGATACAAAATATTTTTTTTTTTGCTTTTGTCTTAATAGTTGTCTTAATTTCTTTTAATCGATTTCTTTTAATCTATTTTAATCAGATCGAACGTTTTTTTTATTCACTTTATTCATTTAGCACGTGCTTTTTTTTCTCTCCTCCCGTGTGATCTTTTTAAGAAGAGAAACCATTTTCGCCCTGTTTGATAGCACCCATGTTAGAGCGCGTAACTTTTTTAAAACAAAAGCTAATAAAAAGGGCATACCGGAAAAGTGGGACCCGGGACCCGGGACCTCAAGTCGTTGGTGGGACCCGGGACCCGGGACCTTACAACCGGGACCCGGGACCCTGAAGCCATGGGTGTGATCCGGGACCTTGAAGTCATGAGTGAGGCCCAGGACACGCGACACCAAGCAAGTCATTAATAGGATCTTGGATTTTAGACACGGAAAAGATTGGACTTGACAGCTGTTGAAAAGACTATGTTTATTTTTTAATAACAACAATCAAGTTTATTTATTACTTGTTAAAATGATAATGCCCAGACTCAGCAGAAATGGAAAACAATTTTTCAATCGAAATCTTTTAGCACGTTGTAAAGAACGGTATTGGACTGAACTCTTTTCATTTCCGGGCTTCCTTAGCCTGAAATAATCTTCCTGTGCCGGGATTAAATCATTACCAGACTTGGCTAAGTTTAAGTCTGCTATTAAGTCAGTTCAAATATTCTGTTCGTGTAAACTCTGTGGCGCTCACTCGGTTGTTCGCTAGCCTCTACAAACGTATTTTATATTAGTAAATACTTATATAGATATTTTATTCATGTATGTCTTATATTATCTTTTATTTTATTGTTTTATACAGTTGGTTTTATTAGTACATTTTGTAACTATGTGTAACCAACTATAAATAGAGAAATAAGTAAAAATAAAATGTTCGTGACAAAATAAGATTCTTTTGTTTTCGAAAATATCACGCAAGATTCAAAACACGAAATGTGAAAATGATTTGTTTGTTTCAAAAATCTTCGGTTAACTAATCTATCTATAGATTAGTACTCATCTTTATTTTACAATAGCTACGCTGCCCTGCTTTACTCAACTTCTTACAACGATACTGTCTTGTGAATGAACCAGTGAGGGATTGCAGTTTCTGTTTTCCGCATATTGCAATCAACAAAATTCTAACTTCCACACTTCGGGAAAATGAATCGTCAAAAGAATTTTTGAATAACACAAAGGTATTCACACTTCTACGAGTTATAGAAATGTTATTTGTTTTGCTATATCATTATTACTTTCTACGTGAAAGAAGAAAGAAGCTAGACTTATTTATCCCTGAATTAATCCCATTTCGCAAAATGAACTGGGTCCCACTTAGGGTCCCGGGTCCCGGGTCCCACTTACAGTTAATAGGGTCCCGGGTCCCAGTTACAGCTAGTAGGGTCCCGGGTCCCGGGTCCCAGTTGCAGTTAGTAGGGTCCCGGCTCCCGGGTCTCACCTAACATTTGGAGGGTCCCGGGTCCCGGGTCCCACCACCTTAGAGTCCCGGGTCCCGGGTCTCACTTTTCCGGTATGCCAATAAAAAGTTGACGTTTTTTCTTCCTACGTTTTGAGTGTATTGTTGTACTGATCAACTATTGGTTTTAAAAAACAAATAAGTAACACATAATGAAAAACCTGAAAAATAGTTAATGTAACACTGATGTAACACTGATTGATGTAACACCAGAGGTTGTGACTTCGAATCTTTTCCAAGTTGTATGAGCCGTTTATAAGGAAATTTGACGTTTATTGATACAGTGATACAGAGCAGGAAGACATGGGCGGCAAGCGACGCCGCCTTGGCGGCTAGTCTATATATTAATAGCCGATTCTCTGTCTGTCTGTCTGTCTGTCTGTTTGTTTGTTTGTAAGTCACGCAAAATGGTAGATTGAGTTGTGAGCGAAATTATTTTTTTTGTGTGCGACGTGAGTTCGAAGCAAATACATTGCAACCCCAATCGAACGTGACTTTCTTTGGCTGATGAACTAATAGGAATAACGTTTTGTTTTTATTATTATTGTTAGTTTTATATTCCAAGGACTACGTTGACTACGTTGGCTTTGAAAACAATACATCAACTAAATACAAAGAAACTAACTGATTAAACATTTTGGACAAAAAGCAGCAGTGGCAGAACGTGGCAGCATGTGCGGTTTGCCAGTGTATCTTAGCGCATTCCTGACTGTCTGAGACGGGTGAGCTTTTTTTCGAGCAATCAAAATGTTTAAAAACCGATAGGTAAAAAAAGAGTATCATGAAACAAAATATTTTTTTGCTTTTCTTTTAATAATTTAATTTCTTTTACTAATTATTATGCGTTCAGATCGAACGTTTTTTTTTTCTTTTTCTAATTGTTATGCGCTTCAGATCGAACGTTTTTTTTATTCACTTTATTCATTTAGCACGTGCCTTTTTTCTCTCCTCCCGTGTGATCTTTTTAAGAAGAGAAACCATTTTCCCCTTACGTTTGATAGCACCCATGTTAGAGCGGGTAACTTTTTTAAAACAAAAGCTAATAAAATGTTGAAGTTTTCTCTCTATACGTTTTGAGTGTATTGTTACACTGATAAAAGATTGGTTTTACCAGAGGTTGTGATCGTGGAGTCAGCAATGTAAGATCACACATAAATTATTTCTCTTCTTGTGCGCGACGTCAGTGTGAAACCATTGTATTATTGAGACCCTAATCGAATGCGACGTTTAGGGAAAATTATCTCGATAACCAATAGGGATAACTGACGTTTTTTGGGGTCCGCGATACAGACGATAGGGTGACGAGAAATTTGGGTCTAATTTTTTGGGGGGACGGGTCTGTGACGTCATCAAAATTTTTGATCGACGATATCTCCGTAACGGTTGGTCGTAGCAAAACGTTCCCATACATTTTTTGATCAGTTTTTCAAGCCCTACAACATGGGGACACTTACTATTGCCAATTACTTAATTTTATTTTTCGTGAAATCTGAAGATGACAGAACGCATGCTGAACATGGACGGTGAGCGACGCCGCCTTGGCGGCTAGTTATAATTATTTTCACAGGTTGATTTTACTGTGTGTGCCATTATCGGTTATTATTTATATTTTCTTTTGTTAAAGATTGAACCTCAATACACTCAAGTTTTAGTTTTCTGTTCATTTTTTACTTTTGTCCCCCACTCTATGGTTTCTGGATGTGTCTCCA
Organism: Turritopsis dohrnii; assembly: GCA_027922465.2. Classification (NCBI taxonomy): domain Eukaryota; kingdom Metazoa; phylum Cnidaria; class Hydrozoa; order Anthoathecata; family Oceaniidae; genus Turritopsis; species Turritopsis dohrnii. The sequence goes on along the minus strand of BQMF02000074.1, from coordinate 1,111,686 downwards.
AAATAAACCACAGCTCGTTACAAAGATAAACTCCATACCACGCGAATTTTACAATCTCTCCTTTATCATTGAAAGTTGTCGAATGTAAAGTTCATAAGGAATAAAATCTTTATCAAATTAGAAACACCATCTTTCCAGAACGCTGTTGTAGGAAATACGTAAACAACTATAAAGTTTTGCAGAAAAGAGCTCGAGTGAACTCGACGAACTATGATACTTGGTCTCTATATTGGTTATAATGTGACTATATAAAAAACTGAATAACCGAGACAAAATTTCTTCGGGCCACCGTTTATAAAAATTACACAGATTTTATGTAATTTTCATGTCACCTGACCAGCGTTCACCAGAGTCCTCTTCGCTGATATCCGTATATCGAAAAGGCAAGAGACCCTGGGTTCGAGGTTGTGGTTTACGTATCTGGAAGAACCGTTCGAGAATGTAGCGAAGGGTACCGCTGTTTATGTAAGAGAAACAAATCTTTTTACTTGTTTCTTCATTCTTGGTGAGATTGTTGATACAACCAGCAAAAGTCAGTTGGTAGCATGGCAACCACCTCCTGTTGAAGTTACACCTTTAGATAGATCAGTTATAGGCGCCATAGCCAAGAATCTTGGAATCGCATTGCTGCAAGGTATTGGAAAGCAATTTGGTGCGGGCATTATTGGTAAAATATTTCCCTCTGGCGCACCAAGCTACTTTCTCGAAGTTTATAAGGAAATTGAAATAATTGTCAAGGAGCAGATAACACAAGGCGTAATCGATGAATTAAACGGTGAAATCAATGGTCTTAAAAGATGGGTAAAGAATCTGTACACTGCAAAAAAAGAAAATGGCAGGTATAGTGAGCAACATCTGACTGACATTCTAACTCCACAAGTTGATGATCTGACTGTCCACGTCTTGGGTGTTCTTATGGAAGACAGATTTAAAGAAACTGGGATTTGTACTTTCATGATTGGAGCCGGTATGCATCTTGCATTGCTTCAGGAACACGCATATGTCGATCCAAAATCCTCTCCTCATCAGTCGACATGAACCAAAATAATAAAAAATTATGCACGTGAATATGTGTTTCACGCTAAGAATACAACTGATGCAATTATTTCGCAACGTTCGGCGATGGTAATTCCTGAGTATTACTGTTCTGGTACCCAAATCATTAGATGTGGTTATAACTGGAAAAATAAATTTACAGGAAAACAAGGCAAAGGTTGGCATTATACTGTTGCTAAAGGGTCAGAGCCTGAAGCTGATGAAGCAGAGAGACTGCGTGATGAAGATATGAAACGTCATGTCAAAGAAGTTAAAGATGAGCTTATTAAGGAAATGGAAGACCCTTATGCTAATGCTAACGAATGGAGTAAGTTGGCTTGTCATAAGGTTTTTGTGGTAAGATACAAAAAAGAAAAAAAAAAGACTTTGTAGCTCACGAAATATACGAAAACATATCACGACCATGACAGCAAGGAAAAAAGGAAGTACAAATAAAAGAACAGGAAGGAAAATCAGAAACGGAAATAAAAGAAGTTTAAGTTAGAAAGTGCGGTCGTAAAAACCCTTCACCGTACATAGATAGATACCAATTTGTTTTGCTTAACAAAGTCTAATAAAAGAGGTTCATTTTTGAAAAATCCGAAATGGATGCCCCTTGATATTTCTAAAAGGTAGTTATAACGCAGTTTGTTAGTCGTTATGAATGTATTATAGTAGGAAGAAGGTTGTTCTTAAGCTCGATGTGAGGATGTAAAGCTGAGCGTCTTCCTGCAGTTGATTATACATTATAGGATCACTTAACCATGTTCCATTTTCTTATACTAGCATGTAGCTTTAGCTAAAAATGCCACCGCCCTCAAGCATTCCAATTTGTACACACAGCAGGCTATACATTGTAAGCTATACAACGGAAACAAAAACAAACGAAACTTTGTTACTTTTTGTTATCTCTTGGTCCTATGTCACACTGATGCTAATTTATACCTTTCAAAAAGTGTAATTAAGACTTAACAAGTAATATCAGAAAGTTTTGGCTACAAACAAAAGAAATGAAACCATGATTACGTATTTTATAATCGAAATAAGATAAACATTTGTTAAAGAAATTCTGTAAGAGCCATAAGAAAGAAAAAAAACTTTTTCAAAAAAAAAATTAAAGCAAAAAATCCATTAGAAATCTGCGTTTCAAACTTTAGAGCTAAAACATGTACAAAAATAAAATGTTGTTGGCAAAATTTCAGATTTCAGGCTGTGCTTCAAAATCCTAGTCGTTCACTTCACTAAAACAACACAAAAGTAATATGAAAAATGTCTAAGCAATTTTAGCATACGAACTTCCTAAATAACATAGTATAATATAATGATAAATTAGGAAAGAGATACGAAAAAACATTCCACTTACAGTACCATGCTTTGAAACGGGAAAAAAAAGCAAAGTCAGCTAATTAATTGTATTCCACCGTGTAACGTCAACACGAAAGTTGGAAGATGATGATGATGATGATGATGATGAAGAACAAAATCGGAACTGACATTTGGCTATCTCGTGAAACTACTACTCCTCGCTCGCTTACGCTCGCTGCGGGGGCAATTATGTTATAAGTTCTGGTAATTTTTTTTTTCTTTAATGAAATATATTTGGCATTTCCACATTACATGGCTATTCGTCCATTTTAAAATATATATACGTTATTAAAACATAACAATTCAAAACTTGGTTAAAAAGGGAGACGTAACTGACTGGAGGATTGAATGCAGCAAAAAGAGAGGTAGAACTTAGTCAGATTGGAAACCGCTTGAAGTGGGCAAAATTAATACGGGTAATACAGATAGGTAATACAGATAGTAAAAGGGAATAAAATAAATAAAGATCTTCCAATACTTCAAGAATATTTTATCCTTAATTTAACAATCATCACGGAATTTTCATCTTTATAAATTTAATAAATTTAGGAAACTATTTCCACATATATAAAGCGTAGCTGAATGGAGAGTGAGATTCAACAAACAAAAATGTTCATTGAATTTTGTTTTAAAAAAACAAAGACGATCCTATGTGTGTTGTCAAAAATGGCGGCCAAGCGGCATGAAGCGATCAAAATGATAAGTCACAAAAAGCCTCTTTTTACTTCATCTATACGTTTTCTGTATAATCTAAGTTCAGGTAGACTTTTGTCTAAGAACTTATTAGGTGTTTAAACAAGATTTAAATTGCATCCTGCCTTATAAAGATGATAAACAGCCACTTATAGCCTCACACAGAGCGAAATATGTTGGTGTGTTATATCGATGAAAGGAGGAATGCCCTGATATCCTGCTAATTGTCACGGCAAGATAAAGCATTAAATTTATGAAATCTTATAAAACTATAATCAGGGAAGACCACGATCTCCCACGACTTTCATTTTTCTGGGGTATATATCTACGCCATGTTCTTTTCGTCTATATCTTTTACCGTCACTTTAATCACGTGACGTTTTTTGTGGAGTATGTATTTCCGTCATTTTTTTTTCGTCTATATCATTTACTGTTACTTTAATCACGTGACGTTCAGTTATTTCTTGTGTGTCATGTGATAGTATTCTGAACTGCAAGGACACCTATATAGAAATGGTAGAAATTTTATATTTCGTTAGGTGAGAATTATTTTGTTCTATCTCCAATTTTTTTGAAATGAGAAAATTAAGTTTAAATTTTATAACCTCACTAAACCTTTAAGAAACCAACAAGATATGACTGCCGTTTGAAGAAGATTTTGAGCTATATTTTGGAAAAAAACTCAAGGAGAAAGAACAAAATAATCCTGAAAAGCTTGAAAACAATCGGGGCTCATTTTTTCCAAAAATGGAGATAGAACAAAATAATTCTCACCTAACGATTTCAAAACAAACCAAAACTTGGTATGAATATCTGCTATGTGCAGGAATTCGCTTCGTTTCACAGTGGTTATGTGTTGTGTGTGTTGTGGCTAACTGTCTACTTCAGTTGTTTTTTTCACTATAATGTTTGTTATTTTCATATGATTTTGCATTTTCAGACGTAGATGTGTTAACATGTATGTAGACATGAAGTAGTAAGCTTTTTTCTATGAGTAATATCAATATGCATGTTTTTGTTTTTTAGAATGAAATATTTTAAATATATGAATAATATCTTTTTACAATACTTTAGTAAGATGCAAGAGGAAACAATGACTGTGCCAGGCAGATATTGCAGACTTTTGAAAGTATTAAAATCAGTATTGTACTGCATTTTTCAATGACCTTCTTTACCAAATAAATTATCAATCTCTATCTATCTAATATGGTTTCAAATTCATTTTTGTTGAGCCTAACAAAATGCGACTTTTGCTAGTCTTGTAATTCAATATCTGCTTTTTCGATTTTTAAAGTTTTTTTGAAATGTGTCCCCAAATTAATGCATCTTTATTTGAAGGTCACATTGCTTGTATTTTTCTGCAGAGATCAATTTTGTATATGGTATAGTTTGTTCACTACATTCATGTACAAACACGGCTGAATGCTTCGGTGACCTAACTAACTTCATCTTCATCTAACATCTTAATCGACCATTAAAAATTTAATTACATTTTTCCAAGACATTTTCCTTATTTTTTCAAAAACCACTATTTCGTTTTTCACAAAAATATACTAGCTGAAAGAACTTGAAAATAGCTTTCCATCGATGCGCAATACGTTTTTATTACAGCGCGAAATGAAATCACTACTGCGTAAAACGAAATTTCTACTGCGCATAACGAAATTTCTACTGCGCAGAACATCAGAAGATCACTTCTGGCAGCTATGACATTCCATATTCTTTCCTGGAAAAACTTGTGTAGACTTTTTCTTTCCTGGAAAAACTTGTAGAGACTTTCTACAAGCTTTTTTCTGAGAATTCTTTTATTTTGAAAAAGTAAAGGTAGAAATAGTCAACTTGCTTAGTGGCAATTTCTTAGAATTTGTTTCTTTTTAATTTTTCAAATGTTGTGTGATGAATTATTTTGTTTTGTAGCAATCAAACCTTGAGATTGCCAGAGGACCATGATATACTTCTTTGTCGGGAAATATTGATGCTAAAACCGCACCAATACAAAGCAGGGTCAAAGAAAAGTGGCAGTGCATGGTCAGCCGTATCTGATGATATCAACACTATTAAGGAAATTGTATTTTTTACCACTCAAAAATCAGTTAGAGACCGATGTCGGTTATTACTCGAAAAACACAAGAAAAAAATGCGTCAGCAAGTAGGAGCAACTGGTAGTGCTGAAACAGAAACAGAAATTGACAATTTGCTGGAAAACATAAAGGAGGAAGCTGAAGAAGCTTCTATATTTCAGAAAAAAAGTAACTGAAAAAAAACAACAACAAATTTCAAAACAAAGTGAAAAGCTGAGGAAATACGACAAAAAGCTTTGGAAAACCTTTCAGAAACAAGAAAGAGGAAGTCCTTGGTTGATGAAAAAGAGTCTCCTAAAATGAAGAGAAACAATGGTTCAGAGACTCTGTGTTATCTGAAATCTCGTTATGATCAGGAATATGAACTTAGACAAAACGAAATTGAAATAAGAAAGAAAGAGTTAGATGTGAAAAAGGAGCACCAGCAAAACAAGCAAAATATGATGCAGCAACAACTTCAGATGATGACATTACTTCAAAAGTTGGTTGACAAAGAATAAATTGCAACTGTACATAATGACCGATGTGTTAAAAGCACTCTTATTAATGTTGACATTTCATATTAAAAGTCAGTTATTTTGTTTTGTTAAAAATACTGTTTAGAAAGTTATTCATAAAGTGCGTTGTTTGTAAAAAATACAACATACACTTGACTTGGTTTCTTATGGTTATCATGATATACAAACCCATGTGAATGATTGTATACAAACAGACATATATATACTAAAAACTTTATATTTCGTTGCAAGGAGTAATTTTTTTGCTATGCACAAATATTTTATGATGCTAGCAAGTAATTGTTTTTTCTTTACTCTAGCCAGTTCTTATAAAACTATATCAGATATTCTTGTATTGTTGGTGGTTCGATATTAAAATAATTGGAAGCCATTGATCCATACATACATACAAGTTCTACAATTATTCATTAATAGAGCACATACTATATACATTTTTCCAATAGGTGAAAGTCCAATTTTAAGGGGTTTTTATGAAATCCAAAAACTTGAAAAAATTTGAAATATCACCGAACACCCATTCCACTCCAATTCGTACTTTACTCATGGCAGAATTATAGGCCCTTTGTTGTGGGTTTAATTGGAGATATCTAAAAAAAATTTGCAAGTGTGGTCTAAAAGGGTATGCTAAATCTCCATAAATGCAGATGTTTGTCCCATTTTGTGCGACTGCATTAATTTGAAGTTGGGCGTATATACCAGTATCAGCTAGCATTCCACTGTCATGTCTAAAGCTTTCGACAGGCCCATAAAAGTTAGCTACCAAACCATTAGGTGCTGCTATGGATTGATATTTGAGGGCATGCACTCGTTTATGCCCATTGTAAACTACCCTTTGCATTTCTCCGGGTCTACAAATTGGCCGCAGAGTTCCATCAACAAACCCAAAACAGTTTTGTAAGGCCCCAGCATTATGTATAGCATATGAAAATTCTTCATGTTTATTAGGTGCTAGCCATGCTTGTCGAAAATCTCTCAATCGATGATTGTGTAAATTATATATCAAATTCGTCATTTCACCAGCAATCATGCTTAGTTGGAGTGCAGGACAAGAAACCTTGAACCATATCACCAAACCTAATAGGGTAAGCATATCTTTTCAGGAGAATACAGAGGGCTTCTATTCCTGATAGAAGTCTATCCCTGTAAGTCTGTTGTTACATATAATTCGGTCAGGTATATGAAGGGCTTCTTGGAGAAAGTATATGTCATTCTTCAGAAACCTAAATTTAGCCTTACATTCATTGTCAGTCAAAAGCTCTCTCAAATTTATGATAATTCCAATACGGAAAATCAGGATTTTTTGATGAGTTGATATCATACAGAAGTACAAATTCTTCGTCAGTGATTATATTCATTGCATTGCTAATTACTAAACTGGAACCTGTCTTAAACTCGTCATTTCTTTTATACTTTCACTTTCAACAACAAATTGTAAACAAATATACACATATTTCCCGCGTCGGGAAAGTTTGCGTAGGGAAAATTTCACTGGGACTCAGGATGAACGACGTCTGCATCATTTCTGACGTCGTCCCCGATATCACGTCGCCTGCGTAAGGTCCCTGCTGACTGACAGACACGGGGAAATAACCAATAACTCGGGAATTAGCGGGATTCGGAAAAATCATGTTTCGTTTACACGAAACTTTTTTTCTATAGATTTGTAGGGAATTGTATACAACTTAGTAGAGCTGTTCGTAAATTTTTCCCTACAAAGTCATTAGAAGCTTCACATCAACACTTAAAATAAGCGTGTAAAGTAATGATGTTTCTTTTGATACAACAAAAGGCTTTAAATCTCTGAAGTACCGTTTTAGTAGAACGGATTTAAAACAATTCTCACAAGTAATTGCTTTTTTCGTGTAACAGGCTCGTCGAGTTTACAAATCTCCCTAATGAATCATTTTCATCTCGGAGTGAGAGTAATCATCGAGATTTTTTTGAAGCTGCTCGAGCAGGACAGAAGCAGTTCTTTTGTCGGCATTCAGTGGAAAGATTAACTGTATTAGTGATTTTAGTGATTTTTTTATCTACCGTCCAGGACTCCATTAGGCGCCCCGACCGAATAAGCGCCCATCGTAAAAGTTAAAAAATATATAAACGCCCAGGGCGCTTAATTGGTCATTTACGGTAAGTCCTTAACACAAAATAAGTTATTGGTATCCACAAAATAACAATAAAAGAGATCCCAAGTACAGATGGGATGAGAGCCTATATTTAGATATGAACAGATACGGCGAATAGCAGGTCCATAAATGATCTTTCAACTGTCACTACAAGCTATTAAACCTCCGATACTTCCACTCAATCTTGTCATGTCAAGTTCATGTTACGTTTCAAAGCATATATTTGTGTACATTTCGTTATCTTTAAGTGATTTTCAAGACATTTGAGCCACAAAGTTTATAGGATAAGAAATTCAACTTATTTCCATAGCTAACAGCGTTTCTCTCGTCACTGAAATTGTCTGATTGATATTCACTGATGGCATACTTATAAAAAATTTCTATGTGGATCTATGTGGTACGAAGTGGCATTTTGCATGACAGGCAAATATGTAGTTCTGGGGTAGAGTTTTCGAAATTTAAGTATATAACTAAAAGCATCACATGACCGATTTTGAGCGAAACTTTTTGACAAAGTTGCCTTATCTAGTCAACGTCTGTGGAAAAACACCTTCTTCTGGACTTCTTACTAGAATAGTTATGTCTATGAATGAATTGATTTGATTGATATCAAATCAAGTTCCTGTAATGAGGAAGAATATAATGGAAAGTAAGAGATACAGATCATCAGAAAATTTACTTAAATCTATTTGTTCCGAAACATTTTACAATAGTGAGAACCAACCAGGATCAGTTGCAAAAAAAAGGAGAAACAAAAGAAAAAAAGATAAGTTTCATCGACACATCCAAGTTTATTACGACGTTTCGAGCGTTCAACGCCTATTATCAAGTAAAGATTTTTACAAGGTATAGCTCTTTTATACAAAAATATAAGTGTCGTGAAGTGATAAATCTTTTCCATAAAAGGAACTAATACATACAAAATAATCTCAAAGGGGTAAAATTAAATTACAAGCGTGATGGAAAAAAGAAAAAAGAAGCTAATTATAAAGATACAGCGGAGCAGAACGGATAGTCCGATTTAAAACTGGATTTTAACGTAAAATAAAAAAAATATCTTTAAGTTCTAACAAGAGCCAGATGGCGCAAAACGGTAGCAGCAAAAGTACTTGCCACAAGAATACTTTTAAATTTGAAATTTTACTTAAAGTTCTTAAACGTTCTGTAAATGTTATTTCATGAGATATCTTACTGGTGGAAAACAGGCATAAACGATATTATAATGTTTAAAATTACTAACTCGTGTAAATAGGGTCTAATCGCAACACACCAGCAATTTAATTTATTAGAAGACAAAAGAATTATACATGCATGAGCTGTTTATAACGTACGTTTTTTTTATAAGAGCTTATGTAGAAAAAAAAACGCGTTTCTTCGAAAAAAAAATGTATGTTTTGAATTATAATTTTTTGAAACCGAAAATGAATTCAAACAGATAACTGCCTTTTTTTAACTCGATTTTTGAAAACCTTGATGTTCAAAGACAGAACAGATAGCTAACAAACGTAGAAAGTAATAAGAAAGTCTGATCTGTGCTTTACTGACACGAAAAACATATCTATTTTCAAGTGCCAAAGTTCATTGATTCAGTACCATAAAAGTAACTAAAAGTCCCAGTTTTATGTAGACCTATTTGATTAATATCCATTCCTTCATCAATTAAGTGATAAAATATCAAAGAAAACGTATTTTAAATGTATGTGATTGAAAACCTTCGAAAATTCAAAAAGGCTGCGTTCGTTCATTAGAATGTATATTGAGTTTTTAGTAGGGACTCGCATACTCTAAATCGTAGGCTAAAAACTGCCGTTTCGGCCGGAGTAGTAGTAGTAGTAGGAGAGTAGTAGGAGTCCAAGGGTGTTTTAATACGGTATTCGCTTTCGCTGCTACCGTAATAAGCACGAACTGTTGGCGTGAGCAAGAATGCTCAATTCATAACAACCAGCCGAGTGTCCAGAAGTAGACACATGTTGGCGGATAGCTGTGAGAATTTCACTAGAAGTAGCTTCGCCAGTAAGTGCAGAAGCGCCCATAGGTTCACTCAGTCTGACTTTAAAATGGCGCTTAGTTTGGCCAATATAGGAAGCATTGCAGCAACCACACGAAAACTTGTAAACAATGCCAGAAATGAGGTCTTTGCATGGACGATCTTTAAAATGGAAAAAATTAGACAGTCTGCACGAGACTTTAACGACTAATTGGATTTCCGCGAAAGCAAGAAATACATTAAAACCGGCTCTGTTCTTTTTCTTCTTCTTCTTACTGTCCAAACCTAGCGGTTTTTTGTATATTTCGTGCGTGCGTTTACATGAAACTAAAACACCGTGCAATGCATGTCATGTCTCCCAGCGAAGAAACCCTTTTAGATTTACAAAAGTTTCTTTGATTAATATTAAATGGATTTTAAAAGAAGAAATACATATTTTAAGATGAAAAAAGAAAATCTGTAGAAGAAACTTCGAATTATCTTGAATTGTGATCATTCTGAAGTTCTCAACGTTTTGTAAACAGAAGGGTGAAAAAGGTATATATACATTTTTTTGTTTTTAAGTGAAAACACAAACATCTTCGTTTGTTTTGGTATATGGGTTGTTACTCTTTTTAAGCTTTGGATACTGAAGCTCAGCTCTTCAGCTCCAACATCAAAAATGCGTGTCTACTCTGCACCACTTACATACTTTTAATGTTTGATGTTAATGTTTTAATGTTTTTAATGTTTCAATGTTTGATCAATTTTTAAGTTATACTGCCAATGCCCCTTATTACAAATGGCTTTCCTAATCACAATAGCAAATTAAAACTTCTTCCAACTGCCTTTAAATTCAAAACACTGCACATCATGTAACAATACAAAACTGTCCTTTCAGCATATATATATATTAAGTATATACCTTAAATGATCAAAATTTTTGTTTACTTTTTTTGTTTGCAATCTTGAGAATTTTGTTCGTAGTTAAGAACATTGGCAGTAGTGTTTAAAAAATATGATTTACATATGTAATCACTGTGATATCTGAAAAGATCAATATAAGCTTAATATCATTTCTTGCTCCCAAAATAAAGGATGTTTTATGTCATTCAGATCAATTTAGTTTATCGGTGTTGTATACATACATTATTGTTTCATATAGTGTCAATTGCACTTTTGCAATGTCCTGAGGTGCATACGAAATCAGAAATGCAATGTTATGTTATCATTCAACCGATTTTTCAAATTTCTTAAAGAATTTTTATAAACAGGATACAAATGTTAACTTAGATCAAGAACATTTGTAAATGCATGCCGTATTGCTAATCAAACTAAAATAGAAATTTCTGATTTCGGTTATATGTTGATTTTGGTCTATGTGGATGTGATTTGCTATGACCAAAATTTGCTTGCTTTTTTGTGCTACTAGGAAAATAACACATTAACATTAAGTATCAAATACAGACATTTGAGAGTTTATGAGTCAATATATCCTTAATATTATTTTGTACTAACAAAATAAAGAATATTTTATTTCATTCAGATGTAATCCAGTTTAGGACAGCTTTATACAGCCGCATAATCGCCGCGTCGAATTAAACTCTTTATTAGATGCGACGTAAATTCGATTGTATAAAGTGAAAAGTTAATTAAGTGCGACATAATGAATTAAGTTCAGCAGAGTTTGTCGAATAAAACGGCAATCTTCGACATAAATTCGGCATCACTTTATACAGCCGCATAATCGTCGAATTTAATAACAGCTTGAGTAAACTTCGTGAAAAAAAGTGCATGAAAGTAGTGGACAGCGTGTAAGAAACACACGATGATAAATTTATTCGACATTTATGCGGCTGTCTAAAGTCATGTCGAATTTGATATGCGGCAACAAAACCTGTATAAATTGACTGTCGCATTTTTGTCGAATTTTACCCGAATTAAAGTAATTTAATTCGACACGGCGATTATGCGGCCGTATAAAGCTGTCCTTATTGGCTGTGCATACATTAAAAGTCTCACATAGTGCCAATTATCTTTTGATAAATGTCCTGGGGAGTACATTAGAAATGTAATGTTTTATTTTGCAAATCATGTAACCTTTTTCAAATTTCAAGTATGTCATATGGTCTTTTATTTTCATACTTCAGCATATTTCGCAGAAATCCTTTTGCCTGTTAAGGCATCTTGTTTAACTTTACAACAAGATAAATTCTTTGAAATAATTTTGTAAAGGCTAGTTCTTATTTGGTCTGAAATGGGACCAAGATATGGAAGAACAATGAGAAGTGATTTTTTCTCAGCTGTACTAACGGTGACTTTAGGGGTGTGAAACTTGTCTAAAAATGTTTTGATGCATCGGTCAATAAAGGAAAGTGGATAACCGTTCTTCTTAAAAATACTTTTAAATTTTCCAAGTTCTAAGTGAAAATTACAGGAACTAGAGCATAATCGAAAACACCTGTATATTATAGTGTATAGTTATAGTTATACACACTATGATGGTTTTTTATCTTTGGTATGATTTACACTATAATTATTCAAATCTATCAGTCCATTTAATTTGGAAGAGGTTTATAAACTAACTTATACCATTCATCGGCAGTAGCATAAGGGTCTTCCATATCCTTAATAAGCTCATCTTTAACTTCTTTGATATGACGTTTCATATCTTCATCACGCAGTCTCTCTGCTTTATCAGCCTCAGGCTCTGACCCTTTAGCAACAGTATAATACCAACCTTTGCCTCGTTTTCCTGTAAATTTGTCCTTCCAGTTATAACCACATCTAATGATTCCGGTACCAGCACAGTTATACACAGGAATTACCATCGCCGAACGTTGCGAAATAATTGCATCAGTTGTATTCTTAGCGTGAGCCACATATTCACGTGCATAATTTTTTATTATTTTGGTTCATGTCGACTGATGAGGAGAGGATTTTGGATCGACATATGCGTGTTCCTGAAGCAATGCAAGATGCATACCGGCTCCAATCATGAAGGTACAAATCCCAGTTTCTTTAAATCTGTCTTCCATAAGAACACCCAAGACGTGGACAGCCAGAGTATCAACTTGTGGAGTTAGAATGTCAGTCAGATATTGCTCACTATACCAGCCACTTTCTTTTTGTACAGTGTACAGGTTCTTTACCCATCTTTTAAGACCATTGATTTCACCGTTTAATTCATCGATGACGCCTTGTGTTATCTGCTCCTTGACAATTCTTTCAATTTCCCTATAAACTTCGAGAAAGTAGCTTGGTGCGCCAGAGGGAAATATTTTACCAATAATGCCTGCACCAAATTGGAATCCAATACCTTGCAGCAATGCGATTCCAAGATTCTTGGCTATGGCGCCTATAACTGATCTATCTAAAGGTGTAACTTCAACAGGAGGTGGTTGCCATGATACCAACTGAATTTTGCTGGTTGTATCAACAATCTCACCAAGAATGAAGAAACAATGTGTAGAAAGATTTGTTTCTCTCACATAAACAGCAGTTCCCTTCGCTATATTCTCAAACGGTTCTTCCAGATACGTAAACCATGGTTCACATATGAGCTTTTCATCCTCTTGGAAAACTGGCTCTTTTACTGCAATTAATAATGATTGAAAGCACTTAGTCTTTTTTTGGAACTCCATCAACATATCTTCAGATAAAGCGGCTTTTTTCATTTCAACAGTTTCCTTTGTAGCTAGTTTCGGTTGTGGTAGAACACTTCGTACTGCCATCGATGTTATTTGTTTAGCTATTCCACTTCCACTGAAGGACGGACTTGGTCTCCCTTCTAGCATCATGCGTGGTATATTTGCTTGAAGTGTCGCATGCACATAGGCAAAACATTTTCGACGATCAGCAACAAGATGTTCGTTCAGATGAAGGATTGAAAAAGCCATTATCAGCAGCTTTCCTATCGTATCTTTTGATGTGATAGGAATGGTTTTATTGCTTTGAATTGATCCTATAATACTGCTCACTACAATACAGCGAAGAGCATAAATAGAATTACACTTGTGCAAGAACTGACTGACCTTGCTATAAAAAATTGAAAGAATTTATAGGATTATCGACAACAGCGTACTCAAAATATTAACGATATATTTCGAAATATTTAAATATTTAGGAAACAGATTTTAAACTGTTTGTATATTTACTTTTAGGTTTAATCTGACGATGAAACGCAGTGTTTCGGAATTATATCCTTACTGTTCACTACAATACAGGGAAGAGCATAAATAGAATGACACTTGTGTCTGAACCGAGTGACCTTGCTATAAAAAATTGAAAGAATTTATAGGATTATCGACAACAGCGTACTCAAAATATTAACGATATGTTTCGAAACATCGCGTTTCATCGTCAGATTAACATTAAATATTTAAATATTTAGGAAACAGATTTTAAACTGTTTGTATATTTACTTTTAGGTTTAATCTGACGATGAAACGCAGTGTTTCGGAATTATATCATTAACGTTCAATATCCGGTTTATATTGTCGATTTTGTCACATGAATTTCTTGTGGATATGCAACCTGGTTCTGATCCAAGACAATGTGCAACTATATTTCACGAATTTCGTTGTATTGTTATAAACAGTATTTAAGTAGCACTTGAATGCAATGAAACATTCCTTTCGCATCAAAAGATAAGTAAGGAAAGCTGCTGATAACGGTGTTTTCAAATCCTTCATCTCAACAAAAGCCTTGTTGCTGATCGTCGAGAATGTTTAGCCTATGTGCAACTAAATGAACTTACAGATAGGCTTTATATCGTCAATTTACTTGATTTATATATACGCACGGATCATTCGCGGTCATACCAGCTTCTTAAACGGATTAGCTTCTTAAACGGATTAGAGAGGGATTCCCAGAAGTTATGTTGGATTTAGAGGTGAAAGTAACACGATCAGAATTTACAAGTGTAAATGTATCAATGCACCAACCTAAATCCCCCTCGTGGACATATCCTTTACATTTATAGGATATATTTGCGTTGAGGTTCTATGGGAATGATGTCTGAAGCTGTAGTATTCTCACGTGAGTCACTTTCAGAAAGAGCGGAAGATAAAACCTAATAAAGATATAATAACTCACTGTTTTATTTGAATTGGTATTAGTAATTAGTATCTTAAAGTACTGAACATTTGGGACCATCCATAAAGTACATACGCATGTTTAAGCCCCTTCTCCGCCTGTATGCATTCGTATGCAACTTAAGACTAACTTAAGTTTGGCTAACTTGTGTTTTGGCTGCCGGAATTAAGCTTGGAAAATTCAAAATGGCGCATTACTATTATCAATGATTCAAACTTTAAGTGAAATTGAAATGCAAGTCAAGTGTTTAATGTTAGACCAGCCACTTAAGGCCGATTTCCATTCAGCAAAATATCCGCGCGGACGTAGGTAATCCACGCTGAGTGACGTAGAACGCATGCGCATGGGCTAATTCGTAAGCGTAGATATGTCCGCTCACCTTTTTTAAGCCCGCTAACGTCCGCTGATAATTTCAGCCAATCGTATCTTTTAATTTCCATTTGCAGCTGTTTGGCCGCTCGGAAAATTCTACGTCCGCGCGGGAATAAGCGTTGAATGGAAATCGGCCTTTAGATTTGAACATATCTGTCACTTTTATACATGTGCCGGGGGTTGAAAGTTCAATGTTATGTAAAAATTAAATTTTAACAAGAAAGCACTTAAAAACAACGAACCGGCTTTTTTTCTAACAAGTATGCAATGACAAGTCATGTCGATCTTGCTAAGTCCACTTTGCTCAATCGGAACATTATAAAATGTCATGGCCGCCAAGCAAAGAAGTTTTCATGTTCGTTCAAAAATTTAATGCGCAATTATTTCATAAATGCAGTAAAATCAAATCAATATTTTAATAGATTTGAAAGTAATGATGTATTTCATTATGAAAAAATAAACTAGAAGCCTCATATCTTGAACAATTTCCGCATCAGGCCTAGAGGAAATTGCTTTAGCTTAATTTTCAAGATACCTGAATGACTATCCATTTTTTTCTTGTTGCTTATATGAGAACATGTTTATCCCAAAATATGACTTATGGTTCACATGGAGAATAAAATGATGTTTGATTGAAGTGAACCAAAAATTTGTATTGCCCTCAACACTATTAAATCTATTACAACGAAGTGATTTGAAATAGGTTAAACTGAAGACCTCGTCTATTTATGATCAAATCTGCAAAAGTGACTGCCAGATTTAACATCAGGACCTTGCTCTTTGTGAAAACTTTCCAAATTTTTCCAGAAATGTGAATTTGTCGACATATTTAAGTAAACTTTACATGAAATTGTTCGTAACTTGGATTAGTAAGAGCAGGAGCAACTTGGGCAATTCAAACTTGAGCATTTCAAAGATTTTAATCCATGACAGTTAACAGGATGTTACAAGAAGAAAGTGTTAGCAATTCAAAGATAAAAGAAAAACGTTCAAATAATCCCATTGATAATATAAATTGAATAAATGTATTTCATGCTACATCCCCTTTAAAGACAAGCTTATTAAGGAAATGGAAGACCCGTATTCCGTTAGTTATTTTATCAATCTCTTCCAAATTAGATGGATTGACAAATTTGGATAAATGATTTTATATTATGAGAACATTGTGAAATATTATAGAACAAAGTTAAATAAATTTTCAATCAAATAAATTAGTTAATAGACCTAACTTTTCTAGTAATTTGGGTCCAGAAGAATATGTTTTTTCCACTGATGTTGATATAAGATAAGGCAACTTTGGCAAAGGCTTTATTCAAAATCGGTCATGAGATGCTTGTTGTACCACATAGGTCCACATAAGTATATGAAGTATGAAGTCAGTGTAAACCATATTGTGATTCTGCTAATAAAATGCAACCATAAGCTTTGAATAGACAGTTTGAACAACAAAAATTCTACGGCAAGAAATTCAAGTAATTTTCATTTAAATAACGTTTCTCTCATCACTGAAACTGTTTTATTGATGTTCACTTGAAGAAAAACACTTGACGATAAAGAAGGAAAACATGCAATGTCAAATTGATTATTAAAAACTATCATGTATTAAGCAACATGAAAAATTAGGAATTAGTGATGATGGCAAACATACTCAAACACTGACTTTGCCTATCTCGTGACACGGAAAATTAGTAAGTAAGCAATCGGGAATTTTAGTCCTTGTTTTTTCATTCTTTGAGACTATAAGAGGGTAAAAAGTTAGAGTTGTTTCTTGGAGAACGTAGGCGTAAGAGAAACAAGAAAAGTAAGACATTTGTGAGTTCGTGTTGTATTATGTGATGAAAGTTACGCTGAGTTTCAGAAGAGAATTTTAATCTCTCCTGGAAAATTGCACAAACGACAGTTCTCGAAAAAAACACATTTTCAATAAGTATACAAACAACCATGTAACTCCAGGAAAACTCTCATTGCATGTAAACACGAGTGTCTTTCGAAGATTTTAAGTGTTGGAAGACGCAACTCCAATCGTTTTTAGAGATGACATTGGTTTCCTCACAGATAAACTTGGTTTCGCTCAACTGCTTAGGATACCAGTTGAATAGCATCAGTTCCTGTCGTCTGATGTTCTTTGGAAGAGCTGCATAGACTTGAGTGGGAAGTCATAGACTGTGTTTTTGATGACATCTTGTGGTAGTTAGATCTAGAAGTGAGCTCCACTTCTTATCAAGTATCTCGTCAGCTATAGAATCATTACGATGGCCCAGAAGGGTCAAACTGCGCACACGTCAAGAAACACTGCGCGCTTCCCTTTAACTGCGCGCTCTTGTGTAACCTTAAACTGCGCGCTGTCATCGACTATTCTGCGCGCTCTTTATAATACTGCGCGCTTCTCTTATTCCATGAGCAATGTATTTCATAATAAAACCTAGTGTCAATCAGAATTTCCAGATTCGAAAATGTTCATGAAGTTAAGATTTTAATGACATCATAATTCATTCCATCGCATCAAGAATTTCAAAGGAAGTTGATTTTTTGCCTTAAGTATCCTTTAAAACTGTGAAAGCGGAAATCAAACGCATTGGTGTTGGTGGCTCTCGTAGCAAAATCTTGTATGTTTCAGTAAAGCTTCAACTTTGATTATATCGTCAGCATCAGAATCATTGGAAATGAAATGAAATCATTGCACCTATCATCATCACCTGTGATTAGTGTAAAAACACACTTTGAGGCGCAAACCCCAGTTCGTTTCATGTAGTTTTGAAGGGTTTCTAAGTAATCAAGATTTTCACTCAATTTGTCTCTTTGTTTTGTTTTCAATCTATCTCGTTCTTCATTTCCATCTGGGTAAAACTTTTCAATGTCTTGATTAACAACACCCACAAATGTTTGTTTGCCTGGAGTCAACGTGATGAACATTTTCCTCTCCCATCTTCAGTCTTACTACCTTTCCATCAAGCTCATTCCTCGCCTATTACACCTGAACCCTATGTCTTTTTCACTTCCTTTCCCGCCACCTTTCTGTTTGCAATGTTGGTGGCTGGTTTTGCTGCTTTCTTCTTCCCCGTGTTAAATTTTATATTGTTAGTAGTAGTTATAGTGGTATTATTAGTGTTACTTAGCAGAAGTTAGCGTAGTTGCAGTTGCAGAGGATGGAGAAAATGACATCGCGAGTCGTTTTCCATCCGTAACGGTTGGTTCTTCCGCCCGCCGTTTTGCAACTAGTAGTTGAATTACCGCCAGAGATACGTATAGCATTGCTCTAACTTGCCCAAAGGCCAGTGTGCAGTCAGTCGATGGCTCCTAATGGGATGATACGCTGCTTTTAAAGGGCATCGGAGTGGAGTATCGAGATGCGACATGACTGGACTCGAACACGAGTCGCAACAGTCGCACCCAAAGGTACTATCCACTACATCATCGCTGCACAAAAATGAAATGAAACCATTTGCTCACACATAGTTGTAGCCAATGTAGTAGGGAAGCCCGCAGTATTATGAAGAGCGCGCAGAATAGTCGATGACAGCGCGCAGTGTAAAGTCACACAAGAGCGCGCAGTAAAAGGGAAGAGCGCAGTGTTTCTTGACGTGCGCGCAGTTTGACCCTTCTGGGCCATCGTAAATCATCGATGATAAAGGAGGTCTTCTGACCCGCAAAGTGCTTGGTGAATCTCTCGATCAAAGTGGTGCTTGAGCAGGTTCTGTAGTAAGCGCAAAACCAGTTGCGTTTTTCCGTAGCCTGTTGGTCCTGAAAAGATTGTCGCACATGGTTCCTTACGCCGTGTTGAGCTTTCATGAGACGCCTCCCTGCATCGTGTAGAGTGTTGTCTGCAACACTTACAAAGTCAATAAAAAGGCAGCAGTTAGAGTCGAAGAACTTGTCAGGACCTATGGCCGTCTGCTTATCGAAACTGAAAAATTTCCGGCAGGTCCATACATATATTTTGGGAGTAAGCACACTATAAGCAGTTGGCTAGGCTTTCCTTCGATCTTAATGTCTACCTTGCTTATTTTTGAATTGTAGTAATGGTTGTTATCCGCAGCGTATGCCTTTCGTTTGTCAGGGTCAATAAAGGACAGAACAAGAACTTTTAAACTCTCGCTGGGGACGTTTACTTGTATCTTCCAGGCGGTATCTTTCTTATCAAAAGGGATGGTTTGGCGATGCTGAGCATGTGTGTAAGGTATGACTTTATTGGCGAGTTCGGTGTAGGCTGTTTTTCTGAACTCGGAGTTTTCTACCTTTTGGAATTCCAGAGCAATTTTGGAGTGCAGATGCCGTCAGGATCTTTCTTCGAGCTGCCTGACCCTGAGCCAGAATCTTTGATTACCTTTTTTTTTTACGGAAGTCGAATACCGTACGTATTCTAATTTATACAAATACCCAAATATTTCAAGCGGCCGTTCTATACAATTACAAGTATTTTCTATATAGATATATATGTATAAATAATATTTTTTATTATTGGATTTCTGCGAAAGCAAGAAATACATTAAAACCGGCTCTGTTCTTTTACTTCTTCTTCTTACTGTCCAAACCTAGCGGTTTTTTGTATATTTCGTGCGTGCGTTTACATGAAACTAAAACACCGTGCAATGCATGTCATGTCTCCCAGCGAAGAAACCCTTTTAGATTTACAAAAGTTTCTTTGATTAATATTAAATGGATTTTAAAAGAAGAAATACATATTTTAAGATGAAAAAAGAAAATCTGTAGAAGAAACTTCGAATTATCTTGAATTGTGATCATTCTGAAGTTCTCAACGTTTTGTAAACAGAAGGGTGAAAAAGGTATACCTTTTTTTGTTTTTAAGTGAAAACACAAACATCTTCGTTTGTTTTGGTATATGGGTTGTTACCCTTTTTAAGCTTTGGATACTGAAGCTCAGCTCTTCAGCTCCAACATCAAAAATGTGTGTCTTCTCTGCACCACTTACATACTTTTAATATTTGATGTTAATGTTTTAATGTTTTTAATGTTTCAATGTTTGATCAATTTTTAATGCCCCTTATTACGAATGGCTTTCCTAATCACAATAGCAAATTAAAACTTCTTCCAACTGTCTGTAAATTCAAAACACTGCACATCATGTAACAATACAAAACTGTCCTTTCAGCATATATAAGTATACTTTTAATGATCAAAATTTTTGTTTACTTTTTTTGTTTGCAATCTTGAGATTTTTGTTCGTAGTTAAGAACATTGGCAGTAGTGTTTAAAAAATATGATTTACATACGTAATCACTGTGATATCTGAAAAGATCAATATAAGCTTCATATCATTTCTTACTCCCAAAATAAAGGATGTTTTATGTCATTCAGATCAATTTAGTTTATCGGTGTTGTATACATACATTATTGTTTCATATAGTGTCAATTGCACTTTTGCAATGTCCTGAGGTGCATACGAAATCAGAAATGCAATGTTATGTTATCATTCAACCGATTTTTCAAATTTCTTAAAGAATTTTTATAAACAGGATACGAATGTTAACTTAGATCAAGAACATTTGTAAATGCATGCCGTATTGCTAATCAAACTAAAATAGAAATTTCTGATTTCGGTTATATGTTGATTTTGGTCTATGTGGATGTGATTTGCTATGACCAAAATTTGCTTGCTTTTTTGTGCTACTAGGAAAATAACACATTAACATTAAGTATCAAATACAGAACTTTGAGAGTTTATGAGTCAATATATCCTTAATATTATTTTGTACTAACAAAATAAAGAATATTTTATTTCATTCAGATGTAATCCAGTTTATTGGCTGTGTATACATTAAAAGTCTCAATAGTGCCAATTATCTTTTGATAAATGTCCTGGGGAGTACATTAGAAATGTAATGTTTTATTTTGCAAATCATGTAACCTTTTTCAAATTTCAAGTATGTCATATGGTCTTTTATTTTCATACTTCAGCATATTTCGCAGAAATCCTTTTGCCTGTTAAGGCATCTTGTTATTATTATTTTTGTTATATCTATTCATACTTTCAGACCCCATTGGCTAAGGTCATATCTAGTGCGATGCTATCACTAGATAACGACGTTCCGTTAGGGTTGTTTTTGACCTTCTTGAACCACGTAAGCACAATAAACACGATCTCATCAGCGCAAACGATAGCTTTATCCGCACCTACAATATGGTAACCGAGAGTCCCTTCTTGCGCCATACGTGGTATATTTGTTTGAAGTGTCGCATGCACATAGGCAAAACATTTTCAACGGTCAGCAACAAGATGTTCGTTCAGAAGAAGGATTGAAAAAGCTATTATCAACAGCTCTCAATAGTTATCTTTTGATGTGATAGGACTTGTTTCATTTTGCATTGAATTGATCCTTAAATACTGTTTACGACAACGCAACGAAATTCATAAATAAAAATGTGAAGTTTCAAATGACTTTGTAGGGAAAACTTCACGAACAACTCTACTAAGTTGTATATAATTCCCGACAAATCTATAGAAAAATAGTTTCGTGAAAACTAAACATGACTTTTCCGAATCCTGCTAATGTTACTATTTTTCATAAGTTCACTACGTACAAAAATGTAATCCTGTTATCGATGATCCTCTTCTATTTATGATGTCGCATCTAGAAAGTTCATATATAATCTACATTTTGTACATTGTCTATTATACCGGAAAGTATTCGATATCAAAACGCATGCATGAAGACTGTAAAGAATGTAAAAATTACAAATCACTATATTTCATTGACTGAAACATTTTTTGTAGAATACATATTGATTAATCATCCTTCAATTCTTTCAGCTATCTTTTCCACCCCTTTATAAAATTTCCAAATGTGTTTCGCAAAGTCCTAGAAAGGTTGAGCACCTTTGAAAGAGACTCCTCAGGCAAAAAAGAAAAGAAATAACGCCATCTACTCTCTTTCAACGCCTTCCTTCTGAAGTTTTTGATATAGCTAGTCTCATATAAAGACCTGCATAAGTGTGCACACTTAAAGTTAAAAGAAGATAGTGAAAAAGCGGTTGCGTATACTACAACACATATTGATAATTACATTCAGTTGTAAATGGTACCACTCATCTTTCAGACCTAGTCTTTTTGTATCTAGATACTGATGTGACAGCATCACCTTTAGTACATGAGTAGCTATGGTCTGTACACTGTATCCAGACCAACGTTTTATCACTCTATACATACATTTCTAAAATACTTAATTGCAAGTCCGGGCGAAAAGAAAATTGAGAGAACCAGTCTTAGGGAATGGAAGTCCAAGTGATAAATAACATTTTACAACGTTAAACTAACGTTTGACCAACGCTAGTTCCAACAACTAACGCTACTGTAACGTTATATACTGGCTTTATAAGATAGTTTAATAATTGATCAATCGTAAGGTGAGAATTATTTTGTTCTAACTCCATTTTTGGAAAAAATGAGCCCCGATTGTTTTTAAGCTTTTCAGGATTATTTTGTTCTTTCTCCTTGAGCTTTTTCCAAAAACAAGCCAAAATCTTCTTCAAACGGCAGTCTTATCTTGTTGGTTTCTTAAAGATTTAGTGAGGTTATGAAATATAAAACATAATTCTCTCATTTTAAAAAATTTGGAGATAGACCAAAATAATTCTCACCTAACGCAATGTTAAACATTAGAATTAAGTGTTCTTGTTCTGTTTTGTAATTTTGTGGTCAAATACTCTTCAAAAACAATGTTTGTTTTATCAGTGTACTATTTAATTTTAGCAATCACATTGATAGAAAATGCAGAAAAATGTAAAGTAAACAATGTGGTTCTCTTTGAAATTTGATGCTTAATCTTGGTGTTATACCACAACAATAATTTTTCCATTTATAGGAGCAACGACAAATGTAAGTTGCATAATTGCGATGTCGTAGATCCCTTAAGGCTTTTCTTTTGAAATGGCTTGCTGAACACGCAGAATTTTCCAACTTCATAAAAGTTGAAAAGTATAATAAAACTCTTTCTCGGTGTTTTTTTTTTCCAAGAAATCTCACACAGTTGATTTGCTCCAAATGAGCGTGCATATTTATTTTATACAAAAACAGATTTTGAATGGGTGACAACTGAGAAGAGTACTTTATTGCAATTAATTTTAGCTAATCCCTTTATGCTTGAAACACGCTAAATATTGCAAACCATGACAAACATGTAATTTTCAACAGTAGCTACACCAAAACCGTAAACAATTATCGCACTGGCAGATTTCCTGATATATTTTAAAAATCTCGCTGTATATTTTTGTATGTTCATTGTGAGAAAAAAAGTCGCGTAAAATCCTTCTTTCACTGGTATAAAATGCAAGTGACATGCGCAATAATAGCAAGATATAGCAGATTATTATTAGAGGATAAAGACTTTGAACTAATCCTTGTTTGGAGATGAAAACTTAGTTTCTTAAAAGGAGCTTTCAAAATGACATTTTGATGATAGAAGTCAGAACGTTGCAACAGGAATGTTTTTGCAATCTTTAGAAATTCTGTTTCCTTAGTGAAATTTGAAGAATTTGTAGAACGAAGAAGATTTCAACAACACTGTCATTTTGAAAGCAAAACTCCTTTTTAAAAACTGCATAAGAAATTGTTTTTAAAAATCTTACCCTTTGCTTGTTTTTTTTTGTTTTTTTTTTATAGAAGAAACAACGCATAATACTTGAAAATCAATATTAGGATAGTGTAATGTGAAGAAACTGTATCAGGTCGACAGATTAGAAAATAAATGAGTAGATTCTGCAGCTGTCAGTGTTGAAATTAGAATGGATTCTTCTAGTATTAATGTGTTGCTATAAGAAAATTAAAGTTACTTAGAATCTCTCCAGAAATCATTGAGACTTGATGAATTAATAAGATGTTTTAAAACTTTTACTCGAAGGTACAATATTCACTACTTCATGTTAAAAACATAAGCACAAAGGTATACTTAATCCTCTATGTAGCTCCTTAAGTTACTGGGAGCAACACGTACTTGTCATTTCTTTCCTGTATCTGTCAATCAATAGTAATTTGAAGTCAACATATTCTACCACATGAATGCGGACATTTACACTATGGGAAATCTTGGGAATGTGAAAATATTGCTAGACATAGTAACATATAGTCTCTTACAGTGACAAAACATGAGAAATAAGCTGATTCTACGCGTACAGCAGCGATTCGTTGTTGTTTCCAAAAGAAAATCTAAAGATTTATTATAAGTTTTCCTGCAGCTAAAAATATTATCACGTGATATAATCAAGAGGTTACAGTATCTCATGTGATCAAAGCAAGTCTAAGAAGATATATAGCCGAACAGGAAAACTGAACAGGTATATAGATCTCAGAAAAAATAAAGGTCTCTCATGGTTACGCCTTGATTAAATTTGATAAGTTCCATCTTGCTTTGAAGGATCAGAGAAAATCTTCATGCCAATGACACGACGCCAAAAATTGTGTGAAGTTGAGAAAAAATGTGACTTCCAAACATCTTTAGTAGACAGGATTTAGCTCAAAATAATAGTATTTGGAATAGTAATAAAACACATAAGGAACGTTTATAGACGTTTATTAACAAGTGAAAAGGATATTTTGCATCATATCATTTTCTTATCCAAAACGTCTATTTACTTCAATTGTTTTTAAAAGCTCTCAATAGTAAAATCAGATAGTAATTCAACTTATGACTGTCAACATAAAATCCCTAGAAACGGTTTAAAGCCTGGTTCAGACTTGAGACGATTACGACGATTTAAAAAAATTAATCGTCGTAATCGATAATCACTAGGTGTGAACACTCTCAAGTATTTAAAAATACTAATTTCGCAATTCTTTCAAACACACGATGTTTTTTTCCCCTGTTAAGTTAACATTTTCCCTCACGATCTTAAAGCAATAGAATTGACGTAAAATTCAATGGATTTTCAAACACTATAGAGCAACTACCTACAACGATAAAATATCAATTTTTATATATATATATTTTGTTG
This sequence comes from Turritopsis dohrnii, assembly GCA_027922465.2. Taxonomy (NCBI): domain Eukaryota; kingdom Metazoa; phylum Cnidaria; class Hydrozoa; order Anthoathecata; family Oceaniidae; genus Turritopsis; species Turritopsis dohrnii. The sequence goes on along the minus strand of BQMF02000074.1, from coordinate 1,086,488 downwards.
TAATAATCCTCAGCCGTTTATAACGATTAAAACAATTACACAAGTGGTCACACTGCACGATTACACTAAATTTATATCGTCGTAATCACTAGATTTGAACCAGGCTTAAGATAATCATTTATGTTGCTGTAGTCATTGCGGAATCATTGTTATTGTTGCATTAAGCCTGGTTCAGACCTGACGATTACGACGATTAAAAGAAATCAATCGTCGTAATCGCCAATCACCAGGTCTGAACACTCTCAAGTATTTCAAAATACTAATTTCAAAATTGTTTCAAACACACGATATCTTTTTCCCTTGTTAAAGTTTGAACTTTCTTGTAAAATTTGAAACACGTGCCCACACGATCTTAAAATTTTTAAATATAATAGAGCGACTACGACGACAAAATCTTTTATATTTCGCGGATTACAAAAGTGTTCACATTAGACGACTACAACGGTTACGACGATTACACTGAATTTTAATCGTCGTAATCGTCAGGTTTGAACCAGGCTTTATTGTCAAATTGTCAGTTCCGCTTTGCAAAGTAAACGAAAACGGCTGTTCTTAAAACAGTTATTGCTACGTTGATATTGTGAATAACTTTAGGAGAAGAAAGAGACAACGAAACCTTCGAGCAACGGTAGCTAAATCTAAATCTACGCTGATCTAAAACCTTTGCTGGACACCAAACTGTTGGAAGACATGTGGCTTACACTGCAATTTTCGTGGAGCTGGTCCATTGCAGAAACGTTTAAACATCGATCCCGAACTGGTTTTCATCGCAAAATGGGTTCTATGTTCGTGAAGCATTCAAAACAGTCAGATAGAAGAAGAGCTGCCTAATAAAATCAAAGCTGCAAGCATCTTTTGTAACTCAATCCACTGTAAGATTTAAAAACTGTTTAAGTATCGCGTTGTTATTAAAAGACATAGTTCATCTTTGTGCGATATTTTAATATATTAGATTTCACCCTTTCTTTATTTAACTGTGGTTTCTAAATTTTATTTCAACATGGGAAGTTCTTTGTGGAGCCATGGCCTAAAGGGTAAGGCTTAGGGCTCAAGTTCAGATTGTGGTTAGTTCTAATCCACGTGTGGACATCGGTAGTGAAGTGAGCTTTCATTGCTAGTTGCCATAGCATAATACAGTCCGTTTGGTAAGATAATAAGAGAAAAAAAGCGGAGAAATCCATTTATTAGTCCAGCGGCTTTAGCACGCTGTGTATTAAAATCGACGTTTTTTTGTTTTTTTTTCCTTGGTCAAATTTCGATGCACACAGGCTAGATAAAATAACAAGCAACTGCCATATGGCAAAAATACTAAGAATTAAATCAAAATTATTTATTATCTCCCTAAATTTGAACGTATAATAAGATTGATACAACACACGAAGTGAAGCATATTCTCATTTTCCTTGCTAAATGATCATAATGGAGATAAAAAAAAAGTTCTGTTCTTTTGAAATTGATCCAAATTTTTTGTAAGTTCTGTTCTTTTGAAAGTAATTGATAGTAATTTAATTATTTATGGTGACAGAATTTACAAATCTGTTAATACTCAAAATTACATTTCCGTAGATCATATCAATGCTTTAACACTTGCAATTTTTCGATTTCAATTTGAGAATGACTGTTATCTTTTTTATCTTTTAAGTAGAGATGAAAGAGGATTGTCTGTTGATAATGGATAAGTTTTTACTTTTTAACATTTGAAAATATGTTTGAACTTGAAGCATACACACAAGTTATCTACTTGGAGGTACAGATCAGCGAAACTGCTTATTTTCAGTTATAGTTTATTGTAATGTCAGTTAATGACGAAATAAAGGCCTATCTTAGAGCCTGGTTATATGGGGTGGGTTGACTCGTTTCTGTCCCGCCATGCCGGGTTTAGACTAATAATGTATTTTGTATTATATGACAAAAAGTCAACCCGGGACAGTCCCGGTGTAACCTAAATAAGTACTCCTCGAAAAAAAAGTACTCCCGCAGTACTTTTTTCCTATGAAATAATTAGCCCCCCAGTACTTATTACCTAGTAAAAATGTACTCCTGTCAGGAAAAAAGTACTCCCTGTGAAGCCATTCCATTGAACATTGAAATCCAATTTGGAATGTATGCTTGTTTATTCTTGTCTAGTTGCGGTCTACTTCGTTACTACTTTTGGTTACTTTGTCTTATTTTCTGACTCACTTATACCCACCATTCCTATTCTAATCATCTCCAGATTCACAATATAGTTCATTTTCTTATCCAGGGTTTTCAGTTCGATTTCGGTCTTGGTTACTGTGGCCCAATCACTATCGAACAGCAGGTTCTTGAGATGCGAGAAACTTCGCCTTGAAAAGTAGCTGGACAATTAACGAGCCTACCGTGAGTCGCTATTTTGTTGGAATTAAGCGAGAAAAACCTTTCAAAATAGAAGTGGTATCCAAGGAAGGTTGATAAATTCTGTCTTTTTTTATTCTGGAGAAAAATGGCGAATTTCGTGTTTAGTGTGTGCCAAGAGAGAAACTTTTGAAAAAATGACCAAAAATCGAGAAATTCACAAAACGTTCTCTTCACGAAACTTGATCCATTTAAGGTAAACAACGTAAAGAAATTACGATAAAACAGATTACAAAAAGAACTTTATTGGAAATCTCCTTTTCAATTTGATCGGACTTGTTTGTATACTTTACGATACTTCCTTGCGATAAGGGAGTACTTATTTCCTGAAGGAGTACTTATTTACTAGGAAATAATTACTCCCAGGAGTACTTTCTTCCTGGGAAATAATGAGTGTGGAGTAATTATTTCCCAGTAAATAAGTACTGGGGAGTACTTTTTTAAGGAAGTAGGTATTTACGGTGACACCGGTTCAACACTAGGTTGATAGAACGTAAGCACGAAACTTTAAAAAATGGCGGATGCAAAGTGGAAACAAAGGCTTTTTGAGTTGATATTTTCTTATTTTACTTATGTGGCTTTACGTCGCAGCAAAGTGATCACTAACTTGAAACATAGCAGAAGAAGAAACATCGGCATTAAAATGCCATGAGCACTGACTTTTTACTCTTTCAGCGACATAATAACAAGTTGTTATAAGGAGTCCACTTGAATTTTTCATCTGCCATGTTTATCTTTCGATAATGTTTTGGTGGTACTTCACATGCACTGTTACAAACAAAAAATATACATGATATCACATGAGGCGAGCTAACCCGCCAAGTCAACCCAAAACGGGTTGGAAAAACAAGCCAAACCGCCTTGCCGGGTTGACTCACCTCATACAGTATGAGATATAATTTCTGCATGATTTTGCCAAAATGCCAACCTAGCTGATTTTCTTCTACCGAGCTGCAACCGGGTTACAAACGGGTCAACTCGTCTCATATAACGAGGCTCTTAGGATTTCAGTAATATTGTGCATAAAATAAAAAATACATAAAATAACGTGAAATACAGGGTGTCCGACAAGTACGACGGCAACGCAAACGGCGACGTACAAGATATTCATCTTCAATAAGTCACAAAAGAGGAGAAACCATACACTTGGGTTAAGAAGTTTATTTATAATCCCTATGAACTTTGTTTCTTAAACTTAGAGAGACAGAATCATGAAGGAACCAAGGAAAATTTAGCGGAAGTACCGCTATTCTCACGTCTTCGTTTTCAGTACGAAAAATATTACTTTTTACGTTGTGTGGAACGTTCAAATCTAATAATGATATTAGTAAAATTAAAAGCATTTCCCAATAGTATGGTGTGGAATGACTTCCATTCTAAAGCAAATCTATGGAGTAAAGTGAATCTTTTGTTTGCCTCATGTCGTCGTCCACGTTGCCGTCATAGTTTCGTCAGTTCCCTAATGAACACAGGAGTAGGCAGTTAACAATTCGAATTTGATGACTTTGATGCTATAATTATGTCTATATTTTCAATTGTAACTTTTATTTAGTCTTGGGAATTCCATTTTAACTTTTTAAGATTGTAATCTTTCGTTGTACAGTGTGTCCACCAGAAAGTTGGCACCTAACTTTCAATAAGCATATCTTTTGTTTTTCCTGCTATTTTTTAAAATTTTTATATTAACAGAAAGAAAATTTTTTGCTCTTTCTAAATATATGACCTTTTTCATAGAAAAACCAATTTTTCGGGAAATAAAATCGAATTTACCATAAAACCATGACATTAAATCAATAATGATCGATTAACTCTTGCTTGAATAGGAGTTAACGACTCGAGTAGCATGGGAAATCATAAAAAGCTAAAATATTGTAATAAAGCTGCGTTTATACAAGGAAAACTTTACGTTTTTACAAGCTTGAAACATGAAAGTTTCATTTTTAAAACTTTTTTACAAAGATTGAAAAATCGTGCTTTTTTATGATGGATTTCTACCCAGAAACTGTTGTCTAAAAGCCTGAATAACAGTCACATAACTTTTTGTCTCATGAAACTTTCTTACAACGAAAGTTCGCTGCTGCACTGTTAACTGCATGATTGAATGAATTTTATAAAAAGTTTGATTTCTCGCTTTCTGGCAATGCGTTGGAAATATGAAATTATTAAATCATAATAAAAAATTTAAGGTAAGTTTACACAATGAAAAAGAGTTTGTGCCTTTTGAAAAACTTTCGCGACAAAATTAGCACAACACCACCAACAGCGGTTGTTTTAACGAAACAAAAGGTTAATTGCTCGTTAAAAGTCTGTTTTATTGATCATTACAAAATTAACAACCTTATCGAAACAAAAAATACTTAATATTCTTTAAAATAAAAATTTTTATCAATAACAACTTATATTTTTGGAAAACTCAAAAAATCCTCTTTCCTACGGTATAAAAACCGCATTGTATTGTTAAAAATTCGAAAAGTTATTTGTGTTTTAAACAATTTGCCCACTTTCTGGTGGACACACTGTATAGTGTGTTTCATAGTGTTGAAACTTGGGGGTCTCAGTGCAAAGATAAAATTAATAAAACTTTGTATGGATTTAGCGCTTTGAAACAATAAGCACGATGTAATTAAGCTACGTGTTAATCAACCATTAAAAATTTAATTACATTTTTCCAAGACATTTTCCTTATTTTTTCAAAAACCACTGTTTCATTTTCCACAAAGATATACTAGCCAAAAGAACTGGAAGATGGCTTTCCAACGGTATAAAAATTATTTCGAAATTCAGTATACTCATTTAAAAAAACAACTTTGAAATTTCCATTTCCAACATTACGAAACACACTGTATTATTGGCATTTTATTGCATAGTGATTAATGATTTTCACACCTTTTTTCAGTTAGCTCTTATAGCATTTTTTAGTTTTTCAACATCCATTTTATACGTTATAATGATGACCGAGATGAAGATTTTTATACCATTAGACAGATACTGTTCCAAGATTTTCAAAAATGTATAATTTAATTGATGAAAATAAATATATTTCAAAACATATAAAAGTATTTTTTCTGTCTACGGTCGCTTTTATAATGATCAGTAAAGCAGATTTCTAATGACCTTTAGTCAATTGTTAAAAATTACAAAGTGTAAAATGAGATGGTGTGAACATCGGCTCTAGTGAAAACTGCCGGAGTCAGAAAATGTTATAAAAGAAAGTGTTAACATGTGTTATTACTTATTACAAGGTTGTGACATTAGTTTTTTTTCGATGTATCAAAGTCAAGACATTTTATTTTTATTTTTTTGCAATATATTTTGAAGTTAATAGCTACTTCATCTTCATGATGATTTTTGAACTCACTTTGTTACTTTTCGTTTTGTATTGCATTACTGCAGATAGATGCAGATGATATGTAATGTGAAACATTTTATTGAGCAGTTTTTTTTGCTTTTGTTATTAATTTTAAACCCGAAGATGAAGTATTGACTTCGAAATATATTGCGAAAGAATTAACAAAATTACATTGTGTTAACTGCCTTGTCGGTAAAAAATCCGTGGGTAAAAGAATTCGTCCACAAAACATTTCGTTTGTAGTAAATATGTTTCGTCTAGACAAACCTAGACGTCAAGATTTTTACCAACAAGATTTTTTTGCCTGGCACTATATTATACAAAACAACAATTTTTCTTGTTTTTCTTTACTTGTTTTTATTGACATTTTTCAAAGTATATAAAGTACTAATCTATTTACATCAATCTATTTTACTTGGAACTGGTATGTCCTCATTTATTTGCAAATTAACTTTGCTCCACTGATTTTCAAACTCACTTACAAATCTTTTTATTTTTCACTACTTATTAACATAATCAAGCAATATGGTCACTGTAGGAAGGTCTGAGATGTCTTTGAACTACAAATGCAAAAGACTGTCAAAATAAAAATACCAATTCCTTGGTAAAAATTATTTGTCGGTAAAAATTATTTCTTAGCAAAAAAAATTCGTCGGGAAAAAGTTTCATCGGGAAAAGTTTCATCGGGAAAAATTATTGGTCACCAAGACAAAAATTCGTCACTTTTTACCGTCGGATTATATACCGATAAGGTATGTTGCATCGACTGTACAAATTACACAATGTTTTGACCAAACAAATTATTAGTTTTTTGTTGATTATTGTTAAGCATTTCCAATTGATCATTATGAAGCTTATGACCGTATCCAGAAAAAAACGCCTTCATTTTTTTTTTTTTTTTTTTTTTATTTTTTAAAACGCTTTTAATAAGATCAACTTTCAACGAATTTCTACCACTCAAAACATCGGAAAATGATAGCTATAGTTCTATTCATAAATTCAACATTTATCTAATGTAGCAGCCTTCACTTCGTTTTCATTTTGAAGAATAATGGCGTTTGTATCATCAGTAAAAAGTGATGATACCCCAGCCGACAAAATCGTCAAAAAGCCACTGTGACGGAGAGAATTTTTATTGAAATTGTGTGCATATTTATATAGACATGCACTCCTTCGCAGATTTTTTTGGCATATGGGGTAAAGTTATTTTATGAAGTTCTTTTGTTATTATGAATTACATCATAGTTATGTAGATTAACAATGAGACGAGGCTGCAATGAAAACTAATTTATGAATTTGTGGATAGGAATATAGTCGGTGGCCGAGAATGGCTCATGCCGAGAATGTCTCAATCGGAAGTTGAACATCGGCCTCTGATGTCGGGAACTCACTAACGATAGTTTAGTAGGTTAGCAACTTCGAGAACGACCACCCATATTCAAGGCCCATATTCAAGTCTCAGTGTAACATCTCCATGATTCACTCCCATGCACTTTATTTACTGAGAAACTTACTTACCATTTTTAAAATCCACATTTAAATCGAGAAATAATCTAAGTACTTTGCTAATAACACCTCAAGCATGCTGTGTATTTTTGTTCGTATTTTGTGTTATGTTTTTTCGTATTTTATGTTTTTTTACTTGTTTTCGTGTTTTTTTCCCTGTTTTGTATTTTTTTTTTCGTACACAGGACACACATTTATAGCAGTATGCTAAATACTGAAGTGTAAATATGTATATATTATTTTTAATTATACATTGTGTCCTGTATAAAGATTCAGAAAAAATGATAACAATAGTTTGTGCTATTTCTTTCGTATTTTGTGTTTTTTATTTGCATTTTGTGTTTTTATTCCATATTCTGTGCCCCTCCCTTTGCCACGGTAGTTTAGCACTCCATCAATAAGTGCAATCAGAATCGTGATAGTATTGAGCAATTCATTTTCATATAGCAAGGAATTACATCGTTAACGTATTTGCACATTCTACACGTATAATCTAGGAGGATAGAAAAAGAGAAGGAGAAACAACTCTATATAAAATGAAAGCAATTCCGAAGATGTTTGTCATCTTGTAACTCGAAATTCAAGTCAAAACAAGAAACAAAATTTTTAATAGGTCGATATTTCGATTTATTTGCTAAATCATTATCAAGACAGTAAAAGTGTAAAAGTCTAAAACAAGCTTATATACAAATTGAGAAAATCATAAAAGAAGTGATGAAATGTTAAAACGCATTGATAGAATAAAAGAAATATAAGTAGAACAAAAAGGCTAGAACGCTCCTGGGAATCATATAAGGAACAAAGAAACGAGAATCGTGCAAGGCAAAGTAAAATTAAAACAATTCGAAGTCTTTCGAGGCCTTGACACCATTGTTAAGTACTGGATTTCTTAATTTAATAAAATAAGCTTCTTTGAAAAGAAGAATGTCCCAATTTCTATGAGTGTCAATAACTTTTGTATTTTGTTGAACCATCTGTATTTTATATTCACGTGCGTCAACGTCGTTAATTAAAAGCAAATATCATTATGACCGAATGTGAACAAGTAGTTGTGAATAAGTTGATCAATGATGGATTGATCAAATATTACATGAGATATGTTGATGATACTCTCCTCCTGGTTAAACGTAGCGAAATTGCAAAAATCTTGAATGCTTTCAATCAGTTTGATAAGAACTTAAAATTCACAGTCGATACGTTTGAAAACACCAACCCTCATTTCTTGGATCTTGAATTATGCAAAAATGGCATCGCCATATTCCGTAAAAACACTCACACTGGTCAATATACCAATATGTCATCTTACACACCTTGGAATTGGAAAACTGCGTGGATTCGCTCACTTGTTACTCGTGCTAAGAAAATTTGTTCCAAAGAATATTTCCAGTTGGAGCTGAATCATATCAAAAAGTTTGCTTCCTGGAATCATTATCCAAAGAGAATCACCAATGCCATAATCAAACGAATACTTACTAATAGAGACACTCCGTATAACAATAATGAAAATGACGAATTGCCAAAAGTCTACTGCCACTTGAACTACGCCGGTCAAGATGGTGAATACCTCATTAAATCGTGCGTCAAGAAATTGAAAAGATACACCAACCAGAAAGTTAACTTTGTCGTCCGCTACACAGTTACTAAAATTTCCTTTTTTACAAACATGAAGGACAGGTTAAAAAACCTGTCTAAATCGTTCGTTGTCTACGAATTTCGCTGTCCTGGCTGTAATTGTTCTTACATTGGTAAAACTGAACGCTCGTTGCACCAAAGAACAAAAGAACACGCGCTTTGCAATGATTCAGCCATCAAAGAACACATAATGAACTGCTCCGGTTGTCAATATCTTTACGACATTAACGGACTTTTAATTAACGACGTTGACGCACGTGAATATAAAATACAGATGGTTCAACAAAATACAAAAGTTATTGACACTCATAGAAATTGGGACATTCTTCTTTTCAAAGAAGCTTATTTTATTAAATTAAGAAATCCAGTACTTAACAATGGTGTCAAGGCCTCGAAAGACTTCGAATTGTTTTAATTTTACTTTGCCTTGCACGATTCTCGTTTCTTTGTTCCTTATATGATTCCCAGGAGCGTTCTAGCCTTTTTGTTCTACTTATATTTCTTTTATTCTATCAATGCGTTTTAACATTTCATCACTTCTTTTATGATTTTCTCAATTTGTATATAAGCTTGTTTTAGACTTTTACACTTTTACTGTCTTGATAATGATTTAGCAAATAAATCGAAATATCGACCTATTAAAAATTTTGTTTCTTGTTTTGACTTGAATTTCGAGTTACAAGATGACAAACATCTTCGGAATTGCTTTCATTTTATATATTCTAAATGTGTCAGCTGGTAAAGGAAACAACTCTATTATGTTTATAGAAAACAGCGGCGATGCGATAGCAGGTACCTTCATACAAAATATAATTTTAAAAGTTAGCGATTTCGTGCATAATTTAGTTTATGCAAAAGAATAATTTGATCAACTTCAACAAGATTGGTTTCTTAAGAAACAATATAGGTCGACGTTGATTGGCATAATTTCTCCTAACACATGAAATGTGAAAAATGTCTATCCTCCTAGATATAATATTGCCTATTTTAATGTAATTGTACGCGAAGAGAGCAAAGTTAAAATATAATTATAGATGTACTGGAAAGAAAACAATTATCTGTCTATCCATTTAGTAATTATCTATGTAATGAAAGTCATATCGATGTTAATGTTTCATCATCAAGAGAAAAATAATTTCCAGAAGTCTTGACGTAACTAAAATTTATAATTTTGCTTAATTTACATTTTACGGAAGATACATCGATGAATTTTCTCATCTCATTCTCATCCTGTAGGATGTTTTTTTAACCTTTTGTAGACTCGACAGTCTAAGGCCATTTCTTTACACATGTTATTCCAAAGTGCTAATCTTTTCTAATTGTGATGTTTTCATTCGTAATACGAATGTTTTAAGCACACGGTGACGAATGTTTTAAGCACACTTTGAAGGACAGTATTGGTCGTGACCCAGCTTAGTATAACAAACCATTCATTTGATGCTCACAGAGTTATCATGGTTTTCGTTGATGATTATCACTGAGATTTACAATGAAACGTTTTCCGATTTTAATAAAAGTATGGACTTTATAACTGATCATGGAGAGATTATAACTACCGAAAGCTTGCATGTTATATATTAAGTGGGACTTGTCGGAAATAGTTTTTGTTTGCACTATTGTGCCAAGGAAAAGTGAATATTTTTATTTGTACTCACTACCCAGTGGGTAAATTTGTTGAAAAATCACTGTGAATGAGTGCATTTCTATAGAAATATTTGCACTATTTCAATAAAAATACTCTTCATCGCAGTGATTTTTTGAATATTTTGTCCACTGGGTTATAACATCAATTAGAAAGACAATTATTACTAAGCTTTGAGCAAATTAGTTATATTTATTTTATTTTATTTTATTTATTATTATTTTTTTTTAATATTGAGCACTGTTTACAACTGCTTTTACCACACTTTAAAAGGCTTTGATCAATGTTGTATTCACATATTTCAGATTGTAAATTCTACTTCTTTCATAGCTATGAAAAGAAAATGAATGGAAAATCCCAACGTATGCGAGTTGATTTACTGGCTACAAAGTTAGTTTACTTTACCATCTATGGGTACATTGGCAGCATTTTACCTTATCTTAATGTCTTTTATGTATCTATTGGACTTTCAGTCCGCCAAAGTGGACTTATTTCAGGACTGAGAACAATTCCATCAATATTTACTGGTCCCTTGATCGGGTTTTTGGCAGATGTTACACAAAAGCACAGAACAGTTTTTCTGTCGCTATTACTAGTTTTGACAGCATCCACTTTCCCATTGCCATGGATTGCCAAAAGTATGTCCAGTGGTGAACGTGTTAATAACACTGTTGTGAACAAGGAGCAATTATTCCTGTCAAGTGATGAAAACATAAGTTTATTTTATGTGATGTTATTCTTGGCCTCTGTAACTGGAATCACTGGTATTCCTTTGATTGGTTTTGCTGATGCAGTTGTGATGAGAGTTGTGTCAAATCATCGGAAGCACACGTCAATTGGCAAACAAAGGGTTGCAGGATCTATAGGATTTGCAATGGTTTCTTTTATTTCTGGTTTAGCTGCTGATAATTATCAACCGTATGGAATGTCAAAATATACTGGTGCATTTATTGTAATGTTGCTAACTGAAGTTTTCCTTGCCTTGTCTGTTCTTCTGTTGCATTCAAGAGATTCTGCAAGTAACAAAGAAGTCGAGAATGATGAAGAGGCATTTAATAATAACGCATTTAATAACAAAGACGGCAATGGCATTGACAACAAACGACAACTTTACCTGCTCGTTCTACAAAAATTTGGCGACAAACGTTATCTGTTTTTGTTTTTCATTGCAACTCATATGGGTTTAAACAATGCTATCATAAACGGATTCCTACCAATGGTAATGGAAGATCTTTCATCCTCAAAAACGTGCATTGGTATAACTATTGCTGTAGCAGCAATCTTTGAAATAATAATCTATCCATTTTCATTCAAACTAATAAAGTTTCTACGTGGCGTCTATCCAAGTATAATTGTTGCTGTTCTTTCATACGCTGGTCGGTTTCTTTGCATGGCAGTTTTAAAAAATAGATGGCTTTTCATTCCAGTGCAAATGTTTCAAGCATTGGGCGTTGCACTTTTTTGGGCTGCAGTGACTGAATACGTAAATGATATTACTCCTGTGGATATATCCTCAACGGTATTCAGTATGTTATCTACATTATACTACAGTTTAGGTAATGTTCTTGGTAATGTTGTTGCTGGGTTGCTGTATCAGAAATTTGGTGGTCCCATCCTGTTCATTGGATGTTGTGTACACTCCACTGTTGTTGCTTTATTCTTCACTCTCGTATTTGTCATCCTTTATAAAAGGAACAAGAGGTTCTTTGAATATCAACAATTTGATGAAAGAATTTGTCATCTTTAATTGTTAAACTTATCTTGCATACTATTACTCACTTTTTTTATTTTAATATTTTTTTTACATACATTACATATATTACATATAAGTATTTCTGTTTGCTTGTCTGTGACGTAAAATGGTAGATTAATTTTTTTAGGACATGATGGAACCATACACTTTCAGGACAGGACGCTTGATGTTCATGAATTTGACTACTATTACACATAATAGAATTTTTCTCTTCCAGATTTTCCTTAATTTGTTTTTCCACATAATCACATGGTTGCGTGAAATTTGATTGACGTCGTCAATGGCGTTATTTTGAAATTTCCCGCTGTTTTGTAATTTCCCGCTGATAATTTGTAATTTCCCGTGTTTTCTTTTTTCAACATTCGAATAGCCGATCGCACATGAAATTGACAACTTTCGAATGTTTTGATTTACGCTCTCATTCTTTCGTTGAGAGTTTGTGTTTATTTTGATTTTAAAAAATGGAGAGTCGATTTCAGTTGCTGTCCGACGAAGATTTACAAAAACTTTCAGATCTTGTCACCATGTGATTAGCCAGTAATCACATGTTTGAGAGGGAAATTTGGGATAAATTTCCCGAGTTCAGTTTTTTGAAATTTTGAAATCTCTCGAGTGAAACAGCGTGCTTTCAATGTTTTCCTTGAATTTCTGAAAAACTGTAAATATTAGAGGAATTCTTTCGAATCACCACTTCACTAACACAGCGCGCTAATATACTCATTGAAATATTAATACATTCTAATGTTGTTAGTCTTCTGTAGCCGTATCGAACCTGTGTTTTAACGAATTGCAAAAAGAGGAAGAGTGAAATTTTACCATCACTATCAGTAACAAATAGATCTTAAAAGTTCTACATTCTAATGTTTAATCGTGGCCTAGGGAGTAAGTAGTAAAACTCACATCGGGTTTTGGTGAGTTTGAAGAGGTGGTCTGGGACATCGATAGTGAAGTGTGAGCTTTCATTTCTAATTACCATGCGTAATACAGTCCGCGTGAAAGGAATAGCCAGTTATTAAGAATGGAGACCTTAACAAACTAAGAGGTATTATTTTCTTGGTAGGAGAGTGATAAAAGAAAACAAAAATTCAGCATCTCCAGATAGAAAAAAAAACAACAAAAAATCAAATTGGAAGAAAGAGAAAAAGGCTTCTTAATGACATAAAATTTGTTAGGAGGATGTTACTGAGAATCTGTAAAACTATTTTACAGACAATTGCAAATAGGTCCACCAATTTCCTCTTACATGCAATTAAAACTCAAGATTTCGATTGTTTTATAGTCGCGTGCATCATGCATTTTTTCAAGAGACGCTGTTGGAAATGGGAATAAACCGAGTGCTATCGGTATTTTCTGAATAAGCAACTCATCGATCTTAAAAAAATCGAAAGCGTATTCTCGATGCTAATGTTTGTAAACACCTACAATGCTGGTCGTTGTCCAGGTAGAGGAAAGAAAGAGGCTAAAGGCAAACTTGCCAAATACTGTAAAATCTACATACGGTATATTTTTTCAAGGATTTTCCTTGGCAACAATGTAAAAGAACAATGCACAATCAGCTACAGAAACTCAATCTGTCCATATACTTCTTCCCACTACATCTTTAACGTATATGTGACAAAAACACAGCTCAGTCTATTCTGAACCTGCGACAGAATATGTGAGCGGTATCCATTTTAACTAGCGTGTATATTTTATCTGAAAGTCCTAAGCTTATCAAATTTAATTTTGCAGGCACAAATTGACCACAAAAACTGGTCTCGCTCCTCTACTCCAAGCCCACCTCAAGAAATTTGAAAAACGACTTGAAAAGCGGCTGTAATCATGAACACGGTCTTTAAAAACAACGAAAACTATATTCATTCATTCATGCAATACAATTACATTATTTGAAAACACATGTTAACACATATTGTTTGTTTGTTTAATTGTTTATAATAATAATAATAATAATAACGGAATTTATTCTGAGCATTTCCATATTTACAATGGCTCTTCATCTCAAAATGCGAAAGATTTTGTGTTTGTGCGTTATGACGAACGTATAAACATTAACAACTTTTTTTTTTTTTTTTTTTTTTTTTTTATAAATTAGTTAATTTGGCAAATGCTCGGTCCATGTAATACTTCTTGCAAGAATTGACGAATTTCTTGTGATCTTGGATTGATCGAAAGTTAGGTGGGAGGTCATTGAATGTCCGGCCGATAGTATACTGGAATGAGTTGGTGATGTTGCATGGTTTGATTTTGTGTCGTGTCTCTATTGGTGTTCTTAGTGACTTTGGTCGATCCATAAAAGTACATTTTAAATTTTCTGTCCAGGTATCATTGTAAAGGGACTTGTGGGCTGTCTTAGATGTTGCCAAGTCAATTCTTTCACGAATTGGTAGCCATTTTAGGTTAATTGTTTCAGCAAAGCCACCGAATCTGCTATAGGTGTAACCAGCGAGTGAGTTTTGGAGTTTCTGCATTCTGTTTATGAGGTAACAGGGTGCTTCTGCAAAAATTACGTTGCAATAGTCCATTTTTGATAATATCAGCATTTCAGCTAATTGTTTACGTAAATGAAATGGAGTAAGTTTTTTAATTTTGCTGAGGGATCGAAAGGCGGAATAGGCTGATTTGAGTGTTGTATTGATGTGGTCGTCCCATGTAAGCTTTTGGTTGAAAGTCACTCCTAATATTTTTGACTTGCTGATTCGTTCGAGTTTAATGTTATTTAGATTGATCTCGTATGTGTTGGCATCATTTAGGTGGTGTTTTGCCAACATATTGGGTGTAGCGAACAACATAGTTTTTGTTTTTGATTGGTTAAACGCCAGATTATTTGATTTGGACCAATTTGATAGTGTTTGTAGGTCTTGCTCTAAGCTTTTTGCGAGTGATAACAACTGATTAGATTTTGCGTGTCCATATATGTTCGTGTCATCAGCGTATTGAAGACAAGAGTTGGTAAGTTCAGCTGACATATCTGTTACATATAAGTTGAATAAAACAGGTCCAAGGATGCTGCCCTGGGGTACTCCGTAAGAAATATTATTCATTGAAGATGATTGATCATCGATTTGGACATATTGCTTGCGATCAATTAAGTAGTCATGTATAAGGTGTATGGTGCTTGATGAAAAGTTGAAAGTTTGTAGTTTTTCAAGGAGGATATTATGGTTGACGGTGTCAAATGCTTTGCTGTAATCAGCTAAAATAAATAAGGTTACTTCTCCATTTTTCATTGCTTTATTGATGTCGTCTTTCATTTTCAACAGAAGCGACAATGTTGAATGTCCCTGACGAAAGCCACATTGCGTCGACTTATATATTTTTTTCTTCTCAATGTATTGAACGAGTTGCTGTAAAATTAATCTCTCGTATACCTTTGATAACGCTGGTAGGATTGAGATTGGTCTAAAATCAATGGCGGTTTTCGGATTCTCTATCTTTGGAATAGGGGAGATACGACTAATCTTCCATGCTTCGGGAAAAGTAGATTTTGCGATACAGTTGTTGATGATTGATGTGAGTGGCGAGACAACGAAATCAATGGCAGGTTTAATATATCTTACAGGTATTTGGTCATGTCCTGTCGAACAATCATCGCGCAGTTGTTGAATTGCTTTTTTGACGTCTGTAGCGGTTACGGGTTGCAGGTAAAAAGCTTCTGGAGAATCAGGGAGATTTTGAATGAAGTTTCTTGCAGTGTTTTTTACGGTTGATATTCGTTCTGCGAGAGTCGTATAGTGAGTATTAAGTTTGTCAGGATCAATGTTGATACGATTTGGATTGGGTGTCAAGATCTTTTTGATGGTTTTCCAAACTTCTTTTGGGCGTTTTGAGGAGAGAGCTGTGTAATAAAAGTTTCTCTTTGTTGACTTAATAGTTTTCTTTAGTGAATTTCTGATCTCTTTGTATCTGCCCCAATCTTGTATGTTTTGTGTCTGATGTGCTTGAAATCTGAGATGGTTTCGCTGTTTCTGCAGAGTGACAATTTTTGGGTCTTTCATCCATGGGGCCGGTGGTCTCGTGATTTTTTGGCGGACCAAGGGTGCATGCTTATCGATACAATCAGTGACTAACTTATTTAGAATATCTACTTGGTCATTGGGATCATCAAATGCGTAGATAAGGTTTAAGGGTAACTGCGAGAAATCTTCCAGGTATGCGTTTTGGTTATAATTTTTCTCGTTTCTGAGAAATTTATATCTTTTTTCAAATTTCTCTTGTCGTATGTTAGCAATAATGTAGGGTGCGTCATGGTCACTTATCGTATCTCCAGGTAGTACATCGGTATGTTTTATTTTTGATGATATGTTTGAAATGATGTGATCAATCAGTGATTTCCCTTCGCGAGTTGGTTTTGTTATATGCTGTTCTAGATTGTAACTGTCAATGATGTTGTTATAAGTCATTGTTGATTGACGATGTGGTAAACGTAGTAAATCTATATTGAAATCACCAGTGATTATTATTGGTCCTAGCCATTTAGAATGTATATGGGATAGAATCTGGTCAAATTTGTCTAACCAGATGTGTTTTTCTTCCTCTATGAAGCTGGATTGATAAAATGTTCCAAGTAAAAAGGAATGATTTTTGTTTTTGCCGGACACTTCAATCCAGATATGTTCCATTGTATCATCAATGTTATTCAAATCTTTGCGAAGTTTGTATTTTAAATGATCTTTTATATATAGTCCGACACCACCTCCTCGACGTTCATCGCGATTTCTAAATTCAAAGTTGTACTTCGGGAGTTGAACGTACTCTAGTACGTTGATGTCACTTTTCAGCCATGTTTCTGATAAGGTGATGATATCAAGATTGTAGGTTTCCATAAAAACTTGAAATTCAGCAAATGATGAACATATAGAGCGGGTGTTGAGGTGTGCTATCTTGAAGTGGTTCTGTGCGTTTTGAAGTTTGTTTACAAGTTCTGCGTTTTCACACTCATTAAGAGACTCATCTAAATGTCTTTGTTTGTGGAATGGCATCTCAGTTAAAGTGCATTGATGACAAGTCCAGTATGTAATAGTCTGATGCTTCGTGTTTGTCTTTATTGATAGACATTTAAGATGGATGGATTGCATGCATGTGGTACATTGATGTCTTTTTGAATTGCTTCGGATTGTTTGATTGCAAACTTGACAGGACGGCGATTTGGTGCGAGGACCAGGATTAGTTTCAATGTCACCAGACAGGGTGATTGTAAAGATTGACACATGGTTGGAATAGTATAAGATTGGTGCGGACTTTCTTGTACGCTTCGGAAATCGTTTGATTGGTGCAGTCTTTGCTGATTCGTGAAGATGATTAGCTATTTCCTTTGTCGGTGATTGTTGATGATGGTTTACTGCTATCAGAGCGATTATCAAAACAATAAGGGAACAAAAGGGTCGATTGAGGGCAGATTTATTCCTTCCTCTCGCTTCCTCTTGCTGTTCCCGTTGGTACATCTTTGCCAATTGAACAACTTTTAACAGACTTTCCAAGTTCCGCGTTTTAATTTCGTATGTTATAGCGTTGTATAGAGATTCTTCTGTAAGCAATATATACCTGATAAGTATAATTTAATTATATTTTATCAAGTTTTGTAATTAAATTTAATTGCAACTTCGGGAGCTCCATAAAAAGCGTCCGTTACAAAACTTTCAAAACTTTTACTACATGTCATCCTACTTCTACAAACAACATCAAAACAAAGTCATTTGTTGTTAACAAAAACTTCGAAATTCAACAGCAATAAAAACAAGAAATGCTTTGCATATTTACAAATCGCGTTTAGGAAGACTTTTAGATCAACGTAAATAATAATATTATACTGATCCTTTAAAATATCAGAAGATGCATATGCATCTTCCTAAAAATTCTGAATTACTGAATTCTATATTATGCTGCCAATCATCCTGACAAATTTCCTAAATCACAATTGCAAAAAGGAAAACGTAGATTTAGTGATGCAAAATGCACCCATACCAAAATCAAAAATTTGTGCTTTAGTTTGATTATATGTTGTTACAAGTTACAAGTTATTTAGTTTGACAATATGGCATGTACCATGTTTTGAAATTTACAAACACTCTTGACCTTAATTAACATTTAAGACCAGTATATCAAAACTCTTTATAAAATTCGAAAGAAGATGGAATGATTTTTACAATTTATGACATTAATTTAGTTATATGCATATACACTTGTGAAACTTTGTATATATATCAGGGGTGGATCCAGGATTTTAAAGCAACGCGAAAAAACGAAAATATATACAAATTCAGGGGCGGACGCAGGGTACAGCTCATACAGCTCAAGCTGTAGTAAAATTTCGTCAAGAGAATGGTTACTAAATGAGTTACGGCCGTTCTCCTATTCTTTTCGTCGATTTTTTACGTCGTCATTTATCACGCGACGCGACGCCGTCACTCAAAAATCTGTCTAATACATTTATTTATGGATTAGCGCATTATTTGTTGGCGCCCCATTTGACTCGCAAATTTTAGGTAAGCTATAACTGCAAACCCCACCGCCTGATTGTTCTTCTTTACAGCTCAAAAAACGGCCCCTTCTGATCTATGATGATACGAATTATAACTAACAGTTTTGAGCTGTATCGATACAGCTCAAAGATACAGCTCAAGTCCCGATTCTACGGTAGTTCGACACCCATAGCCCTAATCGCAGCTTAGCAGTAATTCTTTCGTTCTTCCGTCTGTTTGAACAGTACAGCTCTCGTGCCTAAAGTACGTAGAACGATAATAGGTTTTAGCCCAAAGTGTAAGCCTTTAGGTCTTTCGGTCGTCGGTAGAGTGGTCAAATACAGCTCAAATACAGCTCAAAGCCCATACCATACACGTGCGTGGAACCCTTTCTTGATTTTACCACTACAGAGAATCATTGTTCTCCAAGACTTTTTTATTTCTCCAAACGAGAAGGGACTTTAGAGCTGAGAAATACCTAGCAGAAGATGAAAGAAAACATCGTGATGGATGCAAAGTAAGTTTATGTTTTCTCGTTTATTAAAACTTTGTATTTTTTAAATCTTCACCAGTTTTGTTTGTTTTGTTTTAATTATTAATTTGTTTAATTTAAATGCAGAACAAATAAACAAAGATGAATGTGAGTTTAGATTCAATATAATTTGTTCACACATATCTCTACTCTTGATATATTTGTAAATTTGTGGAAAAAGAACATAATTTCATGATTTTTTATTATCTTTTGCCTTGCTAAACTCTGAACTTTAGAATTTTACTCCGAGTTGTTGATGTTGTCTTGATTACTTTAAAAACTTGTTATGTAGTTTGAACATGGTACACTAGTCGTGATTAAAAAAATACAGAGTTTGCTAACTTACATTACGTTAACTTTTAACTGATTTTTAAAAATTATTACATTATCTTGAGATATTTTGGTGTGATAACTGTTTGTATAGCTATATGTTTTGCTAGCTTTATTTGGAAATAATTCGTCAGTGAGTTTGTTAGGGGCTCTTACATGATTAATACTTCACAGCTGAACTCTGCATTTTACAGTGATCACCATTTGTTGTTTATATGTTTGCCATAAACAACCATTTGTTGTTAAAAGCATTTGCTAAAGATCAAGGATAAATATTTAAAGGAAACATTTCCTTGTTGTGTTTTGTTGAAGTATACAGCCATGAGATTAATATATTTTTTCAGAAACAAAAGTTAAAAATATTTTACAAAATTACACGAAGCTTTCTCTCGTGTTCTCTCGAACATCTTCAGGTATATGTTACAATAAAATTAAAACCATACCTACAAGTATAAAATTGTCTAGGGGATTCTTAAGTAATACCGTTTCTAAAAAGTCGTAAAAATTTTATTTCCTTGTTGCATTTCTGTGTATCCTCTGATGTTTCAGATGTAACTGATAGGTTTATATTTAGTTAATGTGGAAGCAAACTGAAATTCAATCACAACATTCATCATTTAAATCAGTGCAAAATTAAATCAACGCTTGATCAGTTAATGTAGCCTTGTAACCTGAAGGAGTTACCCTTCAATCTCACAATCCATGTTTTGTTTTGAGGAGACCTCAAGCATTTTCCCCATAATCGCTATGTTCCATTGGTTCTTGGTTTTCTTAGTAAAAGTCTGGTTCTTTATAGAAATCCTGTGTTTTTCCTAAAAAACATATGGACAGTCATTTCTGTTGAAAAGGCTAAATGCTTATTCTTCGTGGTGTTATTCCCCAAGTACAAGCTTATGTGGCATCTTCAGGTTAAAAAATATTCAGATTGATATCTTACTTATACACAGCTCAATAATTGCTTGTATTTACAATAAAAAGACATAAAACAGTTAAGATAAAAAGAAATGAAAATTGGCAACAAATACCCAGAAGATCAAGTGATAAGAAAAAAGAGAAACTGCATGAATGTTATAAACTGTTTGTATTGTGTGCTTTTTGGTAGGAAAGTTAATAAGTTTTGATAAACGTCATGAGAAATGTACACTGAACATGTCGCATGGCTTCAGCTGTCCTGTTTATAGTCATCTCCATTATAGCTTGAAATAGGAAGTATTTTGTTGTGTTTACAGTTTTGCTTTAGTATGTATGGACTGTACAATGTACAACAATAGATAGAAATACTTCTGATTGCTAGTTTGAATATTGACTAGACTTTGACTAGATTTTGTTTTATATCCAAAAATGATATGATTGATTTGCATTTACTTGCATTTGCATTTCTCCTTTTGGGATTCCTAATCCAATGTCTTACCTTCACATGGTGTACCCTGTTAATTTAACCATGGAATTTAAGTAAGATTTCATGATCTGTATTTTATTTAGAGATTGAAAAATCAGTTAATTGAATGGTTAATGGTTACTATATATCATACTAATTTACTATAATGTAATTGTTCATTGTCTGTCTTTTTAGAAACATTAACAGTATCAGCACCTACTGCTGCAGCAACAAACAGCAAATTAATTTAATCAAGTCTGGAACTGGAACTTTCTTGAAAGTGAGCATGCTAGGAGGTTTTTCGTACAACAGAAGGAACATGTTTTATTGGATATAGATTACTAGTTTTATGACTTTGTACATAAAAGACGTTGACATTTTATATTATGTTGTATTTACTTTTGTTGTGCTAATATCGAATAAAGTTTTAAATTTTGGCTTCTATCTTTATGGCTCTGTGGTTGCAATGCTTAGTGAAAGGTAATTTTGGTGTCTGGGGTGTTCACCGTGAGTAACTGCGGCAGAACTCGTCTGTTAAAATGACCGCACATTTTCGGACGGCATTTTCCGGAAATCGGGTTGTCCCGAATAAAAATCGGGAATCGGAATACTTATTGGAATCCGAAAAGTTGAGCTGTACCTACAAAATATTTCTGCGTCCGCCCCTGAAATTTTAAATATCAGCTGGGGGTGTTGGGGTGTTGGGGTGTTGGGGGGGGGGGGGGGGGGGGGGGGGGGGGGGGGGGTGTTTCGGGTGCTTTTCGAATGTTACTGGGAGTATAAATAAGGACGGGATAAGTGCTGTAGTCAACCAACCATCAGCATTAATTTAAGCGATTTATATGGAGATCTCAAAGTTTCTATAAGAACGCAGTTTGGGCGGGAAGAGACATAGAATAACAACAATGGTTCAGTTTGCCAAATAATGTCTTTCTCAGATTGAATCGTCGTTCTTGTTTCTTCATGCAGCAGACAATGAAACCAGCCATGGCAAATTGGAAATCATACATGTGAATGGATCGAAATGACTAAGTTTCATTAACCAAACCATGTATGAATAGACTCCTTAAAAGAATATGATCATTCTTGCATATCCAGTAGCCGATAACATGACAAAAAATAAAGAAAGTTTTCTATTTTTCCGACAGAAGCGATCAATTACTGAAGAAATATTTACCTCTATCTCTTAATGGATGTGCATTAAAGCTTTGGAACGCAAATCAAAGCTTTGGAACGCAAATGATAATGGCGGAAGGCAAGACGGTCATGTCCGACTGCGATGACAAAGTTTTGGTAAAAAGCAGTAAAGAATTGTGCATAGAGCTGTTAGAAAACATCGACAAAACGCTAGATATAACGAGAATGGTCGAAAATGACTTTGATGGTGAGGATAATTTATTAGATCAAGGACATTTCTTTTCTCCACCGGTTATCAACACCAAACGACTCAGTTTCAGAGAACTCACGCCTTTCAAATGTGAATTTATTAAACATGTTGATACTACTACACAAACTTGTGGTATAAGCCCTGAATCTAAAGTTGAGCAGTTGTTGCGAGAGCAAGTTGATTTTTATCAGAGGGAACTAGAAAATAAGCAGAAAGTTATTGTAATGTTATTTTTGGGTGCAAACGGTAAAATTATGATGCGTGACGATCAAAAAAGGCCTTCACAGGTTTCACAGAAGTTCAACAAATTAAAAGTTACAAATGACATTGCAACTCAAACTATTACAACTATAAATAAGACAATGGAACAATCACCGAACCCATTAACATATAATGAAATAATGAATGAACAGTCAATCAGTAAAAAGAAATCATTGAACGAACAATTAGTTGACGCAAGAAAGATGCATAACGAGAAATATACGTCATATAAATCGACAATTCCATCATTGATGAATTACAACTTTAAACAAAAAGACGACAAAAGCCCGACATTCAGCAACAAATATTCGACAAAACCTTTAAAACATAGATTAGAAAACCTAGTGAATTATCTCGCTGGTTGTGAAAGAAGCGATGATCCCCGTGTTTTATCGCATCAACAATTACCACTTGATAATAAAAACATTTATATTATTGGCGATAGTATAACAAAACGAATTAAAGGAAAGTTTATACAAAATAAATTATCAAACAAGAACAGAAGTAAAGTCGTTGTTAAGAGCTTTCCTGGTGCTAAAACCGATCAGATGAAGCACTTCGTCACTCCTTTTCTTTCAGAACAGCCAGATAAACTCATAATACACACAGGGACAAATGATCTCCAATCTGAAAAAAATGAACAGGAAATATCGGAATCAATAGTTAAGGTAGTTTCCTCGATAAGCACATCAACTCAAGTGAAAACATTTATTTCCGGAATTGTACCAAGAAACGATGGATTTTCGCTTAAAGCAAAAGTTGTGAACATTCTATTACAGCAAAAATGCCGCGAAAGAAATATTGGTTTTATAAGTCATGACAACATTAACGCCTACCACCTGTCAAATGATAAACTTCATCTAAATCAAAACGGTATCAAATTATTAACCCAAAACTTTTCACGTTTTATAAATAAAACCGATTCTTTCAGTGGTTTTGATGATATAGAAACGTGTTGACGAAATGAGCACATCCTGCATCAAAGTAACGAAGGAAATTGTATCAATGCTATTTCAGAGATCAGAAAATTACATCCCTCAAAATTATTACTCGGACACCTCAATATAAACTCACTAGGAAACAAGGTACTGTCGTTACAGGCCATTGTTGGAAATCGTATCGACATTATGCTAATTTCTGAGACGAAATTTGATCCATATTACACCGACGCATCCGTCATGATGAATAGTTTCAAACGTCCTTATCGTAGAGACAGAAACAGAAATGGTGGAGGATTAGCGTTATACGTAAATGAACAAATAGTCAGTGAAAGTATAAAACTCCCATCTTTGGGTACTGACATCGAAGTGTTAGCTGTTGAAGTTAGTCTTGGAGGACAAAAATGGCTTATTCTTGGTATTTATAAACCGCCAAATCAATGTTGTAAATATTTTATCGACAATATTCGTCAGATCTTGGACTTTTGCAATCACAATAACTGTATATTAATGGGTGATTTCAACAGTCATGAGAATGATTTGGCAATGTTAAAAACAGATTATAACATGGTAAACTTGATCAAATTACCAACTTGTTACAAAAATCCAACGAATCCATCCTGTATAGACCACATCTGGGTTTCAGATAAGAAAAAGTTTATCAACAGTGTAACCATAGAGACAGGATTGTCAGATTGGCATAAATTAACAATGTCCGTTTTAAAGGCCGAGGTACCCAAAAAGAAACCACGCGTAATAAAATACAGAAGTATGAAAAACTTTGATAAATCTGCATTTCAAAATGATCTGGCGAGATGACTTGAATTTGAGGAAATGAATTTTGCAAACCTTGACGAAGCTTTCAAAAACACAATTAACAAACATTTGCCACTAAAACAAAAGATTTTGAGAAATAATCATATACCATTCTTGACAAAAAGATTGAGAAAAGAGATAATGAATCGAAGTAGAAAGAGAAATGTTTTCAATTCGAATCCAACTTCTGAAAATTGGAACATTTTTCGAATCCAGAGAAATAAGTGTACAAGAATAGCTCGAGATACAAAGAAAAATTTCTATAGAAAACTTGATGTGTCAAAAATTCAAGATAACAAGGCATTTTGGAAAATTGTTAAACCAAACTTTTCTGAAAAAGTAATCAAGGAAAAAATAACATCGCTGGTCGAGGATGATACTATTTTGCGAGATAAATCCGATATTGCAAACGTTATGAATGAATATTTCGTAAATATCACGAAATCACTAGATGTAAACAACATTCCCGAAATTGACCAACCAACAGAAGATGATTGCATTATTTCCGAAATCGATTCTATCATCTCAAGTTTCAAAGAGCATTCAAGCATAAAACGTATCAAAGAAAAGTTCACTCCCGGTGCCAGTTTTGAGAAAATGAAATTTTGTCATGTCTCTGTCGATAATATGAGAGTTCACATCAGTTCTTTAAAGAGTGACAAAGCTTGTCCTGCAGGAGATATACCCGCACATCTTATTAAGAGTCATCTTAATGTCTTTGTTGATCAGCTTTGTCACTGCTTCAATAAGTCGGTAGACACGTGCATTTTTCCTGAGTCTTTGAAATGTGCTGATGTGTCTCCACTGTACAAAGCAAAATCTAGGGTTTCAAAAGAGAACTATCGGCCAATCAGTAAATTGCCAAATGTCTCTAAAGTGTTTGAAAGAATATTATTTGAACAAATTACTGAGTTTATGGAAGGGAAAATGTCTTCAATTTTATCTGGTTTCAGGAAAGGGTACAGTAGTCAACATGCTCTTTTAAGATTAATGAGCTTTCTTCAAAAAAAGTTGGACTCTAAAAAGTGTGTTGCTGCATTGCTCATGGATTTGAGTAAGGCTTTTGATTGCATTAATCATAGATTGCTTATTGCAAAGCTTCATGCATATGGATTCTCTTCTAGTGCATTATCTCTTGTATGGAGCTATTTGAGGCCACGCTTTCAGAGAGTAGGTGTTGATGGGATTTTTAGTCTTTGGAAAGAAATTTTTTCTGGTGTACCGCAAGGATCAATATTAGGACCTCTTTTGTTTAATATATTTTTAAATGATTTTCTTTTTCTATTTGATGAAGATACGCCCTGTTCAGATACCCTAGTGTGTAACTATGCTGATGATAATACATTTTGTGCATCAGCAGACACATTTATTGAAGTAAAAAATATGCTACAGAAACATTTTAGATCAGCATCGTTATGGTTTTTCGATAATGGCCTGCAACTAAATGCAAGTAAATGCAATTTTATTTTATTTGGAAAACAAAAAATTACGCATTTGCATCATTTAAATTTGAATGGAGAGATTTTGACTGTATCTAAATATGTGAAACTTCTTGGTATTAAATTTGACAGTCAGTTGACTTTTGCAGAACATATAAACACACTATGCAAAAGAGCTAGCTGCAAATCTAATGCCCTGAAGAAAATCATCAATATTGTGGATGATAAGCAGAGAAACTTATTATATATGACATTTATCGCATCCGAGTTCAATTATTGCCCTTTGGTTTGGGGATTTGGTTGTAGAACATCTATTGCAAATGTAGATCGAGTTTTGACAAGGGCATGTTCACATTCAAAACTGGGATACATATCTCACCCAGAAAGTATTCATACAACATTGTAGACTATTATTAAAAGAAGTCTACAAGACAAAATGTGATTTGAATCCTTCCTACATGAAATATGTGTTCCCCTGTAGAAATGATATGGGACTCAACTTAAGATCTTCAAATGATTTAGTGAGACCTCGGGTCTACTCAAAAAAGTATGGGCTGCAGACTTTCGGATATATTGCTTCACAATTGTGGTACCTCCTTCCAACCGAAATTAAGTCGGCAACGTCTTTAAACAAATTCTGTAGTGCCTTGAACCAACAAAATGATCTCCAATGTAAATGCAGGATCTGTGCTAGTTATATATTTAATTTAGGCTTTATATAATTTTTTCTTTTGTAACAGTCGATTTTAATTAGTCTTAATAGACTAACCATATTCTCTTGTAGAATCATTCACGAGACTATTCTCACTACATTGACACTGTTGACTACCCAACGCTAATACATCAGCTCCATCAACTGGGTTTCTCAAAGTCATATATAGAGCTACTAAATGATTATCTTCAGAACCGTCAGCAGTTCGTCCAAATTGATGACAAATCTTCAAAATTGCTCCGTGTCGAATTTGCTGTACCTCAAGGAAGTATACTTGGTCCATTGCTGTTTAACTTGTACGTGACAATGATCAGTCAAAATGGAACGAGTTGTTATTTACAATATGCTGATGATACGACGCTTTTCCGTGGGATGAAACCAAATGTTCTGGATGCAACGATCAATTCGATGCAGCTAGAGATGGACCGACTGGAAACATGGTCACATAAAAACAATCTTCACCTTAACACAAAGAAAACAAAAGCCATGTTATTCTCAAAGCCAAAAATGGCGAAGGTGCACAATTGTCACAGTCAAGGACGTATTTTACGTTCCAGCATGGAGGTATAAAACAGAAGGAGAACGAACTCAAAATCTGCTATTGTACTATCCGTGATGCGCTGCATTGTTTAAGTCCTCAGTGTGTAATAACATATAATTGCTATCATCTTGCATAATTTTTATAATTTTGGCGTTCTTGCGTGAAAATTTCGTTCATATCAATTCTCCAATGTGATTAAAGATCGTTAGGGTAAAGTTTTTAGCATGCATAATCTGTAGGAATTGGGAGAATTATGCAAAAACGTCACAAATATGCAACGAAAACATTGCAACTTTAGGTCTATATATCTCGTGATCCCCTCAAGCAGTTTCGCCGAGGTTCAGTTTTTGAAGAGAGAATAATCCTAAGTTTTTGCACGTACCGCGGCACTATCGAGGCGCATTTAAGTCAGAAGATATGTAGATTGGAACTTATACATGAATTACGCAATATCTTCAACTCTGTATAAAAACATAAATTTTCATTTGTTTCTCAAGGAAGCTTTGGGTTTAGTAATCTGCTTGTCACTATGCAGCAAGTTGATCCGTTGTTATAATGGATGATATTTGGTTTTTAAATTGCCGTTAATTTTTAAAAAAGTATTCGTTTCACCGACAACCAGCCGAAAGCGCATCACGGATGACATCAAAGTGATACCGCAATGAATAGAATAGTCATTATCTGAATAATAGAAAAATAAGAGTTCGTTCTCCTTCTGTTTTATACCTCCATGGTTCCAGCAACGGTCAACCAATTGAATATCTAGAAGAATACAGGATACTTGGTGTGCACTTTCATCAGCATCTAACATGGAATACCCACATAAACAAAGTTCTAAAATCTTGTATGACAACCCTCAGATCTTTAAAACAATTCAAAAGATCTGCCTCCTTCAACGTAAAGAAGTCGCTGGTGCAGTCTCTAGTTCTTGCGAAAATTGATTATGCCAATCTCATTTTTGCAGATGCACCTGCTTACCTAATTAAACGCTTACAAAAAATTCAACGTTCTGCCGCCAGCTTTATCTACAACAGATACTGCAATGACAACGACGTACTAACCCTGCATTGGCTACCAGTCGAGGAAAGAATATCTTTTTCTCTCGTTAAAGATGCTCACAAGTCGTTATACAAATCAGACAACTGGCCAATTTATTTACAGCTTACACGAAAGTCAACGAGAGCGGTAAACCTTCGCGGAAACGAGAACAGAATGCTGGAAGTAGAAACAGGCAATATCAAAGGATCATTCTGCTATGTCGCAGGCAAACGATTCAATGAACTTCCGCAGCCATTAAGACGAGAAACTAATTATGACAAGTTCTGCAGCGATGCAAAGAAATACTATTTTGACCGTGCTACTGCAAGAATATTAAGTCAAAATATGTAACAAAAAAAAAAAAAAAAAAAAAAAAAAATTGTTAGAGTAATAATAGTTTAGTAAATTTAACCTTACTTTTATATTGACTCGCTTACACATACACACAACTTCGCATTTCCAATAGAAGAACCAATGTAAATTTTGGAATTGGAAATAAATCGATTATTATTATTATATTATTATTATTGACTCTATAAGAGAAATGGTATTTTATTTTATTAGTATATATAACGTATTTTATTAGTATGTTTTAACTTATTTTACATTTTGTAA
The DNA here is from genome assembly GCA_027922465.2 of Turritopsis dohrnii. Lineage (NCBI taxonomy): Eukaryota > Metazoa > Cnidaria > Hydrozoa > Anthoathecata > Oceaniidae > Turritopsis > Turritopsis dohrnii. The sequence goes on along the minus strand of BQMF02000074.1, from coordinate 1,057,785 downwards.
ATCATCGACTATAAATAAAGAATATCTATCTATCTATCTATCTATCTATCTATCCATTCAGTCTTTCTGACACCATGGTCGTAATCTTTTAACCGACTCATGGCAGAAAATGAGCGTTCACAATGGCAGGTTATGACAGGCAATGTATCCAACAGCATCAGGCCAGTGTCGAAATGGTTCAGTAAAAAGCTTCTTTACTTTTAAACTTTTGGAAAATCTGTGTCCGAAAAGGACACAAGGTAAGCAAAAAGCACCATCAAGGCTTGGGGAATAGCAAAGCCAAGAGTATTGCTTAAGCCCTGATAGAAGAAATCTAGATTTACGAAAAACAAATGATTCTGATGGGACAAAAAGATTCTGGATTATGTCAAAAATTTCTGAACTCGCTAAACACATGTAAACATTCGCAGCCGTTGGGGTACCATGTTGAATTTCGAGGCTGTGCGTTTTCCACTGCACGTTCTCCTAAATAATCCACTTAGGTTTTGCCACGATCAGTGCTTTATATTCTCCTCGCTCCTCGTGCAGCCAGACCTCATTTTCGTTAGCCTTTACGTGATAATTAAAGCAGTGTTGGAGTGTTATTATTTGTTTTAACAGCATTCATTTGTTTTCATCGTTCATTATACAAGACTTTATGGAAGACACGAATTATCGCCATTTTGATTTTTGCTTTGGTTTCCTTTCGTTGGTTTTGGCGATATAAACAAGATCTTAGCGTTGCATTTGCCAGACAAGACTTTAAATACAAGCAGTAAGAATATTGACACTATGATAATTTTTCAGTATCAGCTAAATTTAACATGGATTGTGTGTACTTCTGACTGCTTTTGCCTTTATCAGGCTGCATTTGTGACCACATTAAGAATAATGGTGAGTGTATCAATTTCGATCTTCTACTTCGCTCGGTGCATTAAACAGATGAACATACTTTTAGTGCTCTGGTGGTGTTCCCTGTCTGGGTCACCGGTGCGGCACCAGTCTGGTCGTCTACCAAGGATCTGTGATTTTTCTTTGTCTATGGATGATGGTTATGGAGCATTTATTCTTTATGGATAGTCATTCTGTCGAGTTATGGCATTATCAGGCCCCCATCGTCAATTCGTCACCAGTCACTTTATCTGGTTTGGGGTTCATAAGATCACACAGGCATGCGGTTAACCCACACAGCAAGAGTATCTCTCATTCAGGTTTCACCTACCCTAGCGGTCACATTCGGTCTGTGTGCCCGATCTTCCTCACAAGCTAGATCATGTTGATTTTGTAACGCCGACAGATATTGCACCAATACCCACGTATTCGTGTTGGACATATAGAGGTCCCCAACTATATTTACTCTCCCCCCTTTGTAACCTACGCGGTTGTGTCTCCAGCCATTCATTTCTGATATGGGTTTTCTGCCTTAATTTTTCCTGCTAGACAAGAATTTATTGGTGTTTCATGAATGTCTTGTACCTGGTGGCCAGATCATAACTAGACACATACCGCAGACCTCTCTTGGGTCCACAATGGAACATTAATTTGATTTCACTGTAACCATAAATAATCATAATTACAGGAGTTTTGGTTGTTGCAGGAAAGCTAACGTGTTGTTAGTGATTCGACTTCCTTGTTTATGAGGTATTTAACATAGTTAAAGGGGGGCTTGCAAACCCATGGAAGATGTTGAGGCCCACGTAATGACGCATGTATGCTATACTAACCAATACAGGACGACGGTCCCTTTACGACACCTACCTGGGCAGGGGAAGTGATGGGTACTTTTGCGAAAGCTAAATGTTTTTTATTACCGGAACCCTGCTGTTGCAAAGCTTATTCTGTTGTTACCCTTGATTGTCACTTAGGTGTCATTCTTCTCCATGCACTTTTAATCAATTTGCTGCATTGATTAGGTCGATGTGACGCAGCCTGTTAGGCATTACCATATATTCAATATTTTATTTTCGACCCAGCATAACATTAGCGGCCGAGAAATGACAGTCACGCATCTGCTGTTTCCTGAATTGAGTGTCCCTTGAGCAACAGAGGAAGTTGGTCAATCGCAAGTCTTTACATACTTGGTACTTGCAGTTGACCTTTTCTCTCGCCCCATTTGTCTATTTGCAGTTGAGTTCGATGACCTTAACATCATGTTTACATGAGCAAAGTTAACTACACTAGCACACAAACAGAACACATTAGCTTTGTTAATGGGTTCGCTGTCTATTGCGGCCACAGTGGCATAGTTGCTGGCATTTTCATAAGTAGTACGATCAATTTAGCTATCTTGGTGCCTTCTTTCAATCGTCCTACTATTTGAACCCGCAAACTCTGGTGGATCGGGGAACTCTCTGTCATCGTCACAGCGGTAGTTACTTAGCGGTCCAGGGTCAGAATTCTCAGAGTGTTATCTACGACATTAATTAGGTCTTTGTGGTACTTCTCATTGGATGTTATATATTGCTATAGCGTTTGCCAGTGTTTCTGCCGTCATAATGGCTTTCCACTAGTCTCGGTATGACAGGTGCTGATCCTTTAATCTTGACACTCTTCACATATTTGGAATATCAAGACAAACACTGATTGCAGTACAGGGTTTCATTATTGCATTGCACATATTACTTACGTTTTTGGCCTTGGGGAAATATTCAATAATAATAATAATCTTCATCCCTGGTTCCGCAGTCGTCGCTCACTATCAGTTGTACCTATTCCACCGGCGTTCAGTTAAGTCTGGATCTCCTTGCCTATGGTCCCCGGTGGTAAGAATTTTCTATGCACAGTATGGCATCATATGAGTTCAGTTCTCCAGTTCATTACTATCCTCATCATACTTTATTGGTGTATGACGTTGATTTGACGCAGATCAGTCGGTTATTCACCTGCGTGTTTCTCGGACGGATCCCTTTCAACCGGTTTTGTCATCGGAGTTGGGGCCACCTTGTGAGGCGTACGTTGTGTTCAAGGTTCGGCATTCAGCAGACCTCGTTGTCAGCCTTACATTCCGTCATCCCCAAGTTATTCCATCGGTTGGACTCTCAGTTAACCATTGCACGCCCGTTCTTTATTAAAAGCTGCTTCAGCCCTGGCGTTTTTCGGTCTCTTTCATGTGTCCGAGCACACTTGTTGCTCCGCTACCATGTTTGACCATGCTTACGATTTAATGGTTCAAGACGTCACCGTTTCCGATAACGGTAGGATTCCTTACATAAACATTCGTTCATCGAAGACAGACCTGTTCTGTGCGGGGTGTACCATCTGCGTCGGCCAATCTAGGCACGTTCAGTTGCATCCAGTTCGAAACCTACCTTTATTCTCATTCTCTCAACATAAACTTTTCACACGACAGGACATGGTCGAACTTCTACTACGGGTTTGGCCCTACCTTTCCAATATCGATACTCATTCTTTTTGCATTGGTGGGGCTTCTGCCGCAGCTTCGGCTGTCATCACGGATATTACAATTCAATACTGGGTTGGTGGTCTAAGTGACGCTTACTGCCGTTACACTCACCATGATGTCATAGTGCAGCTGTCGCATGGCTTGCCCACAATCAACCGCTTACACGACTCTGAGATCAGGTGTCTCTTAGTTCTTTCTCCTTACCTTACCATCACTTCGATTTGGGGAAAATTTGTGGGAGGGGGTCCACTCCAATATACGTCACAGGTTGTCTGTCCTCCTTGATAGCATTCGCCGCCCTTGTAGTCGGGAGCTAGTTATAGATATAAGTTTTCGGTAGAGTGCGGCTATCCTTGTTGATAGCACTCGCCGTCCTGGTTGACGGTAGGTCACTAGTTAGGCACTATTTTGTCTTGGCCATCTGTCCTGTTGACAGTGTTGACAGTGCTCATCCATGCGGCAGATGGACCTGAGTCAGTTCGCCATTGGGCGCATATCTTTGTAGATGGCGCTCCCCGTCCTAGTAGTCGGCTCGAGTTAAGTTAGGAATTCCTAAGCCTGCTGGAGTGTCCTTTCCTGATATCCCTCAAATCGCCCAATCTAGCATAGTGTTTGTGTATTCAGAAGCCCTGACCAGTTAACATTAGGAAAAGCCATATAAGTTCATATGAAACAACTCAAAATCAAAACTGATGCACCATGACAACAAAACATGCCACAAAAATGAAAGTAATGTCAAGAATCTTTATCATCTTTGGGTATGAAAACGGGCAAACATAAAGCAAAGATATTTTACCCCGAGGTAATTCAAACGTGCTCTTCGTCTTCAGATTCTGCAGTAAACATTTCTATGCCAGTTGACCAGAAACACGTTTTTGGTATAAACCAGCATTAAACAAGGACGAATATTCCCGTAGTGTTTTCTCTAAAAAGGACTGCCAATTCTTTACACATAAAATATCGTTTCGTTCGCACAAACTCCTAACTGTTCCAAATAGTTCCTTAGCTGAAAAAGGCCAACGTGGTCGAAAAAACTTATTTTCACGAGCGAGAGGGTCGCACATTTTACGGGGCTATGAAAGTAAGGTGGATAAAAAAGAACAAATTATTTTGACTTTAGGCAGTATAAATTATTTCATTAATTTCAGAGCTTAACGTATTTGAAATTAACAAGGAAATAGAAGAACAACCTAGGAGATCAGCAAACCATGCACAGTTTCACTTGACATTGTTGTCATTACCCCCAGTTTATTGACGATTGACTTGGACTGATGAATGTGTCACGGGAGTAAAAAATTCATTATCACCTAGGAGGGAGCTCGAATACAGCTTCCATTTTGGTTGAAAAACAAGTACGTCGAACGGACTATCTTGACATGACCATGTAATTGCATTCATAAAATTTCAAAAGACCGCTAGGTTTGGACAGCAAGAAAAAGACGAAAAACATAGCCAGTTTTAATGTATTTCTTGCTTTCGCAGAAATCCAATTATTTCTCGAAATAGTTTTCGTTAGTCACAAAAGTAATTTTAAATGTAATTGTTGGATACCTACTTGGAATACACTTCACAAGTAAAGATAGATTTGATAAGGTTTTTCTTTTCCTATCTGCATCTAAGTTCAGTACATGGACATGTTTAACGGTTGCCTATTTATTATTTCATGCATGACCAGAAAATTCCAGGTAATACCAGGTTTTTTCCCTGGATCTACTACATCCAAATACAAAACAATAAGTATCAGGCATAATAATTTTTGAACGATAACTTTCTTTAAATCTAAGTTTAAAATTTCACGGGTTCGGTTGCTTACATTTTTGTGCCTTTATAGTACGGCCTGGGTTTGCGCATATTTTGAAAGTCGACCTCTACAACAAGAACGGCCTTAAGTGCCCCGAATCACCGGGCTATCTTTTGTTTGGTATGCCTATGAAAAAATAAAGCACCAGTACTACCAGAATAAATTGGCAACATGACATTTTTAAATGATGTAGCTACAGCATCTTTTTAATACTTTTTTTTCGATAGGGAATATACATTGTGGCAACACACCAGTCTAATTATTATACATAGAATGACGAAAAACTGGTGTGTTGCATTGTCTTTTGAATTCTATATTTGAATTTGAAAACATGTATTGCTTTATTTACTTCAAAACTTTATATATAAAACAACTTAAACATACACAAAGGTTTTCAGGCAGAAGAGATTTTAAACATTCTTCGTCAAAAGGGGGAACGTCTGAAAATATTAATTTTATCAGATTTCCACAAATAAACATGATCAACAACTGTGAAATTCCTTTGTGAAATTTTGACTTACTCAAAATTTCACTAAAATCTTGCAGATAATGCCAAGCAATCATTCCCATATTTTGTGACAAAACCATTTTAAAGGAAATCCTACGTGAGGAAGTTTGGACCGACTGCTCAAATTTAGTCTGGATTACTTATCCGTCAACTTGTTCAAGAAATTGCAGCCACCAAACGTTATAAAATGAATTTGTGAGTGAATATTTGTCCATCCTAAATCGGTTCATTCTATTCAAATCTAATTTTATTAAGAGTTTGACCAATTTGACGTTGCACTCTTATTATTATTATTATGTTTACTTCTTACTCCGTCCATCGACCTATCCGCCACCCTCCGCATTCGCCCATGGAATTGAACAGGTTAATATACTTCAACTCAAGTTAAGCTACATAGAGTTTTTTCAAAACACTTTATGTCTGATGGGAGATGCAGGGGTAGTTACTGAATGTTTCCAATTACAAAAACAAGTTCATAAAAAACAAGTTTGTAAAGGGAACGTTTGCGAAACCCACAGTGTCCAAAATATATATAAGGCCTTGGTCTTATACGAGTGGTTGACAGAGTTCTGGAACAATCTCTTTTGTTTTGTCATCCAAATATTTTATTTGCTCTTGGGTCAAATAATTGACATGGTCACCAACAACTCCTTTTCTCACGAAATCTTTACAAAACGGCGCAATAAAATTCTTTTTCATCGAATCGATGCTCAGACATTTTCTTATATCTTCTAACAACGCATCTGACAATTCCACGTTTAAAAATGTTGCTAGTCTTTTCACAGTTTCGTCAAAGTTTTCGAGCAAGTCTTCGTATCGTAACCAAATCTCGTTGTCACCTTTCCGATCGAGCCAATCACGGTGAAATTGAAACCAGTCCGAGTAGATAACATTACCACTAACAAACATCTCGTAAAACATGTCGAATTCTACATTGTTTGCATCACCAAAGAACTTATTATTTTGATAGAAATGAAAAAGCGACACTAGAACATCCTTTACATCACGTGTTACGAATACCCGTTTGCCTGCATTGGAATTTGGAGCCAGCCATCTGGGTAAATGCGTGTCAATCAAACGGTAAGGGTCATCCAGTTTCTTCAACAATGACTCCTGACCACTATCTTGACCAGGAACTTTTATTTCCAAAGAAGAAAAAGCTTCAAATATTATAGCCTCCAATTTAAGGTTGGCTGTGCCTTGCATTAAGCACACTATCAAGGCTTCGGTCAGTGTTGTTCCTGATCTTGGATATGTAACTAACAAAACATCTGTGTTTTTGATGGGCATGTTTTGAAGATTCTTCGAAGGCATAAAATGGTCAGCATATATCCCCGAACGTTCGCCATTGGACAGAACAACTTCACCCGGCAATTTTGGATATTTTGACTTGCTTTCATGAACAGAAAACATTTCTAAAATGAGAACATGTAAAGAGCTTAATTTGCAATGCATGAAAGCAATAATAACAACGAAGACGAAACATTTCCATTGGCCCAGATTTTGAGAAAAGGTTTGATTGAACAGCCAACTATTACATTGAAATACTTAAATTTTTTTTCATATGTTCTTATTTTTTCTATGTTTCTATCATACTCGAGTATTGGAACTATGGAAAGTCAACTGTATACAGCGGGCACAAGACGTCTTTGAGACGTCTTATTTTAATCGTAAAATGGTCGTTTGCTTTCCAGATCATTTTGGGACGTCGTAGGGACGTCTGAAACGGGACGTCGCAATTGGGATCCTTTTACAACGTTTTTGGGACGTCTTTATACGGATTGAATAACGACCTTCGAAACAATTGTAAATTTAAGATCATTTTGGGACGTCGTAGGGACGTCTGAAACGGGACGTCACAATTGGGATCCTTTTACGACGTTTTTGGGACGTCTTTATACGGATTGAATAACGACCTTCGAAACAATTATAAACTTAAGATCATTTTGGGACGTCGTAGGGACGTCTGAAACGGGATGTCGCAATTGGGATCCTTTTACGACGTTTTTGGGACGTCTTTATACGGATTGAATAACGACCTTCGAAACAATTATAAACTTTCAAAAGCAATCAGTCTGTATAGAATGATTTATTGTAAATGTTTTTAAACGTCTTGACAACAAGCAGCGGTGGCAGAACGGTTACGAGTTCGGCTGGCACACCAGAGGTTCCAGGTTCGAGTCCGCCTGTGGCCTGTTACAGTTTTTGAAAGAGTAAATTTCATAATCCTGCGACGTCGTTACGATGTCGTTGGGATGTCATCGAGACGTCTCAATGAAGATGTAATTGGGACGTCTTTTGAGATTCCCACTTCGCGACCATTTTGCGACGTCTTAGGGACGTCTTGAAAAGACGTCTTTACGACGTCTTTACGACGTCTTTGTGCCCGCTGGGTAGTGACAATATGTGACAAAGAGCCTGTCTCGCCACCTAGCTGCTAATTTTGTTCTAGTTTTGGTCACCTTAGCCGAATGTTTCATATCAGATTGTTATTAAAAAAGGAGCTTGTGAACCATGGTAGGTTATTGCGAATGATAAACTCTACGCGTTGTGAGATAATACATAGACAACAGTTATTACCATCGTCCATATTCATGAGTTCCAAGTATGGCGATAATGCGACAAAAATAAATAAATGAATAAATAAATAAATAAATAAAATAAATAAATAAACCTTTATTTATATCAAAGACAACACCAAGGACAATAATGACAATATTTATGAAATGTTTCTTGTTCGCAATGTCAGAAGCTGTAAAATCATCAATGTTGTTGTCTAAAACAACTCGTGACTTTGTTGTTAGTGGTTTAAAATTACGTTTATTTACTTTAATCGACAGCAAAACAACTGTTAGTTAAATTCTTTTCACGTTTTTTTTTGTGGAAATCAAATTAATTCCCGCGAAATTTAATTCCCTTAAGGTAAATAGTCAAAGAGAAAACTATCCAATAATAGTATACATGAAATTAAAATACTGTGCACCTACCTATACTTTTTTCAACTGAAACAACTCGTGACTTTGTTGTTAGTGGTTTTGAACTATGTTTATTTACTTTAATCGACAGCAAAACAACTGTTAGTTTCACCTTTTTCTTTGTAGAAATCACGTGATCACATCATTATAGTTTATCTGTCAATAGATTTTCATTAATCTACAAAATGGATTTGGTAACCATGGATTATATGTAGATCCATCTACTTTAGACGACTCAATCAAAGTAGAGCCATCAAATTTAGACGATACAATCAAAGTAAAACCATCTAATTAAGAGGACGCATTTAAAGTTGGAGCAGTGTGCTAAATGACCCGAATACAGCTTCCACTTTGGTGGAAAAATCCAATTTTCGAAATGAAAACTTCCCAATTTTTATTAATATTTGATTACAAGATTTTTTGTTGTCAATGGTCCTCTTCATTGCCTGTTCCAAGGGTATTGTAAATGTCATTAACCCCAATTTTTTTTTCGACTTACTTGACTAACTTGTTTGAGTTTTGAGGATCACCGGATAACTTCAGTCCGTATTTCTTCTTCTTGACATAAAACGCTCGACCTACTTCGGCAAACGATAATAGAGGGGTGCGTACTGGACATTCAGCAATATTAATCGCTGGTTATTTTCACTTCAGAACTCCCTGCTCCCATTTTAGTGCGAAAATGAAATCTATGACGGCGATTGTTTTAAAAGTGTATCTCAGCACAACACAAGTACGTCGACCGGATTAACTTGATATACCCTGGATCAGCCCATGTATATACCACCACTGAACCATTGATGTAAAATTCATCTCTAAACATCATTTATTTTGGGACACACAAAATAATATTAAGTCATTTTATATGCACTGATGATGGTTTTACACCGACAAGCTTAATTTTGAACTTCTTTTTTATTTTTTAAGTCAGATATCAATGATTTCGACATAGGTAAATCATATGCCTTAAACATTCGATATGTATTATATATCTTCCTAATTGCGAACGGACTTTCTACATCGCAAACACAAAAAGTAAACGATCATCATGATGAAAAATATGAGATTCAAATTTACAAAAATCTGCAACCTTAACTGAAAGCAGAAATTTGTGTTGAATGCAGGATGTGCGGTGTCTTAAATTTATAGTTGCTATGGTGATTAGGAAGGCTGTTCGTTTTATTAGTAAAAGTTAAAAACTGATATCACACATATATAAAAAGTTAATCAAAACAAAAACTACAAATTATACTGCTGGGCTAACAAATAGTTCATCATTTAAATAGCTAGAGAAACATCAAATATAAGTGATGCAGTACACAGACATTCTTGATGTTGGAGCTGAGAAGGACATTGAGCTGAGCTGTATACTAATCAATCCAGAGCTTAAAAAGCAATACAACCCACACCTGTACAAACCAACGCAAGCCTCAGACATTTATAAAACAAAAGCTTGTCTTTTTCACTATGTTTGCAAAATATCGAGAACTTCTTTACGATCTTTTTTATCTTTAATTTTTTTTAAATCCATTTAACGTTGATCAAAGAAACTTTGAAATCTAAGTGGGTTGCTGCGCTGGCACTTTGAAGAAGTGCACTGCATATGTTCCCATTTCACACAGTATAGAATGTTTTGGTGACACGACCAAGATTTGCATTTCAAACACCTCGCGATTTGAATAAAATCGAAACAATCATTCGTTTTCTTTGTATATTTACTCAATGCAGATAAGTTTTCGGAGCAGATATGAAAAAAGAAATTTAGTTACATTTAAATCTTTAATTATTTAATTACAATGATCATATTTATACCCACTAAATATTATACGGACAATCGATAATATCGGACGATATCGAAAAGGCAAGAAACTCTGGAATTTACTACGCCATTTTGCTTTTTTTGGGGGGTTTTTTATCTTCTTGTTATACACTTGTTCACCAACAACGCTGGTTCCCATAGCTACGTGTTTTCTACAAAATATTTTGTGATGGAAATTTCTGTAATTTGTGATAATTGCGGTCGTAAATGTAAGTCCGTTGGTGGTTTGAAAAAGCACCTCAGTGCCTGTTTACGAAACTTAGCGACAATAAAAAGTACAAATAGCGTAGATGTTCCTGCTAATGACTTTGTTCCATCTATTTCCAAAGAAACAATAATCGATGCTTTTGAACTCGTAATAGATTGTAAACCAATAACACCGGAGACGATCATACACGGGATTTCAGGGGATGTTTTTGTTAAGGAGATATCGAAAGCGTACGACGAAATTGTCTTCTGGAGGAAAAACCTGTTTATGATTCCTGGAGGCAAAGCGGAAAAGGCATTTATACGAGAACTTTCCTTCTGGTTAGACCAGTTTAACAGGGAAACGAAACTATACCCAATAGCCATTAAAACTTTCATGGTGCTTCCTAGTTTGCTACTTCAGAAGCCTTCAAGACAGAGCAAGGCCAAAGAACACAGCTTAAAACTTGACCAACGAATCGAGAAGTGGAAATCAGGTGAGATTGCTTCACTCATTCAAGAAGGCCGAACAATTCAAAAACGTTTACATACAGGAAAGCAAAGAAGTCAAGAAGACATTTCACGTATCTTCGCTAAGCTTACGATGGAGGGTAAAGTGAGTGCTGCCCTCAAATTCCTATCCAACAACAGTAGCTCATGCGTACTCCCAGCAAATGATGATACAGTACGTGAATTGCAGTCAAAACATCCACCCCCGGCTGACATTAAGAAGGACACACTACTCCATGGACCAATTAATTTAGTTGATCCTTCATACTTCGATGCAATTAACGAAGGTTTGATAAGGGATGCAGCAAGATTGACGAAAGGGGCTGCCGGCCCTTCAAAGCTAGATTCGGATCAATACAGAACTATGCTTGCTATTAATAAATTTAAAGTCGAAGAGAAGGAACTTCGTGAACAAATTGCGATCCTAGCACGAAAACTAGCAGCGACCATCGTCGATCCTAATACCATTGACGCATCGGTAAATTGTAATCTAATTCCCCTGAATAAAAATCCAGGTATACGCCCGATCGGTGTCGGTGAAGTACTACGACGAATCGTTGGTAAAGCAATAGCCTGGACACTAAAACATTATATCCAAGAGGCAGCAGGACCTCTCCAAGTAGCAACTGGGCTTGAGAGTGGTGCTGAAGCCGCAATCCACGCCGTGAGGGAAACCTTTGAAGATGACAACTGTGAGGCAGTAATTCTAGTTGATGCATCTAATGCTTTCAATTCGCTCAATCGAAAAGTCGCTCTCCACAACATTCAATACGTGTGTCCACACTTCGCAATGATTTTAATTAACACCTATAGAAAGCCGGCCAGACTCTTTATCAACAACAAAAGAGAAATACTTTCACAGGAAGGCACCACACAGGGCGATAATTTGGCCATAAGGTTTTACGCTCTTAGTACAACAACGATGCAGGGGCAACTGCGATTGACATCGACCATCAAATAGGTTTGGTTAGCAGATGATGCAAGCAGAGCTGAAACACTTAACGAGCTTAAAAAATGGTGGGACACACTTTGAATCGAAGGCAACAAATGCGGCTATTATGTCAACAAGCCTAAAACCTGGCTAATAGCAAAAACCCAAGAACTGCTTGATAAAGCGAAGCAGGTTTTTGGTCAATCTTCAATTCAATTCACCATAGAAGGAAAGCGACACCTTGGCGCCACAATCGGAAGTAACACCTTTAAAGAAAAGTATGCTAAAGAAAAGGCTAGTTCGTGGTGTGATGAAATTAACAGGCTGGCCGAGATCGCAGTAACTGAACCCCAGTCCGCTTTTGCAGCCTACACCCACGGTGAAATACATCGCTTTAATTATTTCATGCGTACAATTGAGGACATGGACCAATACCTACATCCCTTAGACAGTAATTGACGATCGTTTTATACCAGCCTTACTCGGACACACCATCTCCGAAAGCGAGAGACAGCTGTTCAAGCTCTCCATTAAGGACGGTGGACTTGGAATGCTTGTGCTGACAAAGAAAGCCAAAATAGATTTCGTTTCATCTAAGTATATTACCACCCCACTTGTAGCCATCATTGTCGCTCAAGGTAGTACACTGCCGTCAAAGGAGACAATAAAGGAGGTAAAAAGTGTGGGACAACAGGAAGTAAATGAATCTAAAGGTAGAGAACGTGAGGTAGTCGACAATAATCTATCGGCAGACAAAAATCGGGCATTAGATCAAACCCGTGAAAAAGGCGCTTCTAGTTGGTTAACCGTGCTTTCCTTAAAGATCAGGGATTTAATCTTAACAAGGACGAATTTCGAGATGCAATTGCACTCCGCTACAACGACAAAATCACGAATTTGCCTTCTAAATGTGCTTGTGGCGAAGTCTTTGACACCAACCACGCCATGAATTGTAAAAAAGGTGGTTTTGTTACCATCAGACACAACAACATGCGCGACTTCGAAGCCAACTTACTAAAACTTGTTTGCAACGATGTTGAGATAGAACCAAAACTCCAACCGGTAGATGGCGATGAAGCCCGACTTGATATTAGAGCACGGGAGTTTTGGCGTCCTGGTCAGTCAGTTTTTTTCGGTGTTCGCCTGACAAATACGAACGCTGCTTCTCAAGTGACAACTCCCGTTGAAACGATCTACAAGAAACACGAAAATGAGAAAAAGCGAAAATACAATGACAGGGTGATCAACAACGAACACGGGACTCTGACCCCACTTATCTACACAATTAATGGAGGAATGAATCCAGAAACAACCGTATTCCATAAACATCTTGCTCAAAAGATTGCTGCTAGGACAGGTCAAAGTTATGATCGTATAATGACATGGATCAGGTGCAAACTGTCCTTCGTCATTATGCGATCTGCTTTGCTCTGCCTTAGGGGCAGTCGTACAGTGCAGGTTAATGTGGACACTGCTGAGGACTTTTCTCTTGCCTGTGATGAGGCTAAGCTGTGAGAATGTCAGATTTTGAAATAAATTTTAAATTTTATAATTTATAACCTTAATATACATATGTATATATAATTTAATTCTTTTAGGTTTTTTTTAATAATTTTGTAATATAATGGATTTTTTTAACGATTTTTTTTTTTTTTTTTTTTTTTTTTTTGATTGTATATATAGTTATGCAGAATATACGTATTTCATTCCAGTCAGAAACTCTGGGTACGACGTTGCTGGTCTGCAAAATTGACTAAACATTACACGAGGTGAAATAATTGAAAGCTCCGGGAATGCAAAAAACTTTCTCAGATATTGCCCTTTTTTCATATTTATTTTTAAGCAATGCATATGTGTGATGTAATGAGTAGAAGGTAACATTTCTTATCGTAATAACTTTTGATTTGATTAATATCATATCCTTGTAATTGATTAGGGAGTAAGGACTTGCAGGTCGAGTTGATTGATAAAGGAAAGAAGTTAAAATATTTACTAAGCTAATAATATCAACAAAATACTATCTTCTTACTAGCCATAACTCTCAATATGAATGTCCAAGCAAATTTCAACAAATTTCAAAATAAAAGGAATATCGTATTAGCACGCAACAGCAGAAAAAGTCACTGTAACGAAGAGCATATCCATTGAGATAGTATGCATATTTCTATAGAAACGTACTCCTTCGCAGTGATTTTTCAATGAATTTGTTCGTCTGCGTGCGAGTGTGATATAGGAAACAATCCAAACAAATTTTTCTTTACGTGCTATTTCTCTTCTATGATAACGATTGCATGGCCTAATGTGTAGCTGAGACTGTGAAACAAGGTCATATTTATATACAACACATGGGCACAAAAAACTGCGAATAACAGATTGTGGAATTAAGTCTAAAAAAAATGTTCTCTCGACGACCGGCACTTTGTATTTGAAATACCTTACGTGTTGGACATTTGAAAAAAGGGAGAAATTTTTTAACAGTAGCAAAAAATGCAAAATCTCAGTTCCAAAATTTTAGAGAGACCTAGTGGAAAAAAAAATTGTTGAAACCACTGCGAAGGAGTATATTTTTGGTAACAAGCACTATTTCAATGTAAGTACTCTCCGGTGCAGTGACTTTTCGACGATTTTGCCCATTTGGATTGTACATGATGACCGTCCAAGCGGGCAAATTTACTGAAAAACCACTGCAATGGAGTGCATTGCTATAGAAATATACACAGTATTTCAACAAAAACGCTCTTCATCGCAGTGATTTTTTGACGATTTTGCCTATTGGGTTTATGGCTAACATGAAAAGATTTTTATGGCCTATACCAGCAACAAATAGGCCTTTTCTCGAATTTCCCCAGTGGGCAAAATCGCCATAGCCACTGCGATAAAGAGCATTTTTTGTTGTGTTAATTTCAATAGAAATACACTCCTTCGCAGTGATTTTTAAATAAATTTTTCCGCTGGGTTTTGTTTAAACACGACATTATGGCGAAAGATCTCTTAACGTTTTTCTATTACCTTAAGATAAATCATCTTGGATTACTCCAATCCATAAATTCCGACTTCCGTGTTATTAACTGAAAGTGATGACACCTCGGGGACAAACTATTTTACGAAATTCTTTTGTTATGATGAATTACGTCATAATTACAAACATTGAAAACGAGGCGAGTGCTACAATCAGGGATGATTTATTTTTTATAGATAAAGATATTGATCCAAACCTTCAAAGCTATTTGATTCTGTGCAAGTTGCTATCAAGCTATGGGTTTTTCTCGAAACGATTTTTAAGAGCTTACAGACAAGAAGTTTTATCTGGTCAAAAATTTCCACACTCAGAACTACCCGACACAAAGGAGACAGATTTATTCATGTTACTCCCCAGTGAATAAAATCGTCAAAAAAGCACTGGGAGGAAGAGCATTTTTATTGAAATAGTGTGTATATTTCTATAAAAACACACTCCTTTGCAAGAATTTTTTTAGCAAATGTATCGCCGGGGGGGTTCACAAGATTTCATTTTTGAAGTCGATTCTCAAGAAAGAAAGATATATTTCTGTAATAGTCGAGTCAAATAATATGAAAGAAGACTAGAGATTGTGGGTTAAAGAGACAATAGATTTTGAGAGTGAAAGAAGAACTAGGGCGTTGATAAAAGATTTTTTTGAGGGAGGGCGTTTATGTAAGATTGTTTTTGAGAGAAGAACGTCACGCACATAGCGAAGGGTGTTAATATGAAAATGTAAAAATTTGTCAGACATATTATGACCTTCAAAACCTCTGCCGGTGGAAACTCTTACAAACTCTTTTGAATAAACGAGGCAAATGTATATTTCATAAACTTAATCACCCAAACAAGTTATTCACCATTTGTGATGACCTGAAATTGCTGAACTACATGCGGAATTGATGAATTAAAACATGCATAAAGGTTGGATACTTGCACCAATAAGAACTCGACTCAACAAAACTTGAATCTCAACAAAACTTGAATCAACAGTGAAATAAATAGAAGCTCGTTCAATTGCCTCAAACATTCAAACATTTCAATAGTATAAAAGCCAAAAATCGATATTCACAAGAAAGGCAAAAAAAACTTCACAATACAAACTTGGGAAAAGGTGATAAAAAAATTACACGCGTTGCGATGACACCAGATAAATATTTGTAAATAAATAAGTTAATAATAAATTTAAAATATGTTATGGAAAAAAGTTTGTAAACAGGAAAAAGCAAATAAAGCTATTTATAAACTATTAATAATTTCTTGGCAAATATATTCGTCTCTAAATATTTTTTTATGAAGGATTGTGGGAAAGAGAAAAAAAAATTACAACCAATCGGGTAATCCTATTCCGACTAATGACGTCATGATACGACAGACACCACACTGCTTTATATCACAACTTATTCTCTGCAGACTTAAGATCGCTAATATAAAGAGATCATCGTTCTAATGTTTTTTTAATGTTTTTTTTCTAATGTTTTTAGCCAGATAAATTATGTCTTTTTTCACACCTATTTATGGCTGGTTTACACTAAGAACATATTTCATATATTCTTCATAAAACTACAAACACAAATCATGAGTAAATTCCTATAACAGAATTTAACAATGTCTACCGCAATACTTTAAATAAACGTCAAAGGTGTTTCATTATTGGGTAATTCAGATGACATCTGCGTAAAGGATGGGATGAGACAAAAAAAGATTGTTTATAGATAAATGAATATGCGCCATATTATAATTATTATGGCGTATTTCGGTACAAATGTGGGTTATCGTTTCGGGAAAAGTTTTATAAAATAAGGAGGGCGTTGTTTGAGAAAGACGGCATTATTCGAGAAAGAGGGCGTTATTTGAGAAGAAGGCGTTTACGGAAGACACTTATTTCACTTCAAAGGGCGGTTAAAACCAATATCACAGCTCAGTAATGAATTTAGGCGTAAACAAAACATTTCCCTCGGCAGGATGTTTGTGATCATTTTCAGTATAAAACATCGTAGCCTGTGATAATATCTTTGCTGTCGTAAAGTCTATTGCCAGGTCAACAGGTAGCTGATTGTCCGTATTTTTTTGCCATACGTTACATCCGGATTTTAACAGATGCATAATAGTAGCTACATCGCCTTTGCTCGAAGCGTGATGTAAACAAGAATTACCATTATGATCACGAAGGTTGACGTCATCAAAAGAGATGGCGAATTCGCAAGGTATAGAGTCTTGATTGGAATTCTTTTCAAAACAACTCCCTTCATTTTCATCTATTTCGTAGCTCCTTATCTGATTGTTATCGCTTGAAAAGTCACTCATGCACGAGAAAGAACAACAGCGACGAGATTTACTTAAATATTGACTGATACTGAAAAGATCCTTACTTCTGCCATTTGCTTTCTTGCAATTCAAGCTTTTACTACGTTTCTTGTTCGCTGGGTGAGCAGTGCTTTTTATAATGCCCTTCGGGATGGTGTTACAGTCACATTTCCCTTGATAAAATGTTATTACATTTTCGGTAGAAGTCATTAAGTTACTAGTAAATTTAGTTATTGGTGTTAGCCCAGGCATTCGATGTTTAGTCGTTTGTTTTGGGTTTCCCATTGGTGGTAGCCCTTGCAATACAGCTGGGGAACTTGATCTGCGGTTGTATGAGGACATTTTGGGGCTACCTTTTTGGAAAAAGTGACGTAATGTCTTGGATCCTTTTAAAATGACATCTTTAAGTGTTTGTTTGCGTTCATGTCTATCACTAAAAGATCTTCCGATATATGTTTCATTGGTTGATTTTTCGCTAGGCGTACGTACAATAATGCCACTGTCGACTGACGAGCGACGTCGCATCAATTTTCCAGACTTCAGACGGTTGCTTAGGGAGTCGGACGATAGCCTGTTATCATTCAATTGCTCAGTGCTCATAAACTGTGGCGGAGTGATGAATTGGTCGTCAAAATTGTCATCATTGTCTCCATCGCAGATGTTTTCGAGTGATAAATAGTCTGACTTATCATCTTCGAATGTTTCGTCAAATTTTTCGTCACTTCCATCTTTAAAGTCATACCTGTCCGTCAAATCACTATTGCCTTGACTATCACAAGTGTGGTCGTAATCAAGGTCAACAGTGTTATTAATGAACTTGTCCGACAAAACGGTCGAATGATGACGTTCTTTATCAGAAAGATTTAAATTTCTCTTGGCAGCATGTTCAGACAAACCTTGCTGTTGATGGTCATTTTCGAACGTATGTGAGGTACTTTGGTCATTTTTACATCCATACGAGGTATTCTGGTCATTTTGACATGTATATGAGGTATTCTGGTCATTTTGACATGTATATGAGGGATTTTGGTCATCTGTTGAAACGTCAGGAGATGGCGATTGACATTCGTTCTCATTTAGAAGCTTGGTAACTAAATTGCTTAAATCCATCATGTCGTCTAAAGCTGTGATATTCAAAACGTCAGCCCTATCCAAATCATCTTCCTTGTTGCTACATTTCATCACATTCTGTGACTCATCATTTAACACTTTTTCTTGTGTGTTTGGGCGGCTTCGTTGGACCTTTCGCAGGGCGTAGAGAACAGTAGTCTTCACAAGCTGGTCAGCGGTTAGTTTTAAATCATTTTCACGAGTGATGTTATATTTCCTGTCTTTCAAAACAGTTATTGAATCTTCGACCGGACATTTTCCTGTCTCGTTGACTGTTAAGTTCACATCGGTCGTAGTTGATATGCATACACCTAGATTCATTTCAGAACTTCTTGCAGTCGAAGCATCTCCTAGTACGTCAGTCACTTGCGAGTTTGATACGTCATTCATTGCAGTATTAGAAAATACCATGTCAGACTTTAGCAAAGAATCATCAATCTTATCGATGTCTTTAAATTTATCATTTTCCGGTATAAAAACGTTTGAAGAGAAGCGATCTAAACTTCTGGTGCGAGTATCTCCTCTCTCCTCCACTGATGTCAAAGAATTCATGAAGAATCTGGTTCGACGAGCAGCTAGTTCTTCACTTTTTTGTTTTGTTTTTCGCCACAAATCGGCCACAAAATTAGTGTCTTCAATGTACTTCATCGATCTCTCTCTTGTGTAGTCTTCCGTCACAACTGTGGAATCATTTTTCAATGCCATTGAGCAAATTAGAAGTCATTAATGTGAATATAATCGAAACTTTTTGTTAATTAACTAAAACAACAAAAATAAAACAAAAAAAAAATCCTAAGTGTCACCCTCCACCTTGTTTGACTCATTAATTTATATGGGAAATTCCCGAGTTTTATCGCTTAAAATCGTCGACTATGGAGAAGTACCTTGTGTCTCTTCCACCTACTGCAAATAAAATAAGAAAGATTTCGAAAATATATGACGAAATGACGTAATTACAAGACGTAGTGTTACAACATTAGGATAACATCTTGAAGAGATTACAGTATGGCCAAGAATTGAATTTTCATTTTTAGTCGTGTTTTGCTGCTTGGATTTCTTTCGTTCGACTTTTTCTCTTTCATTTTGATTTCGTTCAGATCAGTAGCAAGTTAAATTATTTAACAGGATTTTCTAACACATCTGCTTTATTTATGATAAAAACAACAACATTTATTTCATCACTATATAACAGAAATTAAACCATTTCTTTGAAAAGAACAAATCAGTATTATTTTGTAAAAAAAAAGGAATTTCTTCTATTCTATTTGTTGTTTATAATTGCAAAACAAAAAATGTAAGCAACATCTCTCTTTTTTACAAACCTTGTACTGAAAACGAATGGTCACAGCTTAAAAACGCTGTGTATCAAACTAAAAACTGACAAAGTTTTTGTACATAGCTCAAGCTTTCGAATTTTATTAACTTTTTCAGGTAAACACTTTTAAACAAGTAAAATTCGAAAACCACTTCGTAATAAACGCCTTCCAAAGTTAAGCCATCGCCAATATTTCTTTTTTAGACGCCCTTGAGATTCAATAAGATCAAAAAAAAATTGTAAAATTTTCCATTAATATCATTAATATCTTGCGAGTTTTAAATTACTTTTTGTTCATTTAAACTTATTGCATTAATATTTTTTTAGATAAAAACATAAAAGCAAATTCATAAAAAATAGATATTTCGATATATTTTCCTTGTTGATAATTCTAATACACAGTTAACAACGATTCAGAAATTTTGAGGGATTTTCTGTGAAGCACGCAAGAACTCGTAAGGCCTCAAAAATTTGCCTTGGGAAATACACACAACTTATTAAACGACATTGTAGATCATTTACAGAAATGAACATGTTTCGTGAGTACATGCACTGTCAACTTCAACACGCTAAGAATTTTCGGTGAAATAGTCTTGAGAAAGAATGAGATATAGCCTTGCTATTCCTTGGAAGAATTGACAAGATTTTTACCATTAAATTTGGGTTCAGAGAAATCACCAGTTGAACTTTTAATTTTCGTTACCAGTTATAGTGGCTTTTTTCTTTTTTTTAAATAATCGCTCAATACAAGGTTTAAAACCACTAATGTGTATTGAGGTACAAGGAAGAAAGGTGACGATGAACATTGCATTTAAAGTGTTGAAGATTATAATGAGAAGAAAAACAGACTGTGCCCTAACCATGCCGTTACTACATGTAACATAACATATCTTCGGTTCTAAATTTTCCGATTTTCCGATTTTCTAATCCGATTTTTTCTGTGCTTATTACAATCAACTAGTTTGATGACGTCATAAGTCTTGAAAAAACAGAAACTACGTCTGAGATAAAATCCAAAATAAATAAGTAAATTTCCAAAACACACAACATCTCAACAACTGATTATAATCTCAACATCTTCTTGTTAAGGATCTTTTGAGGAAATCACCATATAAAAAAGATCGTTATAAAAACGAACAGTTCGTCAGAATATCCTATCGAACAACACACAACCACACATAAGATTAGAATTTTTTTTCTGATGATAAAAGCTTCCATTTTATCAGAGCAAACTTTGCGTTTAAAAAAGACATGAAACCTCATTAAAAGCTTTATATTTTGTTGTTCAACTAAAATTTTAATAGACAATATACTTTAAATAGATTTCAATGGCACACAGCAGTGATTAGGAGCGTTCGTTCTTTTTCTCACTGGACACTGTGCAGATAATTTTGCATAGCGGATGGAGAAAAATGGATAGCATTAACTGTCCTTTTATTGTCAAAATCCATCAATGTGTTACATATTCTTTTGTGTGTTTATTTAGTATTATTCATCTTAGTGTGACCTAGCAAAAGTAAGTAAGTAATGTGAGAAAAGATAAAGCATTTGCTCGTTCATCGAGGCCTTTGTCTTGAAGGGATTCTGTGTTATTTCATTGTGTTTAGGGTGGATTTCCACTAGACGGTATTTTGCATACAAGTACAAAGCTAACTACGAAAACGTTTTTGAACTATTAAAAAATTTTACTCGTAGATTGGTCACAGGAATTCCGACTTAAGTGTTGAAAGTCAATGAAAAACAACAGTGGAGGAGTATGCTATTTTGCAAATGTGTTCGTCTATCATGTCTTTATGAAACTCATACACGGCTTCATACACGCTTTCTTTTATATAAGAATACGCTTTATAAGAATGTACAAGATGAAATTGGCCAAAAAGTTAAGAATGTTTTAAGATTATTGCCATCTTCAAATTTTGTGAGCTCAAAATTTATTTTGTCAGAATTTATTTTGTTTATGTAAGGTGCTACTATTTTTGTAACTACCATTCATTCTCTAATTCTCTAATTTTGACTAAAAAGTTCAGAATATTCATCATGAAACGAAAAAACACCATTCTTAAAAATAAAAAAGCGTGTATGGGTGATTTCATGGCCGGTTACAAATGTAGTAAATTTTCAACGACAAATGTGGTAACGCTAAATGTAGTAAACCGACGTAAAATGCAGAAAACGCCTTGAAGTTTGACATGAGCCATAATTATGCAAAATACATCAAAGTCTTCAAGTGACTTTTAAAGAACTACCAGGTGGCAGCGAAATAAGCCTGGAATTCGCGCATGCACAGTAATAGACTTTTAATACAAGCAAAATGAGTCATAATTAGGCAAAACACATAAATATATTCACCAAGTAAGTAAATTTTTGTAAGGGCTGTCAAGTGTCCATAAAAGAAAACTAAAATTCGTGCATGCGCAGTGAAAACATTTTGGTAGCATCATTACAAGTTAAGTTTGTGGTAAACTTCGTATGTGCATACATATATTTAAAGCACTGTTAACAAAACATAAGAAGTGTTTGTTTGAAGGTATCCTGAATTCAACTGACGTCACACATATAAGGGTTTACCTCCTTCCCACAAACCACGCGCCAAATAGAACTGAAAAGTTTCCTCAAAAAGAGATTGTGATCACAGGCTAATCGTGTGCTTCACTAAAGACACATTGTTAACAATATTAAAGGTATCTCGAACTCATTGCTTCAACTAGGACACAAACAAAATAGTTCTGTACAAGAGCTACTTGACTTCCCACTACAGTAGACTCTCTCTAATTCGAACCTCGAAGGGGAAAACAAAATCGTTCGAATTATGGAGAGTTCGAGTTATAGAGAATGATGTTGCAAGGTTTCAGCTTGAAGGGACCTACTGATTCAGTTCGAATTATGAAGAGTTCGAGTAATGGGAAGTTGAATTATAGAGAGCCTACTGTACATTCTCAGACACATGTTTTCAGCGTATACGCTAGGCATGCATTAATGCTGTGCAATCTTGATTTGCTGTTTTGAATTAAACATTTCAAATACCCGCAATCCTACTGTTTAACGAAACTACAGAAAATACATGTATGGCTTATACTGCCAGTAAATGTCGCAATCGCCAGTAAATGTCGCAGTACATGGCTCATTTAGCTTGCATTTGGTACTGCGCATTCGTGAACTTGGGTTCAACTATATACTTGATAGCACTTGAAAAAATTCTTAATTTCTTAAAAAAAAACTCTCAAAAATTAAAAATTAAGCATTTTGCTTAAATATAGTCTGAATTAACAGTTTTTTTACTGCGCACGCGCGATTTTGGGTTTTATTATTTATCATTAGTCGTTGATTTTTATCAAATTTACCGTTACTACATTTGTCGGAGTTACTACATCTGTCGTTGAAAATTTACTACATTTTTCGGAGTTACTACATATGTCGGCGTAACAAGGGGTACATAAAACCACGGAGATAATATTTTTTGCACCAATGAAAGATTTTTCCAAGGAAGTTCCTTCTCACACTCATGTAAATTCAACTGTCACTAACTTATGATGGACATTGTTCGACTCTCACAGTGTCTTTCTGCCTGTCATTTCTTTTCAAATAGCAAATACTACATTTAACGGAATTAACTGAAGTGTTCAAAACCTGTTGTGTTTTTAAACAAACAAACAAATTAATTAATAAATGAATAAATAAATAAATAAATAGTAAACTAGCAAAAGTTTTACAACAGATAATTAAGTTGTGCTAAAGATCTTCAAGATAAAAAGTTATTCTATAAATCTTAGCCCCTCTGTCTAAAGAAATTTTACCTGAATTACGCACAAAACTACCCAAATTTGCTGAAAAATCGCTGCGAAGGAGTACTTTTCCATATAAATATACATATAAATTCAATGAAAATGAACTTCGGTGCAGTGACTTTTCGATGATTTTGCGCACTGGGTAATATCACAAATATCCTCTATATTAGATAATTGATAGATATTATGTTTTTAATTCCATGACCATAGTAAATACGGCAAACCGTTAAAAGCCGCTAATAGCGTCATTCCATGTTCGTATTATGGCTGATGGATACTACCGGTATCTGTTCGAACACCATGATTACGTGGTTATATTAACCCGGCAAAATGTTCAGAATGTTTACAAGAAACAATAACGAGTTTCTGTGTGGCCATGTATCATTTGACAATTCTTCTTCTCTTGTCAGTTTTGTTTTTATTGTTGTTATTTTGGATTTCTTATTTGTAATTAGTAATACGAGAAAAAAAAAACATCTTTGTGGTTGTAAAAATCCTTCCCCCTCCCACCATCGCGAAAATATTTTGAAATCTTTTCACAAATTAGTTTTTGAAGTAAAATGCATAATTTAGAGCAATATTTTGATGTTTTTGTGTCAAAAAATGGGGATAAGCTTTGTACCTCTTAATTGTGTTTACACGTTTTTACAAAAACAACAAACTAAATAATGCATACAACAATAATCTAAGATTGGGGAAAAACAAACCAGTTCAGGATGTTGGTATGACTTGCACTTGCGTTAATGAATCATATTCAATAAATTACGTCATCAGTCTCTACTGTTTTTCTTCCGCAAAAAATAAATAGTTCATTTAAAACAGAAGCCAACATTTTCCTATAGGTTACAAAGTACCTGATCGGGGAAAAAAGTCAGCAAAAAATTTAGTCGGGGAAAATTTTAAGGTAATTTTAGTCACTTTTCCCCGACTAGCTAAATTTTGAAATTTATCACTTTTCCCCGAGTAAATAGTTTTGATATAAGAGGAAAATAATCAGGATATTACAATAACGTCTGAGTTATTGTACACCAATTGTTGTTGCTAAAGTGACTCATAATAATATTAGACAGTATGGGATAAGATTAATAAAAATTAATAAGATAGTCTGGTTAACAACAGCTCGATCTTTCAGTAAATTCTTCGAACAACTGTTCGTTAATCTGTTAAGGAGGAACAATAATCAAAGAGGTACTTTATACGGTCGAACTTTCGCCTAATGACAATCAACTAACCTGTGATTAGACATTGTCAATACTTTTACTTAAGAATGCAAGAGTCTTCATAAGTACAGGTCATTAGATTTACATTAGACAAAAGGCAAAAGTTCGACCATATAAACTACACTAAAGAGCCTGTTACACGAAAAAATTTGATTATTTATGAGACTTTTTCAAAACTTTTCAACTCAACAGTTGCCTTAGAGATTTAAAATCTTTTCTTGTATCAAAAGAAACATCATTCTTTTGCACGCTTATTTCAAGTGTTGATGTGAAGTTTCTAATGACTTTGTAGGAAATGCATGAACAACTCTACTAAGTTGTATATAATTCCCTACAAATCTATAGAAAAATAGTTTCCTGTAAACAAAACATGATTTTTCCAAGTCCCGCTAATTTTTCTTCGATTATTTTACGAATAAGTTTCATTTTGAAATATTTTTCATTTGGAAATTGCGTCCACACTGCTCTGAATAGTTATCCGTTTTAATATTATTAAGTGAAATGAAACTTTGTTTGCTGACTGTTTGTTTTGTTTGTTCATTCGATTATCTCACCAAGTTTTTTATATACGGCCCAACCTCCATATTCGAACTCTCTAATTCGAACGAATTTCATGGTCCCTGTACCTATCATTTCTTTGTAAATGAACCTCCGTTATTTGAATTTTCTATAAATCAAGCGTTTTTTTCGGTCCCGAATTAGATAGAGTTAGTGAAACCTCTACAAGCCGGACAACTTGGAGGAATGAAAATTTCTTCGTCTAAGAGAGATGTTGGTCCTATAGAGATTTTTCCATGTTGGGTCATTGGTGCCGCCGGGGAATGGCTAAGTATCCTTTACAAGGAAGTGTTCTTTTTACGGGATGCCTTTCTTAAGAAGGTCTCTCTGTAATTCAATTCCCTTTCTTACAATAATTACTGTCCCCTCCCCACATAAAATTATCTAATTTTTTTCAAAAGATTTATTAGTACGTTCTTCAATGTAAAAAGATACGTCTCTTACCGTAAAATGACATCATTTGGGTCTCTTCAGCAAAATCAAGACGAAGATAGCATCGACGATTTTCCCGTCTATATCAAAACGAAACGACACAGAATAACACAAGATGGTATATTGTCAACGTCAATATTGTATTGTTGTTGTTGTTGTTGTTTTATCATTTCTATAGCAATTAATTAAAAAGCAAGAAATGCATTAACATAAGTTGATATAGCAAAATAAAAAGATAATCATGTGCATTGTGTTCTTAGCTATGCGATTACACCATTTTTAAGGGAATTATGATATGACAAGACGTCACCATATTAGTCACTCACTATATTTCAATGTCGGCATTACTCAATCGCGAATTAATTTATTTGTTTACGTTAAATAAGGACTTTATTCATTAATTAAACAACAGATACAAAATCTCATTATGATAACAGGATTAACGTGAAATCTCCATTGGTTCGTCTTAGGAGATGTAGCCATTAATGGAACGAAGTTCTGCCTTATGGTTTTCATTTTCATAACTGTTGGTCGTTTAACCATTATATTTGGTCGATTCACCATTAAATGCGGTTGTTTTGCCATTGTATTCGGTCGTTTTACCAATATATGCGGTCGTTTTATCATTACATGCGGCCAGTTCACCACTATATACGGACAATTCAGCATTCAGCATGTGTTAACTTTTGCTGTTGTATTTGGTCGTTTAACAGTTGATGAAAAATAACATACGCCGAAAGCACAGAATCGAAACTCAAAATCCGAAATGTAACCCGATTATTAATCGGGTTTGAGGTAAGCTGCCGTGTTTCTGTTGATCATGTATAAGCTCCGCTGGCTTTAACACTAGAACAATTATAATTCATTTATCACGTATGACAACGTAGACTGAATTAAGTCTACTAAAGGTAACACAATGAGAAAAAAAAAGCATTTTTCATAACATGATATATTTTCTTTCGGTCGAAAGACTTTAGTCCATGTGCTTCGAGCCTCTTATACACAGTTAAAAGATTCATCCGAAGTAGTTTTTAACTTTTTTAAAACCTTTTTGCGTTATTTTTCTTGTTTGTCATATGAACATTTTTCATGTTTAGGTTTTTATTTTGAATAAAAGTAACGCAGTACTTCTGACGAATTTTTCGCTTTGATTTTATTTTGATTTGTTTTGTTTTTTTCGTTTGTCTCTCTTACATATGTTCCTTTCCAAAAGAAGTCAAATTTTGATATAAAATACGTATCCATGGTTACATTTCACGCATTTATCGGGGATAATTTCGTCGGGGAAAATTTCGTTATTTTGCAAAATTTTACTAATACTAATAGGTATGTATAATTTCTTTTGTTTATGGCGAATGATTTCTGGTGTTTCTTAGTTAAGCCTTCTACACTTTTTAAAAAGGCATTTGGCATTAGTGTAACTCAGGCCTAGAGATAACATAACAAAGGGTAACAAAGTTTAACGCAGAATTTCAGACGAAGAAGTTTAGATCCATGTGCGAGTTGGTTTTAAAATACTGCTACCGTTTTGTTTGAAATTATAGAGATGTGGAGACACTTACATTTTCTGCTGTCACATTGGTTCGATTTTGTAGTGATGATGTCAGTTCTATCATCCTATTGAAATAAACTGTGAACAAGACTCCCTTACCGTTCGTGATTTTTTTTGTGACTCCTTGAGTTTCATAACTTTACATTCTTTACTTTCTCACAATTTGGAATTGAAAAACACAGTCATATTTAAAATAGCTTGAAGCAAAACAAACGCATCTCTAGCAAGTGATCTTCTGAAAGAATTTTTTCTCGATTCATTTTCTTGATACTATTTTTGAGACTTTTTGGGATTAAACTTTTGATTTGTTTCACAACATTTGAAGTGAGTTTTGTTTATTCACTAGTTCCCTCTACCACGTGTTTGTTAATCATTTATGTACACTTCCAAATTTTCAAATTATCATATTCATATTTCTTCGTATGTTATATTCAAGTTCAATTTGATGAATGCCTGTTCCATAAATTGGAATTACAATAGTTTTTATAATCATATTATTTTAAAGATTGCCATGCGTTGTTATCTTATTACAGCGGACTCCTATAATTCGACTTTCCATTACTCGAACTCTCCATAATTCGAACTGATTTTATTTTCCCCTTCGAGGTTCGAGTTAGAGAGAGTTTACTGTATTTTTGACTGGGTTCACAAACACTACAGATCAAACGCATTTAGAAAAACAAGGAAAATTTCCTTCTCATTCATAGCCTTGAAAGTCCTTACTTAATTACGTGAAAAAAATCATAGAACCTTTTTTACTTTGAGAAATTTCCAACTTTTTCATTAAAAAGGTGCTATCCTCAAAATAAAAACCTTAATATCATCGATTAAGCAATCTTTTGCCATTAGCGGGATTCGGAAAAATCATGTTTCGTTTACATCTAATCTATTTTTCTATAGATTTGTAGGGAATTACATACAACTTAGTAGAGTTGTTCGTGAATTTTTCCCTACAAAGTCATTAGGAACTTCACTTCAACACTTGAAATAAGCGTGCAAAGTAGTGATGTTTCTTTTGATACAACAAAAGGTTTTAAATCTCTGAAGTACAGTTTTAGTAGAACAGTTTCAAAAAAATTCTCACAAGTAATTGATTTTTTTCGTGTAACAGGCTCGTCGAGTTTACGAATCTCCCTAATAGGTATTATATTCCAAATTGTTTCACAGAATGTTCATGTCCATCGAAAAGAAATGAAAATAGAATGATAGCCCTAGGAATTCGTAATAAAAAGACTACACTTTTTCAAATGCAAATATCTCAAAATCGTTTTTTCGGAGATAGAACCCTTTTAATCAAATGTCGCGATGTATCAGTGGCAAACGGTCATTTATTGTGAAGGAGATAAAGTTAGGTTAAATGAAAGCTAAGAGTATTTTGGTAATGCAAACACGATCTACTATGAAGATCAATAGAAATTCATTGATATAACAGATCGTTTCATCAACCATAGTGTTGATGTTTTGAATATATAGGAATGAAGTAAGTGCACCTAATATCAAACACACGTGTCTTTTCTTTTAAATAAAGTGAGTTTGATAACCTACAATAAAACAACTGAGAGGTAGTTAATACGGTCGAACTTTCGCCTTGTCTAATGTAAATCAATTGACCTGCGATTGTCAATACTTAAGAATGCAAGAGTTTTCATTAAATGCAGGTTCGACCGTATAAACTACGCTTAAGAATTAAATGATCATAACAACATAAGGCACTAAAATATACCTAAAATATAAATTAAGGAAATGTAACAGAGATACCCATGCTTTTCAGCGACTGGTACTTATCGGTTATCAACCATCGCATTGAGAGCAAAGTTCAAAGAAGTTGATAAATTATACTTAAGATCTTCAGGTAAGATATGAAGTTATTACCAATAAACATTTTCCAAGTTTCAGCTTTGAACACTGTACACATTTTTTTATAAGCAACCAAGGTCAGACATTAGTAGTAATGTTGCTTTAAAAATGCTATGCTAGTGTTGCATCATTTCAAAATTTCATGTTGCTAATTTATCTAAGATTCTGGTAATGCTGTTGCTTAAGTTTAGTATCGCATTGCTCTACATATAACAGTTCATTATCTTTAATATCTGGTTGTTATCGTGTTTTTCCTCGTTGTTATATTTTCTTGTCTTGACAATTATAGATCCTTTTTATCTTTTTAAAATTAATTTTTTTATTAATACAATCGATTCGGGAAAATAGTTCGAGTTATCGAGAGTTCGAGTAGAAATTATAATAATTGTTAGTACTAATAATGTCAAGGGACCGACAAGAAAGTTGGAGTTATCAAATGTTCGAGTTTTCAAGAGTAGACAGTGTATTCATTAATTATTACTATATTCCCCAATGGAATAAATCAAATCAATTAAGCCTGGTTCAGACTTGGCGATTATGACGATTGCAACGATTAAAATTCAGTGTAATCGTCATAACCGTCTAATGTAAACACTTTTGTAATAGACCTTTCCCGAGTTTATTTTTTATCACACTCCGCCTCGTTTTCAATTGCGTTACTATGACAACCGAATCTTTTGTGCTCAATCATTAACACTATCACAATTATTACACTTATTGCACATTACTGAAATGAGTCCCGTGACATTTCGTTACCATATTAACCATTGCGAAAACGAGGCGGAGCTTGATAAAAAATAAACTCGGGAAATGTCTATTGTCAAAATCGTCTGGCGATTACGACGATGAAATATCAAAAATTAATAATAAACTAATGAAATAACTTGAGAGTGTTCACCCTGGCGATTGGCGATTTTTTTTAATCGTCGTAATCGTCGTAATCGCTAGGTCTGAACCAGAAAGGCTTTAAGATCTCAAAAACGAGGTCATAGCTACTTGTTAGGTAGACCAATTGTATTCCGATGACGAATAAATTTGGTTGCAGCTATGGGAATAAGAGAAGAATTAAAATTTGTGATCGGTGATATCTTCGTAGCGGCATCTTCCCATACAAAATCGTCAAAAGAAACACTGTGGCGAAGAGTATTTTTAATGAAATAGTGTCTATAATTCTTTAGAAATTCACTCCTTCTCAGATACAAATTTGTTCACTGGGAACAAGACGGATTTTTTTCTCTGCATTATTGTTGATTTTATTTTAGCATTACGCAGACACAGCACACGCAGGCACGGTATACCATGTGAACAACCTTATACCATGTGAACTACCTCATACCATGTGAACTACCTCATACCATGTGAACTACCTTATACCATGTGAACTACCTCATACCATGTGAACTACCTCATACCATGTGAACTATATACCATGTGAACAACCTTATACCATGTGAACTTTTTTCTGTTCAGCTTTCCAACTGGGAAAGAAGATCCTGATGCACGGAAGACTTGGACTTGGATTTGGTGATGTGATAACACGAACTTATTCTATTCCAACAGAGATATTAAAGAACGATTTAGAATCATGAATAAAGAATTAAGAAGTATTGAACAATGGTTTAACTCCAATAGGTTATCTTTGAATGCTTCAAAAACACAATATAGCTCCTTTCATCCCTCCATTAAAGACCACACCCTGTTACAACTCCCAAACCTTACAATCGATAACAATGTGATAAAAAGAGAAAATGTCATGCGTTTCTTAGGCGTTCTTCTAGATGAACAATTGACATGGAATGATCACATAACGCATGATCACATAAAGCATAGTGCTTTCTTGGAATCCTTGCCTAGTTTTTTGCAACAAGATAACTCTCTGTTAGAATTATATTGTTATTATATTAAAAATCGTCCAAAATTCTCTGTGGCGAAGAGCATTTTAATTGAAATAATGTGTATAATTCTATAGATTTGCACACCTTCGCAGTAGTTGTTTCCCATAAATTTGCCCACTGGATATGTTCAAATATGTGAAAAGGAATGACAAAATGGATCAATGGATAAATTCACAAGCTGTAGAAAACTTTTGAACTTCGTGCTTTGTAGCATCGATCCAGATTCTCAAAATCTGCCATTATTTTCACAAAATGTTTTGAGATTCCACATACAGTTTTAAACCATCAAAAGTGTATGGTGTAACCTTTGTAAAATCTGTTTGGATGGTTGAGTTCGTGAACAAACTCGATCTTTCAAACAACAAAGTTTTTTCATTGGTGTGTTGGGATAGACCATAGAAATACGAGAAATTTCAATACGTATATTAATTCTATGGATAAACTCATATTGAATAAACACAGGCTTCAAATACACTCTAAGAATAAAGCTGATTCTTTATTTAGTACGTTATTTCTGTGTCCATGGTAACAACGAAGTTTAAACTGATCTTTGACAGCGTGAAGCTAGAAAGAAATTTGAACACATCCTAGTGGACAAAATCGTCAAAAAGTCACTACGATGGAGAACAACAGTATGTGCATTTCTAAACAGAAATTTTGGGCACTTGGATTAGCAACGTAATGCGCATGATCACAAACAAAGTTCCCGAATGAAGAAGTTTTTACCGAAAAGATTTATTTTTTTGTGATTGATACCCTTCATTTTTGCAACTCTTTTCGTGCTTTATAATGGTAGCCCAAGAGGTGACAACCAAGCAAAAAGCGGTTAAGATTGCAAAAGATATAAAATATACATTTTCTATGGATTACAACTAAAAATCATATAGGATTGTCAGTAAAGATATCGCAAACATCAACCTCGAACCCAGGGTTTCTTGCCTTTTCGATTACGGGTGGCGGCGAATATCGTATACCGAAAAGGCAAGAAACCCTGGGTTCGAGGTTGCATAAACATCTTAAAATATCTATAATCAGTATAGATGTCACTATAGTCAGTAAAGATATCACAAACATCTTAAAATAATTTTGTGATAGGCATAGCTTTATAACGGAGATTTCAAGGTAAATTCGCAAAAACAAATTCCGCAAAGATTTCTTACCGCAAAAATATTTTCCCTTAAAAAAAGAATTCTTTCCTATGTAATGTATTAATCCACAGTTTAATGACCACGAAATAAAGTTGAACACCCTCTCCCGTGTACGCTATCTCTATATTGAAAAAGCAGGAGCCACTGGGTTCAAGGTTGTCTCCCACTGGGTTCGGTACAGCTTGGGATCATGTTAGACCACAATTAGTTGGAAATTCCTAAAAGGCCTGACATGCTGCTTTTAAAGACCATCAAAAAGAATACGAGATGAACGAAGGAGAAAAAACATAGTTGACATTGTTCGCACTTGCTACGGGATTGGAATAATCATTACCCAGTGGGCAAGCTTGTTGGAAAATCTCTACGGAGGAGTGCATTTCTAAAGAAATATACACATTATTTCACTAAAAATGTTCTTCGTTGCAGTGACTTTTTGACCACTGGGTAACCATTAACTGTCAGACCATGGACGTATTTTTTTTTATAAGCAACCAGTTTATAAGCAACCCTAGGCAAATCTTCAAAAAAAATTAAGCAACTTTCTTAGGAGCAAGCTTTTGTATAAGCAACATAAAATTTCTAGCATGTGATATTTTTTCATGTTTTACGGTTTGATTACCTTATTACACGAATATTACGAGACATGTAATTAACACGAATGGAAAATTTTCGTGTTAATAAAAACCCCGTTAATTTTTGACTCGTGTAAATTTACCCTCCGTTAATTAATGGATATGTTTAAAAAACCTCCCTTAATTTATTCCCAGCGTTAATTTTCAAAATCACCCTTAGATTGAACCGGAAATGATATTTTATGGCAAATTCATAATTATCTTTCTTGCTTTATATTAGTAACTACAATATTGTTCTTGTTTCATTGTGTTCCTAAAAACGCCGTTATTCGTCAATCAATTCGATTTCGCTCTCTCCATCGTCTATCTCACAGTCACTGTTTTCCATTTCATCACCTACTAATTCCTTTAGTATTTCTTTTGAATTGTCTATGTAAGCTCCAGCTATCGGATACTGTACATCTTTTACCTTTTCCATTAAAACTGATAGGTTTTCTGGGCTATCCCAAGTGACCGATACTTTAATTGGAATCTCCAACCCACCTTGTAGCAAGGGGGAGGCTATGGGTTCTTTTTTGGAAACCTCTACCTCATACTTGGCTCCTTCCAAGATCGAGTACCATACATATCGTGATAGTTCCCTCGGTATATGACCAACAATTATCCAGCCAAATCTTCCTCTCATTGTAACTCTACCAGCTACTGCAAATTTATCGTGTTCATTGTTTTCCTCTCTTTTGAGCGTCACCTTCTCTTTTTCATAAGGTTTCCAATTAACACTGTTCTTGTAAACATGATATCCTCTTAACCCTGAGTAAAACTCGAAGTGGTTTGCCATCTTATTCAACGAAAAACTTACGAAACCAGCAAACGAAAACATTGACAAGACTGCGTCAATTCTTTTGCGTTTTTTATGTTTTGTTTTGCAAAGTGCAATGCAATGTTTTCAAAGCCTTAAAAGTTTGAACTTGGAAACGTTCCAATCGTCGAATGCAAATTCGAACGTTTTGTGTTCGATTTTAGAATCGTAGCTTTGTTTACAATTTCATTTTGAGCGTTGGGTAGCTAACAGTTCAAAATGTCACTGCTGAATTATTTTAAAAGTGCCAATAGCAGTGATGTGGCAAGTGCTGCAAGTGCCATTAAATCGATGGAGAGTGGCCAAAACCTACCATCAAGCATTTCTAACAAGGAACTTTTAAAAGTTAAAGAAAGTTTGCAAGTTGTTGAACGAAAATCTGGTAAAAGAACAACCTACAAAGAAATTGAAAAACGAGAGATTGCAAAATCTGCAATGATGTTTGGAGCTACTGCTGCAGTTAGAAAATATCGTAAACAATTTCCTTCTCTGACCGAAGGCACTGTGCGACCATGGGTAAAAGCCTACAGAAAATCGCTACAAGAGCAAAAGAAAACTAACTCAGATGATATTGTTTTAAAAATTGGAAAGCAAAGAGGCAGACCACTTTTATTAGAAGAATCGCTTGACCATAAGTTGCGCTCAATGTTGACAAGTTTACGTTTGGCCGGTGCAGGTATAAACATTCATGTTGTTCGCGGTGTTTTGAATGGCCTGGTGCGAGCTAACCCGATCGAGTATGGAAGGTATGTCGAGTTCAATGTTACAAGATCGTGGACTCGATCATTGTATCAGAGAATGAAATTTTCACGCCGAGCAGTAACAACATCAAGACCAATCATCACTAGATCACTGTGGACAGAGGTAAGATCGCAATACCTTTTCGAAATCATCGACAAAGCTCTGACATATGACATTCCTGATGAACTAATAATAAATGTTGATCAAACGCCATCAAAGTTTGTGGCAACAGATAATGTTACCATGGCTGCTAAAGGGGAGAAGCATATTTCCCGTGCTGGTGCAACTGATAAGCGCGCCATTACTGTTACACTTGCCGAAACCTTAGACGGTGAAATTCTTCCTTTCCAGCTCATCTACACAGGAAAAACCAAAAGATCGTTACCGAGTGTCAAATTTCCCGAAGGCTTTTGCCTTGCATACAATCCAAAACATTGGAGCAACGAAACTGAAACGCTGCGATTGATTGATGAAGTCTTGGTCCCCTACATTACAAAGATTAAGGAAGCAAAATCGTTGCCACCGACACAAAAAAGTTTGTTACTCTGGGATGCTTTCAAAGCCCAATCAACAGAAGTTGTCAAGGATTCACTTGAAGCCAATAAGATCGAGGTAGTTACTGTGCCGAAAAACATGACGCATTTGCTCCAACCCCTCGATTTAACAACCAACGCCACGTTTAAAAAGATCGAAAAACGAGCTTTCAGTGAATATTTCACAAGCTGTATAATGAAGGCCCTTGAAGTGGAGCCAGACCGAGATGTGACCTCTATAGAAGTTGATCTCCGTCTATCAACCTTAAAACCCCGACATGCAAAGGTCATGACAGAGTTGTATGACTACCTAAAAACTGAAGACGGGAGAAAGGTCATCGAATCTGGTTGGAAAGCAGCAGGTATCAAAGAAAACCTCGATCAAGCCCGTAAGAATAAGAGAAACCCTTTCAAAAAGAATCCTTTTCAATAGACATTTTTGTAGAACATTTTGCAACATTTTTGTTAACATTTTTTTATTGTAGAGTTCCGATGCATTTTCTAGTTCTAACATAGTTTTCATGGAGATTCATTAATTGTCTGTTCCTTCAGTAGCTCTCTTACTTTGCTTCTGTTTTAAGTATCTTTTTGACAAAATCGTGTTAATTATGTACCATTTGAATTCTTAAAAGGTGTTATTCGTGTTAATTACCACTCACTCTAAAGTTTACACCTGGCCATTCGTGTTAATTTCATGTCGTGTTAATTTCAAGGCCGTTAAATACTTGCCTACTTATTTTCATGTAATAAGGTATAAAAGTTTGTTTCATTTAACACCCAATCTTGCTTATTTCTTTCTCCAGTATATGCCGCCCGTTCGCTTGAATGTTATTTGACGTTTCAAAAGTAGAAATGTTTGATAAATGCTTGAAACAATTAAAAATTTATGTAAGCAACCGTTAAGCAACTTCCCTAGGGATTTTAAGGCTTTTTTAAGCAACTTTCCTAGGCGGTTAAAAGCTGGGTTGCTTATAAAAAATAATACGTGTACAATGAAAAAGAGTGTTTAATTATTTTCCAGTTCTTCTTGACACATTTACTTTCCATCGTTAGGAGGCATAGTCTTTCTTTTGCAGCAAAAGGCTTCTAATAAATGATTCGACATCATTCGGCGTCCCAGCTCAAAGCCATGTACTAAAACTAACATTGTTAGTTTTATAAGAAATATAGAAACCAAAATAAAGACTAGAACACCGGTAACGATAAGTATTGCTTGGAAGCCTGGGTCTGTTATCATACTCGTTGTGTTTGGTCGTTCTTTTTTGCATACTTCAACATTGCCTTCGTAGTAAGCATAACGAAATTCGTTTAAAAATTCTCGCTCTTGACACAATCTGTAAACCGAGAGACGGCATGCGCCATAGTAATCTATATCCACTATGTTTGAACAATTTGGCGCCAGTGAGATGTTCCATTGTTGTCCGTTGCGAAGGTAATGGTACATGTTGCTATGTAAGACAAGATTGATGTCTGGTATACAGGAAATGTTTGCAACATACCCTGTAGTTTGCCCTGTATGGGTCAATGTAATTATTTTTCTGTTTGTGCGACTGGTCTCAAGAAACAAATCGGTACCGTCATAATCACTGCATTTTTGAAGAAAGTTTTTTTCTAGATTTGAACGGACCAACATGTCGCACTTACTAAAATTCTTTTCTAACCATTTTGAATATGTACACTTGTGTTCAAACTGATCTGGGTGACTCTTCATATATTCTTTTGAAAGCCCAAGTTTGTATTTCAATATAGCTGATGTTGATGAAGCCAAAACTATTTTTACTCGTTCGTGTTTCAAAATATCCAACGATTTACATTGCAGATCGTGCTTATATCTCGTTTCGTCCTCAGTTGGATTTTGAGCAAGAATATATAGATATCCCGTGGATGCATTTCTCAATGCTGCACGAAATGTCCATTGACACGTACCTTTTTCGTGGGATGTGATGATGAGTAAACTGATAATAGCGAGAAAAAGAATTGGTGTGTGTTTCATTACGCTCTCACGCATGTTGTGTACGATGACGTCAAATATAGTATGAGTCAAGCGCATAATTAAGACTCCATTCACACCGAGAAACATACGGCAACATTTCATTTTTTGGTATTTTATTTTTCCCTTTACTATTTATCTAATCAGTTGAATCAAAATTGCGATAAAAACAAGAGCACAGATTAATACTCGGTAAATATTCGCAAATATATGGTTTACGTCAAGTAACTCTTAAAGGCAATATCTAAATAACTTTTCTAGAAGATTGAAAACTAGGTTTCTTATTAGAGATCTAATCTATCCTAGACACAGCAGTAACTATAGTGACTCGGCTTAACCCCGGGTACGAGGTTGGGCCAATAATTATCTGGATTATTCTAGATCTGTACTTACTATTAGACTTCTATATCAGCTGGTTGGTCCTTACAAAGGGCGCTAATAAAGGGCGCTAAAGAAGGGTTCTTAACACAAGGTGTTTTTATTAAATACACGTTTCTTGTAGTACTGTTGCTTAACTTTTAGAGAAAATTTACTAGTGTTGCTTTATAAACTTGTTGCTCATATAAAAAAAAAACGTGTAAAGGAATTTGTGATTGTAATAAAATATGCTTCTATTTGATTTTTTTCTTTCTTTCTTTATGAACATTTGAAGAATGTATTTCATGCGCATGCGCTTGCACATGTATGTAGCCCTATTGACGTCATTAACATCAAGATGTTAGAAAAAGACAAAGAATTTATAGTTGGCTTTTTATAAAACGGAGGAGAAATTTTTACCGAAGCATCTTTTCATGTGAAAAAACTCTCCATGTTGTTAAACCTTCTCCATCATGGATGTTGAGGGACTAATAGAAAACAAAATTTAGACCTTGAAATGAAAAATACTTTGTGAACTTACGCAAAACAAATTTACAATAGTAACTTAAAGTAGTTTTATGATGGTATGTTAGACCATTTTCGTGATTGAAAGGTAGGTGGACTTTCGCAAAACAAATTTACAATGGTAACTTAAAGTAGTTTTATGATGGTATGTTAGACCATTTGTGTGATTGAAAGGTATTGATGAAATGATAATAGCGTGCTTATCGAGCGGATATACTAAAGCAGAAAGGTTGCTGCGTAGCATTACAACAATCTTTTTCACAATTCACAATGCTTGTTTGAGGATGAACAGCGTAAAGTTTCGAAGGGGCTGGACAAACTTGTGCCGTGTTTTAATTAAATTTTAAATAACGAATTATTAAAAAAGAGAGCAGAAGTTATGATGGTAAGTGAGTTTTTTTGACTTTCACATTTTGTTTAGAAGATTTATTTTGTTGTTGTTTTTATGAGAAAAAACTTCATCTAAAACCTCTGCTAAAACTATTTTTCATATATAAAAGTTAGGGTTAGTTTTTTTTTTCTGATATGAAAATGTTTCATGTTTTGTTTCATGTGTTTCAAATCGCATGTTTAAAAATGAAGCAGCCAATCAGAATTGAAAAAAAATGCATCGTTTGCAAATATGATTGGTTCACAGGGTTGAAAGCCACCAAACGGCCTACCGACATATGTCTCCAAATGAGATTATGGTTTCGTGTGAGTAAATGTAGCGTTAGTATTGATCATGTGTATCTCTTAAGTGGAATTGCAAAAACCAATCTAAGCGTCTCTCAACAAGATAATGTCTTAATGCAATATCGGCGTTTTCTATTGCATATCAGTGTTTTGTAGACTTTGCTTTTAATTCTCAAACATCTATGCAGGCTTTTATTCGTTCGTTGATTGGACCTCGTTTCAATGTATTATCATGTTCCATTGACTTAAGTCTCTCAGTCATGTCATATCCACAGTGTTCATTTCATGTTTTCAAGTACTGACAAGCGTTTCAAAACAATATTAAGAATTCTCATGGCGGAGGAGAGATGTTTGTCAATCGATTCCTGCTACATAACGGACATCGTGTTCAAATATGCAAATTCAACAATGTGTACATAGCATTCATGTAAACAAAAGCATGTTCACTCAAAACATGGAATTTAGATTAAATTAATTAAAATATTATTTTGCTGTAGCGCAACAACGTAGGCGAAACAGCATCTTTCGACATCGCGTTTGTGAAGACCATCGCGTCAAAAAGATATGGAAGCAAAGTGGATATATGTGTGGTTAATCATATTTGATCTGGTGAACAGTCTGGATGGGCAGTGGTGGTGAGTGCTTAGTTGTTCAATTTTCAAAAACATTAACTTTTTTATAATTTGTAGTTTTAGTTTAGTTTAATGCGTACACTCCACATGAATATTTTGTGAATCAAGTAACACTTTCACTTAATAGCTGTTTTAGTTGGTTTATTTTTTTGTTTGTTGTTGTTATTGTTGTTTTTTAAAAAAATTTTCTTTTTCGATTCAAAATTTTTGGTGATAAAAATGTTTTGTAATTATGATTTGCTGTATATGATTCATCATAGAAACCTGAAGACGTATGTCCATGGTAAACACAAACTGTGTTTGATAATAGATAAGCAAACAAGCACGCGTACTATCCATGCTAAGAACTATGGTTTGTTTTTAACTTCCCAAAGTGTGACGTCATAAACAAAACTGATTTCGATGAAGAAAATGAAATTGATTCTATTTAAATGGAAACAGATGCATGCAATCTCAATCCCCCCCCCCATAACTAAAACACAGTTAAGGTTTGTAATAGGGAGAGTATGGCCACTCCATTTAAAATTGAAAAAAAAACATGTCTGCAAAATGTATCAGGAAGGATTAGAATAGAAATTTGTTGTTGCTCCACCTACTAGAAAATTCTTCTTTTCCCAGTAAGCGAAATGGTTAAAAAGTCACTGCAGGGAAGAGCATTTTTATTGAAATAGTGTGTATTTATCTGTAGAAATGAACTCCTTCGCAGTGATTTTGATTGCTTCTTTTCACGTTTAGGATGTACTCGCGTGTTATAAGTCAAGCGAAGAATTCGATAGATCAAGAAAAATCGATATGTTATCGTTATTTATTGAACGATGAACAACTCAAGATTTGTCAAGAAGAACCAAGGATTTTATATTATTTGGGGCAAGGAACAAATAACGGCCTAAAGCAATGTCAAAAACAGTTCTATAGAGATCGCTGGACCTGTTCAAACAACAGGTTTAATAACCGCCTGTATAAAAAAAGTACGTCCCCTTTTACTTTGTGTGCGTCCCCTTTTGTACGTCCCCTTTTACTTTGTGTGTGTCTGTTACAAAAGTATTAGTGTTTAGTCCATCCGACACAATAACTGTTTGTTTCAATTTTTGTTGACTATCACACTTGTGGAAATCATGTTTTGGTATTTTGTCAATTCTAATCTAGTATACTTTCGAAAAACGTTTGCTTGATATTGTATCATAAACGTGCTGTTTTTTATATAGCCCTAAGTATCGATTTGTCCGTCCGACATAACAAGTACATTTGTAACAGACCCGTTTTTTTCTTTCCATCTAACGCTAATTGTGTGTCTTACAGTTTTTTAAAAACATAATCATGATATAATGATGACCTCGCTCTATCTCTTAATTGAAACACAAAAAAAAGCAGATTCAATTTTTTATGAACTACGAGCATTTCTTTTTCCT
This sequence comes from Turritopsis dohrnii, assembly GCA_027922465.2. Taxonomy (NCBI): domain Eukaryota; kingdom Metazoa; phylum Cnidaria; class Hydrozoa; order Anthoathecata; family Oceaniidae; genus Turritopsis; species Turritopsis dohrnii. Next base: position 1,017,203 of record BQMF02000074.1, on the reverse strand, counting down.
CCAGAAACACGCGAAACTGCATATGTTAACGCGATTTCGTCTGCCGGTGTTATACACAAGTTAGCAGAGGAATGTGACAAAGGAACCCTAACGCATTGCGGATGTCGCAAGGTATCACCAAAAAGATACATAGTGAACCGAGTGGGCAACAGAACGGAAATATTTTACTGGAGTAACTGCAAACAACATCTACAGCACGCCTCTAGGATGAGTAGGATTTTTCTTGATCCGAGTAAAGAAGAAATGTACGTCGATGAACACAAGAAAAGCCTCAAAAAACTGGTGGTTGCCCATAACAACAGGGTAGCACGAAAGGTGAGTTTTCTGTTCTCACTTTCCTTTAAATTTGGACATATAAATATTATTTAAATTTTAGACATGAAAAAAATTGTTTTATGGGCCTAAAATGCCGAAAATGCCTTGATTTAATTGTCCTGTTGAAAATAATAATCAAGAACTGTCCTCTAAATTTTTTTTTTTTTTTTATTTTTTGCAACCCCAAACCTAGGGTTTCTTGCCTTTGCGATATACGGATATACTTTGTCTTACAAGGTTCATTCCATAAAGTGTGTGGTCAAAATTATGTTATTTGTATCTGGGTTAAACAAGCAAATTATTGCGTAATGCCTCGTTTATTCAAATGAAAATAAGAGACTTTGACATGGCCAGTCTTCATTATTGTCATTGAAAATATTTCATATTTAGCTTATAAACGAACAATCAAAACTTCATAAAAAATGCTCGTGTTACGGGCCAACCGGGGAATGCTTTGCGAAAACATGCTACCGTTGGATACCAAAACTACCCGTCATATCGGAAGAACTATATCGGAAGTACACAAGGGCCGTTAAAATCAAACTTAAAAATATGCGAAGATTAATATCAGCAAGTCCTGAAAGATCTCTGTTAAAAACAGATCTAGTTTATAGCGAAAGATTGAGTTATTGTGAACAAATGAAAGAGCTGGGAATACCTGGTACTAAGGGACGCATTTGTTTGAACATAGTTCCGAGAGCAGGTGACGATATGGCTTCTTGTGACGTATTGTGTTGTGGTCGAGGTGCAAATTCCGTCAAAAGGAAAGTGACGGAGAGGTGTCGGTGTACATTTTCATGGTGTTGCGACGTCAAATGTGATTTGTGCGAAAAAACTATACACGAGTACGTGTGTAAGTAAATTATTGGAAATAATGGCGCTCCATTTAAAAAAAACTTATATCTTCCATTTTAAAACAAATCATGCTCGTTCTGAGATCTCCTTTCATTGCTTTGCAGTAAAGGTTTCGATATCTAGTCTGCTATTGAGATTTATAATCTAAAGCAACCTTTCCCAGTGAACAAAATCGTTAAAAAGTCACTGCAGGGAAGAGCATTTTTATTGAAACAGTGTGCATTTGTCTGTAAAAATGCACTCATTCGCAGTGATTTTTCAACAATTTGTCCACTGGGTTTTGCGAGATTACTGAATATATTTATCTGATTGTAAATATGTGGATAATTATTTCATAAAAGAATTGTTTAACAGTCTCCTCTTTCCTGTACGACCATTCCTTTCTTGCATTCCATAAGAAATTATTACAGTCATACATAGCAACAGAAAGTATCATTATCTATCTGGTCCATTTCCTTGATTATCGTGGACGGTCATACTCAGAATTTTTCTGAATATTTCTATGGAAGATCTGCCTCTTTGTAAGTCCTCACAACAGAAAATAAAAATAAGTGAATTCGAAAGAAATATTGCTACCTATAGTTCATAAAGCATTGATTATAAAAACAAGCACCATGACAGATATCAAAAAGCGCACTTGAAGTCTCATTTATTACCGTGCGACTTCAGTCATATGTTGCGTACCCAGTGAGCGAAATCGTCAAAAAAAACACTGCGAAGAAGAATATTTTCATTAAAATTGTGTGCAGATTTCTATAGAAATGCACTCCTTCACAGTGATTTTTTAACAAATGTGCTTGACTTGACTATGTTCGGTTTGGTCAATTGTTTTACAATTTGCGCACGAATGGGGGTTTGATCCCAGCTTTTAAGTTGTTTTTTTGAATATTTGCCCTTATGCTGAGTACCATATCTATCCAGCGAGCATATTTATTAAAAGATCTCTGCAAAGGAGTGCGATTTTGCCCACTGGGTAATGAGAACCTAGCCTTTAGATACATTTAAGAATTTTAGGATAAGGAATATTGTTGCAATAGGTAATTTGTGAAATGCATCAAGTAATCATCAAATTTCAACATGTCTGAGTGGGCAAAATTGTCAATCAGCCACTGCGACAAAGAACATTCTTTTTGAAATGGTGTGTATATTTCCATAGAGATGTACTCTTTTGCAGTGATTTTCAGCAAATTTGCCCAACGGGTTTGATTCAATGCACAATATTATCCTGTCAATTGGTTTCTTTAGTTCCTTTATCTCGCAGAAATTAATGAGGTAATCTGAATCTCAATGATTTATGTTGAAATAAATGAATATTTCAATAGTGGGTTAGAATTCTAATCAAACTATTCAAGAAAAGATTTATCAAGGCTTTTTTTCAATAGGACAAAAAGAATAAATACAAAGAACGTTAATTAAATTCAAGAACTAAATCAGTTCCAGATGATTGAAAACACAAGTTTGTTTATTCAGATGGGAACACCTCTTCAGTAGGAGGTAGAATTTTGTCTTCTGACACACTATCCATCTCACCTTCAACGACTTGCAACGATTCAGTTTCAACAGAGGTTGGTACGATCCATTGAACAACACGAGATGACTGTAGGTACTTGGTGACGACTTGTGCAGGAACATAAACAAAAGCCAAAGCCTTCCCTTTCATGTCTGTCAAGGAAATATCAGTCTTGAAGTTGTTGTAATAGCTTTCTGCCATTTCCACGATAGCATGTGGCATTTCAGTGATCGAATGGGCCTAAGTTCGAACAGAATTGAGGTGATCAAATAAATACTGAGATAAAACATTTCAGAAAAAGACAAAGTTGAGATTAAATATCACAAAATGCATTTTACTTGACATCATGCAAAAGCAGTGGAACTAACATAATTCAGGCAACATTTAAAACATACCTTAGTGTAAGCAAAAATAATTTCTTTTGATGATATATAAACTTCACCGGTAACTTGTAATGCTTTCTGTGGTATGTACATTGTGGTTTTGTAAACATGCTCCCAATTCTCAGACAATAGCTTCTGACCTTCCACAACTTTGTTTTGCACAGTATCTTTTATTTCAGGATATTTGTTCAAAACAGTCGTCTTTGTTTCCTGAGTTTTCTGTGTAACATAATTTGTGCCTTGTCGCAACTTTTCAGTAATCTCCGAAATATGTTGTTGAGCATAAAGAACCTGAGATAAATCAAATAAATCACAACAGAATGGATAAAGTCATGATTGACACAAAGATTTCAAGAACTTTTGCAGCGGACACTTTAAGTATATACCCTACCGAATCAACAGTCTTTTTGACTGGTTGATATGCCATCATTTTTCGAGTACCACGTCGGTATGCTCTATCTTTCAGATTAGTGGCACGAATAAGAACGCTTTTGTCTGCATCTTCTTCGGCTTTTTCAAGTTCCTGTAAATCTTCGGGGTTACCTCCATCAGTGGGAAAGCATATTTCAACCATCAATTCCGAAAATGAGACTGCATTATCAACTTGTTTTACAGTCTGCTGTCCAATAGTAGAGTTCTGGACTTTCTCATAGTAATAGTTTGCAGTTTCAATGGCCGATGTTTTTGCTGACTCAGCTATCTAAATGTAAGTATTACCTGGTTTGAATATGAGGCCTGGAAGAACTATATGATCCGAATAAACTGTGAGTCATAAAAATAAAAAGAATGTCAAGCTAACCTGCCCAGGTGTTTGCTTCACAAATGGTAATTTTTCTTGAACCTTTGCCAAAGCTTCAGAAGCACAGCTGTCTATGGCCGAGACTAGAAAAAGATTGAGATATGAAAATGAATGTAGATGAGATAGTTTATTTATGTGTTTAGATGTTTCTAAAGAAAACTGGACTTATGTATTTACATGATTTTCAAGCAAAGGGTCTAGTTGTCTTCATTTTTTAAATTTTTTTTATCATTTTAGTACCAACAGTTTCTTGTGTGTGATAAGAACAAGGGGATAACTTATCAAATGTGAAATATGGTTATTTTAGGTGTAATCTGTTTACAGTTGAAATTAGTGGGTATTTAACACAAAAAAATTATGAACAACTATATACACAGTTCACGACAAGGCAGGTAAATACCGAGAATGTAAAAGAGCAAGGCAATCAGGCGCAACCCTATCATCACATCATTTCAACACTGCCCATTGTATTATGTCGTAAAGCTCCCAAAACTTTATCATATTTTGAGTATATAAATAAAGCTACACTGGTAAAAGGCTCTGTAGTATTTTTTGAGCTACTCAGTTTTATACCCCAAAGATGTCCACAACAACTTCAATACTGTGCTTCAAAAGTGAAATGAGTGAAAAGCCAAACAGCTTAATTGTAGAAAATAACTACTGCCAGTGAATATATATAATTATTTCATTAAAAACACATGTTAGATTTTTATTTAAAATACGCAGCTTTTTGTAAGATCATGCTTGTCTAACTTGATAATGTAAGCTTGATCTTACGAAAAACTTTGTATTTTAAATAAAATTCTATCATTTGCTTTGAGATATTATAAGCTTTATATTGTAGTTTCCTCTTATTATAACAAACATGTTTAAGTATATACCTGGATCTTCAACCTCACCAACAACTGGTTTGGCCACTTTCAAAGCTGAAGTAGTTGCAGCCAAGACAACCGGCTTTGCTGCTGTAGTTAATCGTTCAAAGTATTGTTCTCCAGCATTGAAAGCGTTGGTTAGGTACTCATTCCTTTCTTTCAACGTTGCATAGAGTGATTGTAATTGTGACAGAGTCATGGTGTACGCAGGCATATCATTCAAGCGTTCTTGAAATGTTTTTTGCTCAACAGTTCCATTTACTTCTAAACTTGTACTTTCCGTTTCCATTTTCTTCTCAAGACACAAGAGCTGTGTAATCAGTTGAATAGAAATTCAAATGGTAACTTTCATTTTTCTGCTACCATCTTTATATTATCTGCTGAATATGAACTTTGAGCCATTATTACGTAAACACAAATATGGTTAACCCAATCAAATTACTAAGAATGATATGTTGTACTTTGCTCCTAACACTATGATGAAATCGCACAAAACGCCTTGTGTTTTTTGTTGTATTTTGTCCCCGAGAGGCGGTACTAGTACAATGAACCACTGGAAGGGAATTTTTTTATTATTAGTAGTAGTTTTTTATTATTTCTTTAAAATTTTTTATTACTATTGTTATTATTTTACTTTATACTACAAGTACCCCATCCGCTAATAAATTCGATCACGCGAGGGACAGTTAGTCAAACATCTTTGTTCGAATTAGCGGAAGTTCGAAAACTGAAATTAAAAGTAAAATTGGGATTTTTGCGAAATAAAAAGGAGTGTCTTTTTTCATTGTTTAAAACTTTAATTTTTATTAAAAATTCCTGAATGGACGCTTCTTCTTCTTCTTCTTCTTCTTCTTCTTCTTCTTCTTCTTCTTCTTCTTCTTCTTCTTCTTCTTCTTCTTTTTCTTTTTCTTTTTCTTCTTCTTCTTCTTCTTCTTCTTCTTCTTCTTCTTCATCTTCTTCTTCTTCTTCTTCTTCTTCTTCTTCTGTTTTATATTCTAGTTTTTTATTGTATATAATTTATGAAACAGGTCCTTTATTGATAGCAGAATTTTAATTTCTGAAAGTCAACCTGTATAAATATGTTTATAATAATAAAATAATAATAAACAACAACACGAAATGTTGGAAGATGATGATGATGATTATGATTATGAACAAAATCGAAAACTGACATTCACCTATCTCGTGAAACTACTGTGCCTCCTCGCTTGTGCTTACGTTCGCTGCAGGGGCAATGAAAACTTAAATGAATTTTATTCTAGTTTTTTGAAAAACTAAAGCCATAGCTTTCCTTACCTCTTAGTACTGTTTCATTTTAAATTTGAAGTTGCTGAAATAATGCAGTAAAGTGTAAATTTGTTTTCATGTAAACGCAATATTTTGATTACAAGTTTTTCAATTGAACGATGGAATTGAACTCCAGCCCCGGATACACGTGGAAAATTTCATCCCGGGATGAAAATTCTCCATATAAACAGACCCTTAAGGTACTATAATAGTCATTTCTTCGGTGGGCAAAGATGTTGGAAAATCAATACCAAAGAGTGAATTTACACACCATTTCTACCAAACTTAGCATGATTTCACATGACATTTTGTGGCTAGACGGTATAAAAAACATGTATGCAACTGCTAAAGGCAGGAGCGAATGAGTCCAATATCCATTCAATGTCATAATTTCTTGTTGTGTATCTGTTGAGAGGTTTCCAAAAGCAGACTAAAAATGCACCCGTTCCTGTGGTTTTGTAGCCCTAAAACCTTGGCACTAAAAGCATTTGTGGCAAGCATTTTGAATTTACTTTCACAAGAAAACTTGGTTTTTGTTTTCCCATTGGAATTTTATCATTAATTTAACTATTTGTTTTTTGTGTGGTTGAAATAGTTCTCACAGAATGGTTTTCTCACTCAATTTTCAATTTTGGCATCAGCTGGTAAATGGCCCTTAATGTTTTGAAATCGCTGCCAATGTAACAAATTGGTGCAATATATTTTTTGTGACTTACAAATACTATTATTGAGTCGACTTTGTTGCATTGCCAGGAATAACACCACTTAACTAAATGAAATCTTTAAGGTCACATGCATTAACGCAAGACTTTACAACTGCATGCACACCAAAAATGTTGCGCACCCAAGACTTCAAAAACCTTACGTCCTCATCGAGTCCCTGCGCAATGCGTTAAAGTCTTCATACTTTTCCCGACGCTAAAAAATAAGGTACCGTATTTCCTCTAATAAACGCCGCGGCGTTTATTAAAAAGTCCAACTTTTGAATGCGGCGTTTAATAGAGGGCGATGTTCATTAGAGGGCGGCGTTTATTACAAAAGTGGTAAATGAGATAAAAGTAGACTTTAAACAACGATGTTTTCTTGTCCTTAAAAACTTTACGAAATGTTTTACACAAAAGAACATATTCTCATTGCTTTCCTGCACAAATAATTGCAGATCAATTAAAATTCATCCAAACGTGGAAGAACTGTTGATAGAAGGCAAATAAAGCTATTAAACTTTGTAAAATATTTTTTGTTAGTCTGTTTCTAATAAACGCCGCTTTCTAGAAGCGGCGTTTATTAGGAGGCGGCGTTTATTACAAATGTTTAGTTATAAGTGCGGCGTTTAATAGAGGGAGGCGTTTATTAGAGGAAATACGGTACACGTTTTTTTTTATAAGCAACAAGTTTATAAGCAACACTAGTAAATTTTCTCAAAAAGTTAAGCAACAGCACTAAAAGGATCTTACACAAATTAGCAACATGAAAATTTTGAAATGATGCAGCACTAGCATAACTAAAGCACATTTATAATTATTACACTAGGTGGTTAGCAAACGAAATTCTGGTGATGAAATGGAGGCTGGCTTTATCGTAAAGAGCACCTTCTTAAGGTGATGATACACCAGTCGATTTTTTCCTTTCGACATGTCGAACCCATATTGCGCATGCCACTTTTTTTAATAAAAAATTGCTGTCGAAACACATGATACACGCGAGCAATTTTCTTTCTAAAAAATGTCTTCAGAAAGTGAAGACGATATTATAGCCGCAGCGTGTATTATTATTTCTGAATGTACGAAGAAAAAGACAAAAAAAAGAAAGATCTGGACAAAGCCATGGCTGAAGAAAAGGACAACGTTTGGGATCTACGATACGCTTCTAAGGGAATTTAGACTAGAAAGCGAAGCCGATTACTATAACTTTCTTCGTATGAACCCTGAAATGTTTGATAACCTCAATCAATTAGTACAAGATGATTTAACTAAACAAGACACGGTCATGAGAGAGGCTATACCACCGTATTTAAAACTTGCAGTAACTTTGAGGTACCTAGTCACTGGAGAAACATTTACAAGTTTGCAGTGACCATTCACTGATAAATGTTTCTGTAAAATCATATTTACTTGCCATGTTAATGAGTACGTATGCACATGAAAAATGATTTTTTTTTCTTCAAAACAACAAAAAATAAGCTGAAATCTCTTTAAAACGCACTTTGAGTATGAAAATTTGTCGAAAAATTTCCAACATGTTGGAAATTTTTCGACATCGAAAGATTACAATTTCAACACTTTTCAACAAGCAATTTTCGCATGATACACCCTTCAATTTATCGAATTCGACAATGCGCAATATGGGTTCCACATGTCGCAAGCAAAAAATCGACTCGTGTATCATCACCTTTATGATGACAACATAACAAGGAATTATTACATGCTTCGCTATAACACAACTTCAAATTTTGTTTATTTAAATTTTTGGAAAATCTACTATTTTCAAGAGAATGTTTAAAATTGTTTTTAGTTTTAGTGGGAAACAAAGATTCATTTTGAATGAAATATTTTCTATAACACACACTGCACGAAATAGGTGAGTTCTTATAAATAAATTTTATTTCACTAAAGAGAAGCGTGAAAGTACCTGGTGAGAGGATAAGCAGCAATCAGAATATAACAAATCCAATACTGTGGCAAGATCACAACAAAAAGCCCCTATAAATTAAACTGCTCTGCAGATATCATTCTAAACTATTCACTACTGTGTTTGACAGGGATCTTGCCGGAAGCTATGAGCGCTGACTGTGACCGGGAATTGTATTCTTTGACAGTTTTACTTCCGAACAAAAAAGAATCGCTGTGCTTGGAGATCAAAAAATGGAAAACAATTGGTGATTTGAAAATTGTCTTGGAAGAAGCATCCGGAATCCCAGTTGACATACAAGTTATTCAACAAAGAAATCATGATGTGGCATTGAACTGGATTCCTCTTGAAAATATAACTAGAAACTCAGATACGGTAAAGATGTTGGTTGAGGATTCCTGGTCAGATTTGGTTGCTCATCTGCTAGAAAGTCAAGTAGATAGTAATTTCGTTCAACGTCTTCCCGTAATTTTAGATGAATTGACAAGTGACGATGAAGACTTCGAAGAGGCATTTCTCGCTTTGTTTATATGTATTGCTAGGAAACATTTTGACGCCGTCAAGGCCGTCATAAGATATCTTGCCGACAATTACAACCGACAAGCATTTCGTCATAAAACAGCATCGGATAAAAACATTTACCATGCAATTGCGTTAAGTGGTGATGAAAGTTTTTTGGAACTTTTGGAAGACTACTGTCAAGATGAGGCCGGTAAGTTGTTACTGGAAGTTGATGAAAATGGTTTAACACCAATCAAATTAGCACAGAACAAACATTACGAAAATTTAGCATTCAAAATGAGAGATATACTTCAAACTGATGTCCAGAAAATTACACGGCAGCCGAAAAAGAAACTGGAGCGTGACAGACAAAAGCAATGTTTTATTCCAAGTATAAACAGTCTGGGCACTATTGAAGAACGATATAATGAGCTGAACTTGCAAGCGCCAAATACTGACAGTTACTTTGTTCCAACATCACCAATTCCACTGGCTAACGGATCGATCTCTATGCAATTCCCTTGGTTGTCAGCAAATGATAAAAGGAGAAGAAGAATTAGCGCAGGAGGAAAAATATCTGTCATAAGTGATCAAACAGCGAATGGTGACGAGGTGGATAATGATTTAGAAGATAAAAAAGAAAGAGGTTAGTTCTATGTAAAGCCTGGTTCACACCTGGTGATTACGACGATTAAAAAATAATCGCCAATCGCCAGATGTGAACACTCTCAAGTATTTCATTAGTAATCAGTAAACCACCAGTAACTTTTGATGTCTCATCGTCGTAATTGGCACGACTATTCTGACGATTACAAAAGTGTTCACATTAGACGACTACGAGGATATTATGACGATTACACTGAATTTTAATCTTGTGATTCACCACAGAAAAAAAAATATTAGCAACAAGTCTAAAAATGATTTGAAAAATAAGAACACTCAAACTCAGATAGGGAATGACTTTTTCTTAGGGATTGTTCACAAATGACGTCAACCGTTTGGGAGGAGGGGAGGGTTATGCTAAAATTGATGCTGGTTGACGGGGATGGACTTGAGGGGAGGTGACACTACTGTTGACGTCAATATTCGTCAGCATTTTCAAATCCTTGATTTTAAGTATGTAAACATTTTGTTGATGTAATAAATTTCTCTTGAGTTCAAAAATATGTATGAATACCTCAACTTAGGGGTCTCTTTCCAAAAGATATGTCAACTTAGGGGGAGGGGGGGGGGGGGGGGGGGGGGGGGGGGGGGGGGATAGAGAAAAATTGACTTACCTTTATCTTACCTTCATTACCCGTTCAGTTTTAAAACGTAGTCGAGATCTTGTGACAAAAATGTTTAAAAAGATTTATATATCAAAGAAAACATTTAAGTCGTGGTGCTCAGCAAAAGGATGGTCTTCTTTCCCCAGTGTCGTGAAAATCGTCAAAGAGTCGCTACGGCGAAGAGCATTTTCATTGGAATTGTAGGTATATACACTCCTTCGCAACACTTCTGTGTCAGCTGGGTAGAAATTGATATGAGAATTCAAATAACAGATGATGCATTAAAATGATTTTAAGGGGTTTTTCCCTACATTTCGTACTTTTTCTGACGTCACAAAATTGCTAGGGAGTACTTGCAATATTAAATGCAATCTTTGAATGTTGAAATTTTGGAATATCACCAAATATAACCAATTTATTAACTCCCACCCCTTGGCAATTCAATTCATCTGTCAAATCAACAGATTATGGGTCAACATTTCCGATAAGAGCACACTATATTGCTTGTGGGTGGGCACTTAATCGAAACAAATAGATGGATCCAGAGGGGTCCAGAAGGGTCGTACTACAACATTTTTTGCCAGCAATTTTTTCGAGTTCAGTTGTCCTCGTTGAATATTTTAGTTCGTCGATCTAGTTTGCAACAACTTGTCAATGTAGAAGCAATGAGAAGCAGACGACTCAGCAAAGTGGAGCCAAGCAAAATTTGTGTGGTGGTAGAGGCCCCGAGTTTGCCAAGTGAGACGGTACTAACAGAGTAGGTTTTTAGACTTGATTTCATTTCTTTTAATGATATTTTTAACTGTTGTTTGGGTAACATACAACTTTGAGTATTTTTAAATCTTTTGGAAAGGGGAAAGAAAAGGAATCGATAAAACTCAACCTTTAAGGGCCAGTCGTTTTTGACCTTTAAAAGCAGCGTATCAGCCCATTAGGAGGCATCGACTGACTGCACACTGGTCTTCGGGCAAGTTAGAACAATGCTATACGTATCTCTGGCGGTAAGTCAACTAATAGTTGTAAGTCGGCGGGTGGAATAGCCAACCATTACGGATGGAAGTCCAAGCACTAAAAACTCCCGATTACTTAATTACTCGATTACTTACTTACTCGATTACTTATAGGTCCGATGACAAAGATACCATTCAAGACGATAATGATCAGACAGATTTTAATCCAGTAGCCCAGGCTAAAAACAACATTCGAATGGAAAGACCTTGGAACGCCTGGGCACAGGCTAAACAAAAGTATGATGTTTCCAAAGATTCCACAGACGAAGATGAAAATAGAAAGAAGTCTTTCGAGAAATGGATGAAGACGAAATTGAAAGACAATCTTAACGGGAAGAAAAAACAAAAAAACGTCAAAAACTCGAAAGAGGATCATTCTCTTACTGACAGTCCTGAAGTCAACCCCACAAAGAAAAAGCTGCATCAGAATTGGATAATAGAACATAATAAAAAAGATGAAATTAAACGTCAAAAGCATTTAAAAAGTTTAAAAAAGAATGCAGATATTGAGAGAGAAAAGCATGTAAAGAAAGAAATGGCGGAGAAAAACTTCAATGTTTGGTTACAAAGAAAGTATGAAATAAGCATCGAGGAGGAGGAGAAGAAGTATAAACGGCAAATGCAAACTAAGCCCCGTTCATTGCCGAAAATTTCAACGCCGGGAATACAATAACACTAAAACGAATCTGAACACTTGTACATGAATGTTTTATAGTAATTTTGAATACAGTTTATTTTAACGATTTATAACCGAACGCCACCGTCCGTATAATCGAAAAGGCAAGAAACCCTGGGTACGGGGTTGAGAATTTTTAACATTTGTAAATGTTTTCGAGTCGGTGAGTTAAACAATGGACCTTTCTCGAATTTCTGTTTAAAGGCGGATTTACACACATCGAATTTTTCGCGAGAAGCTAATTTTTCGCTCGTGGACCGTTGTTTTGAAAAATTCGATTGCGCAATAAAATTTCGCTTCATCGAATTTTTAGCCGTCTACAGAGTAGGATTGAGTTCAACTTTTTCGCTTGTCAAAAATTCGCTTGTGATAGACAACCAATCAAAGTACACACAAAATGCTGATTCAGTAATAATTAATTTAGTAATAATTCAGTAATTTTATAAGTAGCAACTTCTTAAATTTATTCATTTTGTTTGTTTACAACTAACCATGAAAAAAGTAATTCGAGCACCAAAGTTTTGTAAATCGAGATGAGGCGATTTTTCCGCCGCTAAAAGTTCGAAACATTCGCGCGGTGTGTAAATCCGCCTTAAGCCAACAAATATCGCCTCGTTTTAAAGATTTTAATTATCCCACGGTTGAATGAAATAATAAGTAGATATTTTACGTTTTACGCGAAACATTCGCTGTGTGTAAATCCGCCTTAAGCGATGCATTGTGTCCGAGCTGTCGTGTCTAACCTCGCTTTTAATATTTAAACTGCTTCTAATTATTGGAGTAGGAATTGAGAATAATAGAGATGAAGTTATAACGTAATGAAATCAGTGGAACAATGAATCGCATGAAAACGAGGTCAGATATGAAACTCGGTCGCAGTTTAGAGTTTAAACTGAAATTCTGGAAAGCTCTATTGTGACAAAATCTCGTCGCTTTCATTTTGGCTTGATAGAAATGCGTTGTATAAACATACATCGCATCAAAACACGACCAGTTTTGATAACAAACCATCGGGTTTTAAACTTTAGTTCGGGAAATGATTTTTTATAGGGCAACTAAGGTCTGACGTCACTAGTAATGTTGCTTAAAAAATGATCCAAATTTAGTAGTGGTGTTGTTTCATTTGTTGCTAAGCATTAATCGAAAGTACATAAATGTTCCATCATGATCATCTTCTTGTACGTTTTGCTTGTTTAATTAAAATATCAAGAATAAAGTCTAGGACATTCAAATCATTCATACAAGCTAGTACTACAGCCTTAGTGTGACAATCTAGCGTAACAATTATGAGAAATGTGATGTAGCTAGTGTTGCATCATTTCAAAATTTCATGTTGCTGATTTATGTAAGATCTTTGTAGTACTGTTGCTTAACTTTTTGAAAAAATTTACTAGTGTTGCTTATAAACGTGTTGTTTATATAAAAAAAACAACAAAAAAACGTGTAAATAGGGATTGCTATTGTGTTATATGGCCTAGTCAGCACTGCCAGTTTTATTGTGTTGATATCCTTTTGCTTATCTAATGTACGATTTAATTACCTACTAATGATCTCAACTGTTCAAACTCTTGACAGAACGTTTAATAGCTAGTAATTTGGACAATAGAAGCGAGGTGAAACGAGATTTTGATTTGATCAGAAAACAATGTTTAAACTGAAATTCGGGAAATATCTATTCACTTCATTGGATAAAACCGGATTTTTATACCCCGCATGCACAACATTAATAGTTTTTCGATTCAGATTGATAAAAAAGCGGATCTCAAACAAGTTAAAAAATTGTCGACTTTTTCCTGGTCAATTCAGCTTTTTTCTAATCATTATCTGAAGCACGAGCGCTTCGATTTTTTCAACCAATGAACATTGAGTATTCTGGTCACATTGTGTTCGCAAGAAAGTACAAAACAAAATGCAAATCAAAACAGTGTGAACCAAGAATATCTCGGATTTTTCTCAGATGTGTCCAATAAACCTCACGCCCTAACCTTTGACACTAAATTGACCCTACGCCCTAACCTTTGACACTAAATTGACCCTACGCCCTAACCTTTGACACAAAATTGACCCCACGCCCTAACTTTCGACTCTAAGTTAACCCTAAGCGCTAACCTTTGACACTAAATTAACCCTATGCCCTGCAAAGGAGATCTGGAAAGATTCCGTTGTACAATTTGCAGATCAAAGATTTACAATAGAGAATCATCTCATGGTTCTAAAATAAAACTGTCCTCACGTATTTAATAGAGACCTTACGAATCTACGACGGCAAAGAAGACGACGACGTACAAGATCTTCATCTTCAATGAATCACAAAACAACAGAAATTGTACACTTGGGTTAAGAAGTTTGTTTATGATGTTTAGGAGGTTTGTTTCTTGGACTTAGAGAGACAGAATCATGAAGTAACCAAGGAAAATGTATTCGAAGTACTGCTATTCTCACGCCTTCGTTTTGACGACGACTTCTAAACACTGCTTTTCATGTTGTGTGTAGAACGTGTATGATTAAAAGCATTTCCCAATCGTATAATGTGAAATGGACTTCCATTCTAAAGCAAATCTTGAAGTAAAGTGAATCTTTTGCCGTCGTCTTCGTCGTCGTCCACGTTGCCGTCATAGTTTCGTAAGGTCCCTAATAATCCAATTAAAAACGCACATATCATATATATCACATCACGAGACAAACATCTTCTCCAGACAGACCTGTATGAACATACATATGCTATGAACAATACCAGTGAGTAAAACTCGTCAAAAAACACTGCGATGAAGAGCATTTTTATTGATTTGTTCAATGGGATAACACGAGTTATAGCATGCGTTTGTTTACATATCTAAAGTAAACATAAACATTATCGTGATGAAACTGGGACACGCACGAGCATTAATTGACCTTCTTTTCCATTTTCAGTATAATTTCGCAGTATTAATATTGTTCTGTGGTAGAAAACCCCTTAGAATATCTTAGTAAAGTTTGTTTCACCTTTCATTGTGTATGCTTGTTGATCAGAATCTTCTAAGTAATTTTACATAGGTACAACAAATATCCTTCCCGGTAGGCAATATCATCAAAAAGTCACTGTGACGAAGGGCGTTTTTAGTGTAGATGTACTTGCGTGTAGATGTCTATAGAAATACACTCCTTCGCAGGGCGAAAACCAAGGCGACGAATTTTGACTGCCTTGGGTGGCAAACTTCGTCACCCAGTAGAACCTATTTTTACAATAGTTACAATACTGTAGTAATTCTGACAGCACGGACGGTCGTATGTGGAAATATCGCATATCGTATATCGAAAAGGCAAGAAACCCTGGGTACGAGGTTGGTAATTCTGAGTGATTGTTATGCTAAGCTTTTTTGTGATTTAACTTTAAGAAAACTTTGCAAAACTGTCAGGAACCTGCAAAGCTTCTGCAATAATGAAGATTTTGGGTTATTATAAAGAAATAACCTTGCACATTGATGCCTGATAATAGACAAGTACCAATATAGATCTAATATTTGGACCATGACGAATGTTGTCAATATACCATTATTAAATATTCTTGACGAATTAATTTGCTGCTGAGGTGGATTAAGGAGAACTTGAATGAAATATTCTCCATCAAAACAATGGAGCTGGGACCCATTTTCTGTAACAAAGCTGTTGTAATGTCCGAAGTTAAAAATCACTGCGATGGAGAGCAGTTTTATTGAAATAGTGCGTACATTTCTAGAGAAATGCACTCCTTTGCTTTTTCAACAAATGTGCCCACTGGGATTTTTTCTCTAGACTATGTTTATAATACAGACCTCGTTTTGATGGTAATGCAATGGTAACTATCCTGTGATATGGTTAATGGCACAATAACTGATTCAAAGTTTTCGCAAACATATGTGGAAAACTAAAATTTGTTGTTTATTATTTATTAATGCGCGCTACGTGACATATCTTGCTGCTCATGTATTATGAAATTTTAGTCGACGCCAAAATACAGTTCATTGATTGGTTCATTCATTTAAGATGTTGAGTAGTGACGTCCTCAATCCTACCCAGCGGGCAAAATCGTCAAAAAGTCATTGCGACGGAGAGCACTTTTATTGAATTTCTGTGTATATTTCTATAGAAATGCACTCCTTCGCAGAGATATTTTAAAAAATATGCCGGCTGGGTATAAGAGACTTTTAAAGTTCTTCACAGTTACTTGATTATTCAAGCCGTGAAGCCGATGTTTGAAATACTGCTATTCCAAATAAAGATGTTTCTTTGACTTTAACTTTGTGCATCTTTGCATCTCTTGTTAGGTGAGAACTATTTTGTTCTATCTCCATTTTTGGAAAAATGAGCCACGATTGTTTTCAAGCTTTTCAGGATTATTTTGTTCTTTCTCCGTGAGCTTTTTACAAAAACAAGCTCAAAATCTTCTTCAAACAGCAGTCTTATCTTGTTAGTTTCTTACAGATTCAGTGAGGTTGTGAAATTTAAAACTTAATTTTCTCAAAATTGGAAATAGAACGAAATAATTCTCACCTAACGATCTGCTAGCACTATTCACGACTTCGCTTTCATTCCAAAAACTTTCGCTCAGGCAATATCAACTTTTTGACTCCAGAAGCTTAATCCATGATAAAAATTACATCAGAAGCTAATTTTTTTATTATTATTTTTTTTTTGACCAAACAGGTTAGAGACTATCCTTATACTCTTATTTCAAATGAAGATGTTTTAGTTATCCCAGTGGGCCAAGTCTTCAAAGCTCACTACGTACACAAAAAGTCAGAAAAAGTCACGAACATTTATTGTCGCGAACACCCTAATCTGATAAAAGTCGCGTACATTAAAAGTCGCAAGACGCCATTTTGAGAAAAAGTTTGTACGCATAAAATCCTGTAAAATACATAAATAAATAAATAAAAATACAGGAATATCGAGCAGGTTTCCACACTTGACGCTTCGAAACGTTGCGACAAAGCTAGTTGTTTTTATACACAATTCGTAACACATATGAGCTACCTGGTCCTGGAGTATGTCTTTTTACTGCAGGAAGATAATTACTGAAAAATCTTTCATCTTGGCTGAATTTATATGCTGATTTCTTTCCTGTTTTGTCTTATATTGATTTAATTGTTTGTTTACTCATTTATTGCCCACAAAGAAAATTGAAAACAAAAAACACAGAACACGTTTTCTTTTATAACTTTTAGGGGCTGTTCATATGGAGGTGAGCTGGCCCGGTTAGCCGGGCTAGCTCACTTAGCAGAGATCTCACTGTCATTAAGAAATCTTTATAAAAATAAATTGTGTTCATATGAAAAGCGGGCTGGCTCACTTAAGTGAGATCTCATTTCATTTGACCGGGATCTCACCTAGGTGAGATGAAATTTGTTCATATGAACAGACCAGCCCGGCTTAGTGGGATAGATTTTAGACAAGTGCGCACGCGTCGAAATTCGAATTATTGTTTACGTGATTTAAAAAACATTCTCCAGCCCGGTTAAGTGGGATGAGAAAAGCCATATGAACGCTGGGTGAATTTCATCTCATTCAAGTGAGCCAGCCCGGTTAACCAGGCCAGCTCACCTCCATATGAACAGCCCCTTAGTTTGAAAACAACATATGGTGCTCGTGGGTTGATCACTTAGCGACTTCACTTTTCGAAATTTACGTCAAATGTGACACTAAGTTTTTCTTTCATGCGATTTCCTGTAAAGAGGAAACTGCTCAGATGAAGCTCTAATGCCAGCTGCTATGTCTCAGAGAATCTAGAGGATCAAAAAGGCTGTTCGCTGAACAAGGTGACATAAATTTGATCACCACCGAATGTCAAATACAACGCTGAATCATAACTGTATTATAGTGATTTTAGTGATTTTGTTATTAACCGCCCAGGACTCCATTAAGCGCCCCGTCCGTATAAGCGCCCACCGTAAAAGTTCAAAAAAAATTATAAGCGCCCAGGGCGCTTAATCGGTCATTTACGGTATCGGAAAGGTAAATCTTTGTGATATCATTAATTGTCGAGGTAAATTTTCGTTACTTCCAAAGATCATCTCAATCATTTTCATCTCCATCATTTTTAAGTTTTCGAAAGGGTGATGCACGTGCAAATAGTAAAATCGAAAATCGCAGCGCATGCCAAATTTTCAAATGCGAACTACTGGCAGAATGCAACGACATATGATTATTAATAAGTAACTGAGAGGTTTTCCATCCATAATGGTTGACTATTCTGCCCGTCGACTTGCAACTAGTAGTTCTCTTACCGCCAGAGATACGTATAGCATTAATGGACTGATACGCTGCTTTTAAAGCGCATCGGAGTGGTGTATCGAGATACGACATGACTAGACTCGAACACGGGTCGCGGCGGTCACACTTAAAGGTACTAACCACTACACCACCGCTCCGCTTTATTAAAAATATCTCAATGGAAAAATAGAAACCTTTGATGAACCAAACAGATATTCCAAATGAGGTGATGGGGAAATCGCTTAACTCAGTAACTATAGGATTGTATGATGGTGGTTGTATGTCATAATATGGAGATAACAGAATAAAGAAGGGGCTGATTAAGAAAACAATCTAAATTTTTTTCAGAAAGTATGGATGCTTTCATAATCTGAGGATTTCTAGATGCAAGTGAGAAGAATGAAAAAATATATCACAAACGCGAAATCTCATCTTTCGCTTACGACAATACCGATAAAGGAAATAGTTATCTGATAAATTAAAGTTACTTTTCAACAAAATTATCTACATATCTTACACGTGTTTATAAAAAAATAAGTTAATTTTTGGATCTAGAAATATCAAACTGCTTGTCATAAACAAAACAACAAAACCTTCCGATAATAACGTAACAACGTCGTAAATACGTTTGTTCCTTCTTCCTGTAGAAACATGGAAACGAAACCATAATAAACAATAAGCCGAAGAAACAACCTATCATCTAAGACAAAACAAACAAGTGTAACTCCAGTTTTATTTACCCCAGGCATCTGAAAGAATAAACGGCGGCGCAATATAAATCGGATAACAAAGATGTGCTGTTAGTATCAATGGGTTGATAGCGGGTGGAGGCTGTTCTGCAATTTCTTTGTTACGTATTTGCGAAACCTTTTAAGTTTTTGCTTTTTGTCTTTTTGAAGTTCATTTTCACTGTCGCTTAGGTCCTTTTTCCGTATTTGTCGTACCAAACCAGTAAAAATGTCCTCAACGTTAATCCGATACGCTGCTGAAGTTTCATAAAATGGACAATCAAATTCTCTAGCTAGTGCCAGACCTTCAACAGTTGATACTTGTCTTTCGTGAGATAAGTCCAATTTGCTTCCCACGATTACCATGGGAATATTTTCATAATTTCGACAACTTCTCAAAGTAGCTATGTTCGTTCTCAAGTTTTCGAAACTGTTTTTACTGTTGATGGCATATACAGCAACAAAGCATTCACCCTGTTGCATATATTGCTCTTTAATCGACATCTGAAGTTCGTTCTAAATAAATAAGTAAAATTCCTGTTTAAATTCCTTTCTTAATTAACAGATCAGTCTGCGTATTTGTTCCCCCCTAAGACATTGATCATACTGTAAAAAAATGAAAATATGCTACAAACATAATATAAATAATTGAACGCCATAAAAAATCTAAGCAGACACGCGAACGAACCTGAGGAGCCGTATCGAGAATATCCATAACGGCAGGTTCCCCGTCTATGACGTATTGCGTCTGGTAGGCATCTTCGACAGTCGGATCGTGAAAGTCAATAAATACGTTACTGACGTATTGCATCGTTAAAGCTAAAAGAAAAAAAAAAAAGAATTAATTTTATAGAATTATATTTTGTGTTTACGATGCAGACATATAAAATACGGTGAAACATAATTGTAAACAACAAGTCAATAGAGAAACCACAATGGTGATTAATGTTATTGATTTGAACCAAATTAAAACATTTTCAATAAAATTTATGAAAATTTAATAATGTTTTCCTACATTTGAACATTAATTTTCTATTATTCATGACTTCATAAAATCAATGAAGGTAAAAACAAACCCAAATTGAACCCCAAGTTTCTCTCCCCCTACACTTATCCTTTTTCATATCCAAACTTGAAGAACTACAATCTTCAAATTCATACAAAATGAATAAGTTAATTCTATTTATCAATATACTTTGGCAACACAACAGGGTGGAATGTAATACAGAATGGAGATTACCCTCTTCTGTGTTTAATTCCTTAAAAATTATACAATGTAAGGGTTTCTTAAAAAGTATACGATGTAAAGGGTTGAAAGTATATACCTGATTTCCCAACGCCACCATCACCAAACACAACCGCTTTATAGACTCTTGAATTTATTGAGCAAGGCATGTCTTTTTTCGTCACTATTTGTATAACCATTTGAAACCAGTTACTACATCACAAGAGTACCTCTCACTACATGGGCTCGTGTTGTTTTGAACGGAGAATTTAAAGCTTGAGTCTTATTTATCATTTATGAGAAAAATTCAAAACAACATCTTTGAATAAAAAATAACTTTTAAAGTATTGACCCTCCACCGTAGATGACAGAACAATAACAACTTCGGAGAATATTTCGCGAAAAGATTAAAGACACGAGACGAAACCTAAGCAATAAAAATCTGTAGTTTGTAATATGAGTGATAAAAAGCAAAAGTTTTGAAATAGGTTTTCATGGGAAAAATCGAGAAAAAAAAAACAAAACAAAATATTAAGCCTGATGGGGAAGAATCACAGACGAATTTAGTTAAAATAGAGACATAATAGTTTTGTTATGACCACGAGCGATTAGTTAGAACCTAGTCCCCTTGTTTTTAAAAAATAAAGTTATTTTTTCCGTTTTTGCAATCAACGCATATTATGAACGATTGAAAGAGATCAGCATGCTAAATAAACTCCATTTACTTATTTTGTAAAACTCACACCTTTTACTAGATATTTTATTCCGCTTTTAAGTTAATTATTGTTCACGTATTATTTATTGCATTATTCATAACCGTCAGATGGGTGAAGGAGTCAAACGTGATAAAAACACTTTTTTTAAACTCTGGTTGTTTTTTGTGTGTTTAAATTTAAAACCTTTCGCAGATGTTTCTCTGACAAGGCAACAATAGCACTAAACACTAATTGCGAAGTTTGGGGGTCACCTCTTGTTAGGTAAAATTAGACCTTTCGTTCCTTCATACATAGTCAATTGGATACCGAAATGGGTCAATCATAAAGTGTATATTTGTGACACACGGTATTCATCTAACGGTTTGTAATCAGCAAAGAATTTGTGTGAGGCCAAGGGTGAGGCCTCGTTTTTTCAAGCAGTTTTGAGAACGCTTTGAGAGTTTTTTTTTTGGTTTTAATTCTGTAGATGCATCACACACTCCTGGTTTGTTTGTGTTTATAGAACATTGAAATTCAATTTTCCTTTTCTTTCTATTTAATAAAAGCCTTTAAATGAAGTTGCCAGTAGCCATCATGCCTGGTAACTATTGAAACGTGTGATCGGAATATTGTGACGAAAAAAACAATAAAACTTGTGGTGGCTTGAAACTTATGAAAAAATTCGCCATGCTTTTTCCTAGACTGTAAACAGGATAAAACAATATAAAAGGACAATGTCAGGGTTATCATAATATATGAGTTTCCACGCTACCATGATCTTCAGATTATTTGAGCAGCTTAGCTTATCAACTAAAAACGTGACATTTGTTGAGATTTGGACGTGTTCAATCCAATTTGCCATCGGTCTTTTACATAATCAACTTAAGTTTGTATACAAAACATTTTGATTTCTTCCTGCTGTTGTTGTTATTCTTGTTCATTTTGTTTACATTGATGACGCGTTTTTCTCAACTGTCAGCCATAGTCGCAAACAGGATGTTTACAAATTGTTTACAAAATCTTTTTATAGTTATTTAGACATAATTTATAGGCTCACTATGGGCTGACAGCGAGTTAACGAAACCATGGACACTAAAATCGGGAAAAATCATACTTCTTTTAATGTGACAAAGAAAAACATACAAAAGGTCAATATTAGTAAAGGAAATTATGTATGATATTTGCAAGCGTACACATAGTCAAAATGTTTCATTGCATTCCATGACTTGTTTACATGGCTATCATTTTTTGTTTTGAGTGCGTAGATGGTAAAATTTAAAAAAACTTGTTATCAAAATAGCAACAACAAAAACTAACTAATAATAAAGAACATGTCAATAGCAGAAAACTAATAACAAACAGAGTCCGGCTGTTGTACAAAACACACACACACACACCCACACAAATTTTGTTTGGTTTCCTGCAAGGTCAATTTTCGTTAACAATATGGTACATATAGTTTATCAACACGTTGTCAAAAACATAGCAGTTTATAAGAAACTTCCATTCCTGAAGCTTGCGTACCTTAGAAAATCAGTGGCGTAACTGAGTTAAACATAGGGCGTTTTTCACATATTTGGGCTTAGAACACACGATCGTGAAGCAATTGGCACACTTCATACCATAGCAACAAATGCACAAGGCTATTTATACGATTTTGTTGACAATTAATGATTTATATAAATCTAGTAAAAAGAATATCGCATGAAAAATTGTTTGGTAAGAAAAAAGGGTAAGCTAAATCTGAGCCACCCCGTCAGTTACGCCACTAGAAAACCGTAGCATGTTCAACCTAACGGAGAAATTTTATAAGATCTAATAGGCCTTTGGCGTAATAGGTGATTTTTAAAAGGTATATTTACGCCCTCCGATTATTCGTATATGACATGAAACCTTTTTGAAACCTTTCTAGTGTTAAAGGACAAAATCTTCAAAAAATCACTGCGATGAAGAGCATCATTATTGTATAGAAATGCTGTCCTTCGCAGTGATTTTTCAACAAATTTGCCCTTGAAGCTGAGATTCTTATACAAACATTTGTAAAAATTGTGTCATAAAAATGTGTCCTCAACAAAGTGACGTGATAAAAAGGAATTCTTAGAGTACAAAAATATTTGTCAATTTATAAATACAACAAAAAAAAAAACAATCCATAGCTATATAAATACTTTAAATAGAAATCCTGAGAATTAAATATACCCAAATATGGTTACAATATGACCATATATGGTTACAATATGACCATACAAGGTAAAATGAAATGATCAACTATGTATAGGCAAAATGATAAAACAATAAAAAAAATACAAAAAAAAAAGAAAAGGTTATTGCGTCAGGTTTAATCCTTAGCATTCTACTCATGCGTTGATGAAAAGGCTTCCATATCTAGCCATTACGCTGAACACTTCGAAAACTATCAATAACGCCTTTAGCGGAAGCATGTGTCATCAATTGGGAATGTTAACGTACGTGTCAGAAGCCAGTCTTTGAGGGTTATATGTGCGAGGCGGAATGGGTGGCGGGGGACCGATATCCGCCTTCGATCTTTGCGCCATTTCTGAAAAAAAAAACAATGAAAAGCATCTTTCGAATTTCCAAAAATGAAAACGTCTCCTAACCCAGTCGGCAAAATCGCCAGAAAGTCACTGAGATGGAGAGCACTTTTATTGAAATTGTGTGTATATTTCTATAGAAAGGTACTCCTTCGCAGAGGTTTTTTTAACCAATGTGCCGTTGGGAACTGACTATTTCAATAAAATCATAGAAATACCATTTCTATATAAAACAAGGTCGTTATAGCCTTGTGGTACAGTGAACACTATAATTCGACTTTCCATTACTAGAACTCTCCATAATTCGAACTGAATCAGTAGGTCCCTTCAAGCTAAAACCTAGCAATATCACTCTCCATAACTCGAACTCTCCATAATTCGAACAATTTTGTTTTCCCCTTCAAGGTTCGAGTTAAAGAGAGAGTCTATTTGTACTTTCTTGGACCACTAACAGTTTGAGCTTTCGAAAAGTCAATTATAACGTTAAAGAGAGTGCACTATGTTTGTAGCCGAGAAGGTCGCGATTGGTGAGAGGTATGAACGGATCCTTTCCACAATAAGGTGTAAACTATTGTCTCTTATTTTGAAGTCAGATTTGATGTACATGCGAGGAATTGGGGGAAGTACGTAAAATGAAGATCGGATGATGAATGATAAGGCTATGTCAAACATTCTTCAGCAGTCAAACTCTAACAACAACTGTTCACATTAAATTGCTGCCACTGCGTCAAAAATATAGATATACGTTAAAAATTGTTTCTAATGTAGCCAGAATAGAGTAAGGACTATGAATGTATCCATATAAGTCCCTGCGAGAGGTCCTTGTCCTTCTTCTTATAAGAATTTGCGTAGTCAAGTGCAAATAGAATACTCAAACCCAGTCACTTTCTACTAATCGTTTCGTTCTGTCAATTTAATGTAGATTTTATGGAGATTTTGTAACATTTGATGTATATAAATAACAACCGGAATCGTAGATATCATTTACGTACGACCAACCGTTACCAAGAGATCATCGACCAAAGAATTCACTCGTCCCTTAAAAACTTTTTTATAAGGGACGTAGAAAGCCTCAGTTATCTGTATTGTATCTCGAGATATTTGCCCTTAAGTGAGTTTGGTTAAATGAGTTTGGTTGGGAATGCAATGAAATGGTTCGTAGTGACAATAAAAAATCGTTTAGTGCTACGATACTAACAGCGAAAAACACAGATAAAATTTTCCCAATTAACCCAGTGGGCAAATTTGTTGAAACATCACTGCGAAGGAGTGGATTAGAAATATACGCACTATTTCAATAAAAACGCTCTTCATCCCGGTGATTTTTTGACGATTTTGCCCACTGGGAAAACGATCACTAATTTTTACGTACAAAAAAAACAAAAAAAAAAAAACAAAAAACAAAAAAAAAACAGGTACAAAACACATATTACCAAATCAAAAGGTCTAGGGCGGTGTAAAATATACACAGATCCAGCAAACCTAAGAATCAGACCAGAATATCGACAAAGAAGTACTGATCGACACGAAAAGAGCTTCTATGCTAACGAGTTTTAGGCGGTTTGGAAGTAACAACGATTGTCTCGTTGAATTTATTTATTCACGAATGTTTACCCAGGATAGCCCCTTCAGTTCCTAAAGGTACTGTTATCAATGAGGGTCCTGCGAAGGAGGTCCTAGAGCAGTTAAAGCCCCCATTTGGACTAGGGAAGCTGTAATGACAGAAACCGTTCAACTAGACAACCATCCTAGATATCATTCCTACCGTCTTGCTGAGTGCTAAGCAGAGAGGAGTGATTCACACTGTTATAGTCGCTGACATGACTAATAATAAACAATTCCTCATTCTTATCATATCAGCTCTTCTAAACCTGAAGGCGCTCAAGTATTCATCATTGTTCCGAGTGTCAAGAGAAAAGTCTTGAAAATAGAGGAAGTACGTATATCGAAGATCCGGTGATGAATGATAAGGCTATGTCAAACATTCTTCAGCAGTCAAGCTCAAACAACAACTGTTCATATTGAATTGCTGCTATATTTGTTATTGTTCTGATTTACTCAATCGAATACATCAGACGTCAGTAATGACTAAAACATTCGTCACTATGGAAACAGTTGGACATGCCCCGTCGTTGAATTCGTGTCATTCCCTGCTTGTTGACAAAAAAATCAAACAAACATTCTTCAAACACCACAAATTTTGCAGCGATTATGAATATAACTATGAAAACATTTTTTGTTAAGTAATAAGATTGAAAATAGCTGATAAATTATTCTGCAGAAATTACTACGAATGACTATTTTTAAGTGGGTAAAATACGGTAACCGACACAACAAATTTTGCAGCGATTATGAGTATTACTATGAAAACATTTTTTGTTAAGTAATAAGATTGAAAATAGCTGAAAATATACTTTGCATAAATGAGTACGAATGACAACTTTTATGTGGATAAAAGTACGGTAACCGGGGGTGGTAACCGTTGACACTTATGACAAGAGAGGTGCCTGAGGTGCAAGTTCAAACACTACCACCTTTGTCTACCTAAAACAAGGGGAGGTATCTTTGTCGCAAAAACAAGAAAAAATACCGGGAAATATTTAAAACCATGGGCACACCTTTCGCCCAACAAATTTTGTGATTAACCAGTAAGCTCATTAATTTTCGGGTGAATATTCGGTTAATTTCGGGACAACTCGCTATGCTCAAGTTGGCAAAGGAGGAGTGCTTAAACAACATTCACATCCTTTTCTTCATAACCAATTGAACGCGAAACACTTGCGTAAGCTTATGCACAATTTCTTCATAACCAATTGAGCGCGAAACACTTGCGTAAGCTTATGCACAATTTCTTGTACGTTATTTGCTGTAACTAACAAGCTCTTTGGTTTCGCGCCAAAATGGACACGTGGATCCGGTGTTTACATAACCAAAGGGAAACAATCGGAAAAAAGAAATTTTATTTCCACTGTGTTAAGAGCATTTTTATTGTAATACTGTGTAATGCACTCCTTCGCAGTGATTTTTCAGCAAAATTTGTAATTTCTTTTGACGATGAAACAAACTTTTATTCAAGCAAGAGTTTCACGCTAAAACAAAACGTACCGGTCCAAAATATCAAATTGTAGTTGAAAGCTCAAAAACGTAACTCGATAATGATATTGCTCACTTACCAATTGCTTCCTGATTGATGTATAGTGAGTCCTCTTCCTCTCCCCCTTCTTCGTCATCATTTTTGGGTTGTATATACATGTTGTCGTCAGGGATCTCGGGCAGAGGTTCGTTTACGTATGCTAAAAATAATAGACTTTCTTAAAGCAGCGATGGTGTAGTGGTTAGTATCTTGGAGTGCGACCACCGCGACCCGATTTCGAGTCCCAGTCAAGTCACATCACGATACTCCACTCCGATGCGCTTTAGTCGGTGGGCGGAAGAACCAACCATTACGGATGGAAGCCCAAGGACTAAAAACGCCCAGTTACTTACTAATTAACATAAACTATCGACCATATACCTAGTTAACAATGGTATCACAAAATCTTTTATCTCCCCCCCCCCCCCCCCCCCCAAGAAAATCTCGCTCAAAGATGAGTTAAAAATGAGAAAACGAAGACCTAACATCATTACAACTTACAATGTTTTCGGGCATCTCGTTGGTCACAATGTGTGGGAGAGGGCTGCCCGTTATTTACCAGTGTTGGATATTCACTCTTATCGAGGAATGGCGTTTCAAGTTGATCATCGGTTAAATACCTCTCATCATCTGTAAAGAAATGTAATAAAATACAGGCATCCCAGTGGACAATATTATCAAAAGTCACTGCGACGAAGAGCATTTTCATTGAAATTTTGTTTTTTAACGAATGTGCCGGCTGGGTTAGAAGATAAGATATTAAGTTATATTTACCTTCGTTATTCTGCCGCAACGCTGCTACTTCAGCTCCCGTTAGGTACTCTACCGAACAAGATAGATTCTACAGCTTTATTACTTTGGAAACGACATCCCAGTGGGGAAAATCGCCAGAAGTCATTGCGGTGAGGAGCATTTTGATTGAAATGGTACAAATTTCTATAGATACGCACTCCTTCGCAGTGATTTTTCAACAAACTCGCCCACTGGGATACCTTATCGGGAAAAAAAAAGTCGGTAAAAAATTTAGTCGGGGAAAAGTTTAGTCGGGGAAAAGTTTAGTCAC
Organism: Turritopsis dohrnii; assembly: GCA_027922465.2. Lineage (NCBI taxonomy): Eukaryota > Metazoa > Cnidaria > Hydrozoa > Anthoathecata > Oceaniidae > Turritopsis > Turritopsis dohrnii. The sequence goes on along the minus strand of BQMF02000074.1, from coordinate 989,475 downwards.
CTAAGGAAATTTTAGTCACTTTTCCCCGACCCATTTTTGGAATTAGTCACTTTTCCCTGACTAAATATTTTCAATATAAGAAGAAAATAATCAAGATATTACAATAACGTCTGAGTTATTGTATACCTCATCGGGGGAAAAAAGTCGTGGAAAAAAAGGGGAAATTTTTGGTCGGGTGTAGAAAAGTCGGGGGAAAATTTGGTCGGGGAAAATTTTAGTCATCCCCCTAAAAAATTGGTCACTTTTTCCCCGACTTAGTGCATATTACTTCCAAGATTTACGAATAACAAAATGAAGTCCAAACCGTTATCCTGATTCATGTAAGGTTTCTGTCCAGGATCAACTCTTCCCATTGTATAATTTGTACTGTCTGTAATGATGTATAAGGTACAAAGTTATGATTATATTGGGGATTAACACTGTGGAAAAAACGAGAAAACGACATTAAATTTACCTTCCACGTATTCACCATCAAAAGATGAGCGCCCAAGCTTATCTGAAATGAACTGGAAAATCAGAAGAAGAGCAAGAGTTGAGAGGAAGTGGAAAATAGAAGAATATTTACCGCCTAAAGTTTTCTGCTTGGACAATGTCGGGCGCAATCTTGGCTGTTCCCCTATAAAAGAAATATTGTTTAGCAGAAATACTAACAGTAACACAGCCAATGATTGGATAATGGAAGGATATACTTACTTGGTCTTGGGGGCATAGAATTTGTTCGGCTCACTGGGAAAGGCTGGTCTGCAGCTGGTCGAGTTGGAGAAATTCCTGAAACTCCTGTAAAAAACAGCAAACAGAAAACTTTTTTATCTTCATCTTAAACAATACTGATAAGATGGGGTTTTTTTCTTGAATCACAAAAAGATATTTCTTTCAGTTATTCCAATAATGATGATGGAAACAAATTTGTCCTAATTATTCCTATTTGGAATGAGGAAATTTTTGGTAAAATCATAAATATGATTACTGAGAAGGTCTATTTACCAACAGAATGACTCTTGGATTTCATGAAATCACTTGCCGACGTAGATCTTCTTTCTGAAGAGATTAAACATTGAACAGCAAAAGCATTTGTTTGCTATGGCACTATACTACACTATAGTACAGGTACAGTAAACTTTCTCTTATCCGAACACCCAAGGGACATAAAAAAGCGCTCGATATATGGAAAGTTCGGGTTACAGAGGTTCATTTACAAAGAAATGGTTAGTGAACAGCCCATGAAATTCATTCCAATTAGAGAAAGTTCAAATTATGAGGTTCGAGTTATAGAGATTCGACTGTATATGTCACCACACCACACAACACAACATTCACATAAACATTTCTTCAAGAAAAAATAAAACAAAAAATATAAATAAAATATAAATAAAATATAACCTGGGGTGTATTCATATTGGTTACTACTTTTAAACATGGAAGATCTAAAGCTTGGTGGACGAGTATTTTCTACAAAAGAAGCGCGAAATGTTATAACCTGGTAAAGATTTGACTTATGACACCTACACGATAAAAAAAAGGTGAATAATCAAAACACATAGACCTTCAAGGCGCCTTTTATCTTCAGCTCCATCCCCAACTCCACGTTCTAAACAGAAATAAAGACAATGCATGAAAAGCTTGTAGAGGTACGATAAAAATTTTTAACATTGTATTGATTACTCAATACCTCTTTTAAAGCTTTCCTTTTTCGTCTCCTCAAAGTTTTAATACAGAACGAATTTCGTCTAGCTACAATTCTGGCAAAGACTTTGCTCATTCTATTACTTATTTTCATCGAAACTTAATAACATTACCACAGAGGCTCAAGAGAACAAGAAGTATAAAAATACATTACTTAATCACACTTGCAAAGACAACAATCCAAACTTTTTTTTTATTTTTTGTCTAATTAGTCGCTCAATACAAGGTTTAAAACCACTAATGTGTATTGAGGTACAAGGAAGAAAGGTGACGATGAACATTACATTTTAAGTGTTGAAGATTATAATGAGAAGGAAAAACAGACTTGGGTTAAATTCCAGAGAGTGGAGGAGCGAGGAATGAAACTTTGTTGGTAAAAATTTTTTGATGATTTTGGGATGCTGACAGTGTGATCATGGCAATTAGATGAATAAACTTAAACGCCTTTGAATATAACAACAACCTGTCATTACAAATCTTAGTTCCGAACATATTTCACTGAAAATTCATACATATTACTTTTTAAGCCAGTCACTGCTTATGCTAAAACATCATTAAAAGCAAAGAGAATTAAGTTCATCTACCTGTCAAAGGCCTAGGACTGAAATAAGCCTTATTCTTTGTTTGCATATAGAAGCGAACAGCATCTTGCGGTGACACAAATAAAGTTTTGATCTAACAAAACAAATTATGTAAGCACAATCACTTCACGAAAAGCTAAATTACACCAGTAATCAACAAGACCATAAGATCTTTCTCAAGAAGGAGAGAAAATAAAATAAGCAAGATAATTCATAATTGCATGCCATGCTGAAGGCAAAAACAAAATGAAGATTTGTGTCTGTGATGTTATAATCACCTCTGAGTCTTCAAACTGATATTTAGACTGACCAACTGCTTGTATTTTATGGTGTTTGATTTTGTCGGAATCTCTAAAGCAAAATCAAAACAAAAATAAAGAAATAATAATCATTTAAGCACATTTTATATCATTATGGTACTGCTATATTCGGCTATTACAGGCAAATAAAATAGAAATATTTTCTCCTTATTTGGTCAGAATACTTTGACTTTGATATCAAAGACATACATATCAGCTTAGATCATTCATTGCCAATATGGAGCTCTTAGTCGGAGATATCTGCAGCACTTCAAAACACATGATTATTGCAAGAGTATTTAAGAACAATTTACTAACTTGAAAGTGAGGGTAAAGGAACCAGCTTCGCTGGAACAATCTCTGAGAAAATAAGTGCCAACTGGTTCTCGATACAAAATTTTGACGGCCTCATCTCGAGTTACTGGACCATGATACCATTCTGTTGACAAAAGACCTTCTGGTTGGAAAGTTCGTGGTCTTAAACCAGATCTAAAATGACGGGAGACATTTCTACCATACTACCATTCAAGCCAAATTGTCATACTTGCTTGCTTAACTTTTTGGAACCTTGTTTCTAACAATATCTTCACCTTCTTTTGGTAAGTACATGAGAAAACACTTGATCTAGAGATTAGCCATTGTTATAAAGAGCAAATTCTCAGAAAAAACATAACACACAAAGAGACCATGTATAGTTCCCAAGCACATGTTTCTAGGAAACTACATTAGTTAATGACCACTCCATCCAACTCTATTAGATTATTATTTGCTACGACAGGATGATTTGATTGCCAATCACTTGTTAGTTTTGTGGTAACTTATCGTTAATTTTATAGCCAAACAAATATCAAGTTAGTGAATCAGCTTGTACTGTGTTTACTTACAACGTTTTTTCCTTTCCCAGCAAAAATGAGTCACATGATTTATTTAAGATTGGTCCCTAAAAACATTTATCGATAATGTAACTTACAGCCATGAAGATATCATCTAAATAAATACACAATTTTGCTTTCCTGGCTGAATCAATAAGGCTATTGAGTCTAGAATTGGATTACTTATAGTGGGAACTCTGCAAAAACATTGTTGTGCATGGATAAAAGTTTTTCCAAGTGGCTTTAAGTAAAGAGAACAAAAAACAGCAAGTAAGAAACTTCACCGAGTCGGGTATGTCGACCGAAACAGATAATGAAGATGACCATTGTTTTGAAGGTTCACTTCCTAATGTTTTACTTTTTCCTATAGATCCAATAAAACTTCCTAAAAATAAAAAAACATTAATATCGAATATTATTAAAAAACATTGTTGATTTCGATGTCTTCATACAACCATGTTTTTGGACTCATCATTATGTCATCTTTTTTTATTTTTTATACATAATATACATTACAATAATACATTCACTTACTGCTGCTCTTTCTTGGCGAAAATGATGCTAGCTTGAAGGATCTGATATTATTCTGCAAGTCTGGTAACTCAGACGGAGGTTGCCTCTGAAACGAAAAAGTAGTGAAAAATGAAAAAACTAATTCAACATATCCAGTGGAGTAAGGAAAAGACACTACTCACAGAAAAATCTATAATGTACTTTCAATCAAATAGAAAGACAATCATTTTCTTAATAGTTCTTTTACAACATGACTTGGGTCATCCCCCCTTCCCTTCTCATCATGTAAAACATGTTTTTAGGCAGAACCATATAATTCTAACTTTTAATTTTATGTAATCAAAAGGTCATTTATGGCTAATTTTTACTAATAGAAAGATCTTGTGTCAGAGGTATCTCTATAACGGAAATATGGCCAAATTCACTTTATCCTTTTAAATTTTGCAAAATATAATAAGTTTCATACATTTCCAACCAAATCTACAAGTGCATAAATCCAACGTTCTCTTGTGATATTATCATCTGCCTTTATTATATAAAAAACAACAAAAAAACAAGACCAATTGGTTAGCAACTTTATTTAAACATTTCTTTCCAAATTCATGAACAACAGCCGAGTTTATTTTCTCACCATAAACTGAAGTTTAGATTCTCCTAAGCTGATGTCGAATTCACATTTCATGTGTTTGTCTCCTTTCACTGAGACTAATGTGACATTTTCTTTTAATACATCTATGTTGTATGAACCGACAAACTATGAACAAAAAAACACATTACTAAAGAAGAGAAATTGACTTTCCCGAACAAACTTCTGTTGTTATTTCATTAAAAAAAATTCAGAATTAATACCATTGAAATATCTACTTAATTTACACAAAGTTGGTAAACTAGGAGTTCACGCTTACGTGTTCTCTGACATGTGTGTTAGAATCTTTAAAGCAAAATAAATACGCAGCAACCACATTATTTGCTCCAAGAATCTGTCCTTTAAGTACACACCACATACGTTTGAACTAGAAAGGATACAACAAAAAAACCTTTAAACTTGTTCATCTGGAATTAGAGTTTCTAAAAAACTTCGATGATGCAACAATAAAAATAATTTTATAAGAACACGAAAAAAAAAACAAGGCTGTTCCAAAAGTCAAGCCTGAATTTTCTTGTAAAATAAGAACAATTCAGGCTGAAAAAGGCTCAAAAAATAACAACAACCAGCCTGTAATAATCATGCAATGAAATTTATAGATTTTGGTGAGTTTTGGTGGTTTCCCTTAACAGGACATTTTCTATTGTGTCCCTTAAAATGGTAATCCCTGTCATTGAAATTAGCTTAGCTCATAAAATTATTGGATTGGAAATCACCTTTTTATCTTTCTTGCATTGCAGCCATCCTTCGATGTATCTTTTCAATTCTTTCTCATCTCCCTGCTGCTCTACCTCTGAATTCATTTTACATAATCTAAAACACAAAACAATATTTGCTGGCAAACACGAACATGAAAAACTTTAGAAACTTTTCATTCCAAACAATGGTGCGTATGCATTAAGTGCAACAATTGATCATTCTAGATTTTAAATAAACATGGATAAACAAGATGATAGATGATAAACAATATAAAGATAGGACCAAGATGGCAGTTTTGCTTTTATATAATGTTCTAGTATCCCAGTAAAACATTTTACCAAGTCTAACTTCGAAAACCATGTGTCAAATCCACCTTTCCCGTGTACATACCCCGTGACGAAAAATTAAATCAAGGAATAGCGACTCAAAAGTGTACCCATGTTATAGAGCTCGAAAAACTGATATCTGATATCAATATCAATATCAATAATTCAAGATAACACAAAAGCAAAGAAGAAACGTAAAACGCGTTCGGAGTGTACCAAGTAATGGTTACAAAGAAGAGATTTAAAAGGTCTCTATACTAATTTGGTAACAGAACGTCGAAATGAAGAAGTTGCTATATACACCAATTACTTGAGAATTAGACCAGAAAGATGTCGATTTTTTGCTCTCTAATTCAAAAAGATATTGCTAAAAAGGATACGTTAATGAGAGATAAAAATATTTTGTTTTTTTCTCTTTTCCCTCACTTGTCGTATTGTCTACTTCGATATGATTGGTTAATTTTCGTACGATGTTGTATGAATGTTAAACATGTTTAATTTTTTTTTGTCTCACCATCATACGACACATTTTCGTACGATTTTTTATGTTTGCACAGTGTGATACAACCTGTACCACAAAAATCGTATGAAAAATCTTACTGTGTAAATTGCCCTTAAATTGATTCTAAATTTTAAAATGTGACTTTCTAGAAAGTTTCATTCATTTTATACAATTCTTTCAAGTTTGAAGTTTAATCAAAACTCACAAACATGACGTCACAGTTGCACGTAGATATCCAGCTGTAATTTTCACAAATCAGATAGCAGCTAAGACTTTGCAGTGTTAAGTTATGAAGGAGAAGAACATTTTTGGACATGTCACACTTTAGCTTTAGCAGTTTATATCTAAGTATATTAAAAATTCCAGGAAAAGCATTCGGATGTTGTAAAACAAGTGGGAAAGATAAAGTACTTTGCAGCGATATCAATTTCATGAAAACTGTTCCGAAGTTGATAACATGGCAAACATATACACCAACGAAAAAAACCTTGAAAGTTAGTGTAATACCAACAATTTTCCAACATAAAAAATATAACATAATTGTTAGTTCTAAAAACTGTTAGTTCTAAAAATTCTACCTCCTTGAAGAGAATCCAACACAGTGATGGAAACGAAGTAAAGTGTTTTTGAAATTTCATTTCTATGCTATCTTCGTGCGTATTTTTAGACTTAAATAAACAAGACATGGTTTACATTAGTCTTTTTCAATTTTTTTAAAGTTTCTTTTAAAAAAATAGCTGAAAAGTCTGGTAATGTGTTCGGAGACTAGCATATTCTAAAATGATCTTTGTGATTTATCTTCTTATCTGACCTGGTTTCTCTTATTTTAGAAAGTTCTAAAAGTATTATTGAGATCACTTAATGTTTCTATCTAATGAAATTATGGCATACTTTAATGGTAGAAATTTTCACTTGAATTTAATTTCGCATGTGACAAAAAACTTTTTTTACGCATACTAAATTTCGTGCACCCAATAAAAATGTTTATTTCGTGTGTATTAATTTTCGTGCAAGCCGTATTTTCCAAAAAAAGAAACCTACGAAAAATAAAACTAAGTAACTGTAATTTCAAGAGAATGTCCTTTAAAATCTTTTCAATTAAGAAATTTATCATGGCTCGGGGGGCTGATGTTGAGGCGCAGTTAACAGCAACCCATTATAGGCGTTCTCTTCTCTTAATGATAGAAGAACTGATATTAAGTTCATGTATCATCACTCAAATTATCCTGGGGGTCAAAAGTGCAAAGAAATCTAGAAAAAAACAGCACTAATTTTTGTGCATAGCCCTTTTCCGCATAACATTGATACTAATTTTCACGCATTTCTGACTTTTTTTGCACAAATGCATGAAAATTAGTACACACAAAAATTTCTACCAATAAGGTAATGTTGGCATTTCACCAATGCAAATTTTTTAGACGACTTGTTATACTCCCAATAAACTGGATTACATCTGAATGACATTATATTCTTTATTTTGTTGGTACAAAATGATATTAAGGATGTATTGATCCTTTATGACAACATATATGCACGTAACTCATGATTTAAGTTTACATTGATCTTTTCAGATACCATAGCGATTACGTACGAAAAATTTTGTTTTTAAGAAAACTTTCTAGAAAGTTTCATTCATTTTATACAATTCTTTCAAGTTTGAAGTTTAATCAAAACTCACAAACATGACGTCACAGTTGCACGTAGATATCCAGCTGTAATAATCATAAACTCTACATTGATTTAAGTTTACATTGATCTTTAATTTAACGTAAGAAAATCATATTCTTTAAGCACTGATATGTACTGTCAATCTTCTTGATTACGAACGGAATTTCCAATAGTGCAAACACAAAATGTAAACAAAGATTTTGATCTCCTTTGGGCTGGAGCCATTGTCTTCATCTTATCGATCTCATTCAGAAGCGCTTAACTTAGTTGGCCCTGATCTTTGTGCTAATCTTCATCCCCTCACACATTTGAGAAACATTTCTTCCCTGTCTCTTTTCTATAAATACTTTCATGACTTCCATCAACTGACTCCTTCTCGCAAGACTTTCTCTCGGAACACTCGTCTCTTTTCGAATTCTCATCCTTTGACTGTTCAGGTCCCAACATGCCACAAGAACTTTTATTCATCTAGCTTTTTCCCTCGGACTGCTCTCCTCTGGAATTCTCTCCCTCATAGCTGTTTTCCTGCTGAGTATGATCTACAATCTTTTAAAACCAAGGTTAACCGCCACCTTGCTCTGTCTTTATAACTCTTCTTCCTTTTCTCATTTATCTCATCTGTTTTTATAACCCTTCTTCCTTTTCTCATCTTGTAGCTCTCTGCCTAGTAGTGGCTTTGGCCTTGCACGGAGCAACCCATCTTTTTTTAAAAAAATGGGTTGGTTAAAAAAAAGATATCTATATAATATGCTCTAAACTTACCAAAATCAGCACACATATAATTAAAACTGAAAGGAAAATTTTATTTACAGACAGTTGGAGGATGTTTTAATTTGCTACTATTATGATTAGGAAAGCCATTCGTAATAAAGGATATTGGCAGTATAACTTCAAAACTGATCAAATATTAAAACATTAAAATCAAGCATTAAAAGTGGTCCAGAGTAGGCACACATTCTTGATATTGAAGCCGAGGAGGAAACAGCAGAGCTTAAGTATCCAGAGCTCAAAAAGCATAACAGTCCATACATGAAACAAACAAAGATGTTTTGTATTTAGAGGGCTTAAAGAATCTCATGTATCTCAAACAAATAAATATACCTTCTTGACTATTCTGTTTACAAAACGTTGAGAACTTCTTTTAGAAAAGAACTAGTATCCCGTGTAAAAATTTTTTACGGGTTTTACTGCTGAAAATGACGTCTCAAAAATGGTGTCGAAAAATTAAATCACGGAATAAAAAAACAGAAAGTGCATCAATGTTGTAAGTACTGTACTCTCTCTAAATTCCCTAAAACCCTAACATTAAGAAAAAGAAATAATAGGTGCAGGTACCATAAAATTCGTTTGAATTAGAGAGAGATAGAATTTTGAGATCCTAACTGTATTACTGAACTCTAAAAAATATACCAAAGCATATATGATCGTTCAGTGACAACCAACCGTTACCGAGGTATCGTCGATCAAACATTTGAGTGACATCAAAGCTCTGTTCGTCACTCCTTCGTCAATGTCTCGTTGGCCATATATAATGTCAGTTGTTTTCTTAGAGGTTGTAGAGATATTTTCCAAATAACTAATTGAAGAAGCAATGCAATAGTTCCTCTGACTTAAATATCCACTTAAACAGACGCCATATAGATCAAACATTTTTCCAGGTTTGCAATCAACACTGGAGTGCAGAACAAAAAATTCGTTTTACTTGGAAAATCTGAAACCCATTAAAAATAAAAATACGCGCTGTGCGTCCACTTTTTTAACTTTTTACATAAATTGTAGAAATTGAAGATGCAATGCAATGGTTCCCCATGATTAAAAATATCTAACGTCAATACAGAAAAAAACACTCTTCACACTTTTAATTAAAAATCTCTAGGTATTCCGGCTAAAGCAATTTTAGTTCAACACTGGAATTATGAACAGAAAAACTTTTTATCAGAAGATCTGAAACACATCAAAATATTCATAATAAATCTTTCACGATACGATATATGCAGGTAAAAATAAATTGAGCGTACAGGTAAACAACAAAAAGATTAAAATCGCTGTAACTGTTCATGGAATCCAATCCCCATTGTAAATAAAAGCCAAACGCGAAAGTCGTAAAAGTGTCAAAATGTGAATTTTAAACAATTGCGATTTTCTTTACGAACCCAGAGCGTCAAGATTAAAAACCATGATATTCATTTCTTCAATCGCGTATTATTTGAAAAGTAATGACGCAGAAACCCTATTAAACCCTATTACTATAAGAAAAACAAAACAAACAAACAAAAAAGTTCTAAAGCGTACTTACCCTAAAAATATTAATATATCTTAATAAACTTTCGTTGTTGTCTATTGTTTCTTGATCTTGCGAACAATCAAAAAATTTGAAACGATGAAAATGCAATGTAAAGGTATCTTTCCTTATACTAATCGTAGAAAAATATTAACCGTGGTCTGGCACACTTTTATGAATAAATGGACGCGAAAACGACACGAAATTTTAGAGAGTGAGCGCGTGAGAAAAAGCGGATGCACACTCGTAATTAGTATATAGATGGTCACAATTCAAGATAATTATAAGTTTCTTCTATGGAATTTTTTTTTTTGCATCTTCAGATATGTATATCGATCATTTAAGCTTTTTTCACATGCACGTAAAATTTTACGTAAACTCTTACGACTAGGACAATGTTCATTCATTCTCTTCTTAAGGAAAAGTTTTCGTAAGGTCTTACGGACGTTCATGAGCCCTTACGACGATTTCCTTAAAAACAAAAAATTTTGTTTTTAAGAAAATCGTCGTAAGCCTCCGTAAGCCTCAAGAAGAAAAAAACATTCGAAAAATTAGATTGAGCGTTCGAAATGATGTCTTTTGTTCGAAATTACATCATTTTTTGCTAATGATCTATTTCCAAACGTTCCAAAAGTGTATTGTATTTTTTATTGCAACAAATTTTAGTGCATGTGAATGAAAATATCCGTCAAGGCATTTTTTCGTGGTAAGAACTTACGGTAAAAAGTTTGTTTGGTGTTACGACAAAAACTACGTGCATGTGAAAAAAGCTTTAAAGAAACTTTCGGAAATTTGAAATTGTTTCTTCACTTATATGCATGCTATGCATAAGTTTCATTTATATATATGCACAAATTTTCAAAAACCGCTAGATAAACAAAGAAAAACCAAAGCCAGTTTTAATGCATTTCTGACTTTTTGCAGACATCCAATTAGGCTACATTGCCTAAATAAGAGAATAATACAAAACAGATCTGTATGTTTGAAATCAGCCATTCTGCGGACAAGGAAGAAGAATATTCAGACCATGTTAAGGATAGTGCAGGTTAATTTGGCAATTTATCAAAGATTTTCAAATTAAGATTAGATATCACCCAATTAATTAAGCTTATACATATGATTGATAGTGGTGTTTGAAAACTTTGAAACTGCAACATGATCTAAATTCAGTAAGTGGAGAAAGAGAAATAATTATGAAACTCAATGGCTCTAAATTCGCACATTTGTGAAATTGATCTATTACAGAAATTAAACTGCCATCAGTTTACCTGTGATAAACACAAAAGGATTGAAACAAAGAACAATGTCAAGGATATTGGGGCAATTATGTCAAAGGCCACCTTAGTTAGATAGAGTTGAGTTAAAGGTCTGGTGAGTAGCTGGATATTATACTTTGCACTTTTAAATGCAGAGGTGAAACCAGCATGTTGCATGGTGAAGTCACTTGTATTATAATCCTTCAACTTGATTATTGTTCACAGCTATGGTCACCATGTACAAAAAGAGTGGAATCCAAATGATACAAATGCTACAAAGAAATTTTATCAAAAAAATAAATGGAACTTTCTCCACTGTCATAATGGGAATAACTTAGAAAATGCAAACTGCTTTCCTTTAAAAGAAAAAGAGAAAGATACGACATTATTTATGTTTGGAAAATCCTGGAAAATATTGTTCCAAACTTGGACTATATGAAAAATAGAACATCATCCAGAGGCATCTCTACCTATAATAATATTTGTCTTGGTAGGAAATGCAAGTGCCGAGACTAGAGCATGGATCTTTTCCAAATGTCAGACATGTTGCATTTGGCCTTTGTATTTTTAATTCAATTCGAAATCTTACCAACTGCAGTTACCTGCAAACAAAAACTAGACAAATTCCCCAAATCTTTGATACCCAGATATTAGATAGGCAAGGATCGTCGAACAACATTAGAGACATGTGTTGGGCTCTCTGAGTTGAATGTCTGATGAAATCACAACTCAAAATCAAGGTAAAACAAGTACAGAGACACCGATGTTAAGAAATAAGTTTATAGTTTCTAAATAAATAGATTATATACTTACTTACTTTACCTACTTACATAAAATGTGTGTGAGATTTATTTCGGTTGGCATCATATCAGAGAACTTTTTGAAATTTTAGGCTCTGTATTGTAATAAAATGCACTCAGCAACTCAAAAATCCAAAATGTGTGTGTCAAAGTCAAAGATTGTGAGTGGATATACATAATTGCACAAGTATAATGGAAAATGTTTGGACATTCTTGTAATGAATAATGAAAACAAATTTAATTACCCTAAAGCGGGGTGACTTCGATCAGTAAAAATAAACTGTTTAAACTCTGAAATTAAAGCGCATTTTTCACATTTTCTTTTAGATTCTTATTGTAGAAAATCATCAGAATCGTCTTCAAGCGAAACAATCAATTTCTTTTGAAATTAACAACAAAAAACATCAAAATTTTCACCACTCACATTGGTCGCCGCTCTACGTCGTATTCAAGAGTTTAGCCTGGACATTTTTGGTACATATGTGAAGTATAGAGGCTGAATGTAAAGAAGATTATAATGTCTGAAAGAAATTCTGTTCTTCACTGCTATATATATTCTGTTTTTCTTTTCCTTATTCGTTTATCAATAATCTCGTGTCTATAAGTTACATGTTCGCAAGAACTTCGTGAAAAGTCGTCGTATCTGTTTCCCCATTATGATAGATCTCAAAAATTTTGTTTGAGATATATACAATGAAATTTTACTGTTAATTTCATTTTGTATTAATGAGGGTCATACGTGTGAACGTCGTAAATAGCTTTTGTTTTACTAACATTCGCTGATCTTTACAGTCGATAATTACCGTGGATGACAAATGGTGGTGTGTTAATATTGTAAAAAACATTGTCAAATACAGGGGTTGATAAATTTCTACAGCATTCATACGTTGACGTATATAATATATTTTTTTCACGTACGGCAAAAGATTTTTAACATACATATTTCGAATCAAAATATGTACGTCTTATAAAAATACATTAATGCAACAAAAAGTTTATTATCAATGTTTTATTATTCAGTTTTACGTTCTTTATTATTATTATTATTATTGTTTCGCTTTTGTAGAATTTCAACTACTTTATCGACAGGTTGAAAAAGTTTGATTTTACGACGGTAATTAGTTGGTGTAAATAGGGTCTAATCGTAAAACACCAGCAAATTAATTTATTAAAAGACAAAAGAATTATACATGCCGTGAGCTGTGTTAACATACGTTTTTTTATAATAGCATGAAAAAACAAGTAGAAAAAAACATGTGTTTCTTCAAAAAAGAAAATGTTTTTAATTATAATTTCATGAAACGAAAAATGAATTCGAACAAACAACTGCCGAAGGTAATAAGAAGGTCTGAACTGAGATTTTACTAACAAGAATAACTTGTCTATTTTCAAGTACTTTTTCTTCAAATTTTGATATCACTGATTAAATATTTTATTTTTATTTTATCATCACCCCTGCTTAAATCAGCAGTCGCTTGTTTTTTTAGTAAAAACATGTACAAACATGTCACAAAAGAATGAGTGTGCATCGTGTCGCTCTTCTCCACTAAAGTAACGATTATAATGATAATGTTTTTTGTCATGTGTTTTTTGTAACGACGAAGAGCAAACAATTTTCCTTGCAATACATTAACATCTACTTTGTTCGATGAATTCATTGAATATTGTTAGGAGTAATGTAATGACTTCCAGTGTACTGAAAGAAAATGCCATTCATTTTATTCCCATACAAAACAAGTAAAAAATAATGTACGCGACCTAATATTTTATAAAATTCACGTTTATACAAAATAATCGCTAGTTGGTGTTCGTGCACGAACAAGTAATGTTTTTCCATCGTACGTTGACATCGAAAAAGCCCTAATATTTGTACGTCACGTACACACGTACACGATTTGTACGGTTATTTCTCTGGAATTACAAGTTAAGTTAATGTGGAATTTTGCACTGAAATAGAAGAAACATGTACCGTCTATCGTCCTAACTTCGGACATCCTTCCAAACTTCGGACATAAAAAAACATATCCGCAAAATACGAACCACATCAGTAAAAGTCCATACTGCACTGTGAATTAAACTATACATCTTAAACTTGTCACAACTAAACTTAACAAAAATGAAACACTTAAATTAGTTGACTGTACCCTTGAGACGAACGTGATTTATTATTACACTGCGCGTTTAAAGGCGAATATCCACTATGGATAATTGTCCACGGACATAAATACAAACATACGGAGGTGCTCATTACGTAGAGAAGAGTATTATACAAACATACGCAGGTGCTCATTACGTAGAGGATTATTGTAAAATCATCATACGCAATTGATTAGTATCAAAGAAAAAAGTCGAAAAAAAAATGTATATAAACAAAACATTTCGCTAAACGTTCTCTGGTTTTTCGCTTGGTTCTCTGGTTACCTGGTTCTCATTCAGTTACATATAAAAGATTCAATATATAGTTATTTCAAAAGTTAATACAAGTAGAAACCGTCTGCTATAATACTATTTTAAGTTGTTCGACAGGATTGTTATTGCAATTCCTTGAGGATGACATTTATCGTTATTTTCTACACGCTTATTTACGCTTCACGCTGACTTTATTGCGTTTGAACACATTATTTTATCAGCTTTATCTAATATTTTAGTACCGTAAGATGGGGTAACTTCGGAACGCGGGGTAACTTCGGAAACGAACAAAAAAACGGCTGTAACTTCACGAAAAATTAATGTTTTTCCATACTTTTTTCGTTTTTAGCTCCGTCGTGATGTCTTCTCTGGTTTACCACAAGAAAGATGTAGAATCTTCTTTTAATGAAGAAGAAAATGAAGAAAAACAGACGTTTTTCAGTATACGTCACTTGAAGCCGTTTTTCACAATATTTAAAGTGATGACATTGTAATTATTTTTTATAACATTTAAGTAGAATAATTGAATGTATCTTATTTTTTTGTTTTATGTGAAATAAGCTTTTCTTCCTCCAGTTATTTGGTTTTCAATTAGCTCTTAATTTTCGCCGTTCAGGATAGCTTCTTACAATAAGCCGTAAACCGAAGTGAATCAGCTGATAACGGTATGTCCAGCTGCAATTGTCGATAATTAATAATGACTCCCATGCGTACTACTAGGACATACATCACAATCGTACTACAAATGACAGTGCATAAAAGAATTAATTGCTTTTCACACTATTAAATCGGCTGTCATAAAATTTTTAACAATAATTTTGATTTAGTCGGCTCTTTATATAGTTGTTTTTGTTATTGAATCGGCACTGCTTAAAAGTAAATGGTAGACGTTCCGAAGTTTCCCCATCTCTTAATTTTCAAATTTCAATGTTTATGTGATGATATCTTTATCGTTTCTTCATTGATCATTTTGAACTTTGGGTATCTAAAAGGCAGCAATACAAGTGCTTTACTCAGTAAGTTTTATTATTATTAGACTCCTACTTGTTAAGTTATTATAAGAAAAGTTGAAAAATCGTCCGAAGTTACCCCATCTTACGGTATTTATTGTGACTTGGTTTGATTATGTACATTTCGTTTACCAGACAGGTCTGTTTATTTAGCGTGTCCGAAGTTTGGAAAGATGTCCAAAGTTAGGACGATTGACAGTAGTAAGGTAAAGTTTCAGAAGTAATGGTTTAGTATTTCGGAAGTTACTTTTAAAATAGTGGCAAAATTGATCAAAGTCCCTGCTTTACGGTATTTTGTTCTCATCAAAAGGACTTTGGAAATTGATTGCTTGTTTGTAAAATCAAATTGCATGAATAATCACCATCACAACACACAACAACATTAATACACTTTGCTCTCTCACAAAATCAATAATATTATCCCTCCTTTTTCCCCCCGTTTTGCCTTCTTTCCACATTTTGCATTTAGCTTAGTATGAGTCATAGGCTGAAAATAATTTGTGATAAGAAATTAAGCAAATAGCTGATCTTTCCTTCAAAGAAATACTACAAATTTTAACGGTTTAAAGCTTCTAAAGTGTCGGAGTTCAATGATCAATATAACCTACCATCTATTTTTTCGCAGCTTGTGCGACATTATGAATTTTCAGACAAATGTGATGGGGAAATATTAATTACGACCCCCGACCCCCAGTTTGTTATGAAGGAACAAACTTTTCGTCGTTTTCTGCCGTTTCGTTTTTCGTTTTTTTTCCTTTTTCTTAATGCATGAATCGAGAAGGTGTATTCCCATTATTTCATCACTTAATCATGAAATATATTAACAAATATGCACATATTAATTAAAATTTTGCTGACACATGTCATTTATTAACTTTTCCTGTCCATTCCGTTCATGTCCGTGGAATAACGCCTTATACCACCACTGAAACAAAAATTGAAATCATTGAGAGAACTAGCTCTTTCGAACACTTCAACTAACGGCAACTAGTTCAGACTGTTTTTTAGTATTTTTACGTTTGGGGATTAGTGAGCCGACGCCGTAAAATGGGGATCCCGACCGGCCAATGTGCAGACTGAATTTTCGCAGTCATCATGATTAAGCATTTTAATGTTGTGAGAAGAAGAACCATGTTCTGAAATAAATGATAGAGTAGAAGTCACAATGTACGAGTTTATATGGTCCGTTGTTAAGATTATCTGTACCCACTCACATCTATGATAGTCTAGTCAAGATGGTCTTGAATGATAATCACATAATAGAAGCTGTGTGTTTCAATTCAAGCCATTTTCTTTAGCTCATTTTGACAAGTTGGGAAAAGAGAAAGAGAGAAAGGAGAGAGAAAGGCCACTCATATTTTTTCCCAACATTTTACTTCTTCAAAGTAGCTGTTTGATGAAAAATGTTAAATTCTAAACTAAGAGTCAATTCCACCAGCAAACCAAAGCCATTCAATAATGAATGATGCGTGAAGCATTATTTTGTTTCAAAAAAATTATTGGGACAAAAGAAGGGCGCTAACTTTCTGTACCCCCAAAGATTCTGAGGCGCTATTTCCTTTTCGCACCCCCACTCTCCCGTCCAGGATGTTTTAGGATCAGGGTTAGGGTTAGGGCTAGGATCAGATACATTTAGAGGGGTGCGAAAAGGAAATAGCGCCAGATTCTGATGCAGAATTAAACACTGATTACTGATATCTAACCCTTACCCTTACTTGTTGATCTTGAGACCCAGGTTCTTATGTGATTATTAATCAGCGTCAAATTCTGCATCATAATATCCATATATATAATAAAACAATATAGGAGAGGAGGGAGGTACAATAGTGCAAGCAGTTAGAAAAAGCGTTAAAAAGCGTTTCATACTACTTTATGACAGCCACACGACGAAGTGCATTCATAACTTTTTCTTCTGATTTGAGAATATAAGATTGAGAAATGTATTGTAAAATCGTGAAAGAAGTATAATTATCAATCTGATTTAATTCGTAACTTAGGACATTCACGTTGATATAAATAAATTGTCCAGAACAAATTATTTGTGTTTTTTCTATGAAGCCTGAGAATATGTGAATACAATTCGTCAAGATACAGACGAGGTTCATCGTATTAAAGGCACAAAAGATCGGGAACACAAAAATTCTCGCAACTTTCGCGACATCTTCCTTTTTTAGGATTCATGACTTTATATGCTGGCGACTTTTAAATATTTTCACAAAAAACATTTCACGGATTTGCAGCCATTTCTTTGAAGGGTGAAGGGTGCCCGTGACTTTTTGTGTTATTTTCGTATTCAGATTGAATAACTTCGTTTCCAGATCCCCAAAATAAGTACGCAGTGGCGTAACTCGGGGTTGCTTTGGGTTCTTTCTTCATTTTCTGAAGAACTAAGCCGAAAGGGAAATTTTGACACGGTAAAAAGTTTTGTTTTTGCATAAAGTTTCACCATCCCAAAAATAAAAAAAATTTACCGTGTCGAATTTTCCCTAGAGCTATGTTTTTATGCGGTTGCTATGCTAGATCGTCATCATTCAATCGGATGTATTCAAATAGGACAGTAAAATAAAATTATCGAGGCAATTCTTTATAATAAATCACGATTATTTTGGTGACGAATTCTGGTCGAGTGGTCCTATCTGAATAGTATTCCAGAAGAAGGGACTAATAAAATATTCACTCGTGTTATTAAGTCCAACACAAGCTAAGAAAATATTGAGTGTCATTTATTTATAAACATAATGTTTTTCTGTTGACCCTAATAAACTACAATTATTGACGATCAATGCAAGCCAACAATAAGTCAGCATTTTTGTATTGGTATTAGTTAAGACAACAATTGATAATGATGATTTTGATGCAATATTTGAGGAATAATAAGTTTGGTTTGCTTTATGTATGGAGCTCTCCCCCACCTAGCACACACCCTTACACCTTGTACCACCACCCCACCTCACTCATCTCTCCCTAACTATACAAAATTTTCATCCTGTCCTTGCTTGGTAGTAGTGAAAATGGGCGTTAGGTGCCACAGGGATCATTTTTATCATTGATTACCATTTCTTTATCCATTGCATATGACAAAACTGTTAATTATATGGATGGTATTATTGTATTTTTGACTTTTATAATGTTTTAATAGGTTGCATCAACCACACATTTGGTGTGTAAATAAAAAATCTTTCAACCATCATCCTATTTCTCTAGCAAATTATATAATTCGACTTAGACAGACCGGCAGTATATCTTAAAATGGTATGTTATTGTGGTCCATGATTCTCATTGCTCTCATGCATGTCTAGTTTCATTTACAGTCTTGGAAGAATAAGGCGCGCTATCGCGCTCGCGCACCTCCATACGCTCCTAGAAAGACTATGGAGCGCTTCTTCTCGCGCGCCTGAACATCTGTTACGTTTTTTCCCAGCAGGCAAAAACCTGTTCAAAGTCAGCAAAATAACGTTCATTCAAACGTTCTAATGTTAATTTTTACTGACTTTGAGCATGTTTTTGCCAGTTTGCTTGATTATTTTAAAACTCAATCCACATAATTTCTTCGCAAGAAAAAGTTTCTTTGTATATACGTAAATTGGGCTTTCGAAAGTACGCCACCAGTTCTTTATGTAAAAACATAAAACGCAGGAAATGTCTGTGTAGAGAAAATGTTGACTAAGCCGACAGCCTTTGGGAATACTATCGTGATGTCTGAAAATGTTCATTCATTTTTTCTAAAGTTATTGAAGAAACTTTTTTGCGTTGTGCAAATCAAAGCAAACTAACTTGCAAACGTTTTAATGTGGTCAGTGAACAAATAAATAAAAGTTGTTCAGGTGTTTACTTCATCATGTTGTATTTTTATCTTCAACGATATGTTTTACAATAAAACATCTGGAAAAATTTTTTCTTTTCCAACGACAGACACAACCTTATGAATAATTAATGAGCTTCCTATCAATACAAACAACGTATCACTGACATAACTTTTCATAATATAAGTTTTGATATACAAGCGTCTTTATATAAACAGATTTTTAAATTATCGCGAATTTACTAACGACGAAATTGGTAGTATTTTATCATCATTATCACGCGTGATTGTACGTCCTTGAATAAACGAAAACGATGCTAGCATTCTCACTGTTTAAATGGCGCGTGATGGTGTGCAGAATAGGTGCGCAACGCGCCTAGAACAGGTTGAGGAGCGCTGTTTTTAAAAAATTTGCTGGCGCGTTTATAGCGCGCCAAGAAGGCCCTACGGGCTTCTTTGTTAACGCACCTACTAAAAAATATACTTCCAAGACTGCATTTATTAAAAGTGTTGTTAATTTGCATTTAGTATCGTAACCAATATGATCATGATGTCTCTATTTGGAGTCCCCAGGTAATTGATTTTTTCCTGAGTATAATACGCTTATTTCTTTAAGGTGGTGTGTAATGGTCTAATGTCTTTTAGAATGTTCTAAATCAAATTTTACATACTTACTTTTGTGTTTCAGAGGTTCGAATACGTCAAAAATACAACATTGGCTTTAGATTGTTCCTTATACATTTAGGTTTATTCACAAAATTTTATAAGATACCAAATGTGCAAGTCTCCAAACACAAACACATTACCAGATCTTTTTTGTAATTTTTTTCAAACATACTTGAAAAATTGAAAAAGACTAGAGTAAACCATGCCTTGCACTATATTTATCCAAATCAAAATTTTGTAACAATGAACTAAGTAGCAATGTTGTCAAGCTATCTTTCAGCTCTCTGTTTTTCTTTGACAGGAACCGGGAATTAAAATAGGAATCATGACCTGCCCTTCCACTTGTGTCAGCAAATCCCAATGCTTTACATCCTGGAATCTCCAATATATAAATACTTATGTATAAACGACCATCAACTAAAGTGTGATATTTAAGAAAACTTTCTTCTGTAAAGCAATGATCTATATTTTATTTTGAACCTTTGTAAAAAGTCACCTACAATTTAAAATTGATTTATTTAACAAAAAAGCATTACATAACTGTGAGATTGATGTTAATGCTCCTTCAAAGCAATAATGATAAAATCTATTTTTGTCCACTTATCAAGGGGTAGAATCAAGTCCACCTTTGCTGTTCTTTTTAGTTTCCTTAAATAAATGAATGAATTTAAGTCAAAGGAAAACTTCCGTTATTAATACCTTCATTATGTCACTTGCTTTAATTTTGTGATTTTCTGTTTTGATGACTTTTTGAATGAATAAACTGAAACTGACTGACAAACACAGAGGCAACGCTAAATGCCTTGATGATATGACTGTATAATCATTATGATTATTATGTCATAATTTTCTGTGGAAGTTCAAGGTTCTTCATTCAAGTTCCTACTAAGTCGGTGATCAGACTCCCCTCATTGCATCAAAAGCAATGCCTCGATTTCATTAAGTGTATTTGCCTAATATTTTGTTGTTGTTTCTAGGGACGAATATTTCAAATTGAATATGCGATGGAAGCTGTAAAGCAAGGGAGTGCTACAGTTGGTTTAAAGTGCAAAGATTACGCAGTCCTTGTTGCTTTGAAGGTATTTTTTATCTCTTTTTCTCATGTCCATGATCTCTGCAATCTCAATGGGTATGCTACCACCAGGAGGCCTTTTTTGCTCAAATATTCTTGTGAAGATGACTTCTGATTAAAGATAATAAAATGTTATATGTAGAGCTGAGGGTTGCACCATGCTGATGTCAGTAGAAATAGAACCATTGAGAAATGCTTTGGGAACGAGCAGCTGTTTATTATTAACAAAGCACTCAAAGAAAGTAAAAAAATGATTGGCTCCCTCGTGGAGATTATCTCACAAGAAAACTACTGACAGACTTTTTTTCTTGACCTTATGATAGTCTGAAGGAATTAGCTCAAAAAATAAGTTAACCTAGAACTTCATCCTAAAAAAGCATATTATATGGTTAGAAAGCAAGTTTTATGTAGATTTACCTGTAAAAAGCCTCCCTTCATAGCTATTGAGCAATTTTTTTGGTCTCAAGTTTTGTCAGAGATGGTATTTTTTTCAACTTTGCAATGAAATTGAAAATCGCTATCACTCCTATTTTAACATATACCAGCCGTGTATAGTAGTACACTCTGTGAATCCTTGTTAATAATGTTGTTCTCGTGTTGGAAACCCTCATCACTGATAAAATATGATGACATCACAGTTTTAATGACGTCATCATATTAATCAGTGGTACTTGTATCAATATGAAGCAAGGTAATCAAACAAAAAAAGATAAAGTAACACATTCAAACCTTTGTCTCTATAATGTAACTAACTCACACAACACAGTTTTTACTAGAAACAGATTCAGAGTTCTGAAGGAACTTTAAAGAACTTGTTAGTGGAATTGCATTTAAAATTATGCTAGCCAGGCAAGTTTTTCGAAGCTTTTTTTGCTCGAAAGTTACAAATGAAACCAGCCCGCATTAGATAAAAAAGAAACACACTTCTTAACCTTGTCCCAAAGCAATAAATTAATCATGTTAAAAATAAAATTCTCCAAGAAGTAGCAGTACCAAATATGCTTAATTAGGATTTAGTTCTGGGTTCAACTTTAATTCACCCAGAAATAATTGACACATTGTTTTTCGTTAAATAAATGCACCAGGAATTAACACTTATCAAAGTTTTTGGCCTTTATTTGAACATTATCTAAGAGTACAAACAGTGTTTATGGTAAAGAAATGAAGATACTCTTTTGTCAAGTACAAGATCACAGTTAATTTTTAAAGATCCTTTTGCAAATCTCTGAGTGTATGTCACACTTTTATTTTAGAAAGTTGCTATTTTAAGTAAATTTTATGATCAATTTCTCTTATCATGTGAGACCATTTAGAGGGAAGAGCATTTTTTATGATTAGTATATAGTAGCACCTGACATGACATAAGTTTTTTTTATCACAAGCGGGTAACCATTGCATTGCATCCCCAAAGGAATGCCTTTATGAGAAAATATTATGAGAACCAATATGGATAGCTGACGTTTTTTGGGGGGTTCACGATACAGGCGATGGGGTGACAAAATATCTAGGCCTAATTTTTTGAGGGACAGGTCTATGGCGTCTTCAAAATCTTTGATTGATGATATCTCAGGAGCGGTTGGTCGTAGCAAAATGATACCATACATTTTTTGGGTCAGTTTTTCGAGCTCAACAACAAGAGATACTTTCTGTTCGTAATTCTTTGATTTTATTTTTCGTCACCTATTTTCGACACAGGATTTGTGCATATTGTTTTTGATATGAAAACCCGTGAAAAACTTTTACGTGAGATACTAGTTTACATTAATAAGTTCTGAGAAGTTCTGTGCATACTGGTAGAAATTCCAAAAACATTCGAATCATGCTGAAGGTATTTATTCAAGGAATAACAGTAAGATCAAAGCAAATATTTTGAATCTCTGATTCGTGATTCTGATTCATTTCTGACTCGTGAATTTGAATGACAAACAAGAATTCTAGGTGACATTGCAGGCTATTAGCGGTGAACTGAATTTTCATTGAAGTCACCTATCAATGGAAACTGTTTTTTCAAGAAATTGCATTGTTCTCATTCTACTGTTTGTGTATGATTTTTTTTTCACTTTCAGCGTTCTTCATCAGAGTTGTCATCTTACCAAAAAAAGATTATTCCAGTCGATGAACATGTAGCAGTCAGCATTGCCGGACTGACTTCAGATGGTCGTTTAATAAGGTAGCCAAATATCATCCTAAATGTGCATAGTTATTATAAATTAAATATGCATGATTTGTCGTAGTTAAGCCTTTGAGTATTTTGTTTATGTTTTTTTATTTGCATCAAAGTTAGTTTAAAACACAGGTTTTCTTATGAATGTTTCTCCTTTACTCTGTTTCTTATATTTTTTTCGAAGTTTGTTTTCTTCTCTCTTCGCTCTTACATAGATTTTCTGGGTTTTTTTAAAAACTGTTATATAAAATGTGTATCCTCTTTTTTTGTATCTAATAGCTGTGGTGTTTTTAGATTAAGCCCTATTTACACTTTTTTAAAGGTAAATTGCAATCAGCCCAGGGATGAACAACGGTTCACAAAGTTTCTTTGGACGATTTCATACGAATGACTTTAGATCTATTTGTTTTGCATATTTCGAGATGAAATGCTGCTACCGTTTTGTGTCATTTTTCATTTTCATTTTTTACATTTCATTTCTCATGCTGCAGCTGATTTTTCTGATTGTGCAGAAATCCTTATGCCTGTCAGGGTATCTTGTTCATATTTTGTTGTTCTTCTTTTAGTAACTTCATGAGAGATGAATGTGTAAATTCACGATATGTCTTTGAAAGTCCTCTTCCAATATCCAGGCTAGTTTCAGCGACGATAGAAAGTATCCTTTCTGTAAAACCATATACTTAATTTTTTTTTGTTCTAATTAGCATAATACTCATACTAAGCAACAGTGGCGTAACGATAACGTGTTCGGCTGGCACACCAGAGGTTCTGGGTTCAAGTCCCTCTCTGGGCGAGCACAAATTCTACCGGCTGCGTTCCTGGTGGTACTTCTGCCAGCCTGTTCTCCCGTGAATTCTTTGAATGTTTCAGGGTCAATAAGGCTGGGATGCGGGATTTGTTTGTGAAATTGAAGTTGAATATCGGCTGAGATGGGAAGTAACCGCTTCCCTCATAGTGCCTACCGGCCAGTTACAATAGAAAGTCAGGCTTGGGAGGGGCGAACTAGAATAAAAAAAAACATCGTAAGTGTTCCTACCATTTATACAATTCCAATGTGTACGAAGTAGGAATATGGCAAAAGAATAAGGGCAAAATTGAATAAACAAAAACAAAGAAAATGAAGATTTTGCTTTTCTTTAACCGTGTGCTCAGAGATGCAAAAACCTACCAAGGTGTATGGAAGAAGACCATTTGGCGTGGGAATATTAGTGGCTGGTTATGATGTAAGTTGTAGTTCTTCTACTTACATTGGATCATGTGATATGCTTCTCGAATACTACAACTTCAAGTTTAACAAGTGCTTCATTTTTTTTAATTGTTAATCACTATTTAGAGTCAAGGCAGCCATATTTATCAACTTTGCCCGTCAGCCAATTATTTTGATTGTAAAGCTATGTCTATCGGAGCTCGTTCACAAGTACGTGTTATTTATTCTGACGTTCTCTAATAAAAAGGCCATAACATGATGTATATATTGGTATAATAATGTATTTTTCAGAGTGCAAGAACATATTTGGAAAGGAACTTAGAAAAATTCCACGAGTGTATGTATTATAGTAGTTGTTTAAGTATTCGATTTGAGTGTGAAGGGGATTTGCCATGAAACTTAAAGCTCGTTTGTTGAATGGTAAAATTTCATGTTTAGTCCACATCTCTTAGGCACATAATACACTGAAGGCAATAAATGTCCTCTTTAAGTGCCAAAATTCCTTTGAAATACACACTTTTGAAATGCACAAACTTTGATCAAACGTTTATTTTTGTGTGGAAGTTTGAAAAAAAGGAATTAGCATTTTTTTTTGTTCATACCGATTTGCCGATTTCTTGAGGGAAGTTTATTCTGGGCTCTAGACACGCCTGTGTAAAAGTTTTAATTCATGTCTAAAAACATTTTAGCAACTTATGAAGAAATCATTGCTCATGGTCTTCGCTCTTTACGAGAATGTCTTCCAAATGAGCAAGAACTCACCAGCAAGGTAAGATTCTATTTCCTGCTTTCCACTTCTTTTTCACACAAATATGAGAGATAAGACCTTTTCGACGTTCTTTAAATAATTTGTTTTGAAATAAAGTTTCTTTAATGGGATGCAGCATGATTTAAGATAACAGTGACACGCATAGATTTTTTGTGAAAGCTTAAGTTGCAGTTTTGTAGAAAATTCACCAAGATAAATGTCGCGAATGTTCTTAAAAAAAAGTCTTTCATCCATAAACATTACAAATCCATTTTTGTCGTGTTGAAAAAATTCCAAAATCAGTTTTCAATGTTTTGTTATAAAATTTGATTTTAACTTATTTTTCTATCTAACCTTCTGGAGACTAGTTCTTGTGTCTCAGATTTTAATGTGACCAATATCGGTGTGTTTGTACCCGGATTGAAGTTATGGAAATGATGTAGCTAGTTTCTTGTTGTTTTCGTAGAATTGCACGATTGCAGTTGTTGGAAAGGACAAGCAGTTAACCATACTAGATAATGACGATGTTTTACCATTCGTATCTTCTTCAATTTTTTCATTTAGTTGTAGATTATACCTGCGAATGTTTGTCATGTTTGTCATACCGAATTCATTCTAAAGACCTGAATAATATGAATTCCTAAACCCATTGGACAAAATTGTTGAAAAATCACTGCGAAGGAGTACGTTTCTATAGAAATATATGCACTAATTCAATGAAAATACTCTCTGTTGTAGTGACCTTTTTGACCATTTTGCTAACTGAGAATATACCTGAAGTTAAAAGTGCTGAAAATGTTGAATCATAGGTCGACGCTTATTCATGCTTTTAGTTTTACATTCGAATCTATTTAATTCGAACCTCCATAATTCGAACTCTCTCTCTCTAATTCGAACAAATTTCATGGTCCCTTCATCTATCATTTCTTTATAAATGAACCTCGGTAATTCGAACTTTCCATAAATCGAACGTCTTTTTTCGGTCCCTTGAATGTTCGAATTAGAGAAAGTTTACTGTATTTTTTTTGGTTCAAATTCGACTCGCGATTTTCTTAACTGTATCTCCAGTTATCATTGATCGACCAATCAAAAGGCAAGAAAAAGGAAACTGCTGAGGTAAGCGTAATATTTATCAGTTTACCGGTTTTTGCGGTATGGGAAACAACTCGCAAGAAAATCATGTGATAATGATAGAATCTTCATTGAAATCGCCTAAAAGCTTCATGGACGAGAAAGGATTTTATATGAAACAAACTTACGAATTTTTTCTTTTAAACGAATTGTTGTGAAGGCCTATAATAACTGCTAGGTTTCCACGAAGTCAATATTTACTTCTTGATGTGTTTTTAATGTTTAGGGAGAAGGCGAAAAAATGGACGAAGAGGGAATTGTAAGTTAACATCTCTGGTTGTTTCATTTGTATTACGTATGATTAGTTTCGTGTGTTTGACAATCACTGCGACGAAGTGCATTTTCATTGAAATGATGTGTACATGTATGGGCTTCTCTGAAGAAAAGTTCTCCACCCCAGTGATTTTCAATGTATTTGCGTGGTGGGATAGGTTTACAAGATGTGATCTTTCAAACGATGCAGGGTCTTTGAGATTTTTAACTGCTGCCAGATACTTCTAAGCAAACAGCATTAGGTGCATTTCTTGGAATCGTGTTTCATAAGACGTTTGTGGATGACTTAGATAATCCTCTGCGAAGGAGTGTATTTCTATAGAAACATCCACGCAATTTCAATAATAATGCTCTTCGTCGCAGTGACTTTTTGACGATTTGGCCCCCTGGGAATTTACAAACATTTGAAAACAACACTAACCAAACTAAGCAAATACTGTGCTAACGATTTTTTTCCTGTTTCCTAATCTTCAATATTTCTTAAAGGACAACTAACTACGGTATGAAAAGTTACTCTTGAAATGTACATACTAATCTCAAATGCCACGCCTCTCCTTTAATATCATCTTTCACTACTCTCATATATGGTGAGTAATCCTGTTCGTTAAAATAAAAGATATCTAGCGGATTTTTGCTTTAAATTTGTTCAATGACGACATCAGGAATATCGGTTAAGGTTTTATATTAACACTATTCACTTATGTCTTGTAAAAACGTTCTTAATCGTTTTCCTTTAATGTCAGAAACATAAAATATTCTTTATTTGTTCCTTGTGACATTTTTAAGAAGGAAAATGGTATTTTCATGCCGTTAGTTCTCCTGTAAGGTTTTAAAGATTTGACCCTCGTGTTTCTTACATGTTCAATGTAAAGGAGTGCACTTCTATAGAAATATTATACACTATTTCAATAAGAACGCTCTTCTTCACAGTGATTTTTTACGATTTTTCCCACTGGGTACCATCTTTAAATTCCCATATGATTTCATATCTGAAGTACTTTTGGCTAAGCAAGAGCAGTATTTCTTAAGAAGAAGTACATTTAACGATTCTCTAAATTGGTTCGCGATTCTGTGAAAATTCGTTGGTTTTTTTTTGAGAGGCTCGATTTCCTTACGAAATAATCCTTTTTATCAGTTCAATCACTTTCGATCTTTACTACTTTCTTGTTTCATTTTGTTTTAGCCTGGTGATGCTGGTACTGATGTACAAGCTAGCGACGACCAGCAGATGGAAACTTAACGAATTGTTCAAAGAGATTTTGTTCTTCATTTTGATCTCTATTTTGCGAGAGGAAAGAGAAAAAAATACGGTGATTTTCAAACTGAAATTTGTTGTTGTTTATGTTTTTATTTGTCAATAAACATTTTGTTTAGGCTAGAGCGCGTTTAATCCAAGTGTAGCAACTAAACTAAGCATATATTTTAAATGGTGTTTATGTTACTCCTAGCCATTAATCAGGCAATTTGTGAGACCATCACAAGTTAATCGGGCAGTTTGTGAGACCATCACAAGTTAATCGGGCAGTTTGTGAGACCATCACAAGTTAATCGGGCAGTTTGTGAGACCATCACAAGTTAATCGGGCAGTTTGTGAGACCATCACAAGTTAATCGGGCAGTTTGTGAGACCATCACAAGTTAATCGGGCAATTTGTGAGACCATTACAAGTTAATCGACAATTTGTGAGACCATCACAAATTTATCGAAGGTAATTGTCTTCTGGACCCCTTCTGGGTTAAAGTCTTTAAAATACCCGTGTTTCTCCTCCTCTATTGTTACTACTAGTACGACGAATTATAATCGATTTCGTGCAGTGTTTAAATGAAATCATTGGCACATTCGAGATTCCGACCAAATCTGACCCCAAATTTAAAAGTTTCTCAATTTTTATAAAAGTTAGCACAAAGCACACTGGTGATGGTGGCGAATTTGTGAATCATTTTTCAGTTTCGGAGAAAAATTGGTAATTCGTGCCAGATTTGGACTGAAGTTCTTCTCTTTAAAAATTTTTGGTTGTCTTTGGAGATGACACGTGATGATGTCCAGTGACACGTCTTGAAGTAGCAAAAATGTGCGACTTCTTGTTAACCTTAGTAATGTCACAAATGTTTTCAAGATGTCTTTCTGAGATGTTTCAAGGGAAAGTTCGACGACCCCAAATTGACAGATAAATTCTTGAAACGTAGTAGCATATCCAACCTTACACCTTCGGTGTTCAATAGAGCAGTTTTGAATTGAATTTTCAGCATCACTTTTGTGAGGCCAACGCATATTCCTTATTGCAGTAGTATGATATAAGACGAAATTCTTCACAGTTCTTCTGCAAGCTTGAACGTCAGTGATAGAGTCAACGAAAGTTAGCATTCAGAATTATTTATTCTACTTAATTTCATTTTTGCGTTGCTAGGCAATCTCGAACATGATGACGATCTGAAGGTTGCGTTACTAAGGGCGACAGAAATACACACAGTTGACTCCCTCTAACTCGAACACTGGGTTAACTCGAACTTTCGTTTTCTTGAACTTGGGTTTCTTTAAATTTTCTTAATCCTTCTCTTATAAAACATCCGGCTAACGCGAACCTCAGATAACTCGAACATTCGTTTACCCGATAGATTTCTTCGGATAACTTAAACTTTGAGAATAAAAGAAAATAAGGAGACTTGATTTATAGAAAGATATTTATATTTCTTTCATTTTTGCTAGTTCCTGCTTCAAAATTCCCCTATATTTGGTCTGTCCAGATATAGGCTCAATAGGCAAGACACTTCAGCGACGTTCACGCTTGTGCTAATCTGGGTTAAAAAGTTGACTCACAAGAATTAACTTAAACTAACCCACGTTAACTGATGTTAAACTCATCGTGAGAATCGGACTTTAAATGCTTTCTGATGTCATGTCAGCTATCAAGCCCTTATGATATTATGTAAAAAGATGTTTTTAATGCTGATGGCATGGAAAACTATGGCGCGCCAAAAACCGATTTAATACTTTGTGCATGATTCTCATACTGTCTGTTTATTATAATACTATAACTTGCGATTATGATATAATTGTGCTGGGTTATAAACACTACTAGTATCCCGGGTAAAACCTTTTTACCGAACTTAACTTCGAAAACATTAGGTCAAATCCACCATTCCCGTGTACGTACCCCGTGACGAAAAAATAAATCATGGAATCGTAACTCAAAAGTGTACCCATGTTGTAGAGCTCGAAAAACTGATCAAAAAAGTGTATGGGATCGTTTCGCTACGACCAACCGTTCCAGAGATATCGTCGATCAAAGATTTTGATGACGTCATATCCGCAGTACCAAATAAAATTTAGACCCAAATGCTGCGTCACCCCATCACCCGTATCGCGGACCCCAAAAAACGTCAGTTTTCCCTATTGGTTCTCGAGATATTTCCCCAAAAACGTCGCGTTCGATTGGGGATGCAATGCAATGATTCTCCGTGATCATAAAAAACTGACGTCAAATGATGCCACGTGCTTTTGGAATGATCGTGAAAAAAGTGTCTCTCGCGTCTACGTGGTTTTACGCGCACATAAGAGGACGATGACCGTAAATTTAAACTAAATATATCACTCTCTAAAATAAAAGTGGTATGCACAACGCGGATTATTATAATAAGACTAGTATCTCGCGTAAAGGTTTTTTACGACTTTATTTTCGGGAAGGATGTGTCGAAAATAGGTGACGAAAAATTAAACCATGGAATCACATATAGAAAGTGTACCCATGTTGTAGAGCTTGAAAAACTGATCAAAAAAATGTATGGGATCGTTTCGCTACGATCAACGGTTGCAGAGATATCGTCGATTAAAGATTTTAATGACGTCATATCCGCAGTACCAAATAAAATTTAGGTCCAAATGTTGCGTCACTCCATCACCTGTGGCACCGACCCTAAAAAACGTCAGTTATCCCCATTGGTTCTCGAGATATTTCCCCAAAAACGTCGCGTTCGATTGGGGATGCAATGCAATGGTTCCCCGTGATCATAAAAAGATCTGACGTCAAATGCCCCATGCTATTATACTAATCGTGAATGTGTCTTGCGTGGTCGAACTGCCGCTATATGACCACGATTAAGAAGATTTTGACCATTAAAAGAACAAAAACAAAACACTCTCTAAGTTAAATGTGTTACACACTACGCGGATTAGTATAATAAGACTAGTATCTCGCGTAAAAGTTTTTTACGACTTTGATTTCGAAAAGAATCTGCAGAAATACGACGCGTTCCCGTGTTTGTACCCCGTGACGAAAATTTTAATTACAGATTCGTGACTTAAAAGTGTACCCATGTCGTAGAGCTCGAAAAACTGATCAAAAAAATGTATGGGATTGTTTCGCTACGACAAACAGTTAAAGAGATATCATCGATCAAAGATTGTGATGACGTCATAGCCACAGTACCAAATAAAATTTAGGCCCAAATGTTGCGTCACCACATCACCCGTGTCACCAACCCTAAAAAACGTCAGTTATCCCTATTGGTTCTCGACATATTTCCCCAAAAACGTCGCGTTCGATTGGGGATGCAATGCAATGAATCCCCCGTGATAAGGTAAAAAAAACTGACGTCACGCCGCGTGCTATTATACTAATCGTCAATTATCAATGGTCTAACGAAAAAATGACCACGATTAAGAAGATTTTGACCGTAAATTTGAAAAAAACACAACACTGTCTAAAATAAAAGTGGGATGCACACACGCGAATTAGTATAAGTAGACTAGTATCTCGCGTAAAAGTTTTTTACGGATTTAATTCCGAAAATAATGTGACGAAAACAGGTGACGAAAAATTAAATCACCGAATCTCAAAAAGAGACCGTGCCCATGTTGTAGAGCTCGAAAAGCTGATCAAAAAAGTGTATGGGATCGTTTCGCTACGATCAACCGTTGCAGAGATATCGTCGATCAAAGGTTTTGATGACGTCATAGCCGCAGTACCAAATAAAATTTAGGCCCAAATGTTGCTTCACCCCGTCACCCGTATCGCAGACCCCAAAAAACGTCAGTTATCCCTATTGGTTCTCGAGATATTTCCCCAAAAACGTCGCGTTCGATTGGGGATGCAATGCAATGGTTCCCCGTGATCATAAAAACATATGACAAAGTCAAAAAAGCGAATGGACTTGTTGGCATGTTAAAGGCCGTTTTCCATTCAGAGTTTTTTACTGCGCGGGCGGAATAATCCGCGCGGATTTTTGCTCCTCCGATTAAATTTTTGATTTCCATTAATTTTTTAATAAAGCGTGCTTTTTTTGAAGTGAAAGAAAATACAAACATGAAAGTTGTGCAGAGGTATGAGTTTCTTAGAAAAAAGCTTGTGTTACTTGTGCTTCTTCGCCGAAGACAAAGAAAAAGAAAACGATCGAAATCGATATGGATGAGACGAATATTTTGTGAAAGACCAGAAAAAGGCTTATTTAGTGTTTTGATAAAAGATCTGCAACTTTTTGATGCTCAATACTTTTTTACATGCTTTCGAATGAGTCCTTCGACTTTTGAGAGATTGTTATCATGGATTGGCCCAAGGATTAAAAAATCATCAATGCGCCGAGCTGTAGCATCCCCTGACGAAAGACTTGCTGTGACACTTCGCTACCTCGTTTCTGGTGATGCACAAGTTACTATTTCAGCTTCCTTTAGGCTAAGCCCATCAACAGTTGGGAGGATTTTAAAAGAAACATGTGACGTAATTTGGGAGGCTTTTTCTGAGAGAGGTTTCATGAAGGTACCAAGTTCAAAGCGAGACTGGACTGATATTGCAGATGACTTTAACTCGACTTGGAATTTCCCGCACTGTATTGGGGCTATTGATGGGAAGCATATAGTCATACAAGCACCAGCAAGAACCGGCTCCATGTACTTTAATTACAAGAAGACAGTTCAGTATTGTCCTTATGGCTGTTTGCGATGCTAAGTATAAATTCACTTTGGTTGATGTAGGTGACGCTGGCAGACAAAGTGATTCTGGGGTTTATAATGCTAGTAATATGGGAAGAGCAATCGAAACCAATTCTTTAGACTTCCCCGATGCCGCACAAATTGAAGGGTATGGAGTTGAAAGATTTCCATTTGTGTTTGTGGGAGATGAGGCATTTCCTCTCAAGCCTCATATGATGAGACCATATCCACGAAGAAATAGCCTGAATGCTCCCGAAAGCATCTACAATTACCGTCTATCTCGTGCAAGAAGGATTATCGAAAATTCTTTCGGAATTCTGGCAAGCAGATTTCGAATCTTTAGAAGGCCTATCATAGCAAAAGTATCGAATGCTAAGTCATTTACTAAAGCCGCCATTGCCTTGCATAATTTTTTGATGTCGATATCAGCTAAAAGGTCAAACTTCAACTACTGCCCCTCAGAACTTATAGATCAAGACAACGGATCAGAGCAAATAGCAGGTCAATGGAGAAATGAGACGACAGATTACAGGGGTCTTGTACAAATAAGTTCACAGGGAAGCAATAATCATTCACAAAATGCAAAACTTGTGAGAGAATCATTTAAAAACTATTTCAGTTCAGAATTCGGATCAGTGTCATGGCAAGAAGAAATGATTAACCAAACATCAAATCCCTTTGATGAACAATATTAAATGAAGACTTAGCTTGATTCGAAAAATACTATATATTCATAGTTGCAATAGAAACTATGTGATATCAACAGAATAATAAAGAAACGTAAACAACAAGAATGTGTAAAGTCTAATCTTAATTTAAGACAATCCTATAAATATGAATATCCAATATCTCTTCATCCTGAACAGCTACAAACTTCAAAGTTTTTCGCCTCAAATTTTGTAGTAAACTCCAATTAGCATCTACAGAATTATGTAAATTATGATAATTTTTGACTTTATTAAGAGTCAGGAAATTCTAAGTTAAATAGAATTTTTTCAATTTCAAGTCTGGCCAGGTATTTTTTACGCAGTGGCAGTCTGTCCAATCTATTGATCAAGCTTTTACAAAAGAAGGATGTGTCACTTTCTTCCACATGGATATTTGATTGGTTGTTATTTGAAAAAGATTTCACTGTTTGATCCATTTCTCCCAATACATTCAAAATTGCTGCATCAACATCGTCATTTTTCTTTTGCTTTTTTGAAGCCATCAGTGTAACAGTACTATTTCGCTTTGGATTTCTGGGCGTAGAAGTTACACCATCTGTTTGACTTGCTGCGTTTTCATTTATAGTTACTATTGAAACATTAGACTCTGATTCTTTATTAACAAGTGTGTCTCTCAAAAACTGCAACTGCTTGAAATATTTACAACTAGGAAGCTTGGAAGATCCAGCCCCAGAACGAGTTGCCATTTCTCGTTTAGACAGACAACGTCTGTAATTGTCGCGTATCATTTTCCATTCCTTTTTGAGATACTCAACTAAAAATAAATACAAACTGAAATAAATGAAATGTCTGGTTCCCATTTATTCTCTAAATCATGAATATACACCTCAGCTAGCTGTGCATGACCAGTAGAAAGCTTTAAATGCAAAATGAGAAACTTATAAAGAAGAGGACACTCAATGTTAGAAAGAACAAAAAAAATTTAAAAAGAACTAACCTGTGAAGTGATTTCCAAGTATTTCTTGAATTTTCGTCCAAGCTGCCTTTCTTTTAGGCTGCTCCTTGTGAGAAGCAAGCCCTACATTCCATATACATCCATATTCTCGTACTAAATCAATGAATGCTTCATGATCAAGACTCTGATATCGATCTTGTGTATTATTGTGTTGCTGAATATGCTGACTTTGCTGATTAGGTAGTTGTTGTTGATTCCTCAAACTCTCTAGCATTGCTCTAGCCTGAAAAAGCCTCTGGTTCTCTTGACGATCAAAATCTTCTTCATCAAAGCTTTCATCTTCTTCAAAAGTATCAAGAGCATATCCTTCTTGATGAGGTTGCTGCTGTTGTTGTGGTAAAAGTGCTTGTAGATGACTGTGATTGATTGTAGTCAGATTGTAGTTTCCAGAAAGATCCGCCATGTTGTAATGAAATGTTTTGATTTTTCTGAAATCTGATTGGTTAAAATCGAAAAAATTCCGCGCGGCTTAAAAAAAAGTTCAACATTGTTCAACTACTTTTTCCTGCTCAGCTTCACAAAATTTATCCGCCAAACTTCACATGATGTTGAAACTGCGCATGTGCAAACAAAAATCCGAGCGGATTATTCCGCCCGCGCAGTAAAAAACTCTGAATGGAAAACGGCCTTAAGACGTACATTTATGCACTTGGATAAAGACACCTTTAAACAACTTTTCACGAGCATTGTGCGACCCCATCTTGAATACGGAGCACCTGTATGGAATCCGCATCTCAAACAACAGAAAAAACTTTTGGAAGGAGTGCAGCGACGAGCAACAAAACTATTGCCTGGAATGTACAACTTAAGCTACAAGGAAAGGTTAGAGATCATGGATTTGCCAACACTCGAGTTCCGACGATACAGGGGTGATATGATTGAGTTGTACAAAATGACTCATCAGCATTACGATACGGAAGCTGTTGGAAATTTAATCCAGCTCAGAACGCAGGATTATCCGGATCTGCATTTACGTCGCCATAAATTTACTGTGACAAGAGAAAAGTGCGGTAAAGATATCAAGAAGTACTTTTTCAAGAATCGGGTTGCAGAACAGTGGAACAATCTGCCTCCGAAAGTAGCTGAAGCTCCATCATTGAATAGCTTTAAGAACAGATTCGATAAACTATGGAAAGACACTGGATTAATGTACGATGTCGAAATGAACCTTGCGGAAATTACTGCTCCTCGAAAGATACGTTATCGTAAAGTTGAAGAAGACTGAAGATCGAACCTGGTGTCAAAGGCATTATATGCCTATTTCCAGAATCCTGTATTGTATTGTATTGTATTGTATGACGTCAAATGCCACGTGCTATTATACTAATCGTGAATGTGTCTTGCGTGGCCGGACTGCCGCTATATGACCACGATTAAGAAGATTTTGACCCTTAAAAAAACAAAAACAAAACACTCTCTAAATTAAAAGTGGGATGCACACACGCGGATTAGTATAAGTAGACTAGACGCCAAGGCGTCGTCGCACGCCGCCAACGATCAACATGCATTTGAGGTAAAACATTTCTTACCGACTTTTATTTCGAAAATGATCCTTTTATTCAAATCCCGTGTGGAAGCGTATAAAAGTGGTTGTATGTACTGATGAAAAAAACTGACGTCAAATCAACGATACAGTAGAATTTGACGTCATTACAGAGAAAAAAACGTTCTCGCAGCTGCGTGGCTTTACGCGGCCAATATAGGAAATCCTACGTAAAATTTAGGTAAATATGTCACTCTCTAAAATAAAAGTGGGATGCACAATCGCGGATTATTATAATAAGACTAGTATCTCGCGTAAAAGTTTTTTACGACTTTAATTTCGAAAATGTTGTTACGAAAATAGGTGAAGAAAAATTAAAGTACCAAATCTCGCAAAGAGACCGTACCCATGTTGTAGAGCTCGAAAAACTGATCAAAAAAATGTATGGGATCGTTTCGCTACGACCAACCGTTGGAGAGATATCATCAATCAAAGATTTTGATGACGTCATAGCCGCAGTACCAAATAAAATTTAGGCCCAAATGTTACGTCATCCCGTCACCCGTATCGCGGACCCCCAAAAACGTCAGTTATCCCTATTGGTTCTCGAGATATTTCCCCAAAAACGTCGCGTTCGATTGGGGATGCAATGCAATGGTTCCCCCGTGATCATAAAAGAACTGACGTCAAATGTCACGTGCTATTATACTAATCGTGAATGTGTCTTGCGTGGGCGAACTGCCGCTATATGACCACGATTAAGAAGATTTTGACCATTAAAAAAACAAAAACAAAACACTCTCTAAGTTAAATGTGTTACACACATTGCGAATTAGTATAATAAGATAACCTTGTTGATATTAGTAAAATAATATAATAATACTATTCCACATAATTATAATAGTAACTTTGTAGTGACGATACTTGTGCATGTTTTTTTAATACTTCTGCAATTTGTCCGATTATAATACTTCGGTCTACTTGAAAGCCCTGGGTTTTATGTCGCGCATGATAGTCTGACTCGATAATCCAATCACTCTGAAAAAACGTGCTGCGGCAAATGTTGATGTAAACGGAATTATTATAATGGCGCATCGCAAGGAGCAGAGCAAGAATTAGTGGACTCTTTACATTCGCTTAAGCGAAATGTGCCAGAAGTAGAGTCGTGTGCATCATCATCTGAAGAAATAGTTGAACAGTCACCTCGAAGATTGTACCCTGGTGGACAGCGTACTCGCTTCCACTGAAGAAGATGCAAAAGTTTTTAGGACCTTCCTTAAGGCGGCCGCAAATCGAGCAACATTTTGGCCTACAATGTTGTCTCAATTTGCTATGGCTGACAACATGTTGGCGGAGGGAAAAAAACACCAAAAATATTGGCCAACATTTATTAATTTTTTTATAAATGTTGACCAACATTTTGTACGGAAGCGTATTAGTGCCATCTTTTATTTTCTTCAGGTAGGAATTTCTATGTGAAGAAAATAAAACTTAAACATTAGCTTCACTACATAGAAATTTTTATGTGGAAAAAATGTTTTGTTGCTTTTTTTCACCACATAGAATTCTATGTAAAGGAAATAAGGTTACTTTTTATATTCACCACATAAAAATTTTTATGTGAAGAAATTAAAATTCATTATTATTTCACCTCAGTAGCGCTTGGCTTGACTTGGTGTGTAGTACTTATTCTGATCTTACCCTTCAATATCAGTGGGAACAAGTTGATGTACAGATTGTTTTTAAATATGCCGACCTTCACGATAGGTAAAACTTATAAAATAAAAGCATTACAGATTAAAAAATTTTACTAAATAACGCTGTTTATCCAGACATTTGTACCATTCCTTATTTCTTACACTGTAGCTATTTGAAGCTATGAGATGGATATTCTTTTTTTACCTCATCGTTGCTTTTGAGAGCCTGTACATCCTCCGCCATTTTTAAAACAAGGGAGTTTCGTATAAAGCATCCACTGAACTTATGAACATCCACAGTTACATCCAGTGTATGTAGAGAAATAAAGAACGTTCGTATTTCTTCACTAAGAATTTCTTATGTGGCGAAATTAACCAAACTTTAAAAATCTTCACAGAAATTCTTATGTGGTGAAATTTACAAAACTTAAAAATCTTCACATGGAAATTTTTAGGTGGCGAAATTAAAGTGTTTGAAAAAAATTTCTCCACATGCGAAATAATGTCACGAAAAATTATATGGCACCAATACGCTTCCGTAATTTTGGGTTAATTCTGCAATTTGTCGCGTGTTGCTACGATTTGCTATAGCTGACAACATTGTTTGGCCAACATTTTGGCAACATTTCATAATTTCGAACGTTTTTTTCGAATTACATTTTAATGACTTTTCGAAAGTTTTTGTTCAAATATTTATGGTTTACGCGGAGAACGATTGAAAACAACCACAATAAAATGAATTTAAATGGGATGACGACCTTGTGGAAAGATTAATTGACCTATATGAAGAAAGGCCTTGCCTTTGGGATGTTTCCGACAAAACTTATTTGAAGAGGGATATTAAGGAAAAGGCGCTAAGTGAAATAAAAGAAGATTTAAATCTTGATTTGACTATCATTCAGGCGAAATGGAAGTCTCTTAGGGCCCAATACGGGAGAGAGTTGGCAAAGGAAACAAGACCAACATTGGTCAAAGTACAGAAGGATATCATAGCTCTTGGACATTTATGCAAAAGCTGAGATTTGTTTATACAATGAATAAAACCTCAAAGAGTTCGAGTACATTAAAGCTCACCTCAGATACTTCAATAAATGGCAAAATCAGTGGCTAGGAAACCGATGAGCTTGATGAATCCCTGGCAAAGGGCTCGGAGGCACCAAGTATTCCAAAACAACTAAAAAGAAAACGGAGTGAATCAAAATGAACAAAAACATTAAAAAGTGCATCGATGTTTTGGACAAGCCAAGTCCAAAACCTTTTAATTGATGACCCGTTTGCCCAACGAAAAGGGCTAGACAACCGCTGACGTCTTATTGCAGAAAAGAGAATTAATGACATCATTTTGAATTAAAAATGGAAGAGCTTGGATCCGGTGTTGGCTTCTCTAACCACCTTTTGAATTAGTCATAGTCCATCCTCATCATTTCAAGATAAGTTTTGGTATCCCCGACCATTAGCTCTTGAACAAGGTTAGCATAAAGTCCGTCCTTCTCTCTCCGCTTCATCCATTGTCTTGTAGCACCTCGTTTTCTTTTTTCATTATCATCATCCACGGCTATTGCTAGTAAAATAAAGGCTCCAGCTTCCTTCTCTGTCATTTTGTTGTACAGAATGAATAACATTTTTGTATGTTGGCCATAATGTTGGCCACGCTACTGCAAATCGTACCAACATGTTGTCTTAAATGTTGGCGAGAATGTTGGCCGAAAATGTTGTTCGATTTGCGGCTGCCTTTAACGGCATTAGAAGTTTGGGGTGGAAAATGGTTCAACAGGTAAACGAAAGGCTACCCAGCGGGCACAAAGACGTCGTAGAGTCGTCGTAGAGACGTCTTTCCATGACATCCCAAAGACGTCGCTCAATGGTCGCGAAGTGGGATCCTCAAAAGACGTCCCAATCACATCTTCACTGAGACGTCTCGACGACAGGATATCGCAACGACTTCAATCTCTGGCCGTAACGACATCGTAAAGACGTCCGATTAACAACCTCCTTTTTCTGGGATCTATGTTGGAACCATCAAAACAACAAAACATACAAATTCAATGGATGTCTCCTTTTTAATTCTTTTTAAAAGTTTTTGTCAGGTCCCAAATTGATCGTAAAAGGATCCCAATTGCGACGTCTCATTTTCAGACGTCCCTACGACGTCGCAAAACGATCTCAAAACGATCTCAAAACGATCTCAAAACCAAACGACCATTTTAAAATGAGACGTCTCAAAAACGTCGTGTGCCCGCTGGGTACTCAATTTAAAAAGCATCAGCCCAAGAAAGTTGGAGGGAGCAGCAAGAAGCTTAAATTAACTGAATCACTGAAAGATCTTTTCGGTTTCCCGCGCTAACACCTGGTCAACATCAACCAACTGAATTATCGAGTCTGACCTTGTCACGTGACAGACTATGTAGACCAAAGTTTTAAAATTAGAAAAGTGTTGAAGTTGATAAAAGTATTATAAAAATTATATGATAGTAATAAAACTATGACAATGTTTGACAATCCTGAAACTATTAATCACAGAAGATATTATTATAATGTTATTATGGGAAGTTTTAAAATCGCAAGTAATAGTAATATAATAACCAGATAGTACGGGAATCATGCACAAAGTATTAAATCAGTTTTTGGCGCGCCATAGAAAATGTTATGATATGGACTTTTAAGAATAGTTTGGGTTTTAAAGTTACGAATCCTTGCAAAGTTCTATTTGTTCATCATGAGCACTGCATTCGAAACGAAAAAATAAGACCACGAATTAATGGCAGCCATTTTGTTTTGTTTTTTTTTACATAATATCCTCATATGTCTCGTTTCTAAAACTTAATCTTTTATTAATCTTGGCCACCTAGTACTTAGACTAGTAAAAATAACTTTCTCCGTCTCATTTCTTTATTGTAATAAAGCGTAGTTCACACTGCACGTTTAAAATATACACCGCGTTTAAAAAAGCGTTTATGAAATGCGTATATTTTTACTGGAAATGGCTGTACCGAAAGCGATACAGTTCACATTGCACGTATAAATAAACGAGATATACACCAAAGGCAAATTTAAGTGAAAACTGAAAAGAAGAGTAGTGCAACGTAAAATGACGAACTCTGATAGCGAAGCTGACGAAATTTTAGCAATATCATTCTACTTATTATTTGAAGATGATGGTGAACCTATGATGAAAAAAAACCTACTTGGGTTCGTGATT
The DNA here is from genome assembly GCA_027922465.2 of Turritopsis dohrnii. Taxonomy (NCBI): domain Eukaryota; kingdom Metazoa; phylum Cnidaria; class Hydrozoa; order Anthoathecata; family Oceaniidae; genus Turritopsis; species Turritopsis dohrnii. The sequence goes on along the minus strand of BQMF02000074.1, from coordinate 948,880 downwards.
ATATTCAAAGGAAGAAAGAAATACGGTCAATTCAATACCCTTTTCCAAGAAATGAGAAATATCGACAGGGAGAACTTTTTTGGGTGTGAGAGAAAAGGTCAAACAAAATACGAAAATTTTGCAAAAAAAAATTCAAAATTTGATAGCGCACGTGTTCGAGTATGAAAACAATAGATTTCCATTAGAATTCTAATGCGGCAAGTCTTTGAAGTTCATAAACGCGGTGTATATCGATGGTGTATATATCAAACTGATTTGATATATACACCGTCTATATACACCGCGTTTATGAAAAAATGTTCGCAAAATGAGTGCTCTTATTTTGTTCACACTGCGCGTTTATATTAAACACCGCGTTTAAAAATGCGTTTATCGACGGTGTATAATTTAAACGCGCAGTGTTAACTACGCTTAACGGAATATTGTAATTGATATTACTCACATAGAAAACCATATCATGTGACGTAATTATTAATGACAAAAAATCTTAATCCCAGCAGCAACGGAGCAATATTTATGTTCTGAGGGAATTACTAATTAAACGAACTTCCGCGGCATCCTGGAGTCTGGAAAGAAAACTGTCCAACTATTGTTCGGTTTCTATCGTGAAGGTTTCTTATTATTTCACGATAGTATCAGCGTGGGAAAACATTCAATTTCTTTTAAAAAAAGCATTTTATCACTGTGTGGGAGTACATTTTTATAGAATAGCACGCAAATATGCACAAGCATTTTAATGGAAATGTACTTCATCGCAGTGCTTTTTGATAATTTTTCCCCCACTTGAATCTGCAGTGAAAACAATTAACATTTAGGGACGACCTGCGTGATATTTCATTAATATGTGTATCTGCATTATATGAATAATTTTGAATAAAAGTACAATGAAGTTTTCGCTGTATACTATAAAGCCCAAAACATAAACAGTGTTCCCAGTGGTCAAAATCGTCAACAAAACACTGCGATGAAGAGCATTTTTATTGAAATAGTGTACATATTTCTATAGAAATGCACTCCTTCGCATTGATTTTTAAACAAATTTTCCCACTGGATTAAATACATAACAATGTAACACAAGACAAACAAGCATGTGTCTTCATGTACAAAGTCACAGAATTATATGCAGTGTTTTAAAGCAAAGCTACTGGTTTATGCGCCCTGATTTTATGGCGTTTTTCATGATTGGAAAACTCAAGTAACGCCTTCCAATGCTTTTCTCCGTCATCTTTAGCCGACGTTCCAATAGTGACGTATCCGATGATTGTTCTATACATGGGTCCATGATGTCGAACTTCAAATAATACGTCACATTCCGGAAGACGATCTTTACTGACGTCAAACTGGAATGTGTCGGAATAAACGGGATCACGTGCACGTCTTTTGACGACTGTACTGCGCTTCGCGACTCGTGTGTTGCAATAGTATAAACTGGCCTTTATGGAAACATCTAGATACAAAATGGCCATAATCATATTGCAGAACAGCTTTGTAATTTTAAGTAATTTTAGGATAATATCTTTCAATGTATTAGGTTATCGCGGGTGTGGTGTCGGGATAGCGGGTAGGTGCAGGAGTATAACTTACTTGGGTGGCCGGTCATCCCTACTTTTGGAAGACCACTGGCTTGCACTATCCTTACAATTAGTTTTTGTCCAATAGGATTGAATGAAAGGTACACACTTAGATATCCCAGATCTGTAGATGGTTTGAGGTAGTTCTAAAATCAAAATAATAAGATTTAGACCTACTACAACTAACAGGTCACAAAAAAATGAATGTTTTTTTACCTCTACTTCCAGTTCTGTTGTTGGTGGACTTAGATTGGCCATGAACGGAAGCAACTGTGACACCTGCATTCTCTTCAGAGGTACTTTGACCTCACCCAAAACAATCGGTTCACCATCCCTTCCCAGCTTGCACAGCGCATGAAAGCAGATATAAAAATCGGATAGCTGTTCTGTACTATATCCTTTGATAATAAATTTTTCATTAAATACTACATTACCGGTACCGAAAACAACATTCGTATGCCGGCTGTAAGTTCTCTTTGGTAAGAGGGTCACGTAAATAAGAAACGCCATGTTGGAATGATCACTTAATTCAAGATTTCCATCTGGATCACGAATCAGATGCACTTTGCTCGTCTTCGGAAGTTCCGTATTTTCGTATACCGGCAGAAGTGGAAGAAAACTCTCTGCTTTTAAACTTAAATCCAATAATTGGTTGACTGTTATTTCCAAGCTGCGAGTTTCCAAATCATAAAACAGACCAAACTCAATTTGTCCCCCCGTCGCATTAAGAATCGAAAGCGCACGATTCGATCGATTTTTTAGTCGATGTTTTTTTGCTTTTTTGAGTGCGGTTTCATCCAAGCTTTCCTTTGTAGCTTCAAAAAGAGAAGGTTCCGAACGGACGCGTGATCTTATTTTCGGATGATGTTTTGGACAGGGATATGAGCGTTCACTTGTCACAGAACTGGAATAGGATCTTTCCGAAAACGCTTTTTCGGGGAAACCAGTCGGATCACTACCACCTGCAATGGTGTCTGGATCACTGAACGAATACGATTTGGATGATCGAGAACCATAGGGAGCAAACGTGTCATCAGAATCGTTTGGTGATAGCGAGACCTCCTGTGAATTAGCCCGATCTTTTCCGATCGCATAGAAAAGCTTATCGGTATCGAAACGTTGAATATATTGGTGATGTGGTGAAATTTGCTGCACCGATAAACCGCTTGGTGGTGTTGAAATTTTCGGCATGATGGGATATCCAGGTTTTATTATGCCCGGCGGGACCTTTTGATATTTGGGGGGTTTGCGGCATAATTTCTCCCACATAAAATAGCGACATATCAAAAAAATTAACGCTGTCAGCATTAGTAATAATAACACCGCCAAAGGTATCAGCACTAAAATGATGTAATTGTTAGTCATAATTAATTTGTTGAAAAAATCACTGTGAAGGAGTGCACTTCTATAGAAACATACACACTATTTCAATAAGAACGCTCTTCTTCGAAGTGATTTTTTACGATTTTGCCCACTGGGTGCCCACTGGGTACCATTTTCAAATTCCCATGTGATTTCATATCAGAAGTACTTTTGGCTAAGCGAGAAGCAGTGAGCTTGAAAAAAATCTTACCTTCTAATGCAACATCCATCTTTAATAGAAGACTTCGTCAAATAATGTGATTCTTTCCTTTGTTAGGCCAAACTTCCTTTACTTCTCTTCATTATACACTAAATATAAGTCTCATTATGCAGAAAAAACAGTTCCTGATTATTTCTTTCGTGAAAACTAGCGGATATCGTTGGAGTAGTTATATAAAAACACAAAGGATACACAAGATTAAAAGGAAGTCCTCTCATTTTTATATGTTAGTGAATAGCGCCATCAAAACGATTTCAAAATGAAGGATGTCATCAAAATTTCCTGAAAACCAAATTTTGTATTAAGAAAATAATCTTTTGACAGCTACTCTTCGCTCCAATTTTTACGGTGAAAGCCTTATAATAATGTTAAAACAAAGAGGCATAACATAGCTACAGCTTCGCTTTCTCAAACATAATTGAAACGTTTTTTACCAGAATCCTTAACAGGAGAATTTTCAACATTTATGGTTGTAAAGAAATTACCTCGCTGTGATTCACAAAATCTTATTTACATGTCAGAAATGTTGAAATTTTACAAAAAGGTTTCCAATGAAATATAATCCATGCCCCACTATTCATAATAATCTTCTTTTGTTTATCAAATTCGTTCTTTACAATCTTCATTCTTTAAGCCCGAAACATATTTTCTAATCCTCTGACAAAGAATAACCATGGTCAAACGGACACCAAAACTTGATAAAACATGATTGAAAATAACAATGAAGTAAAATAAACAACATCAAAAAAAAAAAAAAAAAAATTAAAAATAAAACCGAATTCGTATTTAACACGTTTCAGCATTATCACCATCTCTGATAGCATCGTTTAACATAAAAAGTAGAAAAAAAGTCATTTGAGAAAGTCATTAGTAATTTGATGTTTTGTAACCATGCTTATTAACGATTGTCATTTCCAATTTATAAACACGTGCTTTTTAGAGTAAATAACCTATTCCTTGTCATTAGATTCGTAAGAACCAAATAAAATATTTAAGTATGTGTACAGATAAAGGAGACGATTCTTTTTATTAACAATTTCACCTTTGACAGCTGATACTTAACACCTTACGAAATACGTTACCTATTACAAAACTGTTTTTTTCTTTTCCTGTTGTCATAATGTTGATAGTAGGCTCTGCTGAAACCTTGCCCGCTATCATGTAATACTAACAGATAATATTGTTTATTAGCGTGGCTTGATTATCCTCGTGCAAAATTAATTAGGTGAGCTTTCATTTAATTCCATTTTGATTGATCACAATTTATTTCAAACCCTAATTATATAACACCATGTCTGACTTTCACATAGACCAACGCCGAAAGTCAAAATTGTTTTCAAGAGTGTTGACACGAATACCAATGTCAACAACAACAACAACAACAATAGCAACAATCAACACCAATTACAACAAAAGCAATAAATTTCTTGTTTTCTTGCCAAAGAAAAATAATTGTGTATTTACTTTTACAAACCACACTAAAACATACGAAAGTTGCATGCAAAGACATATCTAAAAAGTTTCAAATAGTACTATTTTCTCTTAGAGTTTTATATGATATGAAGTTACGTGTCCTAAATTTTCTTTCGCTGCAAAAACAGTTACTTTACAAGAACTTCACAATTCACTTAAAGCTCCCTCAATATCGATTTTCCAATATATTTGTTTGTGGATTGTAGCCATTACTTGCATTGTTTTTATAAACATATTCTGTCAATAAAGCTGCTTGTTTCTGAAGATTCGTGACGTCAGCTAAAGCAAGAATTTGCCATTCTTATTAAGAAACACTATGAAATTTCAAAATCGCTCTAGTCGAGATCATCTGTATTTTTTTTCGTAAAAAATTTCGAGATTAAAATTTCACCTTACAGAGATCACGATACCTGTTGTTGATGTGTTTGTTTGGTATGTAAATTGAGTTTCAAGTGATCAAATAGATTATACAGATGAACAAACGGGATAGACGAAAAATCATAGCTAACGCTGAATAAAAGTCGATTAACGAAACCGAAACGTTGGCAAAAAAAGTCACTGCGAGGAGCGTTTTCGTTGAAATTGTGGAATTCGGCGGAAATGTACTCCTCCGTTGTGATTTTTTTTTTAAAAAAAGTGCCTGATGGATTTTTATATTTTTCTTATTTAAACAAAGCTTTAACAAAACAAAAAGGAAGCTTCTGAAGTTTATATTTTTGATTAAAATCATTGTCCAATCAAAATTATTTAAAAACGTTCATTATGTAAAATATTACAACTAGCAATCTATATATATAGTTGAATACCTGATCACTTTATTCTTCTGGCAAGATATGTTTCGATATAAACAAAACTGTTTTTAAACGAAGCATCGGCTATAACAAGTTGTGTAAATTACGTATGATAACAGTTTAAATCAGTAGATTCTATCCAAAGTAAATAAAGACATCTATATTATTTACGTACATGTATTATTTTACTTCAAGTAACAAAAAAATCTTTAAACAAAAAAAAATCATTTAATTCATGTTTTGAGCTAACCACTTTTTAAACAGTGTATGAAAACGTGATGATTTAATAACAAAATAAATGTTGCATTTTTAAGTAGAAAGCTATCTGCTGAGATTTCCATTCGAAAGAATTTTCTGACAAGAATTGTTGCCAAGATAAACTCTACCTCCTCAAGCCCACTTACTCTGAGAACTTTATGTGTAATCAAAGTTATTATCATCCTCTGCAAAAGACAACATAGCAACATATTGAGACGTAATGATTCAATGGGTTAAAATTGTAAATAGTAGTATGGCGGAATTTTATCAATTTTAAGGCCCAAACAAACGAATGGTACAATAAGCATGCTACAACATCCCAGCGGGCACAAAGACGTCGTAAAGACCTCATAGAAACGTCTTTCTAAAACGTCGTGAAATGGTCGCGAAGTGGGAATCGCAAAAGACGTCCCAATCACATCTTCACTGAGACGTCTCGATGACATCCCAACGACATCGTAACGACGTCGCAGGAGTATGAAATTAACTCGTTCATCTTCGTAAAGTCGTCGTAGAGACGTCATTTCAGGACGTTTCTCAGACGTCGCTCAATGGTGGCGAAGTGGAATCTCAAAAGACGTCCCAATCACATCTTTACTGAGACGTCTCGACGACATCCCAACAATATCGCAACAACGTGAATCTCTGGCCGTAACGACAACGTAGCTAAAGACGTCCGATTAACAACCTCCTTTTTCTGAGATCATAGGCCATCTATGTTGGGATCATCAAAACAACAAAACATGCAAATTCAAGATGTCTCCGTCTTAATTCTTCTTAAAAATTTACAACGCAACAATTTACAATTCAACATTTACTAGCTAATTTGTTATAAAACTTTGAATCACGTGTATTTCCACATTTGAAACTCCCTTCGGCAAGTCTTTTTGAAATTTCGCCAACCTCTTTGTCGATCAGGAGATCTTTGAGCATCAACAGAAGTTTCTTTTATGTAACACGACCTAACTGTTTTGAATTTACAATTCAGCTAGGTTGTTCTTACATTTTAGGGAAAAAGTTAAGTGGCGCCGTAGTATAGTGGTTATCACTCTCGTATTTCATGCGGGAGATCGGGGTTCAATTCCCCTTGTCGGTGATTCACCATGCGCGAGTGAGTATACCTTGATTGGGTTAGTGTGATTCATGAGAGTGTCAAATGCTTCGGAGCCTCCAACCTAAACCGTGGCCCCTCCTGGAAAGCAGATGCAGTAGCAACTGAGTGAGGCTAGCCACGTAAAACAATAATAAATAAATAAATAAAATAAATAAGCCTCAATTTATTAATGCTGTTTACTGTTTTCTATGGATCTGAACATATGATGCAAGAGAAGTTTATGTTTGATATACCTTATTTTAACAGTTTAGAAAAAAATGCATGAAATGTATAAAATGTTTCGTTTAAAGTGATTCTGTGAACTTTTCTTTTTCTCTCTCTTCTACTATGATTACTTATACTTTAGCTTCCACTTCAGTTGAACAAATACTAATGAAAAGAATTCATGTATTATTTTAATGTTTACATTTTGGTATGACTAGTATTTAAGTATCTTATTTAGTGTTTCGAGAAGTAAGAAATTTGCATATAAGCCCATGGGCTTTTATCTGAATTTTTGCCGATTTTTGAACCTTCCATGGCCCATGGGCTTACATGCGGGGGAATAGGGTAATAATAGTTGACACCACAAGCAGATGGGCTTGTAAACATAGCGGATGCAAGGAATCAAAAAGTTCCCAGTTTAATATCGAAAAAGTACCGTCACTAATTTGGACACTTTATTTTCAGTTTATCGAAAACATTTGTGAAAACACACGGCACGGCTTGCCGGTTGTTATACTACCTGGTCTGCAAAATATTATATTTAAACAGGCGGAGAAAACACGGCTGCGTCTTTTACCGCCAAGATTGTAAAACAAAATTAAAGTAAACCCACGTGTCTTCACTTCCATTTTTTCTGGTTTTGGGAGTAATTACGTATGAATAATTTTCTTAGAAAAAGGCGAAAGATAAAAGCTTTAAACTGTCAGTTTGTGACAAGGTTTTCTAGAACTTCCCAGAAGAATGTACGCTGTTTGTTTGGATAAATTTAACCACATATTTGTAACTAGTTTATAAGATACTGTTGAAAGTAATAGGAAAACTTGCTTTGTATTCCCCACTCCCTCTTGAACAGACTTCTTGTATTTACAGTGACAAAATACTGTGCCACTTAGCCCTCTAAAATCTGATAATTGGATAATGGATTTTGCATAACATCTTCCATGAAATGTAGTCTTATTTGCTTACTCAAAAAGGTCGTTTGAACTCATTTTTCAATTCGGTTTTATGCCCTTTTGTTGAGAAATGTTGAGAGGGATGTACTCAAAGAAACTCTACACACAGAACCCTCATGACTGCCACTTATGTTATTTCAAGGCTATGAAGTTGAGGTTTGACGACGGCGGTGGTGAAGAGTGCTTTGCATTTTCAAACACTAGCTTTTCGAAAGGTAACATCGATAAGAGAGCCGGCATGTGTCGGATTTTTAATTCATTGCTAAATTGTAAAAAACGTATGAAATAGAAACTGATTATTCCACAAGATTGATCAAACATTTTGTTCCAATACCCTTGATCCTTTTTCCAACTTTCATTTTTCAATTCGAACCGGCCTATTAGTCCAGGTATTAGACTTTTGAATCAAGGTTAAACCTTCACTATAACTTTTATATGTTTTACGAAATGAAGTTGACATAAACAGCTCTACTTACATGCTAACGATTTTAGAGAGAAATACAGGTCGAACGCGACCTCGAATCCAGGGTCTCTTGCCTTTTCGATATACGGATAGTCGCTATTTTATCCTACGGCTCTGTATCATCATGTAATCGTTCAAATACTTTAGGAAATGTCTGATTGTCCCTTTTTCTTATTACTCCAGCTTACAATTTATTACCGTTTTCCAAAGAAGATATTCTTTCGTGATATAAAAAATCGAATGTGAGAAGAAAAAGGAAAAACCTTTTTGTTTGCTTCTACCTTTTCAATTTCCTGAAAGAAAGACGTACTTCCAGTAAAATCTTTGATACTTGTCAGTTAATTTCCCCTACTACCCTCTACTTGGCGGTTATTTCCCCGCCCCCGCCCTCGCCCCACCTATCTATTAGATCTGTATGAAATTCTCTTGTAGAAAATACAAATAAAAATATATAATTCGCTTTTACATCAAACACCGTAAAATATCGAAATCAAGCGCAGTTTATCCTTTAATGTCATTCTGTTTAAATACGAGATTTCTATTCAGACGAAAAAAAAAAAAAACAGAAAAGAAAAACATATGGAAGAGGAACGTGTTTTTCACTTCAGGAATATTTTTTTCTTCAAGTACCACTGAATATACTTACTACCCCTAATTTATCTCGAGAGCACTTAAAACTTTATTATAAATGACATGGACGTGTCATTATTCACTGGGTTTCTTCTAAGCTTCCGGGCCTTTTCCAGATTCGTATGAATGCAACCTTAAATCTAAGATGAGAGCTTAAGTAAAACTAGAAAACCTTGTTAAGAGTACCTTACAATAATTAAAATCTTGTGTCAGAATGTTCCAGGAAACTTTACAATTTTTAACAGTTAATATATGAAGTTCACAAAACTCGTCAGATTTTTTAATACAGATTGGACCTTACTACACAGAGGCGTAGCTAGAGCTTAGTCAAAATTTGTGGAGTTGAGTTTAGTCACTTTAGAGTAGAAAAGGAAAGCGTGCAAGTAACCTAATCGACACTTAAGACTGAAAAGAAATATCATAATATTAGACTCCTCCACTTTTTTTGTCTGACACCTCCGCTACAAGAGTTTCTGATACGGATGAGCTTCAGTGACTACAGATACTTATAGACAGTTTTCCAATAAAATAACGTGTATTATTAAACATGTTTAACGGTTTGAATGTTTGTCTCATCAGAAACAAAAGACGAATCGCCATCATGTCTATAGTTTCTGCTGGAAACGTGTGATTTCCGCGCCACGCTGCTCACGTTTGTGAGTTTTGTTGAGTGTTGATATGAACGTCTGTCACGAACTTTTCTATACACGGTAAACACGCGATCCGTGACCACATATAACAGCCACACGAATACGCCTCGAAATGCACGAGTGGACGAGTATAATAACTTGATAACAGAATTAAAGATGGCTACGCCTTTCGCTGATCCTGTTACTTGAAGAAACCCCAATATTTCAATCAGCCCTAAGAGTATCATTAGTTTCAGTGCCATGCGAGCTAGCGATGTGTTATCGCCACCTGATTTCTTAAGCCTTCTCTTGGACTGAACTGTTTGCCTATATATACGAATCAGTGTATACGTGAGAATTGCAAGTGAGAAAATCATTAGCAATCCTGATGGAACAAAGTAAGCAATGATACGCGGTCCCATACTGGTTATCCAACAAACATTGTGCTTTCCATAGCCAAAATCAACTGTTTTTGTCGCATCCAGTGAAACACTGATCACAACAACGGTTAGCGCACCAATGACTGCACATGCACAGTAGATATAAAATCTTCTTTTGCTTCTCATGTCACGTTTGAAGGATTTCCCATAAAATGTGGACCAAATGTCGAAAGCAATTATGGCACCCCAAAACTGAATGGATAGAGTTGTGAAATGCAGCAACACTGCCAGTATTTTGCAGGAAGAATAGGATAAAGTTTCTGGTATTGTACACAGCATTAGGATGTCTGACATCATCAACATCACACACAATCCAACGATATTTTTCCCAGGGACTGTTTGTAATTCCTTAATGCAAGAGTACGTTAATATCACACAGATGTATGCAAGGATACTCGCTGAACAACCAATAACCGTTATGTACCCTTCAACACCTGCCACTATGCGCTCCCATCTAGTAAGAGCCTGAGGAATCAAAGTATCAATGCACACACCAACGCCACCATCAAGTGGAATGTACTCTTCTGGTTTGAAGATGGTATGTGTGTCATCAATACTGTTGTCTTCTAAAAGGGAAAAGCTTTCCAGCTTTTTCAATTGGCAATTTTTATGAAGATGGAATTTATCACAGATGATAACATCCGTCTTGTTGTCGCCACTGTGAATGTTAACAGTATAATCGTTGGGTGGATATAACATGCCATCAATTCGTACCGAACAATTCCTCGTTATATTTACAGTTTCCAATCGGTAGTGACGTGGCGAAGCGCAAAGTTTATGCTGTGGAAAACTTCGCGTAAAATCCAAACCGTAGAAAGAAGTGACGTAATGTTTCGAGGTAGAATGCATGACGTCAGAACCAAGGGTGCTCAAAATGATATCAACAGGGCGTTTGTAAAACTCGATTAAACTATGCGTTTCATTACTCCAGATCATTGCCCCGGTGTTTATATGTCTTAGTACGTCGTGGTGAGAATAATTGTTTATTTGGATTCGAGAAGAGTTCTTTTCCATTAAAAGATAAAAGTATGGCGTCAAGCATTTCTTTATCCCCTCTTCAGAACTTTCATTTCTCGAAAAAAGTGTTGGTGAAACTGTTTGAATTTTCTTCCGTACGCATTTGGAACCACTCTTTTCGTACCCAAATGAACAAAAAAATTCTGTGATACATTTTTGCGTCGTTGCGTCATACAATTGATCGTCATCACATTTTCCAGCATGTCTGCCCTGCAGCTTCCTCGATGATTCATAGGTAATTAAGGTAGAATATTGTGGAAGTATATAACCAAAAGGATTCCCGCCTTCATACGCCTCCAGACAATACTCGGGCGTTTTCCAGATATTTGTGCTATTTCCATAATGGTGTAACAAGCAGTGATAGTTACGATAGCATTTGTTGTGCGAGAAAATTCCACCCACGTAAGTCTTACAAAGTTGACACGTCATAGCGGTGTGTTTCTTACAGTCGTCCACGACACCCGGGTCACACTTCCTAGCACCTGCAGACTGATAATTTTCTTGGAGTTTAAACTGACATTCGCCGTAATGCTCAAGTAGGTTTGACGACCCACTGATATTCATATGCTTGTCGCATTCCACAGATATGTTGACCACACTAAACTCATCAATTTTATTGCAAATAGCACAGTATTTATTTTGGTATGTGAGGCCATTTCCATATACAGGCAAAAAGCCATTGCTCGTAGTTTCATGGACGCACCGTTGTGTTATGGTAGGATCTGTATCACGTGGGCAGTCGTTTATCATTAAGACCTTTTCACTTACATGTGGCTCCAGTAAGTCCGGAACAAGGTCTAAGCACGCTATTGGTTGATTTGATTGCACCTTTCCAATGAAATCATTCAAATATTCCACAAGGTTTGAGTACAAGGTGGAATTCCAGAAAACATCAATACAACACGTTTGATCTTTAAAACATTCTCTTGCGTCACAACTGCAGACTTTATAGAACAGTGGTTCAACAGAACACAACGTCAATTCCATAAAAAGTGTTCTCTCGTAGTTCAAAACCGAAGAGTTGACTTGAAAAAACTCCTGATAGGGAAAAGTCGTCTGTACAGCAACGACTGATGTGACAGATAATAACACGGACGTCACCGTAAGCAACCACATTCTTCAACTTCGTTTTTAAATTCAGTATCTAAACTCGAAACATCAGAAAACATATTAGTTTAAGTAATTTGAAATGTCATGTAAATGAAATAAAGCAATGAATGAGTTTAACCTTAATCAAAACATTGTGGAAGAACTCAAAACAAATGCTTGAATGAAATTCTTGACACACCTTTACAACAAAAAAAAATATTTTCTCAAAAGTTCTTAGTTTTTTCTTTAAGCTTCAAATCATTGCAGTGTGCTTGTCATCATCGCTACCACGAAAATCAGAAATTTGTTTCACCTATTTTGAGATGAGGTTCATTTTTTCAGTGGGTAAAATCGTCAAAAAGCCATTGCGATGAAGAGCATTTTTATTGAAATATTGTATATGTTTCTATAGAAATGCACTCGTTCGCAGTGAATTTCCATCTATAGATGACGTCATTACGCATCTCGAAAACCATTAAGAAAGAAAATAGAAATCAGAAATGTCTCCTCGTTGGGCACATCTGTTAAAAGATCACTGCCAAGGAGTGCATTACTGCAGAAATAAACACAGTTTCAAAGGAAAAAGCTCTTCATCGTAGTGACTTTTTTATGACTTTGCCTACTGGGTTTTCTGTAAGAAGTTAAGCGTCTAAGAGGTTGTTAACTGGTGAAAGCCGTACGGAATTCATACCAGTTTTTGATTTCACAATTTATACCTGTCGACGGTGTATAGCTTGGTACTAGTTATTTACATAAAGCACAATCACATTGAAATTTCAAACTGACTTGAGTTCAGTACATTTCTTTATGAATACAGCTTGTAAAATTCAGAGAAACCTTTAAAAAGTCAATAAAAATGCAGCAGTTGATGAAAAAAAGCCACAAGAAATACGCCTTGAAATACGCCTTGAAATTCAGGAAAGGAAAATTAGTGAGATTCGTAAAATCAACGAGCCTGATACACGTAGAAAATCAATTACTTGTGAGAATTTTTTAAAACTGTTCTCCAAAAAAGGTAGAGATTTAAAGCCTTTTGTTGTATCAAAAGAAACATCATTACTTTGCACGCTTATTTCAAGTGTTGATGTGAAGTTTCTAATGACTTTGTAGGGAAAAATTCACGAGCAACTCTACTAAGTTGTATGTAATTCCCCACAAATCTATAAAAAAATAGTTTCGTGTAAACGAAACATGATTTTTCCCAATCCCGCTAATCCGACACAAATTAAACAAATCCAGGAACGACAAACTGGAAAACCATCACTCTAGTGACAAACAGCAGTATTATACTGCTACTGAGTAAGCAAGGCGTTATATTTGTCTCGTGTTCTTTCAAGTAGGAAACGGAAACAGATATTTTTAAAGAAATTTCATTAGCATTCCAAACATCAACAACAAACTGTGATTACTTGTTGAATCAACACCATCATCCATCAGACTGGCATGTTTGTTATTTCGAACGTGGTAAATAGATACCACGTATTTCCGAAATTAATTTGATCGGATTTCATCACCCTTCTCCTCAATTCTTCTAAACATTTCAATTTATAGATTTTCCTAATCCCTTAAATCTTCTTCACGTCCTTGAATGTTTTCTATTGTCAGCTAAATGTTTACGTCGAGGAAGGAATAAATAAATAATTTGTTTACAAAATATATTTCAAAAAAAACAAAAAATATTAATAACAGCCGATCTCATAGTAATCTTATAGCCGATCTCAATATAGTAAAAGGGAATTTCTAAGTTTAAATCCTTCCAATTTATTGCTTGGACGAGCGATTAGAGCGTATTCTTATAATTCTAAGCTCTTCTTTTTCATATGTGCTGTCGAAATAAAAAACTTTTCGGAACTGTTATATTTCAATATTCGCCAGACAAAGAACTGGTGTGGAGAGTGTCCTTTGCGAAACAGCTAATCATGAACCAATTAATTATACTCTGACGAACAACGGAAATTAACAATCAGAAATAAGTATTTCGAAATCAGCCAACGCTCAAAGATGGAGTGCACGTCAAAAAGCATGAGGGTGGAGTGTCATTCAATCGATTAATTGATTTACCATTGGCCTCTTCCCCAGTCCTCCGCGTTTTCTAATTGGTTTCTTCTGTCTTTCTAAGCCAATTACAAACATCGGATGTTATGCTTACGTCCTTTACCATAGCAACAGCTTTTCAGTCGTGTCCAAACGTATGGTGTCATTCCCACATGATTTCTCGTTGTGTCATACAGACTCATATCGTTCTTGCCATTTTTCGTACTTATCCTTGAGAAACCGTGCTGAAGGCTTCATTCTTTGTAAGGCCTCTTCTACGTCACGTGTTACAACTGGCTCCACATGGATGTTGGAAAGATTTTCAGCTTCGTCTAAACAAACAGAAATCATTGAGAAAATATCATTTGTGACTATAAGCATGCTTGGCTTGATCTGACTTCGGATAGAGAATCACATGGAGCCAAACATCTTCTAGTGGCTAGAATAACCCTAGCAGTATTTTGAAGTAGTACATTTCTATAGAGATATTAGCGGGATTCGGAAAAATCATGTTTCGTTTACACGAAACTATTTTTCTATAGATTTGTAGGGAATTGTATATAACTAAGTAGAGTTGTTCATGAATTTTTCCCTACACAGTCATTAGAAACTTTACATTAACACTTGAAATAAGCGTGCAAAGTAATGATGTTTCTTTTGATACAAGAAAAGGCTTTAAATCTCTGAAGTACTGTTTTAGTAGAACAGTTTCAAAACCATTCTGACAAGTAATTGATTTTTTTCGTGTAACAGGCTCGTCGAGTTTACGAATCTCCCTAATACACATTATTTCAATAATAATGCTCTTCATCGCAGTGACTTTTTGAGGATTTTGCCTACTGGGGGTACCTCCATTCCAACAGAAAAAAAAAGTTACCTTGACTTTCCAGAACTTTAAAAATTTTCCGCACAGGTCTCATAGCAGCTTCTTTGCATAACAAGCGAATATCTGAACCAGAGTAACCCTGGGTTTTCTGACATTAAATAAAATGACGTCATCAAGAACTTGCATCAAGAACATAAAACCGTCTTATTTTATACAAATTTTTATATAGAACATACCTCAGCGAGAATTTCATAATTGATATCTGCAGACAACCGCAAACCATTCGCGTCAGATTTTAATTGCGCGGGTAAATGATGCTCAATCATCAGCTGTCGCGCTTCTTTTGTTGGCAAATCTACTAAGATGCGTTTCTCTAATCTTCTTAACATTGCATGATCAAGTTCCCTGGTAAAACGGAAAAAGACAGCCAAGAAAATATAAAAGAGAAACAGGTCCTTACCCAGTGGGCTAAATCTCAAAAAGCCACTGCGACGAAGAGCATTTTTATTGAAATAGTGTGCATGTTTCTACAGAAAGGCACTCCTTCGCATTGCTTTTCAACAAATTTACCCACTTGGTAAGTTTTGTATGATCTCTTGATTTTTTAACATTTGTGACGTTGCAAGGGATTTTGATAACAAACCGAAAAACGTTTTATAGCTACATAACTTATCGGGGATAATTTCCTCGGGTAAAAGTGACGAAATTTTTGCTTGGTGACGAAAATTTTCCCCCACGAAAATTTTGAAAAAGTAAAATTTATAAGAAAGGATTAGTAAAATTTTGCAAAATGACGAAATTTTTAATAATAACGTAATGGAAATATTTTTATTATTTTTATCATATAAAATAAGTGCATGTTGTACTGCCACTAAATGTCGCAATTGCCAGTAAATGTCGCAAAATCGCCAGTAAGTGTCGTAAGTCAACAGTAAGTGTCGCAAAATTGCCAGTAAGTGTCGCAACTAGAATTTTCATTCTTGTTATTTTTTTTAACAATAAATGTCGTAATGTTTTTCAAAATCAACAGCAAATGTCGCAGACTTACAAAAGTGATTTTTGATCATATAATGTGGAGGGTGTGAAAAGGAAAGACTTGCTGCCTAAATCAATCGGTCAGAACTCACTTTGGGGAATTATGAAGTATAGAGTAATTATTAGCGAATAAAAGTAAAAGCTATTTGCTATGTGAAACATAATGTTGAAAATTATAGCTGTCTTATTTTTATATGTTGCAATCTCTGTGACATGTCGTGTAGGTCCATCAGCGCACCCGATGAGTAGTACGACATCTTGATCAGAATAATCAGTGGCAAGTTCAAAACGAGGATGGAGATATTGGTTAGAAATCGAAATTAAAAATTTTGCAACATTTACTGGCGATTGCGACATTTACTGGCAGTACACATGTAACAGACCTTTCCCAGATTTCTGTTAGCAATTTAAAGACCGTGATCTAATCTAGCCAAGAAGTATAGCCTCGTTTTGGGGATGTTAATTGCACTTCATCATCCCATTGTGAAAGGGAAATAATAAAGGATAATAACATACATGAAAACGAGGTGCAACTTGGTTAGTATGCATTTACAGTGTTTAATCAAAAATTCGAGAAGGGTTGATTTTGAGACACATTATTAAAAGAGTGTTTGAACATACCACGGTATATTTGACGCAGCCAATAGAAACACAAGATCATCGGATTTCGATAGGCCATCCATTTGTACCAACAGTTCAGTTTTCATCCTTCTGCTGCCTTCATGTTCACCGCTAACAAAAGAAAAAACTTATTCTGCTTAACTTCATATTCACTGCTAACAAAAGAAAAAACCTTGTTCTACTAAAAAATATTCAAGACATTTACCTGCCAGCCGAACCTCTTTGGCTCATCAATGAATCAAGTTCGTCGAGAAATATCGTTGATGGAGCATGAAAACGTGCCAATTCAAACAGCACCTTCGGATGAATGCATGTGTTAAAACCCCAAGAAGGTAAAGTTATATGCATACAAGAAAAGTTTAAAGAAAAGAAAGACATAATACCCGAACTAATTTTTCGGAATCGCCCCTCCATTTACTGACAATGGTGGAAGCTGATATGTTGAAAAACGTTGTACTGCATTCAGTAGCAACAGCCTTAGCTAATAAGGTTTTCCCAGTGCCTAATAACAACAAACAAAGAAAACTCATCAAATCAGCCATGAAGATGGTTATAGATGCATAATGGAAACAAAACAACCCAGTGGGAAAAATTGTCAAAAAGTCACTGTGACGAAGAGCTTTTTTATTGAAATTGTTTGTATACTTCTATAGAAATGCACTCCTTAACAGAGATTTTTGAACCAATGTGCTGGCTGGGAAAAGATCTCTCACCTGGTGGACCGTATAGTAATAAACCTTTCCATGGTGAAAGAATCCCTGTGAAGAGCTGGGGATACTGAAAGAGAAGAAGTTGAATATGACTAAAACCTTTCATATCATTAATTAATCATATCGTTAATATTGTTGAACTTACTCTTATGGGATAAACAACTGCTTCCTTAACCAATCGCTTTGCTTCATCTAAACCAATAATATCACTCCAATAAACGTTCGGATTTTCAAGGTAAATATCCTGAAATAAAATAATTCCTTCTAAAGCAAAACCATATTGCAATGGCATCAAGATCGATCAAATGCCAACTTCTTACACGAGAAATAACAGCTGCTAATTCTCTGAACTCTCCAGATAAGCCAGCATATCCTGCAAGAGGTTTTATTAATTTTTCCTATGAGAAATTATCTTGAATTAATAATCAACATTAATAAAATTCTCGTCCGATAAAAGAAACAATAACAGAATATTTACCGATTGGTCAATTTCAGAAACAAAGGTACTTTTCAAAGTGTTGGATAAGATGGCTCGATAATCCACTATAGTTTTCTAAAACCAGAGGAAAAGTTGTTGGCGAATAGCAGTTTTTATATGCCAAATTTCAATTTCAATTTAATGAAATCATGTATGTGTTCCATTACCATTCCTTCCTGATGTTCTGTTTGTTTATTTTTGTATTGAGATATTGTTTTCCCAGAGAGACCAGTAATATCAGATGGGTTTGGTGATGAGGCTTCCTGCAAACAAGAAAAGGAAATATATTTAAATATATTAAAATAAAAAGATATTTTTATTTACCAAAACTTGTAATACTGAAAGACTTTTGCAACTTCACCTGATTTTATACAATTGCTGCCTTACATTTTGTTTGTGGTTGACTGCTTGCTTGGTGTCACTTTTCGGACGAGATCGTTTGGATGAACTATCAGTAGTCTCGCTTTGAGCATGATTGATAGTTGGAAGACTAAATGAATTGCTTTTTCTAAATCAAAGCCAAATAACTATATAATGAATCAGTCATTGCAGAATTAAGCAAAACCCATAAATTGACTGAACATAGATCTGATGTTCGACGAGAATCAAAGCAGTTATACTGGTCAATAGTTGTGAAATTAATTCAATAGTCAATGGGCATGGGATGGCGGTAGGTCAAAATGAGAGGGATACACATCAACATAAACCATTGATGGTCTGCACAATTGAATAGAAGATTATATATGTTGTCTTATGTTAAGTTTCCTCACAAG
The DNA here is from genome assembly GCA_027922465.2 of Turritopsis dohrnii. Classification (NCBI taxonomy): domain Eukaryota; kingdom Metazoa; phylum Cnidaria; class Hydrozoa; order Anthoathecata; family Oceaniidae; genus Turritopsis; species Turritopsis dohrnii. Next base: position 930,189 of record BQMF02000074.1, on the reverse strand, counting down.
TAATGGCAAACCCTTCACTGACTTTATTTTCAGTTGGTGGTTTTATGAATAACGCCATAAAACATGTCAATTTCACTCTGATATCGACAATTCTATATACCTACTGCTTTATTGATGGTCTCTGTTTCCCGGATGTGCATTGTTTCATAAATCTTTTATCACCTAAAAATTGAACTACATAAAATGAATTTGTATAAAGCAAAAAATAGGTTGTAGAAATAATCTTACTAACCTACATTGGTGTCCTTCACTTTCTTAGAAATTTTTGGCCATTTATTAAATTTGACGAAGAAGTAGGACTCGTATTCCTGCAAAAATGTTAATCAAAAATTATATCATATATCATATATCAATTTAAAATAAATCTAAGATACTGACCTGAATGATAGTTTGGAGATCAATGTTGTCACAAATTTGAAATTTCTGCAAAGTTACTCCTGCTTCACGTTCAAGGCAATTTTGTGAATCCAGATAACTAGAAAAAAATGGAACCTTGTAATGCAATGTAATCTATCAAAACATTTTAATGGAAGAAAAAAGTTCAGTTGAAGAAATGATGTTGAGATTATTATTCGATCCTAAGTTTATCCATTTCAAACATAAGAAAAAAATTATATATGATATAAAAAACATATTAATAAAACAGAGATGGAAAAAAACAAAACTGGATATCAGTGAAACCTTTCCTCTTGTAGAAAATTCAGTATCAGTAGCAGAATGTTTCGTTTTCTTTGTTCATTTCGTTGTTCTTCCTATAATCATAAAGAATCAAATCAACGTCTTGTAAATCAGCAAAGAATGGAAAAATACTAGTAACCCGTGTAAAAATTTTTTACAGGTTTTATTCGATGTGAGCTGAATAGAGAGAAAGGCTTATTTTAATGAATTTTAGTATGATAAAGTTCCTCAATTGTTTGGAATGTAGAATGTTTAGAAGGTAGTATCCCGTGTAGAACAGCGTGTAGAACACGGGTTTTAATTCATCAAAAAAAAAAAAAAAAATACGCGCTGTGCATCCACTTTTTTCACTTTTTACATAAATTGTATAAATTGAAGATGCAATGCAATGGTTCCCCATGATTAAAAATATCTAACGTCAATACAGAAAAAAACACTCTTCACTCTTTTAATTAAAAATCTCTAGGTATTCCGGCTAAAGCATATTTAGTATGAACAGAAAAGCTTTTTAATCAGAAGATCTGAAACACATCAAAATATTCATAATAAATCTTTCACGATACGATGTATGCAGTATAAAAATAAATTGTGCGTACAGGTAAGCAACAAAAAGATTAAAATCGCTGTAACTGTTCATGGAATTCACACCCCAATGTTAATAAAAGCCAAATGCGAAAGTCATAAAAGTGTCGAAATGTGAATTAAAAATAATTGCGACTTTCTTTACGAACCCAGACCGTCATGATTAAAAACCATGATATTCATTTCTTCAATCGCGTATTATTTGTAAAGTAATGACGCAGAAACCCTATTAATACTATAAGAAAAAACAAAACAAACAAAAAAGTTCTAAAGCGTACTTACCCTAAAACATTAATAAATCTTCGCGCAATACTTTCCCTGTTGTCTATTGTTTCTTGATTTCACGAATAATCAAAACATTTGAAACGATTAAATGCAATGTAACGTTTTCCCCTATACTAATCGTAGAAACATATTAACCGCCGTGGTCTGACACTCCATTATGAATAAGTGATCGCAAAAACGACCCAAAATTTTAGAGAGTGAAAGCGTGAAAAAAGCGGATGCACAGCGCGTATTAGAATATAGATGTTCAAAGAAACAAGAACCCCAAACTATTAGCTAAAAAATATGAAATTTTGATGAATAAATTTTATTTATAAGGAACCAAATATTACAACATTAATACTTACACTGACTCTTGCATCATTTGCATTCTTTAACTGTTGATAGTTGAGCTCATGAGACATACCCACTATTAATCTAATCTATATAAAGTCCCATTATCATTCATGAGAAAAATATACATGAGTATACAGTCTACTGACATAAAGGTCATGAAACTTGGGTAATTCAATCAACGAGTCAGATGACAGGGTCATAAGCATAGACTAGAAGTTTTATGTTTCTATTGTTGAGCATAAGAGTGTTTAGCATGAAGTGATGGAACCGACAAAATTCTTATGCTAACGTAAACATAATTACGTTTACGTAAGGGCAATTCTAAAGCTATATTCACATTAAGGTATTTGTTTGTTTCTGTAAGAGTGAATATAGCCTCAAATATTAGAATTTCTTACTCCGTAATCAAGATTAAGAAAAACAGTATTACGCAAATGGTTTCCTGGTGACAGAAGATCACTTGCCTTTTTTTTATTATTTAACTCACTATGTTTTCAGGACAATTTCAAGTTAATATACCACTTCTTATCAAAATCCCCTAGAACATCACAAATTGATTTTGAGATTCGCTAGAATCAATTTCAGGATTCATAAGAATCGATTTTGAGATTCACAAGTATTGATTTCAGGATTCATAAGAATCAATTGAGATTCACAAGAATTGATTTTGAGATTCTTTGAAATCTTAAAACATTCGATTGGAAATGCCATAATTGATTTCCTAGAATCACTTATTTAATCCCAAAATCGATTTTAGGAAAATCGCTTAAACGATTGTTATCCTTTTCCCTTAAACCGTCACATATACATAAGTATACAGTCTACAGCTTCATTGCAGTTTACTCCGGTAGCTATTGACCCGTTCTTTAACCTGCAATTTTTAAAAAACAAAACCATATCATTTCCTGCGAAGAACATGAATATTTTTTAAATTGCAGGTTAAAAGAACTGGTCAAAGTTACGGGAATGAACTGCAATAAAGCCCAGTCTACTGACACACAGGTCATGTAACTTGGATAATTTCCCCTAAAATTTCTAGCTATCCCTGAAACAGTGGCTGTGAAAGGAGAATCATTTTAATCAACAAGTCATTGCATAGACAAGAAGTTTTATGTTTCTATTGTAGTACTGAAACCTTATGAAAGCATGAACGACAGTCAGGGAAAACAGCTGAACGCGGGATCCCGTAAATATGGGAACTATATGTGACGGTTTATGGGAAAAGGATAACAAGCGAAAAATCGATTCTTTAAAATCGATTTTTAGCTGCAAAAAATCGATTCAAAATAATCGGAAAAGCGATTTCGAAATCGATTCATTTGAATCGGAAAAGCGAAAAGCAATTTCAAAAAATCGATTTGTAAGTCAGAAGTGATGTTAATTATAAGAATAAAGTCAATAAGTTAATAAGATTTTCATCATCGTAGATTCTCTATGTATCATAATAAAATAGAAGGATTAAACCTCAAATTATAAACAAGAACCAAATGGTGAAAAACGGCATTATAAAACTGGTGCAATAATATGAATAGATGCAAAAACACCATACATCTGGAAATAGATTTTTATTTTTAGACTAAAGGCTGTTTTCCACTTTTGGAAAATTTAACGCAGAGAGAAACGGGCGAATACTGGGGAAAGAACGTGATTGGATCTTTCGCTAATGTAAACGTAGCTTAATTAATAACCAGAGTTTATAACAAAAGAAATATACTTGCATGAGCTGCAAAATGTATTTTAAAGACGCCAAGAGAGAAAAAAATCGTTGCTATCGCCGTAATAAGATCGTTTGTTTACATAGTAGCTTCCATGTTTCATATACGTGACCGTCCAAGGGATTTTGATAACAAGCGATATAAATAAAATAAAGTGACGGTATTTTGTTAGAATATGAAAAGTAGGATTCACCTACTTACTACGTTTCGTTTCGTTCAACGTCTATGTATGTTTATATTTTTCATATTCCCATGCGCCAGTTTTCGAGGTTGGAACATAACTGGGAGTATTATATCTAATTGCTATTTTGCCAAATAAAAATAAAAAGTTTTTTTATTGATAAAGATGTCTACACTCTCAAAAGATGTTGTTGTTATCGCGACTTCAGCATTATTTTGAAAACTCAATGTGACGGATGTATAATTACAGGTAGCACGCATTTGTGTTAAATAATGAACTGATTACCTGGTTCTTATTCACTAAGACATAAAATAAACAACAGTTTGTTCTCAAGTTGCTACAAATAGAAACCGTCTGCTATAATTCTTTTTTTTGTTTAAGTTGTTCCACCGCTGTTCACATAACAGAACATGGTTCACATTCAGTTTAATAAAAAAGAAAAAAAAGTTTGTTTTAAAGTTACTACCAATAGAAACCGTCCCTTACAATTCTTTTTTGAGTTGTTCGATCGATGTTTTGGTTTATTCCTTGGGGGAAAATGTTTATCAGAATTTTAATCAACACTTGAGTGAGTGATATAGAATCAAAAAAGTGATTCATTAGATAGAATCGGAAAAGCGATTCATTGGAATCGGAAAAGCGATTCATTAGAATCTAAAAAGGGATTCATTAGAAACGGAAAAGCGATTCATGTGAATCGGAAAAGCGATTCATGTGAATCGGAAAAGCGATTATTTGAAGCTAAAAATCGATTTTAAAGAATCGCTTTTTAGCTTGTTATCCTTTTCCCATAAACCGTCACATATACTGCAATTGTGGTATAAATCCAATGTTTCTTAGATTCGCTCCTGGTAAAACGTTTTTGACCTGATTTTCTTTTAAAGGATTAGTGAGGTATACTGCATTCGGCATTTGAAACAGTGTTTAACGCACACACAAAGAACAAAATAATAAGAACAAATCAAATTTTAAAAAAGACTCATAAATATGAAAAGCTACTCTGAAGTCAGATTTTACACTGGTTCTTAAAAGCGTATACTATATAATAATGTTTTGAAATGATATATATAAAGATAAAGAACACGTTAGGGTCACTCCATACCAAATGATGCAAAATTTCAGTACTTTGGACATGCATGATGACTCATCATCTCCTGCATCTCAGAATTTGTTCAAACTTTGTCAGATAGCTACAATATATAAGATGAGACGCTCCTGAAAATTGGTCAGAGTTTCGTTATTAATTTCCATAAACGAGTTCATCTTCTATTATCCAAGTCGTGTAACTACAATTTGTAATTTCATGACTTCTATACCATGTTTGTTTACGTCGATGCGCCATTTTGAGTTAAGAAGTTAAGGCTAGCCTTGGCATATTAGTCGGTCTGGACTTTCCCTCCCTCTCATCTCAGTCTCTTGCCTTTTACGATATGTTCGAAAAAGCAGGAGTGCAAATATTTGGATGTTTGTTGTTTTTGATAAACTTATTTTCGAGCTACTAACTCGGAATGAAATTAATGAACTTAAGTACTCTTCTCTGAAACACGAAAAAAACAACTAAGGAATTTAAAATTCCCTCCTAGGTAGCAACTCGTTTTGTGACTCATAAAATTTCCCGGACCTAATTTTTGTAATGTCTATTAAGAAAATAAGATAAGATGTAGTTATTACCGCTTTATATCACAGATTATGTAACAGAATGTCACAAGTTGTGAGGAAAAATTTCATGGTTGCAGGAAAGTTTTTTCAAACGATTTTTATGTTTTCAAAACAAGTAAAGCGGGATTTGTCCCAAAATTTGAACACACCTAGTAACATATGTCTGGTCTCATTTTATCTTATTCATTATATCACAGTCTGTAGAAAAAACTTTCTACAGACTGTGATTATATTCAGAAGGGGATTTTAGATTTACATCAGAAACTACTCTCCTATATATGATTCTTGATGTAGTATTATTTTTCATACTTCTGTATTCATTGAACACATTTTCCGAGAAATATAGATTTATCTGAGTTATATTTTATATTTTATTTATATTTTTAAGGAAACAAAAATGTTTTTTCATAAATTGGCATTTTGCTTGTATTTTCTTGATTTCGGAAATAAACTTCATTTAGCCCGACAGCAGAGTATATTCCAACATCTCTATGGTTCCAAAGGGGGAAACTTCTTGATGGTCCCTAACTGTGCACAGAAACAAGATGCACTGAAAAGTTTTAGGTTTTCAGAGGGATCTGAAAAGTAGCGTTTTGAGATATCAAGTACGGATCTTCAAAATAGTAGCATGTAAATAATCTTCAATAATAAACATAAACTGTTTTCCACTGATTTTTGATGAATTCGCAAAATAAAATACTTCGAAAAAAGTTAATTGCCAGCAAAATTTTACCCAAAAGAATGAAATATTAATCGGAATTCAAGCTTTTTTCATCAAATTTAGTACGTTGCAATGGCGTCTTCGGAATGTTCATTTGTTCTCGGGATTAAGAGCAAATTTGAGTCAAATTTATATGTTTCCGAATATTTTTTCCCTAAATGTAAATGTACCCATATCTAATAACTTCTAAATCATCCACAACATTCTTTAGGGTAAGAAGACCAAAAAGCCAATTTTTCAGACAGGGATCAAATTGACGAATATAGCTTTATGCTTTAAGCGATGAAACTTAGTAAATCAAACTTTTGTGGAATTTTATTGTTCCGTTATGTGCTTATAAGTCCTAGCTGGATTTAAACCAAGTTGGTCAACTCGTTTAGAAGTTGATGTGGTTTTCGACAAAGGGTCTCCGTGATGGCCGAGTTGATTTACGACAACCCTATTAAAAACACAATCTTTTCTCTACCTGTTGTACACTTCTTTCACTTTCATATTTAAAAAAACTGATTGGTTAAAAAAAAAACAACAAGCAAACGAACTGATTTGATAACTTGTCAATTGATGCACAATGGAAGATCAAATTTTGGGTACGTTGTTTTTTTTTTGCTTTTTTTTTCGAGTATTTTTCCCATTCGAACAAAAATATTTTCCCATTACAACTATTTTCGCTTTCAAAGGACTTTCACTTTCGTTTCGTTAAGATGGAAAACACAGTAGGGTAAAAGCAAAGTGTCAGATAATAGTTTTTTACTTTCCATTATTAATTTTTCGTTTTGCTTCTTTTGTTGGCGGGGAGAGGAGGACATGTTTATACTTGCCCCCCTATACGAAAGGAGGGTAAACCCTTAGAGGTCACTGGGAAAAGCAATGGTATGAAATAAAAGGGCGTTTGTTTCTCTTCCTTATTTCATCTGGATTTTATCAAGATCGAGATTGGTAACATGGAAGAGAAAATGGAAATCTTACGGACCACGGCACAACAGTTGTCGTGTATGGGAGACAAGACTTTCGCCTGCTATTTGAAAAAGCCTGCACGATGGTTTGTTGATGACATTCGCTACTGCATGAAAGAGTTGATTTTACACATCTTCGAAACGTTTTCTGGAAGAATTATTTAACGATTTGCCGAAGTGGAAGACTTTGATGGGATAAACATTTGCTGACAGGTTTATGAATATCCTAGTGGTGGAAGAAAGTCAATGAACAGTTTGATAAAGTCATTTAAAACTTATACTTTTACATATATGTGGAAGTAATTAAAAAATGTTTGATTTGTTGAGTATATTTCCATTTGAATTTATTTCCATTTTTTTTTATTGCCATATGAGTTCTCCGGTGTGTATTATTCTTAAAGATTATCGGCGAAGGAGTGCATTTCCATAGAAATATACACACAATTTCAATAAAAATGCTATCTGTCACAGTGGCCTTTTGAAGATTTTGCCCACTGGGCAACAGACACTTTGTACCAAAATTTTAAAGTGAATGTTTAGGAGACGTTACGTTAAATGTTTAGATTCATTAACGATGTTGTTTACGACAATCAATTCCCAATCCATAACACGCCAAAACTGTTTTTTTTATATGCATAATAGACCTTGTACTCAGGGTTTCTTGCTTGCGTGCGCGGTTGCATATAGAAGGACAAGCCAGAACTCGTACACGTCTATATCCATCATTATCATATACACGTGCAGTCCCACTCCCACTCTCAATGGGTCGGATAAAAAGTTCAACAAAACGTTCGTGATTTTTTTGAGTTGCAAATGGGAGTCAACTGTATTTCTTTCAAAAGAAACACGTAAGAATACACGTTCTTTTTATACGCTACAAGTTTATAAGCAACACTCGTAAATTTTTTCAAAAAGTTAAGCAACAGTACTACAAGGATCTTAGATAAGCAACATGAAATTTTGAATTGACGCAGGACTTGTATAGTTACAGTGCTTTTTTTTTAAATTGCTGCTCTAGGTTGTTACACTAGGTTGCAGTATTAGGTTGTGTGTTCTATGTAATGATTTGAATGTCCTTGACTTTATACTTACATACTTTAATTAAACAACTAAAACATACATAAAAGTATGTAGGACGTGTTGTGTGGAGGTATATGGCGCATCAATGCCATCACACGACTTAATCTACCATTTTGCGTAATGGACAGACATGCGGTGCCATTCTATAATATCTTGTGGATCAAGGACCATATGGCACTAATTTTTTTAAAATAAAGAAATAATTATAAATAATTATCTCGACAACCAATCAATGTACTCAAAGTGAAACATGCTGATATGTGTATCAATTTTTTTTATCGGAAAACCGGCTTAACACTATAGCATATCATTACATCATTGCGTTAATGGTATGACAATGATATTCCTGCTTTAGAAATACAATGGGCGCTCCCTATCTCGAACTCCCCCCCACCCCTCCCACTCATTTACACGCCATAATTATCGTGAAAATAGACTATTTTCACTTTGTTTGCAAAGATTAGATGAAAAACTATTCCAGGGAATTTTTTGATGACCACCATATCAATGACGTCAAAATATCTAGTGTAAGCGTTTCTGGGAAACAAGAATGTGGTCTGAGTTAGCAATTAAACAAGAATGTCGTCTGAGTTAGCAATTAAAATCGAGGTTAAAAATGCAAACCATCGTTCTCTTTTTTAATATCATAATGACTACTCCATTGGAACAATTACAGTTATTGTGAGTAATACAGTATGAGTCTTAAAAACTGTTAAGCAAAATTCAAATTTGATTTTAAACTGGATTGTGATAATAATTTTTACACCATATTGGATAGGAAATTTTGCCAGCTTTCCAATGATATAAGAATTGTAAATTGAAAACATGTCTGCGGGCTGGAAAACAAAAATTCCTTCGGTTCAACAGAACGTTAAGCTTTAATGGCAAGAAGTAGGCAAGAACAGCTGTTGATGGTCATATCTTCAACAACGATCACACAAAATCTGCATCTATTATCTCGCTTAATCTACAGATACTTGCTGGCAATTTTCTGTTCCTGTATGGCACAGGTGATGACATCAAATTATGACGATAGATTTGTACTTTAAGCAAAGCTGGCTCGTTATATTTCTCGTCAATATTTGGGTTGCCATGGAAGTACCCCATGGACTTCGTACTTGATTCCCATTTGGCCGATTTATTTTTTGAGATTATTTTGATGAATTGTTTAGTTTGTTATCAACCAGAACTCAAAATCTGACTTTTCCAGTGTGTATATTTGTTGAAAGTCTCTGCGAAGGAGTGCATGTCTCTAATAAATATCCACACTACTTCAAAGAAAATACTCTTCGACTCAGTGACATTTTGCACACTGGATTAATTCTCGTTCGAGGAAAAATCATGTTAGTAAGCTTTTAAGTAATTTTTTTTTTCAACTAAGAACTTTCAGGTTTCCGCCACAACAAAACTCCTATACGAGGCATATTTCCTAGGATACCTTTTCTTGCAATATACTATGGTGACTAGAATGGAGAGGGCTGTATAACAATGTTGATGGACTGGGGAAAATTTTAGAACAGTCATAACTATTTCATTTAGCTATTTTTAATATGACAACAATACCATTCCATTTGATAAACTAAGAAGACAAACCAGCCAATACAGCTAAAAAGACCTCCAATCCTTTTTATTTTTCAACAAGGAAGCAGTCCAGTTGAATAAAATAATCGATTATCCCGGATTTTCTTAAATCTATCGACAACTGGAACGGTGTCACGCGTCCCTTGTGCGAAAACAGTGGATTAGCCTGAAATTTTACTAACTCGTGCACAACGTATAGGCTGTTCATTTTCACAGCAACATGTAACGGTGTCATAAAATCTACGTTAACGACATCTACCGGTGCGCCGTACTGCAGTAAAAGTCGGACAACTTCGAGGTTGTCGGTCATAACTGCCCGGTGTAGAGGTGTGCATTTGTTTGAATCGTTAATGTCTAACGGACATGAACTTTTAACCAACGTTTTGACGCATTTTAAGCAACCTTTTGAAATAGCTTCGTGAATAAGAGATGTTGATCCTTCTATACGATTCAAATTCAAGTATTTCTTTTTCACCATCATTTTGAATTTCTTGCAGTCGTTTTCAGTGATAGCTTTGAGCATTTCACGAAATATATTTCCTCTTTCTTCTTCGGATAATCCTTTGGGTGATAGTTTGGGTGTTGAAAACGGTGAGCGTAAGAAACTCTTGCTTCGATTCAACTGGACTCCTGTTGTTAGAAAATCCAGTATCACTGAGTTTCTTTGACAGCTTAAACGTTTGCTGCGCGTTTCAGATGAAGTCGTATCCTCAGAAAAATCTTGCATCGGGATGGAGTCGTCAATGCTGATACTACATTTGTTCAGATAAGGTAGAGGCTGTTTCGGAGAGGATTGTGATTTATTGAGGTCGTATGTACTACTGGTCCTCTTCATGAATAACTGTGAGATTCTACGTCTCTTTTTTTGGGCTTGTGGAGGCTCGCCAATTCTAGAAACTACATCCAAATATTGTAAACTTTGCGCAGTTCGAAGGTTTTTCGCATCAATCTTCTTCTTGTCATAATCACCAGACGACCAGCTGTTATTGAGGTCTTGTAAACTGACTGTCGAATCGCACCTTTGGAAGTTAATATCAAGACACGGATATGACCTTCTTTTTCCCATGTGTGATTTCATATTTCTTTGTTGTTCGTCCATTATCACGGATGTCACAAACGTACAGTATTTACTTTCCAACACACACAAAAATGAACTGTTCTGAATTAATTAAAAGAAAGTTAGAAAATCGAGTGTTTAGAGAAATATTGTGCTGTTTGATAAGAAAGTTTTCGATTAAATTACAAGATCTCGAATTCCAAAAAATCATTTACAAGCAAATGAGAAAAATCTTGAATGCTACTGGTATCTTATGCAAAAGTATATTCTTTTCTTTTCGATTTGTTATGAAACGTTTTGACACAATCCCAGCCGGCAAAATCGTCAAAAAATTCCCTGCCATAAAGAGCATTTTCATTGAAATATTGTGTATATTTCAAAAGAAATGCACTCCTTCGCAGTGATTTTTTAACAACTGTGCCCACTGGGATATGAATTTACCAAACACACATGCCTTGGGTTCTACAACATGTAATTAATCTTACATTTTAGGCGAAATAACTGAAAAATGAAATAGCGAAAAATTGAAATCAACTAAAATAAAAACACAACAGAGGAAAGAAATTCTTACATAAAAACACGTTACCAAAACGTACATCTCTTATTCATTTGTTTTTTTTCTTTTGATCTTTTTTTTTTACATGTATGTAAAAGGAGATAGAAATAGTTAAAGGTGTCATTCTTTCAACAAAGTATTACCATGGCATTTATATTTTTTTTTATCAAGTTTGAGTTGCAAATATAAAAGTTTATGGTGCGAACTGCTTCTTTTCTTCCTTTTCATTTCATTTTTACATGGAGGTTTGAAAATGATGATATTATAAAACACAATCTAGTACTTAGGAGTCCGCTTGTTATGTGAAGGAAGAGAAGCTTCCAAATTCCTGTTTACCCATCCGGTATATTTGTTAAAAATCTCTGCGAAGGAGTGCATTTCTATAGAAATATACACACAAATTCCAATAAAAGTGCTCTACGTCGCAGTGTTTTTTTTGAGGATTTTGCCCGCTGTTTCTCTGCCAAATTATTTATGCTTAACAGACAAACGCGTCTACGAATCTAAAAACAGGGTAACAGTCCGAAGAGCTGTCGACTACGAGCACTTAGCCTTTGTGTATACTGAGGGAAGTAGGGTAGTTTGAAGCCTTAAAGAATGTAACACAAGGACTGAGCCTATTAACATGGTTCCTCTGAGTGTAAAGTATCGATTAGAACGATAACCGTAGTGCACATGTGTTTAAAGCAGGATTTCTACTTACGTATTTTGATTCGATACGATACAGCATGTATCATTTTGAGTTCATTGATTGGTTTTCGAAATAATCATTTTATAATTATTATAAATAGTTACTAAAAGTTCCGTTATCCTTATATGTCTAATCATAAATTTAAAGTTCAAAAAAATAAAAAACTGATTACTGCGATTAATAAAGAATTGGTTGACTGCGACCAACCTTAAGATGGCGACGTCATACGTGGCATGTATGATTTTTGCCGTATATCCAAAAGACAAGAAATTCTGGGTTCGAGATTGAAGAAAAGGAAAATTTATTTCATATTTACACCGACCATCACTTACTTGTTATTAGTAAAAAACATCCTTTACACTGTTTACGCTTTGTTCAGACCTACTGCGGGTTATTATAAAGAAAATCGAGGTAGATTTTTTACCAGACAAAAGTAGCTAACACTACTACAAGTAGTCGGATCGCTTGATCTAACCAGATTAGAAACACAACGCTTATGGAGTAACCCAGTGGGTGAAATCGTCAAAAACAATCACTGTGGCGAAGTGCATTTTCATTGAAATGTTGTGTACAAATATGAGCTTTTTACTAAAGTACTCATTCGCAGTGATTTTTCAACAAATTTCGCCGATGGGAAAAGAGTGTTTAGTTAGTGGCATGGATATAAAAAATCATTGAAGCTGAGTTTACATTGCAGGAATAGAAATGAAATGCGTAAAGGACAGGCGAGGAAAAATAATATTGATTCTCTCAGTCTCGATGTGTTTTTTTTTAAATGTATTTTCATCTTGATTTATAATTGCTTTACTGAAGCTGTAACACAAGGATATAAGACTGCCGTATCGTGTATCATCGACAGGTTACAGAAAAGATCAAAGTTAGAACGTATCATTTCTAACTACCTTAAGTGTATTTAAATTCGCGCAGTACTAATTTTTGCGCATCCGTAGGTGAGCAAATTTAAGTACCGCACGAATATTTGTCCGCGCGAAAAGGTCAAACGGAAAAATGAAGAGTCCATATTTTTTCTTTTGAAAGTGGCATAATTTTTTGTTACATAAGAACAGTAATCAAATTTCAAAACGTTCGTCAATGTCATCTTCCTCGGGGTTTTCTGTAATGGTCGTTATCTTCTCAGGTTCTATGTAAGCCTTCATCACAAACTCTATCATCTTTTCAAACACCTTTTGGGGAGGGTCTTTTTTTTGTAATCTGTAATGTAATTGGAATTTCTAAACCGCCTTGTGGAAGGGATCTTATTTTGTTTCTCACGCCACAACACTGAGTTTACTTCAATAATCAAGAAAAAATTTACAACATCTAGAGATTTCTCTTGGCACGTGTCCAATTATTAATCCAGTTATCGTTGTTTTAGTTTCTTGAAATAATACGTTCACAATAAACATTCACGTATTAACAATTGTAGGTTGAACATGTATAAAAAAAATTTGGAACCGAAAGCTGAAGTCAAACAGGAACCGCAAACATTATGGTGATTACGAACAATACAAGAGAGCAGAAATTGCTAAATGGCCGATTGTGAATGGCAACAGACCTGCCGCTGCAAAGTGGGTAAAATCCCCGAATGAACAGTACGAAGTATTGTAAAAAGATAACTAATTGAGAAGGCTGAAAAAAATGAAGATCTAGACTGTTTACCGAAACAACCTCGTGGTGCTAAACCATTGATTTCTGGAGAAGTTGACAAAAAAGTTATGAACATGGTTGTAAGCATGCGAGCTTCGGGTCTTGCGATAACATACGATGTAACGATTTCCATAGCACACGATCGCACGTTGCTGAAAGAGAACGGAGAATCAATTGAGCTACACCAGTCGTGGGCACAATCTATTTTTCGAAGGTTGGGTTACGTAAAGCGACGAGCAACAACAGCATAGCAATCTGTTGCCCCTGGATCAATTCAAGGAATTGGTTTTACCTTCCATTCAGCCATAGAGAAGAACATCAATGCATATCGAATTCCGTACGATTTGGTAATCAACATTGATCAAACGCCATTGAAGTTTTACTTGACCCCAACTTCCACACTTGATTGCCAAGAAGGGAGATAATTTTTTTCCGGTTACTAACAGCTCAGATTATCGTCAAATAACCGGTACTTTGGGAATCAGCATGTCAGAAGAATTTCTTCCGATGCAACTTATATATCAAGGCATGAAAAAAAAAATGCCACCCAAGCTATACATTCCCCGAAGGGTTTCAAGTCACAACACACACACACCTAACCATTGGTCTGATGAAGCAAAATGTTTAGAAATGGTTGACAAAATCATCTGCCTTATGTTAGCAAGAAAGTGAACGAGCTTGAATTACGGAAGAATCAAGAGTGGTTGCTTGTCGCAGATGTATTCAGATATACGGACGCAGTAAAGAAAAGGGTAAGCGAAAAGAACGGAAAAATGGTTCCAGTACCAAATAATATGACTCATATCTTCCAGCCGCTCGACTTGACGGTCAAAAGAAGTGCCAGAGCGTACTTACGAAGAAGTACACATCAATACTTTGTATCTGTTTCTTTGTTTCTTTATTTCTTCCGTGACCCATTCAAAAGCCAGAAGTAAAATTCGATTCGAAATTGAGCATTTTAAAGCCACTTTATGCTAAGCGGATTACATCTTTCTACGACTACATGCAAAAACAGAAGTCCATTGTCACAAAAGGTTGGGATTGTGCCGGAATAATCAACTTTTTGAAACTTGATGCAGCACTTAAAAATGAAACCCCCTTCATGGAATTGGAAATAGTCGTTGAATAATGTAATCTCTACGAGAATTAATAATGTTAACGTAAAAATGGAAAGTACTTCTTCTTCTCTCTCCCTTTTATGCCCTTGTCATTGTTTAATCTACTGCCTTTTATCTTCCATAAAGCTTTTTTCACATGCACGTAAAATTTTACGTAAGCTCTTACGAATAGAAGAATGTTCATTCATTCTCTCCTTAAGGAAAAGTTTTCGTAAGGTCTTGCGGACGTTCGTCAGCCCTTACGACGATTTCCTTAAAAACAAGAAAATCGTCGTAAGCCTCCGTAGAAGAAAGCCTCGAAAAGAAAAAAACGTTCGAAAAATTAGATCGAGCGTTCGAAATGATGTCTTTTGTTGGAAATTACATCATTTTTTGCTAATGATCTATTTCCAAACGTTCCAAATGTACATTGTATTTTTATTGCAACAAATTTTAGTGCATGTGAATGAAAATCTCTGTAAAGGCGTCTGTAAAGACGTTTTTTCTTCTTGAGGCTTACGACGATTTTCTTAAAAACAAAATTTTTTGTTTTTAAGGAAATCGTCGTAAGGGCTCATGAACGTCCGTAAGACCTTGCGAAAACTTTTCCTTAAGAGTTTACGTAAAGCTTAAAGCTTTTTTCACATGCACGTAAAATCTTACGTAAACTCTTACGACTAGGACAATGTTCATTCATTCTCTTCTTAAGGAAAAGTTTTCGTAAGCCTCAAGAAGAAAAAAACGTTCGAAAACTTAAAATATCCGTCAAGGCATTTTTTCGTCGTAAGAACTCGGTAAAAAGTTCGTTTGGTGCTACGACAAAAACTACGTGCATGTGAAAAAGCTTAAAGGTGCGCGAATTATTTCCGTCTTTTCTCCTAAAAAAATACACTCGGCGTCCATCAATATATCCGCTCCGCATTTATTTTTCATTGTTGTTGTAAAGATGGTAGAGTACACGAGACAATGGATAATTGTAACAACAAAACAAAGTTAATGCTTTGTATTCTCTGCTTCTTGGTTTTCTTATGAAAGTGTTGTTGTTACTAATGTGTTGGTCCTAAATTAGCTTGACCTTTGTTTTCCTTTACCTATTTTTTTACGAAACAGAATATAAGTTTATGTCTTCATTTAAAATAAAATGACATTTTAGTTCGACCATAATTATTAGTTATAGCTTAGCAAAAGACTTTTCTTCTTAAATTTACAGCGTGCGCGGCTGAATTTAACATTATTAATGATTAAATGCTGTTGAAAGGAGTAATCTAAAATATAAATTATAAAAATAACGACTGCACTGCTACACAACCACTAAATCGATGATATAACAGTTCGTATCAACAATCAATCATTCACATTTCCTATCGGCTCTCGGAAGAATGGATTCCATCATGCTGATGCGCACGCATATTGGCAGTACGTAGGTAAAAGCAAGTTTATTTCAATCTTTGTTTTTCTAAAATGCCTGACACTTGTTGTGTCACAGGCTGCAGTAATAGGAGAAGTAGCAAAAATGGAATGCCTTTTTATCGAATCCCAAAAGGAAAGACACCAATAGAAAGGAGAAGAAGAAAGTTGTGGATTGAAGCATTGGGGGAAATTAGACGAGATTGGAAAAATTGGAGTGAGGATAAAATTTCACTGTCAAGAGTTTGTGGGGCGCATTTTGTATCAGGTGAGAATAAATATGATTTAGTCTATATCTAGCAATGTTGAGATAAAGTTTTTCCAATCAAGAAACTAGATTTTTATAAACTTTGCTACTGAATATTGATTCCTTATATTCTAAACCACGATCCCTAATCCTCTAACCAGCAAATATATATTCACGTTCAAAAGTTAGGTATATTCCATTTGGTCATTTGTATAGTCCTTCTGTGTTTTAGGGAAAAGGTCAGAAAATCCTGAAGATGTTGATTATGTTCCAACAGTTTTTGCGCATAGCAGGAAAAATATCGCTGATGCCCGTTCGTTGCTTTTAGTGAATAAAGACACAGTGAATATCAATGACATGGTAAAAGATAAACCATTATCATCCATTGGTTCTCCAGATAGTGTTAGTTATGTCAAAGGACATAGAGTACACAGTGTTAGTGGTCAATCGTTAATTTTAGTAGATGTTAATGGTGATGTGAATATCAATAAACTACTTCATGATGAAAGTTTGCCATGTATTGGACCTCAATATGGGAGTGTGAACCTTAAACTTGATAAGTGGAAAGAATCAAGCTCATTCAAATTTCAACATAAAATTCTTGTTACCAAGACTGTACCTAATTCTCCATTGATGCTCAAATCAACTACAAACAAGCTTGATGAGAATACAAATACTGATGGAAAGTCTTGCAAGGTGGCCGGAATAGCGGAAAGAAATTCTGCACCTGCAGTGGCTAAATTTACAACGGATAACAAATTTTCATATGCAGCTATGTCAGTTAAGGATGAAAAAGCAGCAATCAATATGGAATGTGATCAGTCTTACATCACAAATAAGACAAATAATGGGTATAAAATTTTGATTGCCTAGTACAAACCAAGTACATCTGTGCTCCCGATTCTTTAGATAATATTAACCTATGGCGATTATACCTTGATTATATCCCTAAGTAACACCAAATTAAGATTCCTTTAAAATTAGTGTATTAGAATATATTTATAAGAAGATTATTAAAGGATCTTTCCCATGTGCTATGCTTTTACTCCTTTGAAATTCACAAGTCTGTGTTGAAATTCATGATAAGTTTTAATTGTGTTTGAATGTGCATTAAAATTTCTAGATGTTTTCATGAAACTGTATCATGAAAATGATCGATGATGCTCTTTGTTTATATGGGAATTTCTGTCCCCGAATATTAAATTCAGATTGTGATCATAATTTTATTATATTTTCACAACTTTGAGAGGTGGTATCATTCTAAAAACAATTGGTATGTGAACATTTTTGGCGAATTCTGCGATGCTGTTATGACAAGCAGTATCAATCAAAGTTTGACCTGAAATTTATTAAATGGTGATTATTAATTACTAAATTCATGATTCCTATAAATTCAATCATGTTTGATTAATGTGGTGAAAATTCAAATCAATCTTCTGTTTCTTCTCAACAAGAATAATTTTGATCAAAAAGCTTGGCTTAAAGAGAACGGACGTCAAAAAACATTTTTTTGGTAAAGTTTTTATTTTCAAAACAATTTTATTTTTCTCAAACAGCTTAAAAAGGGACCACCACAATTGCTGCCATTGCTCAGATTTTTTCTGCGATGCCGTTTGATTAACTTGATGTCACATGTGCTATCCATTATTGCTAGTAGTATATTGAACTACACTATGACTAACTTCTATCATCTGATTTTATTTCTACTTCTTCAGTGTCGCATCCAGACATTTTTTGGGCATAACGCTTTCTTAGATTAGGTTGGTGTAGTGACACCCGAATAGTGGGTGCTAAGGGGCAAAAATGTTTGAATTTGAAAAGGTCTAGATCCCAGGAAAATGCACTTCCCAGAAGAGATTTACTTATATTGATGTATAAGATCAAGGTAAGTTTTACATACCTTGATGGGCGAATGGGTAACGAGATACGAAGAAGTTTTTGAGCAGACAAAAGGGGGACGTTTTAACTTGTGAACCCCAAATACGAGGACTGGGTGTCAATGCAAAGCTCGACTCTCACAGTCTTAACTTTTTTGTCTGCATTGTGGTCGAAATAAATTTGCATTTTCTAATATATGAACAATAGAATGTAAGTTTTCTTCACATTATTATCTATTATCCTCAGTGGAAAGTATTACAGACTAATGTCGTTTTATTCATTTTGTTTTTACGGAATATTAAACATTAAATATGGTAGCTGTTAGCTACGTAACGCACTAGTAGCATCTGATGGTATAGTTGAGAATACAATCGCGAATACGAGATATATCGATGCAAACCTTCTGTAATACAAAAATTAAGGTCTTTTAAAGGATAATTCTGGACAAAAATGTACAAAAATTAATTATGAAAAACTTTTTTTGGCATATATTTTTGGGCGCCCATACCGTTCCAACTGTACCGAATCACGTCTGGATGCGGCCCTGTTCTTATGTTTTCTTATTCTTTTCTTTAGTTTTGCTTTAATTAATTCAGAGAACTTACATAGCAGATGTTTTTTGTGACATCTTTCCTTACTTTGTGACAGTGTTTTTCTGTTGAAAGTCTGTATGATGCTTGATATAATGACCTAAAAGATGTGTCATTAGCTGAACTCAATGAACTAGTAAATTAAATTTTGTAACAAAGTTTGCACTAGTTTTCTCCAAAGTTCTTTCGGTAAATAAAATTTCTTAATTTTTTTAAAAAACTCTAAATTAATATTTTTGTAGCTATGAATAATTAAAGAGAAAAAGTAAAAACGTTGGATTATTACACTTTCCATAGGTGTCTTTCTATTTCAACAGACATGCCGACCTGCATTGCATATGGGTGTGTAAACTAATCAGGAAAAGTTAAAAAAGGTTTTTATATTGTACCAAAGCCAAGTTACCAAGATGAAAAAGAACGTGCAGCTTCATAACATCGGCACTGGGTACACTGTAGATTTGTTCAAATTTACTGCTGACAAACGAGTTTGTGAGGATCACTTTCATCCAGAATGCTTCTAATGTGACCTTCAAGCAGAACTTCTAGGTCAAAAGGCAAAAAAAAACTAGTTCACAGAGCTGTACCTACTATCTTTTCATTTAACACATTTAATCAAAGAAAAAACACAAAAAAAAACAGCTTCAAAACCCAATTCGGTTAACCCGGCGCCACTGAACATATCTTTCACAAATGTCTGTGGTTTTCGCTGCTCCATTCAACAAGCTATCTGTTCTTTCTTTATCGATCTCCATCATCCCAAGACTGTTCTGTTATAGACTTTGAGAGTATTGACAAGGCCTTATCAATTCATCACAGTGCCAACATATTTGTTTTTGGTGACTTCAATGTTCATCATTAAAAATGGCTGAAATTCTCAAATGGAATCTCTCACTCAGGAATTCATACTCTTAATTTTGCCCTATCTCAATCTCTTCACCAAATCATTGACTTCCCTACTCGCTTTCCTGATCGTGATGATCAATCTCCACCTCTACTTGATCTCTTTTTAACATCAAGTCCTGATATCTGTATATATAAAGCATCTAGTGAAGTTCCTCTTGGCAACTCTGACCATGGTGTAGTTTCTGTCTTTACATCTCTTAATTGCAAAGCTGCTTCTGAATCTCCTTTTCATGCATCGCACTCTCTTCAGTTATGAACATGGTGAATGGGATGATTTTCGTGACTTTCTTCGTGATGTCCCCTGGTCCAATGTGTTTTCAAATCCAGCTGAAAAATGTGCAGAGGAAGTCACATCTTGGCTTACATCTGGTATTGAAGCATTTATCCCCAGTAGAAAATTTCATGTTAAACCTCACTCCTCTCCCTGGTTCTCACCTGCTTGTGCTGCAGCAATTGCTCACAGAAATCTTTACTTTCATCAATATCAATGTGAGAAGTCTTCTCATAATAAGGTTCTTTTCAACCAAGCACAAAATCACTGCAAATCTGTCATTAATATACAAAGTCTACATATCAACAAGAAACTCATAATCGTATCTCTTCACAAAAAATTGGCTCTCGAGATTTTTGGCGCATCATTAAAAGTGTCACCAGCAATAAAAGGTCATCCATTCCTCCCATTTTCGATGGTCCAGAGGTTTTATCATCATCTAAGGATAAAGCTGAACTCTTCTCTAATATTTTCAGTAATAACTCTACTCTTGATGACTCTGGTCATGCTCTTCCTGAATTTCCCTTGAGGGAAACTAATAAAGTACTGGATAGCTGCTTCGTCACACCAGCTAAAATATCTTACATCATTTCAAATCTTGATCCTTGTAAGGCTACTGGTCCTGATGGAATTCCTGTCATCCTGTTTCAAAAGTGTGCACCTGAATTATCACCTGTACTTTCTCGTCTATATAACAAGTGCATAGCTGAATCTTGCTTTCCTTCATCTTGGAAGTCTGCCTCTGTAATTCCAGTCTTTAAGAATTGTGGTGATCGATTTAATCCACGAAATTACAGACCAATTAGTCTCCTACTTGTTATGAGTAAAATTTTTGAAGCCTTTATCAATAATGCTCTTGTTAATCACCTTGAATCTGATCACCTCTTCTCAGATTCTCAATATGGCTTTCGCTCCCAACGCTCAACTGCTGACCTTACAGTGATAACTGATAGAATCTACACTGCATTAGATAAATCTGGGGAGGCAAGAGCTGTTGCTCTTGACATATCCAAGGCATTTAATAAAGTCTGGCATACTGGTCTTTTGAAAAAGCTTGCTGCATATGGAGTTAAGAGTCCCCTTTATGAGGTCATTTGTTCCTTCCTTGGTAATCGTAGGCCTAAAGTTGTTTTAGACGGGCAATATTTACATAATACATCATCGACACATTCCATCAATGCAGGAGTTCCCCAAGGTTCTTTCCTTGGGCCAAACCGTTTTCTTCTTTTCATCAATGATCTGCCTGATGACACTGTTTCCAAGCTTGCCATCTATGCTGATGATTCAACCATCTATTCCTGTATTCCAAAATCAGATTTGTTCAGCCAGGTAGAAATGGCAGGCGAAATTGAGTTTGATCTGCAATCTATAGTTGAGTGGGGAGAGAAATGGCTGGTCACAATCAATTCCACAAAAACCAAACTTTTTTCTGTAAATCATACTAAAGATCTTTTTTTACCGTTAGTTTCCATGAATGGCACCCAGTTTAAAGAAAACAACTCCTTTCGTCTCCTCTGCATCACTTTTTCACAGGACTTCTCCTGGCGTTCCTACATTGAGGCAATTGCTAAGTCAGCCTCGTTGAAGGTGGGCTCCCTTCTTCGTGCAAGAGCATACCTCAGCCCTGATTCCATTCTTAACCTCTATAAATCTACTATTCGACCTTGTATTGAGTATTGCTGCCATATTTGGGGTGGTGCACCCTCAGATTCTCTTAATCTTTTAGATCGTATTCAGAAACGAATCTTTAATGCTATGGTGATAAACTTGCAAGTAAATTTGACACGCTCTCCCATCGCAGATCTGTGGCATCTCTTTGCCTCTTTTATGAATACTTTTACGGAAAATGTTCAACTGAGCTCTCTTCTCTCATCCCTGCATTAAAAACTTTCAAGCGAAACACAAGATATTCATCTAATTGCCATGATCACACTGTCAACATCCCAAAATCATCTAAAACTTTTTACCAACAAAGTTTCATTCCTCGCTCCTCCACTCTCTGGAATTCTTTACCACAGTCTGTTTTTCCTTCTGATTATAATCTTCGACACTTTAAATGTAATGTTATTGTCACCTTTCTTCCTTGTACCTCAATACACATTAGTGGTTTTAAACCTTGTATTGAGCGATTAATTAAAAAAAAAAAAAATAATAATAATCTCATTAATATGGATGGCACTACTGTATTAGCAAGACCTAGTTCTTCTAAACGTATAAAGATGGAAGTAAATAATGTGGGAAAAGTATCTGTCATAGTATAATCTTCCATGTAAAAAAGAAAAAAAAAGAGTAAAAAGAGTAAAAAGAAAACATAAAGAAGAATTTTTTTATAAAATAGCATCAAGTGGCGCATAAAGATTGGTCTTATTTTATTTTTAGGAGATTTCATCTGTACTATTAAGCAAAGATATCAGTAAATCCTTGCTTCCCGGGATTACTGAAAACAACTGTCCATGCAAAGGACTTAGGAAAAATAAAGCAAGAAAGATAGGTAACAAATAATGTTGTTATAAAATCAGAACACTTTTTAAAATTTTGTTTTTCTATTGTAGTAGTGCGCAGAAGGTTAAATTCCACTGCCAATAACAACAATATCTTTTGTGGACATTTCAACCCAATAAATTTTTGTAATAGTTTGTCCATTGTTATGCTCAAGCTCCGGAAATCTTTTCCATTCCTGTTAATAATGTTGCCGTAGTCATGGGTCATTGTTATACTAAAAATACCCGCAAATATTTAACCTCTACTTCAAAGAATGATGAACAAAATTCTTCAGTTCAGCTTGAAATGTCATTTGACTGACAAACAGACTGATTATCAACATGGTTTGGATATCTCAGATAGTAAGTGAGAAGACAATCTTACGGACACATCTGGATTATTCATAAAATTCAGAATTGCATCACAACCAAGAAATCTTTTCAAGGTACAATGGTTTATTTAAACGTATTGTGCAGATGGACATTTTGGATTTTCAAATTCCAGTGAACCTTGTTTGGGAAAGTTGGCCATGTTCAACCATGTTCTCGGCAGCAATATTTCTTTCTGGTGAGTTTCTGGTGGTGATGCAAAACTATACAATGCCTAAACTAAGTTGCATGCAGCAAACAAATAACTAACATTGTTCCATGTCAGACGAAGAAAATTTAATTAGAAAATTTAATTTTATTAAGTCTTGTTTTCTTTTTATCAAGGTGGAACATTTGAAAACTGGTAGAGCTTACCAGTCACCATTGTATCGACCAAAACACTTATTGCAAAATACAGCGATCATTCCTACAACCTATCAATGAACATTTTCAACACATAAATTAAAGAGGCTAGGCAAGAATGAAGAAGTATGAATAAAGTGTTATTTATGAAGATTGTTTCGATTCTCCTGGAAGATGTGCAAAATACTGTATGCATCCGCCAATTGTAGTGATTTCAACTACACAGACAGTAGAAGGTAAAGTTGGCTCCACTGGAATTGAAGAGATTCATAGCTTGCCCTGATGAACTAATGTGTGTATCCAGTTGACAGTCAGTAGCTGCTGATCACAACAAGCAATTCACATTAATCATCCAGCTCTAGTGCATAAATATGATCCATGACACATGGCGCTAAGGAATAATATCTCTAAACTTTGGCCATCAGCACAAAAAGGTGTGATATATAAAAGGTGAATGGATTAAAGCCATTAGAAATCACCTGTTTTTTGCATAGATGTATAATAAGGGTGACCCGGAAAAGCTAGTGACATGTTGTTTCATATCTCTAACATGTAAGGTATCTTATAACATATAAGCCTAAGTACCTAACCCTAAGTACCCATATTATGTACATAAGAAGTACGTCAAAACTACAGCACAACATAAGAAATGAATAACAAAGCATTTTGATGCTTATAATGCATTAAAAATGTTGTCTTGGACAACAGTCACTATTGCTGACTTATCTCATTTGGCCCAATCATTTCATACCGGAATTACAGAGGTTTTCCACTCCCTGCTAAATGTGTATGCTTCAACATCTCAAGAATTTGATTTGCATGTTGCAGATGCAAGGGTGAAGTTTGCAGTAATCGATAGCAATGTCAATGCTAACCGTAAGCAGACAGTAATTCAGAAAGAAAAGCGTGAAGGTGGACGAGATATATGAAGTGAAAATGTAATAAGAAAACCAAGAAGTGGGTGCCAAAAGGAGTCAGCCCACTGGGTAAATTTTTTGAAAAGTCTCTGGGAAGGAGTGCTTTTCTACAGAAATGTACGTGCACTATTTCAACAGAAATGCTCTTCGACACAGCAACTTTTTGACGATTTTGCCTACTGGTAAAGAACCTAAATCATACCGGTTCATACAAGACATACTGAAAGCATTGTCAACAAGAAAAAGGAGGGTGCAATAATTGATAAAACATTTTATGAGATTGAAGGATTTCTTTTCAGGCCAGTACTCAACATTGCAACTGTTGGTAGGCTTGACACAATAATAATTTTTGGGGAAAAAAAGACTTTTAAGAGAAATTTTGAAAACGCTAACTAGTTTCAACTAATCTTGTTAATCATCTTTTAAATAAATTCATCAATTAGCACATGTGACGTCATATACATGTTTTCGTAAATGCAAAATGGCGGTGACTGTTGTAATGTTTTTCATACGTTTTGGGAAGTTTTAATGTTATTTCATGGATTCCTTTTGTCTTAGCGAAAATTAATGCAAAAAAACATTTTGACCTCAATTCATGAGTATGCAAGATGAAAAAACAAACTTATAAACTAGTTACCAGAGAGAGAATTCACATTATGAGTGGTTCTTATCATGAATTTGTTCTTATTTTATAAGAAAATTCAGGCTTAGGCTGTTCTTAATTTTTGAAACATTGATTTGAGCCTCAGGTTGTTCATATTTTGTTCTTATTTTTTGGCCAAACCTGAGGCTCGTATTCTTATAAAATTGTTCTTATGAAAAAGAAAGAAAATCCACATGGTGCAAAACCAAACCGTCCACCATCTATCTAGTGATGAGTGAAATGTCTGTGAAAAAACTCGAAGGGCACCGTTTGCTATTATCAATAACTAATTTGTACTAATTTCTCTTCATATAAAATCAGACAATTTAATTAATTAATTTAATTAAAACAAAGATTTATTGAATTTTACCATAAATGTCCAAAAATCATTCTGAATGTTGTCTGTGTGTAAAAATGTAATAGGCGTGAAAAACTTATAAGATTTAAGATTGACTTTCACATCAAATATCTTTGTAAGGTTTATATTTGTATTACTTAATATTTATGCTAAATGTGAGCTTAGAAATCATAGACCATACATACTTTTACAAGATGAAGAAAAGAGACCAGTATTAGATAACACTCTGAGTATTATTTGGAATGAAAATGAATTTTTTGAGCAATGTTATTTCCTCCTTTCTTATTGTCTTAACATTTATGTTGCTTTCCTTTTCTTTTTAAATATATATATATATATATCTAATTCTGTGCGATTATATTCTATGAAACGATTTTGCTGGGAGTTGCCGCAGGTAAAACCAGTTTGTCTCCTATTTCCCTCCCTTGAAAACCCTACAGGTATATCAATTTTATAGGAATTTCCTTTCATACAGCTACTCCTTTATCAAATATGAAATATCTTTTTATATTGTTTTTTAGGAATAACATGGATAAAATAAGAACCGTTGTATCTTCTTTGCCTGAGGGATGGGTAAAGGAAGTTGTGATTCGAAAGTCTGGGGCTTCTGCTGGGAAGTCTGATATCTATTATTACAGGTACATTACCTTGTGCTACAATTCTTGGCAGGCATCAATACTTCATTTCATTTGTGATTCAATGTGGTAATTTATTTTTTGTCCAGATAGTAGTACTGTTTTCGTTTTGTTATACACCTAGTCCTGATGGAAAAAAATGTCGATCTAAACCTCAGATGTTGCAATATCTTCCAGAAGACTTTGATATAGAAAACTTTGATTTTCGTACTGGAATGAATATGGAGTCAGTGGTTAGAAAACGAAAGGGGCGAAAAGCAGATTTTAATTATGGTAAAGATTTTTCGATGGTTACAACTGACATAAAACCGAACCGGCAACTGAAGAGAGAAAGGGAGAAGATTGACATTAATTTAGTAAACAATGAGGAACAACATCTTTCCCGTAAGTCATTTTTCTTAAATTCATTATTCAGCATTAATATCTGCTTCTTGGAAATAAGTTGTCTGTAATGTTTAGCTTTTTTTTTTCTATTATGCAGAAAAGTGCACCAAACGAATATCAGCATCAGAATTTGATGCAAAACGAAGACGTGCTGAAAACTTATCCCAGCGATGCATCAAACCAAAGCAATTATTTTGGCAACGTAGGTTACAGCACCTGAAAGCTGTGTCAGTGCAAACACTTGAAGAGTGTCGAGCAACCAAACTGGATGACATTATGAGAGACTTACTGCCTGGGAGTAACAACCAAGCTCTTCTCACATCTATCTGGCACTCTCTGTTCATTGGTAATAAAGTTGTTGGTCAGCATGCATCCGTTAATGCTTTAAGAAAACACCCTACAGCATTGTGCAACATTGACCAACCATTCAGCTCCCCATTCACAATTACTGACGACATGTTACGAACACAAGAGAAACGTGTTGAAATTGCTCGAAAAAAACTATGTGAAGCACAAGAATTGCTATCAGCCCTGGCTGCTGAAGACTATGAGTTAGATGATATTGAAGATTAATATGACTGCTCAATGGTACTTATACTTTAGACAATGTAATAGTTAATGCGTAAAAGTCAAATGGCATGAAATAACAGTTAATATGGATGCTGCATACTGTTAAAACATGGATTGACTAGAACCATCGCAAATCAAGATTAGCGCAACACAATAGTGAAAAATTTTGTTCATGAAATTAAACTATTTCACTACAGACAGCATAATATTCAAGTCAGCAAGTCTGGTCGATTTCTAATTGATCATTGTTATGATGGGCTCTTGGGGTTTTGTTTAAAGTCCATTCATGTTTTGAGGGAGAGTTCGTGATAAATATTATTATAATTATTTGGTTAAGAACTCTAGTTCATGGCAAATAAACTCTAAATGTTTTGAAAATTTAAAAACAAACCCAATCTTTACAATTCTTTTATGGCAGTGATTTGGTTGCCCTATGTATGGAACACATTTTTTTTTATTTTTCCATACAATTTCCCTGAAAGGTGGTAAAGAATTCTTAACAACCATTGTTGGATTGTCTAGCATTGTATTTCTTTGTTCACTATTCATTTAAAGGCCTTGTTAGATCAAAATTAAACTTTTAAAAGTAAGGAATAACGCATTAGACTTACAGGGATAGAAAGTTATGATAAAAAACTTTTTATTGAAAAAGATGTATCTGCTTTTGTTTATCTTTCTTTGTAAAGACATTTGTGTTAAATACATTATCTTTTTAAGGTGATCATGATTGCGTCATTTTTTTGTGTAACGTTCTGGTGCGCTTGACCTTTGCCTTGTTGCAAAAGGAAAGAAAAAGTCACAAATTTTCTAGTGCTTTCTTGAATGCTCATTTAAATATTTTTATAAAACAGGTACATCCAACCCACAAAATTTGAATGAATTAAGGTAATACATATTTGGCAAGAATTACTGATAATAATTAAGATGGTGCCATATTCATTAGAATATAATAATAATGTTGTTTTATTTATGAGAAAATATTTTCATCAGCAACAAAAGAAAACAAAAAGTAGTTTTTCTCCTTATCAGCAAAGTTTGCTTTTTTTGGCTTGTTTCTTGAAGGAACTCTTACATCTATTACAATTGGTTTGTCTCTATATCAATAATTAAAATACAGATGACAGAAAAAAGATATTTCGAAAACGTATTTACTGACTATGATGGCAAGGAAATGTTATTGACATCTGATAATCAGGTATTTATTGATATTTTCTGATGTGAAATTATTTTTTTGATAGTGGCAAACATCTTGGCCTTGTGTTTACGATGGCACACTTTACATAAAAGACAGTGAGTCTCCACAGAGGCTTCTTACTTTTAATGTCTTTAACATTACACTCAATTTGACTTTATACAGTGTGTTTCAAAAAAGTTGAAACAAAAAATACTACCACACTTTTTAAAGTTAATATCCTATTTGTTCTTATAAATTTTATATCAGCGGCATCCTTATCTTTTTGCCTTTCTCGTGATGTTTTGTAAGAAAAAGAAAAGAAAAAGAAGAGAAAATCAAAATCAAAATACATTTGGAAAACTCATTAATTTCTTAATGAACAATTAAGATGTGGTCAATTTGCAAAAACAAAAACAGTTACATAACAGTTTTTTATCACTTTCACTTTAACAAGGCCACTGTTTGGCACGTTTGAATAAATTTTACTAAGCAATTGCTTTAGTTGAGAGTAATGTCACATAACGGTATAAGGCATTTTGCACCTTTAAACAATAAAGGTACAGCTGTTAACTTTTGCCTTATTGATCGTTGAGAAATTAATGATTTTTTCCAAACCAATTTTTTCGATTTTCTCTTCTTCTTCTTCGTATTATTATTGTTTCCTTTGTCATTTTTTTTTGTCAAATTTGTCATAGTTGTGAATGAATAAATTCCATTGTGGTGTTGTTACCTTTGGTCATTTTGTATATGTTCAGGTAGTGGCAGCCTATTCCACCAAAATCCAAAAATTCATATCAAAACATACAGAATATTTATGTGAAATGGTCCACAAAAAACGCTATGATGACAGAGACGCTTCTGTTTATACTGGCTTTATGGGAATAGTATTGTTATTCCTAAAAACTGAAAAAGTTATACCATCTTACTTGAAGGCACTCCTTCTGGAAGCTTTTAACCTTCACCTCAAGCAGAAAAGAATTAGCTTTCTATGTGGCGATGCTGGTGAGTGTTCATTTTTACCTTGTCTTTAGAAAATCCTTTACACTCCTGAATAGTCAGGGGGTAATACAAGCTCTATTTACAATGGCACGATAAGAGCTAAAAATACAAGTATCTATTCTCACCCTTCCTTATCCCTGCCCTATACCTTCAGCATGAAAATAAATATGTGTGAAAAGATGCTGAGTTTTAAGCTACACGAAAATTAATACGCGTAGCATGAGAGTATATAGAAATACGAACATAACTTACATGAAGATTAGAGTGATTTTAGGCCAATATAGGGCTCCAAATTGAAAATTTACACTACAGACCCACCACCAAGACCCCAGATGGCTGTCATAGATTCACGTGTCACTAGCACCGCCCAAATTCATATTCTGCATTACCCCCTGATAGTAACTGGTCAAGATATGACACAAAATAGTAGAAATACACTGTCCTAATATGACAAGTCGATAATAAATAATTTCACTTGATCTTTAGGAAATGTTTTGGTAATCTGTACAGGATTTCTTTTCCATAGTACAGAATATAATAAAATAAGTTACTTTTTTGATTAAAATTTTCCAATTTTATTGATTTGCAATAAGTTTACCTGGTTAAATGAGTGTAGAGATGCATCGTCCATCAAAAATCGTAGAGACTGGCAAGAAGGATGATAACCTTTTCACCATCCATAAACAACTTCTCTGGATGATTTTAGGCCTGAGAAACACCATTCTGATACTTATAAATAAAGGAAATCCGTAATGATCCATGGAAAATCCCAGATGATAGACAAATACTCATGATGCAGGTGTTTCGTGTATTTCTGTGATAGAATAAATCTGTATTCACAAAATTTTACTTACATTGATAATGTCTAGTGGTGACTAGACGAAATATCCGTAAATAAAATGTTGCCAATACAACTTCTGTTATTTTCTATATCAAGTTAGCGGTTCATTTTACATGCTGTAACACCCTGGACAAATTTGATTCTCCATAAGCATAATAATGATATCAAAATTTTAATTTTTTTAATGAAGACATTGGCAAATTGGAACACATAGGTTGATTTTATGGTTTTCAATTTATTCCTCTGGTGTGACAGTAAAGTCTGATTTGTTTATGAAGAATCGATTGATGTGAATGACCTTATGTAAATGATGTTAGTTTGCCCACTGTACTTTGCTCCTTCCTTTTTTCCTTCCCTCATTAGAAGCCAGGTTTGTTTATATCTCCTGACTGTTATGATAAAGTTTCTTTTGTAGGGCCTTTATCCATTTGCCTCTGCAACTACATTAACGACTTCAACAAAACTCAAGAAAGCCTTTACCAGCAACTGCTGCAACTGCAAACTTTATTAAATGAAAAACAGTCTCCCTTTGAGCTACTTTATGGTGCAAGTGGTTATCTATTTGCACTTTTGTATGTTAAAGATCAGACAGGTGATAGACTGGTTGATGATACTGTAATAAAAGAGGTAAGCTGCTACTATCAATCGTTAATTCATCTACAGTTTCTTTACTTAAACTCAGTGTCGTTTTCTAGAGGTAAGTCGCAAATTGTGTAGGAGAGTGCAATTTAACCATAAAAGAAAAACGTTCAAATAATCTCATTGGTTATATAAAAATTATGTTAATGCGCTTCTCCACAAGTTGTGACTACCTTCTAGATCCGCTGCTGGAATTCACTTCCATAGCATCAATTTCGTGTATACACTCGTCAACATAAACATAAACTAGAAGCTTGAAAAAATTTCACACGTAGAGGAAATCAAACCAGACTTTCAAGACATTGTGAGAAATGCTTATATGCAGGGGCTAATACAGACTGATTTTAAAATCGATAACTGCTATTGGGCATAAAAAATCAGTGCCCCATCAGTAACTTTTTATGTATTATTTATTATTTCAGAAAATCCACAACCTACCAAACAATGCAAAGATTTCATATCTTAACATGTTCCAAGTGTATTACAGTTTTTAATCATAAAACAATCAATCTGATTAAATGTTACATCTGTATGCAGTTGCATAGATTTTCCAGTAATTAGCTGTGCTGTTTTGGGTGACATAATGAGAAATTATAGGATTTCAATTCATTGCATTTGGAGGCATTTTTAGCCTATTCAGATACTTTAAACAACTCAAAACTTCCTTGACTTCCCTGTTGAATTTTCCTGCCGACGCCCAAAAAGTTTATTCTGTATTATGAGAATAACTGTATCACAATTACTTTTTATTCATACACATAGTTTGTAGAAGTAAGTGGAAATCATTTCATAAAAAGTCAATTTTGTTTTGAGGAAACTTAATTTCAATAGGATTATAAACTAGAACAGTTATAACTTAAATCAAGTAAAGGCTATTTGATTTTCAATTTGATCAAATTTGATTTTCATGCTTCAATCAAAGAACACATCAAACTTGGTATTTCCATAAAGTTGTCTCAGTTTCATTTATTATGTTTGTGTCTAAGGTTTGTGAACTGGCTGATTCTTTGTTTGTTTGTGTTATAAATCTTCTGACTGCATCTTACATTAGCATTAGCCAATCAAGATCTCACAACTCCAATCATTATGAAAAGTTTATTTTTATGACATTTATCCCAAGTTAAATCATTGGATATCTATGAAGTAGTTCTTAGTGGAATTGATCAAGATGATCTTGAATAATGTCATCTTTTCCACTGAGAATTTAGTTATAAGCTGTCCCCACATTGCATATTGCGTAAAAGTTTATATCTTTTTTCCAACAATTTTTTAAGCCATTAAAGCATGAAATGTCAGAGTATTGTAAAATAGTAAACACAATTAAACATAATATTTATACTTTTAGTCTGCATCAGGATGTAGACAATTTGCTAATCAGTGAAGAAATTTGTGCTTTCCATAACACTTCCCATTGTATTCGTTTTTAACACTATCTACATATGTTGGTGTTCTTTTTATGACAGTTGATGCAGTAACCAATGTTTTATAAACACACACCTATTATTATCATACACCAACTTCCCCTATAAAACAGAAATTGGTAAAACACTCCATGATGTGTGTACATGAGGACTTATGAAAACTAAATTTGAAAACATTTTGTAAAAAAACAATTGTTTTCGAAAATGGTTGATGAAAAGAAAAAATAAGTTTTAAAAAACAAATAGACAATAAAGACAGATTTAATGAGTGTTTACTTATCTTTTTCACCTTTTTATTTGCTCTATAACCCGAAACTCTTACATTACTTTCTGTATGAAAACAATGAAATCGAAAAAATCATATCAGGCCCTCCTCCAATATGAAAATCATGGTTACGGTGCTGTATTAACCATTCTGAATAAACAAACAATCCAAGGTCCAAACTCCAATTGGATACAATGGTGAAAAACTGTTACACAGACTGATAGGATAATGTAAACCAAACAATTTCCATCGCTATCTTTGCTACTAAAAATTGAATAAGATTTGTAACAAACTATTCGAAACCATGATGATATTATAATATTTGTTTTCAATTTACTAGGTGGTTAAATACATCATACAATCTGGATTGAAACCACCTATTGATTGCGTCAAAAATTTACCTTTGACGTACAGTTGGCATGGCAAGCAGTATATTGGACCAGCACATGGCTATATGGGCATACTTTACATGCTTCTGCAGGTATGTATAAAAGAGTTTTTTACCATTAATGCTGTCATCCAGCAGAAAAGGTGCTGTCATCCAGCAGAAAAGGATCTTGTACTAAAATTCCTATCCATGTTTCCCTATCTGCAAAACATTTTCAATCTGATCTTTTGTTCATATATTTTTTCTCAATGATTTAAATGAGGTCATAAAATTTCAGACGCCAGAGATTTTTCATACAATGGATGATGTAATGTAATTGCACTTTATTTTAGGCAAGGATTATGTGTCCAGAAAGTGTAAATGAATCACAAATACAAATTATCATGTCTTGTCTTGATGGATTGTTGGATCAGTGTTTTCCATCAGGAAACATCAAGTCTTCTTATGGGAGTAACAGTGATCGTTTAGTGCAATGGTGTCATGGAGCACCAGGAGCAATCCATACTTTTGCACTAGCTTACAAGGTAAGCTGAATAACACTTTTTTGAAAATACTTCGAATCATTTAAGAAAATAAAAGAAATTTTCTTTTTGATTAAGTGTCATGGCTCTTGTTTGTGACTTTTACCTATCAAATCAAATTAAAGTCATCAACTGTAGTAGTATGTCTAAATACTATGCCTCAAACTATGACTGAATGCTTAAATAAATATTAATTGTCAAAATTATCTTATCTGTTCAGTTATTATAATTGAATAAGTCAGAGTTTATCATGTCATGAACAAGCGAGTTTATTTTGGCTACGTTTCGACAGCTACAGCTGTCATCGACGGGCAAAGTTTGAAATTATTTTCTGGCTATGTATGTTAGAGGTGGTAATTATAGAAATGAAATACATAAAAATCAACCAATCAGCTATCACCAATTAATTACTAATTATAGTAATTAGTTTTTTCTCCATAAATTCTGGACGTACGTTCTAAATGTTCGCAACCATCTAAATGTTCGCTTTTCGTAATGCATATGGTTGCCGCCATTACATAATAAACTCTGACTTATTCAATTAAATTTTATATTTCGGAAAACTGTTGGGACCAACTTTCAATCTTTGGTACATATGCTTATCATGTTAGCAACTTCAAAATTCAGTTTTTATGAAATTGATTGCTGTATAATCTGTACTCTGTATTTTCAGATGTGCTGATACTCTTAAAACATCCTTTCAGCCGTTTGTTTTTCTTTGATATAGAAAGGAAAATAAATTATAAGTTTCTTTCATTCTGTTTTTGTATGTCCAAATACTTTACAATTAGGCATATAGTTTTAAAACTTTCTCAAAAATGCTGCAAAAGGCTCTTTTCGTTGAGGTTATAAAAGAATGTATTGTTTATGTAAACACTGTGAAGCCTTCACCAAGTGTAGCTACGATATCTACGTGCAACTGTGACATCATTATGTGAGCTTTGATTTAATTTAAATGACTTATGAAGAAACAAAAATCATTTTCTTTTTTACATGTAGTTGATACCTATAATATATTAATAACCGATTCTATGTCTGTCTTTTTGTTTGTCTGTTTGTCTGCCATGCAAAATGGTAGATGTGAGCTGTGAGAGAAATTATATATCTTTTCTTGTGCGTGACATTAGTGGGAAACCAATGTATGAACGCGACTTTTTTACTGTGGAACCAATAGGGATAACATTTTATTTATTATTGTTATTATTATTTTTATTTTCCCAGAACTGGGCTTTGAAAACAATACATTAACTAGATATAAAAAACAAAAAGATTAAACATTTTGGACAACAAGCAGTAGTGGCATAACAGTAGCATGTTCGGCTGGCACACCAGAGGTACTGGGGTCAAGTCTGCCTCTGGTCGAACACAAATTCTACCAGCTGCCAATAGGGAAAACTGACATTTATTTGGGTATGCGATGCAGGTGATGGGGCGACGAAAAATTTGGGCACACTTTTTATTGGGGACGAGTCTGTGACGTCATCGAAATCTTTTATTGGCTGTATATCTATAGCGGTTCATTGTAGCAAAACGATCCCATACATTTTTTGATCAGTTTTTCAAGCTCTACAGCATGGGTACATTTTCCGTTACCAATTTCTGAATTTTATTTTTCGTGAACTCTTTGGGTGAGCAACGTCGCCTTGGCCGCTAGTTTTATAAAATCTTTTATCACCCATTCCTTGATTAATTATCAATGCAAAGAATAATATTAAAAAATTTGAAATCTTTGATGGAATTATGTGGTATAATGGTATAATCTTCCTATTGAAATTAACTTTCCGAGTTAAGAAAGAGACAGTATATTTCAGAGTTGCTTTTTTTGCTCTCTCTCTCTCTCTTTTCCTAACAAAAAGAAGTAAAGATATTACAGTAAAATAAAATGAAAAATATGGATAATTGAAAATTGCCCTAACCACCCATCACTCTGTGCAATTACTTGTAGTTTCGTGATTGCAACCACTAGGATTTGCTGTCTTTTTTGTTTTTCTTTGTACATGAAAAGATATGTTTTATCATAATAGATCACGAAAAAGGAGGCATACATGAGTGCATGTAAACGATTCGCTGATGTTGTATGGCAAAGAGGTCTTCTTACCAAAGGTTATGGTTTGTGCCATGGTGCTGCTGGAAATGGCTATACTTTTCTTTGTATGTTTCAACTTACGAGAAAAGAAATGTATTTATGGAGAGCTATCAAAGTAAAGAGAAATACTATTTTTTATTATTTCCTAATGTGTTCAAAGATTTTTGAAGCTATAAAAGTACTTGTAGGCAAAGCTGCTGCAGACAATTGTGAAAATGCAAGTTTAATTAATATTTCTCAGGATATATTATTTTACTTCTTATGAATAACTTTATCTTGTACTTTATCTTGTATATTCATCCTCCTAGTTTGCTGAATGGTGTTCAGATAGTAACATGCGTAACTGTCGAAGCCCAGATAGACCATTTTCATTGTTCGAAGGTCAGTTGCTTCATTATTTTTATCAGGTTACTGTTAAAGATAAGTTAATTGTGTTGCAAATTACTGTAGCAATCTTTGCACGTCATTGTTTTTAGGATTAGCCGGCACCTTGTATTTTATGCATGATGTCTTAAAACCATTATCAGCAAAATTTCCTGCTTTTCAACTCGTAACCTATGAGATAGATTAAACTTGGATAGAAGAAATGGTTTAATTATTATGCTTAATTATGTTAAACTGAACGAAAACAATCGCTTTGTAATTTGAGAGAACAAATTCAAATACAACATTTTATTTAAATTATCCTGTGTTGTGATGCTATTTCTTCCCCTGTTGGTAAACAAGAAAAGACTTCCAACTTTAAAATGTTTCGGCTGTGTTTCTTTTAATGTTTTCAGCAGTTTAGTTTAAATGAGTTAGGGCTTAAAGTAATAATAGCCATAAAAATCAGTAATCACATCCTCTGTTTTATTTTGTTGATTATAATGATTTGTCTTTATCAGAAAACATATTGTTTTTTTAAAAAAGAATTTTAACACATATGTTATACCATGGTCATTATGTAATAAGGATTTTAACAGTCGAGCATGATTTAATAAACTAAAAATTGACTTTAATGTCTTTTGTTTGAATCATATCGAACATCAGATCCGTTTTTATTTAATATCCTTTAGAATTAATCTTTTAATTATCTGTGCTTTTAAGAACTTTCTTTGATTAACGAGCAGTTTTGCTATGATATGATTCGTAATGATGTTTCTAAACCATAGACAATGAAAAATGGTCAAAATCGCCCAGTGTTGGAAGACAAGGTTTGTACTGATGTTTTTTTGATATTTTGGTTCCTTGTAATGATTTTGTACTTCATTATAATAATGATTTGGAAATAGTTTTCAGGATTTTAATGATTTTAGTATTTTTACAGATGCTCTTTTTGATCATCTAAGCTATTGGCATTTTTCAAGTAAATGAATAATAGAGTTCCAGAAGTCATTTTTCTTCAAAACTAGTGTAAGTTTAATGTTGTTCAAGAAAATGAAGGTTGGTTCACATGTCAGCCTTGGGACTTAGCTCTTCATTTTAAAAAAATATTTCAATTCCTATTGATAACCACACAAATCATCAAGGATTTCTATGATTGATGTTAATGCCCTTGGTAATACTTGTGGTTTAATGGTGAATAAACGTTTAAATTTTTCTTCAATGATCTGTATCTTTCAATCTTTTGTCACTGTGGTTTAATGTTTTATTTGTTTCATCTTTCTAATAATATCTATTGAGACATAGAAGACTTTGAAACAAATTTTGTTTGACAAAAAGAACAGAAAAAAAAAACATTTGGAGTCAAACCAAAAGTTTGTAATGGATGATCCTCTTAGAATGGCTGATTTTTCCTATGCTATTAAAATGTTGGTTGAGTAATGGCAATTTTGGTATTATTTCTAATCTGGCTTTACTACTAAGTTGTTTTCATCGAAGAACAAAGTCTCTTTCTTGTGTTTTTGAAATAATCTGCTGCATGGGGTTCCACTTCATCATACATTCAAAAATCTGTTTGATTTCCATGTGTCACAGTCGTATTCAAAGCATGATGAACTCGAAAGATCAGGCTGAAGGTTTTTGTGCTGTGTTGTTTTAAAAAAGATTAAAATTTCTCCCATTGCAATCGAATGAAGAAGATGAATAGTACAATTTTGTTTATCAAATTCTTCATTGATTGTAATGAACACATAATTTTAATAATTATAATAATTATAATAACAACTATAATGGAATCATCCAGGAAGATGTATTTAACCGTGAGGAAATCTTCAAGTTTATTCCTAAAACTCTTGATAACATAAAGTTAAAAAGATGGTTTTGCTATACTGTTTCCTAATCACATCTACCATATTTGCCATCCTTCCTGTAAATCCTCAGTATAATGGTACTGCAAGCTTGTTCAAGATAGTCTTTAGTTGATTTAATAATGAATTTTGGTCATCCCAAAATTTAAAGAGGATGGCCAACATTAAAACATTAAGTTTCTCATGAAAAAAACAAACACTATGTTATGCGGCTTTCGATGATCATTAAACCATTATTACGGTAATTTTACTCTTATGCAACGGTTTTGACCTGCTTCTTAATCCATTCTTAATTAATTACTGTTTCAGATTAAAAATGGAGAATGATGTTTCATCCGATCTCGATGCAGTACTCGAAAATATCAACTTACTGATAGGCGACATGGAAAATAATCTGAATATGTCATCATCATCGTCATCATCCCTGTGCGATGACAAGGTAATTACCTTCTCTCATACTTTGTAAGTCTTTACTGAACATTGAAGCAAAATTATGGACACATTTTAATGGTTGATAACTGTTTTTGTAATTAGCATACACATTAGAGCTTTGATTGCTTTGCAATTCATGTTATAATTATCTTTTTCGTATGCATCAAGATCTATTTTTGTGATAAAATTTTAATGGTTTAAAATTATGGCAATTGCCTTAAAAATGTTTTTCCTTCAGAATGAACCAAGCAGCTTGATCACTAGTATTAATACAACCAGTTCAGATAATGACAGTGGTGAGGTTTATTATTTTTTTGCTATTGCTACTACATAACGCACATTGGCCAGTATTATGCTTAACTTTACCATAAAGAAAGAATCATTTGAAATAAATGCTAAGCTACTTTTTCTTGGCTCCCCTGTGAACATGTGAATGCAAAACATTTGCGTAATCGATTTTTATATCCTTTTAATTCTTCTATTTTCTATTGGAGGAATCAATCTACAAAGATTGCATGGAATGTGTATAACCATCCTAAGTAATTAAAGTTTTTGTAGCGTAGACAAATGTCCGTTACATTCCACACATACTAGAAAATAAAAATGATGTTTTCTGTTTGTAGGTAGTGTTATAATAAAAACTGTTTTGCAAATTATGATCTTTTTATCAGAGCCACCCTTGCCAACAATCAAGATTATTCGTATTCTTGAAAGCGATTGTGCATTGTCCTTTTTTATCTTTTGTTGTTTCCCAGTTCATTTATGCTAATTACTTTCTATTCAAGTGACAATATTATTTACGTTGATCTATTCACTTTGTTATGGTAAAGACATGTTTGTTGCTTTTGGGTGTTGTGCTGTATTAATTTCAGTTTGACAGTAACTCAATAGAATTGACATTCTTGATTGGTTTTTGATTGGTTTATTATAATCGTAGAAATCATGAGTTTACTTGGAATTCCAGAAATCAAGCATGACTTGACTGACTCAGGTGATAATATTTCAGATACCACTTCACACACAAACAATATTCAAAAAGCCAAAGAAACCCTTGACCTCTTAAAAAGGATAAGCTCGCAAGAGGAGATTCTACGAACCAGATGTTTAAAGGAAGAAAGCCGCAGATTGTATGGCTCAACCAACAGCTCCCCTGTTCAATCACCTCGTCCGACGGCCAAAAACTCCAGGGTAGAGTTTCGGGAACGTACCAGTTCAATATCACCACGTTTGTCAATGCCCAACATAGAAAAGGTATGGATTATCAAAATAGTTTATGTTTCGCTTGATATTTTCATATTTTTATTTTGAGAAAATGGACTTGCCAGGAAAATCATAATTTGAAATCATCTTAGTTCAGTGTTGAATTGTTTAATAATTCTAAGTATGAAAATTGAGCTGTAGATGTAAACCTTGCAAAATTTGTTTTGGTTAGTGAGGGTCAGGCTATGCCTCGTTCTTTCAGAAGCTTTAACCGAGAGGTTTGGTGCTTCAAATTGTTAGATGGATACACTCGTAATAAATGAGTTTCTACTGTACGTTTCTACTGTAAATTCTTAATACAATGGTCAATAGTCAATGGCTGTTTAGCACAATGATTAGCATCAGTAATAGGTTGTAAAAATTGAAACAACAACAAAAAAAAAACAAACAAAAGGTACTTGTATAATGTGGATTTGTTACTGTATGTCAAAGTAAATTTCTTAGTTTTAATTATATTGTATAAAAATGTTTAATCCTAATAATTCTCTCAACAAGAATGTCAGATTTTAATGTCCAATTTTTTCAAAGTAAGTAAATTTTTTTCTGACTATTAAATTTAACTTCTTTAACACTGATTGGGTTTTCCTTAAAATTTATTATACTTAATGTTATGAACACTCTGAAATTCCTGTTTTCTATGCCATAGGAGATTTGTGCATGGAGCTGAACTGAAAATGGTTTTTCATGATCATTATGTGTTTTTATTTTTCCTACAATAAAAAATTTTGATTGTTTACAAAATAATTATTACAGCGTTTGCAAATAAAAATCTTTGCCACAGAGAAACGGTTTCATTTTTTAAGTTTTCAAAATTGATGTGAAATGGATTTCCACGTTTAACGCAAAGTCATTTGCTTAGATAGATTTATCAATTTTTCTTAATCTTCTCATTGGAGACTTTAAGTGCCTTTGATGTAGTAAATCTTAAAACTTTAATGGCCCTGGAAGTCTGAAATCCCCATGTTACTTTCAAGGCAGTGACAGCAATAGGGTGTATAGCTCACTTGGTAAGACGGTGGATTTGTAATACAAGGGTGATAGTTGGTAGTTGTTCAAATCCCAGCACTGTAAATGCTACTGTGATATGAACATTTATAGAATAATAATAATGCATGAGATTGTGCATGATGTGATGTAATGAACGAATGCCTAAAATTACATAAGACCACAATCACCTATCAGTCTAGTATGTGCAAGTTCTCCACCTTAAAATCCGAGGTATGCATTCCTGGTGGAGGCCCACATCAGTGATATACACTACTATATTCCTCAGGCCTCAGTAAAATAAATTTTAAAAAAAGCATTTGAGTTTGTTTCTGTGTTTCATTTCTTTCATCTCTTTCTCTTTATCTACGTTTAGTTTGAAATTGAAATCCTCTGCCCAGATGGTCAACTGTTTAAGGCTAGCGTGTTTAAAGCTTGGACTGCATTTCAATTAGCCTGGAAAATCGCTCACGTGAAAGGAATGACAGAAAAGCTAGCTTTGGTTGTTCAAGAAGTCATCGCAGACTTGCACTTGAGTAAGTAACAATGTTCAGTCTGATTCACTCAGTGTGTTGTTGAACTGGAAAATGTTTCCACATTCAGGAGGTGTATTTTTTTGTGGTACAATCAAACCTTCCTAGAATTGCTTTTAGTAACATTAAGATCAAAAGAATTGCATTACTTCAGATACTTTCAGGTAGTTATAGGCCACTAGATGCATGATCTGTCCAATGTCATTTTAAATAATGGTTCTCTTTTATTTTCATTTTTATATTTTTTTTTATTTTTACAATTATTTACCCTGGATAATGTCAGGCAACGGGAACTGAATGATACTTAATAGATTTCATCTGTGATAACATTGCAGTGTAATATTTTCAGGATTTAATATTTTCACGATCTGTCTAACTTCTTTATTTTTTAGCGCGTCCAATTGAGGACCATGAAATTGTCTACACAGTCATGCAAAACTGGGCACCTGATTCTAACAATAAATTATGCCTAATTGAAGAGTTCACCAAATACGATTTGTTTAACGAACCAGCTGTAAGTTGTTTAGTCTACTTCTGTTCTTTGTTTTCTTGTAGTCTTGTATGCCCTTTTCTGTAAGGAAGGAAATTGGGGTAGAGGCTTCAAAGTTGATTATGTTTGACTAAAACAGGCTTCTTGTTACAAAGTTTGTTGAATAAGTGGGAATCATGTTAGTAATTAATCAGTAATTATTTGGAAATTCTCTATTGTTAATAGCTTTTCCTGACATCCCTTTCTCAGCGAAACTCTTTTCTTTAAACTTAATGTACTTTAAATAAACACTGAATAAACAAGTTAGGGAGGCTGTTGGTTTTGAAAAGTTTTTGCATGCCACTTAAACTCTTGTAACATGTGTTATATTCATTTGGGATTTCCATCTTCATCTCCTAGATTTTTTCATATGTTTCTTTATACGGTTTTGTTTATAGGAATATCTGCCAATAGAAATCTTAGATTTAAAAAATCTGCCAACAAATGTTCCATCCTCCACTCGCTCAAGAAGAAGTTCCCTGTTGAAGGTAAACTGTTCAAGTTGTATTTCTTACACCCAAGCTTGGCATGCCCTTTAAATTTCACTGTTGGTGC
The DNA here is from genome assembly GCA_027922465.2 of Turritopsis dohrnii. Classification (NCBI taxonomy): domain Eukaryota; kingdom Metazoa; phylum Cnidaria; class Hydrozoa; order Anthoathecata; family Oceaniidae; genus Turritopsis; species Turritopsis dohrnii. Next base: position 888,500 of record BQMF02000074.1, on the reverse strand, counting down.
ATCCAATAATAGGCGTTGATCAAAGCTTTATTAGCCTATCGATCATAAGTAATTTAAGATTGAGCTTTTGATGTCCAATGACTTGCAGTTTGGTGTCTGAGAATGTGAAACATGAACGCGCGTGCTTTGTAGAGTGATGTCTACTCTTGTTGACAGTCTCATGCAATCCAAGTTTTTTTGTAGCTATCCTTGTTTAATGGCCCCTGTCCTTGTTGGCAGTCCGATACAGGCTAAGTCTATAGCTGTCCTTGTTGAAAGTACCATCAGGCTGCACTTTTGATATTCTCAAACGCCCAATTTGTGTCTTGTGCTGCCCCTCTACCAGTTAAGTGGTTTACTTCTGGTTTGTGGTTTTTTTAACCTATTAACCTGCTGTTCCCACTTATGACCACTCATATACATTTGGCACAACATTTTTTTTTACAGAACCTAAATGAAATATATGTAGAAATGTGTGATTTGACCAATGTTCTCATAAAATCTGTGTGTTGCAAGAGAAAAAAGCTATCTAAATATGTCAACATCACACAGTGGGCAAAATCGTCAAAAAAAGTCACTGCGATGAAGAGCGTTTTTGTTCAAATAGTGTGTGTTTCTATAAAAATACACACCTTTGCAGTGATTTTTCATCTTTTCAACATTTTTATTAAAATGAAAACGTTCATGCTTTTAGCCACAGTGTTGACCTCCACACATAGGCTTTAAACACAGTGTTGACCTCCACACATAGGCTTTAAACTAAAGTGAGCTTAAATGTTATTGAATTGTGTTTGTTGTTCCTTTCTTTTAGTCCATAATGACAGCGGATCGTGCTCTCGACCTGCATGGATGGGCCTACGTCAAAAGTTTCGATGAGAATAATTGGTTGAAGAAATACATGAGGTTAAAACATTCTACACTGTACTTGCAAGAAGAGGTACTCATGTTTTTTGCTTCATCACTTGGTGGAGTGTTAACCTAAAGGTGTATTGGACAAATTAGATATGTTACTTGAGGTGTCAGGACAATTCCCCCTGGAAAATGGCCCCCGGATGATTCCCCCCTGGAAAATCCCCCCTCCCCGGAGGATTGCCCCCCGGATAATTACCCCCCGGAAAATTGCCCCCATCTAATTTAGGGTTAGGGTAAGGGCTAGGGTTAGGGTTAGGGCTACTTACGTGGGGGGGCAATTTTCCGCGGGGTAATTATCCGGGGGGCAATCCTTCGGGGGGGAGGGGGGATTTTCCAGGGGGGGGGAGATCATCCGGGGGCAATTTTCCAGGGGGGAATTGTCCTAGAACCGTTACTTGAAAAAAAAGTGAAAAAAGTGGCAATATAAAATTTCCCTGTTCTAAAAATTCTTATCCATTTTTATGTTTCCCATGTCTATCGACGTAGACATTGCCAAATTCTGAATTTCGCCATTTTTTAACTTTGAATGACGTCACGATTGACGTCACTTTTTGCCCCTTTTTGTCCGATATCTAGAGAAGTAAGCAATTTCAGATATAGGCACTGATACTGTTTTTGATCTGTTTCTGATGCCCATTCGAATGGTACAAAAAATTGTTTCAATTTGACCTCTTTCATTTTTCACCTTCCCCAAAATTATGACGTCAAGTCACGTGACAACTAGGACCTTATTAAAAAGGTGTCCGGTGGAAATTGAAACCTGACCATGCAAGGACCAAATATTTATTAATCGTAAAATAATTGATCACATGGGTGGTCGCAAGTTTGTTATTAAAATACCTTTAAGAGCACTTTAAACTGGGCGTTTGTTACGCCCTACCCTACATGCTACATAATGGCGGCTAATGGCATCCACTTCAAGAGACCCAACAACATTAGCTGACCGTTGAATGGAGAGTTCCGTACTGAAATTGTTTGATTAAGTGCGCTGCGTACTCAAAAATGCACCCTGAGGCGTAAAAGGGAGAGTTAATGTCTACCAAATAAATACCCTGTTGAACAGTATAATGCTTAGTGATTAACTGCCTGTAGTTCGGTGTGTGTCTTAAGTCAAGTTCAGGTTGGTTATTGATCAGAGATGTCACTAAATCTCGTGAAGGGATACTTTTTTTCCAATTTCCAATTTCTCACGGTATACATACATAAATATACATATGCCTTTCTTTTGTATCTTTTATTTCACAGGACAACTAAGATAACAGTGTATATATGTGAATATGATACTACTGTAGATTTTTATCCTGTATAAATATTCGAGAAACAAACAAACAAACAAACAAAATGTCTCAGGATGTTCTCTTAGCCTTTTATGTTGTTTACATTTTTAGGGAAATGAAAATCAAGTTCTCTATTCTTGTGAATCAACATTTTTGTACAATTGCTCACCTGGTTTCATCAGTGCCCATGGTGCACCGGAAGAGTATTGTTTTTGTTTAATAGTAAGTATGGTTCGTTCGTCTATGTAACCAGTGGTTGTTGCATTTGAAGTGTTAATAGGAAAATCCCTTTTGGTTGAGAAAGCTTGGACTACATGTCTCTTAGGAAGAATAAAGGGTAGAAGAATTACGATAGGAAGAGAATGTTTTGCGCGAGGGAAATCTAGATCAGTTGCGATCGAACGTAACACCACATCCTTGACTTAATACTGACATACTTAAATTAAACAACTAAAACGTACAGAAAGGTTTTCAAGATGGTACATCTACGTCTTTTCAATTAATTCTTAGCAACAAATTAAGCAACATTACTACCAAAAAATGGTTATATTTTAAGCAACATTACTACTAATGTCTGACCTTGGTTGCTTATAAAAAAATGTCTATGATTATATAAAGCCTGGTTCAGACGACGATTACGACGATTAAAATAAAAATTAATCGTCGCAATCACTAATCACCAGGTGTGAACACTCTCAAGTATTTCATTAGTAATTAGTAATCAATCAGTAATTTTTGATATTTTATCGTCGTAATTGCCAGGCGTTTACGACGAATTTGATGATTACAAAAGTGTTCACATAAGACGATTACGCTGAATTTTAATCGTCGTAATCGTCGTAATCGCCAGGTCTGAACCAGCCTTAACAGACCGTTAAAATCCCAACACAACTCTCTATCAGCTTGATCCAAAGCATCAATAAATTTTTCTCCTTGACGATTTTGCGCACTGGAAAGTCACGTGACATTAGGTAAAATATATACAATTATACAATACGCCTGGGAATACGAAATGATATCTGTTAGAGGTCGTACAAAGACGTAAAACAAAACTAAAACCTGCATGTATCAGGCTTGTAAAAACAATGCTGTCTAGTGGGCAAATTTGTTGAAAAATCACTGCGAAGGTGTGTGTTTTTATAGAAATACACATACTATTTGAACAAAAACGCTCTTCATCGCAGTGACTTTTTTTGACGATTTTGCCCACTGTGCGATGTTGACACGTCATGAAATCTGGATTACTTTTTTTAATGGATTTTAGCCAGAAGTCGTCAGCGATTGGAGTCAAATCAAATGTTTTTGCGTGAGTTCCAAACGGCTACTTACCGGATGGGCATCGGGAATTCGTCTTGCCAAGGTAAGCAATTCTGCAAAGTATTTATTAGGCATTCTATAAGCGCTAAATCGAAATTCTCGTGAGGTTTATTCTTTTCCACCTGTGTAGCCCTGCGGTGAAATGTCATTAAAAACAACATCAATAGATTCAACTAAGTATTTGTCAATGGTCAAAAAGTCACTGCGACAAAGAGCATTTTTATTTAATGTGCACATTTCTATTTAAATGCACTCTTCCGCAGAGGTTTTTCAACAATTTTGCCCACTGGGTACTAACGTACTACATTCGGTACTATATCTATAGAGTGGTATAACTTATAAATCTTAGTTAATAATATCAGCCAGCCATTTTATAAAAGGTTATATTTTGAAGACTTAAAGTGTTTTTATTATTCTAGTTCACCCTTCCCAAGTCTGACTTTCTATTCTAACTAGCCGGTAGACACTACGAGGGCAGGGGGTTACTTTCCCATTCCAGTTGACAATCATCACCATTCGGCACAAACTTCTAACTAATCCCTCACCCAGCCCTATTGACCCCGAAACATCTGGGGGAACAGGCTGGAAATACCACCAGGATCACAGCCGGTAGAATTTCGTGTTCGTTCAGAGAGGGTCTTGAACTCGGAACCTCTGGTGTACCAGCCGAACACGTTACCGTTTTGCCGCTGCTGTTTTTTAATATGTCTTCACTGTACTTACATACGAAATCCAGCACTTACAGCAAGATGTGTGTATTTCCAGTTTTGTTGCCAACAATGTTCAACCGTCTGTCGATCATGCTCATATTCTCTTTCCTTCTGTTTAGTACGGTCAACAACTATACCTGAACTTCCGTGAGGCCATGAGTAAAGAAGCAAATTTACGTCGTACGAACAGTGCTCGCCAAAGTATACTATTCAGGGTATTTTCCTTGTTCTATTCTTCATCTGTTTTTGAAACGAAGTGACTCAGTGTACCATGGTGGTTCGATCAGTACTATGGTGGTTCGATCATCTAGAATATATCCTCCAATTCTGCAATTAATGGCGAACAGTATTTGCCGTATATTCTCGAATAACCTGCGCAGCGCCTATCGAATTTTGATGTCTTAAGGTGGGGTACTTATTCAGTAGTCTTAATTTAGGATATCGTATTGTTAATATCAATTACAGTAATATCAATTAATATCAATTCCACACAGTGTTTAAACCACGTGACTTGTGCATGTGTTTAACCACGTAGCTTGTTGTAAGTGTGTTAAACCACGTGACTTGTGTTTAAGCGCGTATAATGAAGAAAGGATAGAGTCTTCGTCTTTGATGTGGCGCTTATTAGGGCGGTGATTAATACAGGACATTATTTTATTTTTGGTGGTATTATGAGGGCGATGGTGGATTTAAAGACCACCTTTATAAGGAGGCAACCTCTCTCAAGTGACCGCTTTGAACTTTCCCTTACAGTATGGTTTTAGTGCAATGCTTCCTGTATACGACTTTATCTTATGTCCCTCTTCACAATGTTCACTGAAAATTCGACATTTAAAGCCCTGGGTTTTCATCTTTTCACTGACTTATCGTGACAGATATCAGAGATATGTAAATATGAACTTTTCGTTATTGATGAGAGGCATCGTGGGGTTTAAGTCCTTGGGCTTCCATCCGTAATGGTTGACTATTCTGCCCGTTCACTTGCAACTATTAGTTGACTTACCGCCAGAGATACGTATAGCATTAATGGACTGATACGTTGCTTTTAAAGCGCATCGGAATGGTGTATTGAGATACGACATGACTAGACTCGAACACGGGTCGCAGCAGTCACACTCGAAAGTACTAACCACTACACCATCGCTTACTCAACATTACGCCTTCTTTTTTCGGTTCCATATTTTATGTCTTTTATTTAGCTATTTTTGATGTGATTTTATTTATATAGCGTTCATTCGGTGAAAACGAGAACACAAAAGACAACAAAGCAGCGATCGATTTCTCCGGAAACAATGGCCGAGTAATTTCCGATCCGCTGGAAGCTCTACGAATACAGAATGAAATAGCTTTCGAAATACCAAAAACTGCCAAGCGTCGCTCGGCCACATTCGCTCCAGCAGTGGTTCGAAAAACCTTGCTGGAGAGTAAGGTGTGGTACCATGGTAAAATGAACCGCGACCAAGCTGTACAGAAGCTGAAAAAACATGGCCTGAAAGAAGGGTATGTCGCCCAAATATAAACCAATGAAAATTCTATATTGTTTTTGAACTTTTACCTTTATTCCAAAACGAGACAGTGTTGGTTTGAAGGCTCAAACCCCCGAACCTATTATAAAGATATAATAACATATGATGTACAAAACATTGAGATTAGGACACAAAGGCCTTTAGTACCAGTATTGTTACCTACCTTATCAGGGATAATTTCGTCGCGGAAAAGTGACAAAATTTTTGCTTCGTGACGAAAATTTTCCCCGACGAAAATTTTGAAAAAGTGAAATTTAAAAGAATGTATTAGTAAAATTTTGCAAAATGACGAAATTTTCCCCGACGAAAAATTTTCTCCGACGCAAATTTTCCCCGACGAAATTATCCCCGATAAGGCAATTCGTTTATAATTGACCATTCCCATAATTCAGTTATCTCCCTACTACAACAACCACAATGCAATGCTATAATCACTTGCTTTGAGATTTATTAAATCACTGTTCTAATTCGTTGTAAAAATGCCTATTTTTTTATTTTGTTTGTGAAACTCCTTTTAATAACCCGTGGAGGAATTTTTAATGAATTTTCCCATTGAATTATGGTCGTTGTAGTAAACTGAATTATGGGAAACGCCAACCGCTTGATCTTTCGACCTTTCCTTTGATATTATTTCTCTCGAATGATACTTTCAGCCTTCGAGAGGGTAGTAACATGATATATTTCGATAACATTCGATAATATTTTCAACCGGTGCGTGATTGTTTAATCAACTTCTAAATCATAATTAATTTTCAAGATGTATCATGATTGGTCAGTTTTTTTCTCATATTCTAGTCTGTTTCTTGTACGCGATAGTAGTTCGTCACATGGCAACCTGGTTCTAACTGTGATTACGAAGAAGGGGAAGATAGCGCATCATCAAATCTTTCAAGTAAGAGAATTCCTTTACTGGATAATCGTTTCTCTCAATAATATCATTTGTAAGGTCAAAATCGTCAAAAAGTCACTGCGACGGAGAGCATTTTTATTGAAATTGTGTGGAATGTCTATAGAAATGCACTTCTTCGCAGAGTTTTTCTTCATAAATGTGCCGGCTGGGTAAATAAGCGTATACTTCACCGGTTTAAGGCTAAACAGGGAAAAGTAGGTGAAGGCACTTCTATAGAAAATATGTAAACTATTTCAATAAAAATGTTCTTCATCGCAGTGAGTTTTGCACGATTTTGCCCACTGGGTCTGATTGATTCTTGGATAACATATAGTTGGATATATAATATCTTTTTTTAGAGCTGCACACATTCTGGTGTCGCTTTGTACGGGATCGAACATGGTCCGCAATTCTCATCGCTGGAGCTACTCATTGAGTCGTATCATTCGGGTGCCGTTGATGGAGCCGACTTCACACTTCGGAAACCGTGCCCTGCAAGTTGACGAACTCTCTGAAATCAATGTTTTCCATCTTCTTTTTTATTATTTATTTTTAACTTATTCATAAAACGCTTTTGTCCGTGTTAAGGATTCTTTTTTTCACTTTGTTTCTATAGCCCAAACATCGGATAGTTGCCGTAAAGTCTTTTTCCGTCATCGCTTGATATTGATAGTATAAGGGTTTACAATGACAATTTCAATTTTCAAGGACTTGATGCTTTCTTGCAACAAAAAAAAACTGAGTTTGTTCCAGAAACGATGATATTTGAAATGTTTTTTGTTTCTGAAAACTTGATTAAGTTTATAGCAAGAAAATTCATCCTCTCCTGCATTTTTTATACAAGGACTGAATCGAGGCGGGACGGGACGTTTGCCGGGACGGGATGAAAAACGTGATGACTTCATCTCGCCTTTACATGAGAAAACTTACCGGGACGTGACGTTTTTTGTCCCGAGATAGTTTTTTTCATATAAACACGAGATAGATTTTTTATGAAAACTTCAAAACGGGATCCCGTTTTTCGTCCCGTCCCGGCAAACGTCCCGTCCCGCCTCTCATATAAACAGCCCCTAACTGATGTGTGATGTGCGTCAAATTTACGCTTCTATAGAAAGCCAAGTAAACTTGTCTTATTATAAAGTTAAGCATGGCTGGGACTTGATTTTAAGATTAATTTTAATGATGCTTGTAACTGGTTCAAGTTCAAAAATGATTTTCTGGCCGTTGTAATACATTTTACAGTACCACTGTATTTTTTGGGACTCGTGTTGTGGTTCCTACCAATGTCTTCACGTTCTTCTTTTGTTCTTAAAGAACAGGATAGACAAGAACAATATAAGAATAGTAAGTCATTGGTGGAAACCACCTGAAGAGTGTTACAACAAAAATATTAATAGTAACATTTAATAAAAATTATCCCCTTCCGAATTTGAGAATTTAATGTTATATTTTCTTTTTGTAATGTTTCGTTCGAAACCTGTAAATATGTTTATAATACTACCCCTCTATGAAATTGAATAAATTCTTCTCTCCCTCGCAAACTCATGTTGTTGTTGTTGTTGTTGTTGTTGAAGCTTGCGTTTTAGTAGGTACGTATCTCTCCCCTCTATCTGTTTTTAAGTCGAGATGAAATCACCACGAAGCATACTGTATTAAACTTTGGTACTTGTCAGTTACCCCCAGGTTAGGGTTAGGATAAAGTTTGTTTTGTTGTTGTTGTTGTTTTTGTTTTGTTTTTTGTTGTTTTTTTTTTGGGGGGGAGGGGGTTGGGGGAGTGAGGAGATACCTAAATTTTTCTACTGCTCATAATACTACAGTGGTTCATCCAGTTGACAAATTTGTTGAAATGTTACTGCGGTGGAGTACATTTCTATTTCCAATGAAAATGCTCTTCGACAGTGTGACTTTTTACACACTAGCTTATGATATGGAAAATAAACGTTTGGAGGTTCAACCATTAAATTCGAGAACATCTATCGTGCACAAGTCCATTCATCCTAAGCTAAAAAGAAAATTTTTAAAGAGTAATTCTCCTGACATACGGTTCAGTTTGGTTGTGCTGATTTCAAATTTGAGAACCAATTTTATGTAGGTTATCTAAGCAGAAGTGCAACCACTCAACACAATGGATTTAAACAGGCAGATAGTTGACAGTCTTATGCCAGTTGTCGGAGATTTCTGAAACACTTGTAATGGTATATTTATAGGTAAGAGGAAAAAGCTAAGTCGAGTCAGAAATTGCTAAAACGTTAAGGTCACCATCATGTCGTTTTGTGTTGGTTTCTTGAATTTATTCCCTTATTTATTTAGCCAACGTTCAAAGTAACTAGTACATATCATAATCGTTAATAAGATGGATGCCACGAATTCCACGAGAGTTCCACGATACTGAAATACTGAGAATTCCGCGAGGACAGAAATAGAGCTTCCCTTCTTTTGTTCTAACACAACATAGATCTCTGCGAAGGAGTGCATTTCTATAGAAATATACACACAATTTCATTAAAAATGCTCTTCGTCGCAGTTACTTTTTGACAATTTTTCCCACTGGGGAATATATGGTTTTTAAATAAACCCACCACCGTAGTTTCGTATATTTTGTTACATATTCAATTCTATAACTGGTCTTCAATTAATTGATCTCCCTTCAGAAATGTTCCCAGTATATTTTATTTTATTTCTTGCCACAGGATCCACAGCTAGAACACCATCTTAGATGTTGGTATGACTTTGTGTTTTCCAATAAATAAAAATTCAAAATGAACGAGCAAATGAATGAGTTTGACGTAAATACCTTACTTTATTGAAAATAAATCTACACAATTAAATTCACACAAAATCACTGCGTTAGAGTACAGTTCTACAGGAAAATATGCACCATTTTTCAAATGAAATGCTCTTCGTCGCTGTGACTTTTTCATCTATTTTTGCACATTGGGTTCAATTAAATGAGACTTTATTTTTATAGAAGTTTACATAATGCGGCTTATTGACAAGAAAAAAGCAAAACATGGTAATACGACAAATAGAAGAGGCAAGAGATCCTTGCATCGACCGCGCATAATAATTTGGTGATATGATAAATAACAACCTCGAACCCAGGGTCTATTGCCATTTTCGATGTAAGGATATACGATATACGCCGCTATCCGTATATCAAAATGGCAAGAGATCCTGGGCCCAACCTCGAGCCCAGGATCTCTTGCCCTAAATAAAAGTGTATCAAACTGTTCGGTGAAAATTCTCATAATAGAGTTTGAAAAAATGGGTCAAATGTTTTGACTCAATAAACTAAACAAATTACACATACAACATTTTTGATCTATACATTTTTTGGTCTATAGATTTGTTAAATGAACTATGTGACAGGGAAGTTGAATTTACATACTGCATTTTTTGAAAATTACATCCATCTATCAACCATCAACCATCTAACGAGTCCTTTATTTTCTTAAAGTTACTTATGCTCTTCCGATGAATGGTTTCTTTACACAATTGGACACCATATAAAGTGACAAAATTTCTGAAAGGGTCTCGAGCGGCATGATATACATTATCGTGGAAAAAAAAGTCGGTAAAAAATTTAGTCGGGGAAACTTTTAGTCACTTTTCCCCGACCAATTTTTAAATAAGTCACTTTTCCCCGATAGTGTGGATCGATAGTATTTTATTTTACTTATATTACTTTATCATTCGTATCGGAAGTCAATTTTTAAATTTTTTGTCCGTAGGGAAAACGGCGTTGATAATCAAGATTTCCTCTAACATTGTTCGATCTTTAAAAATATCATTGTTTTAAGGTGTGAGCTTTTTCGTGATGCTTTTTCCCTTAAAAAGCATGATTTTGTCAGCATGATTTTTTTTTGTGTAAAAATTGTTTATTTTAGTATCAAGCATATATTTTTAGAAAATCATGAATCTGCTCTATCAGAAATAATAATAATTTCAGGTTTTTGAGGCCAATAAATAAGGGGTGTGTATTTTATATTTGAAGCTTCATTGTCAAAACGGTTGAAGCTACACTTATACTGTTTGGCGTTTTCAAATCATAAGATGTCAATCGGTCAATCTAAAAACGGTTTTTTTCTTTTTTCCTAAAATTGTGTATTTTTGAAGATATTTTCACTTCTTTTTTACAGCTTATTTTTTTCTATAATTTTCATCGAAGTTAACATCATGGGGGTAGGGTCTCTAATACCGTCATACCGTCACAATTTTGGGTCTAATACCGTCTAAAAAGGAAGCCTAATACCAGTACCGGCTCTTTTATTGGGCCAATTATTCAAAAACCTATCGAGGCAGGTTCATACCCTAATGAATTTGGATCCCGTTGCTTTAAGGATTGAGATACCACTTCATATTCCAGTTAAAATATTAAAGAACAAAAGCCTGAAAACGTAATTTTGCTTCGTTGTACTGTGTTCTTGTTAAGTTCGCATCTTTGTAATGTGTGTGAGAGAAAGTTTCTTTTGAACTCTTTACATTCATGAGAATGTCTACATGGAATTTTGTGAAGTATACTCTAAGCTTTTTTAGGGTTGGTAACTTCTTTCGATTTTAATGCAAGCTTGTGTTCATTCGCAATCAGATTTACTTTCAATTCAAGGCCAATTGTATTTGTTTCATTTATAAAGATGTCCCTATATAGTATAGATAAAACTGCACCCAAAAGTCAAATGAGACATTGATAGGTGTTTCATCGAATGCTTTGTATCTTGAATTTCTAAATAAAGATTTTATTGAATTAAGTTTGGTTATAATGATATTGTTACGCACACAATTTTGAGAGGGTGCCTGTCTGTTTTTTTTGTTAAGGAATGTCTTATTCTCTTCATCACCACAGTCACAGTAAAAACAACATATTATTTTATAGCCGAAGCTTTTCGGTGACTTTCACCATTATCAAAGCAAAGTGAGACTTTGCCACAGTTACTTCAGCTATAGTGCGTTCACTCTAACCATGGAGGTATAAAACAGAAGGAGAACGAACTCAAAATCTGCTATTGTACTATCCGTGGATGCGCTGCATTGTTTAAGTCCTCAGTGTGTAATAACATATAATTGCTATCATCTTGCATAATTTTTATAATTTTGGCGTTCTTGCGTGAAAATTTCGTTCATATCAATTCTCCAATGTGATTAAAGATCGTTAGGGTAAAGTTCTTAGCATGCATAATCTGTAGGAATTGGGAGAATTATGCAAAAAACATTGCAACTTTAGGTCTATATATCTCGTGATCCCCTCAAGCAGTTTCGCCGAGCTTCAGTTTTTGAAGAGAGAATAATCCTAAGTTTTTGCACGTACCGCGGCACTATCGAGGCGCATTTAAGTCAGAAGATATGTAGATTGGAACTTATACATGAATTACGCGATATCTTCAACTCTGTATAAAAACATAGATTTTCATTTGTTTCTCAAGGAAGCTTTAGGTTTAATAATCTGCTTGTCACTATGCAGCAAGTTGATCCGTTGTTATAATGGATGATATTTGGTTTTTAAATTGTCGTTAATTTTTAAAAAGGTATTCGTTTCACCGACAACCAGCCGAAAGCGCATCACGGATGACATCAAAGTGATACCGCAATGAATAAAATAGTCATTATCTGAATAATAGAAAAATAAGAGTTCGTTCTCCTTCTGTTTTATACCTCCATGCTCTAACTTGGATAATCGTTAATGATTTTTATCAGACACGTTAAAGTAATGAAACAGAACGCTTATTAAAAGTTTAAAAATTCTTTTTCTACCCTTATCAAGACAAAAGACGATCAATGACTTTTAAGTGTTGTGGGAATTGACGCTCAATTTCCACCAGATCGTGCAAAAGGACATTATCCAAGTTAGAGTGAACGCACTATACTTTGAATTCCTGGGACAAATCAATGATTTTTCCAATTTGCTACACTGCCCAACATTTTTCAACTTTGCTGAAAGCGCTGACCTTCAGGTCTCGTGTCTCTTGTTATTTTTTAGTTCTGTTCTTTACTCACTCCTGTGGAGGATATAGGGATATAGATTTGCCTTTGTTGGCAGTATTTTTAGTTTGTATACAAGAACTGTTTTTGTTGATTAGGCTCTGTCCTTGTTGACAGCCAGTCAATTTAGAGTTTGCCCTTGTTGACAGCCAATCAGACTAGGAAACTGTCCTTGTTGACTGTTTGTGTCAGGTTCAATCACGAACCCCCGGATATCCCTCAACACATGTCTTTTGATTACCCGCTGACGCCCCTGGCCGAATAACTTGATTTTTACTTATTGTTTCCAATGTGATTTAGAATCAGCATTGCATTTCCTACAAAATGTTTGAAAAAATCACTTTTTGGGGTTCACCCGATGCCACAAAACCGGGGAATTTTTACTGTTACATAATGGTCACCCAAGTTATTCTGGTACTTCCAGGGGTGCTCTATCAGGATCAAGAGGTTTCAGCACCAGACCAAAAATTTTTACGGGCTGCACTGGTGGAGACCCTGGATTAACAGGAGGTTTGCCAATTATTGAAGAAAATGTAGCAAACAACCAGTGCAAAGTCTTTATTCCCAAAAAGTCCATGAATTATGAAATATTACCATAGAAAAAGTAGCTTTACTTGAACATGTGCATCCTAATTAGAACTTAATAATAGAACTTTAATAATAATAATAACGGAATTTATTCTGAGCATTTCCATGTTACAATGGCTCTTCATCTCAAAATGCGAAAGATTTTGTGCTCGTGCGTGCAAATGCTCGGTCCATGTAATACTTCTTGCAACAATTGACGAATTTCTTGTGATCTTGGATAGATCGAAAGTTAGGTGGGAGGTCATTGAATGTCCGATAGTATACTGGAATGAGTTGGTGATGTTGCATGGTTTGATTTTGTGTCGTGTCTCTATTGGTGTTCTTAGTGACCTTGTATTTTAGATTTTCTGTCCAGGTATCATTGTAAAGGGACTTGTGGTGGGCTATCTTAAGCTTGGTTTCCAATAAAATTATTTTTGTTGCGCAACCGTTTTGCAGCACTTTGTTGTGCAACAAGTGTAGGAGATAGATTTTTTTCTATCTCTGCAACAGGTGTTGTACAACATATCTTTTGTTGCACAACATTCAGGCTTGTTGTGCAAAAGTTCTGAAAAACGGTTGCACAGCCGTTGTGCAACAAAAATAATTTTATTGGAAACCAAGCTTTAGATGTTGCCAAGTCAATTCTTTCACGAATTGGTAGCCATTTTAGGTTAATTGTTTCTGCAAAGCCACCGAATCTGCTATAGGTGTAACCAGCGAGTGAGTTTTGGAGTTTCTGCATTCTGTTTATAAGGTAACGGGGTGCTTCTGCAAAAATTACACTGCAATAGACCATTTTTGATAATATCAGCATTTCAGCTAATTGTTTACGTAAATGAAATGGAGTAAGTTTTTTAATTTTGATGAGGGATCGAAAGGCGGAATAGGCTGATTTGAGTGTTGTATTGATGTGGTCGTCCCATGTAAGCTTTTGGTTGAAAGTCACTCTTAGTATTTTTGACTTGCTGATGCGTTCGAGTTTAATGTCATTTAGATTGATCTCGTATGTGTTGGCATCATTGAGGTGGTGTTTTGCCAACATATTGGGTGTAGCGAACAACATAGTTTTTGTTTTTAATTGGTTAAACGCCAGATTATTTGATTTGGACCAATTTGATAGTGCTTGTAGGTCTTGCTCTAAGCTTTTTGCGAGTGGTAACAACTGATTAGATTTTGCGTGTCCATACATATGTTTGTGTCATCGGTGTATTGAAGACAAGAGTTGGTAAGTTCAGCTGACATATCTGTTACATATAAGTTGAATAAAACAGGTCCAAGGATGCTGCCCTGGGGTACTCCGTAAGAAATATTATTCATTGAAGATGATTGATCATCGATTTGGACATATTGCTTGCGATCAATTAAGTAGTCATGTATAAGGTGTATGGTGGTGCTTGATGAAAAGTTGAAAGTTGTAGTTTTTCAAGAACCAATAGGGATAACTGACGTTTTTTAGGGTCCGCGATACGGCTGATGGGGTGAAGCAACATTTGGGCCTAAATTTTATTTGGTACTGCGGTTATGACGTCATCAAAATCTTTGATCGACCATATCTCTGCAACGGTTGGTCGCACCCAAACGATCCAATATACTTTTTTGATCAGTTTTTCAAGCTCTACAACATGGCTACATTTTCCATTCACAATGTCGTGATTTAATTTTAATCACGAGGTACATACACGGGAACGCGAGATTTCTGCACATCCTTTTCGAAATTAAAGCCGTAAAAAACTTTTACGCGAGTTAGGGGGTGGTTACACGTACGATTTCACTTCGGCAACCCGAAGTGAAGTGAAGTGAACTCACTTCGGTCTCCTCAGAAACTCCATATGTTGTTTACACGTTCTAGGTGAAGTGAAATTTCGCGCCGGTCTAATTTCACTTCTGTCAAAAAGACAGAAGTGAAATCTCACGCCGACGTGAAAAACACGTGTATCCCAAAATATCTGTGCATAAACCGATGTGAAAAGTAATCTTGCAACTTGATGTATGTTTTATGAAAAGAAAAATGTACAGAAAATGATGATTTTGTGTTTTAAAAGAGAAAGTCATTTTGGCAATCCCTTTGGAAAGTGTTGAAAATGTCTGACATTACAAAATTGTAAGCATTTTCTTATGTTTTTTTTTTTTTTCAAATATAGACCATTTCTAACTTCGTTATTATTTGGAAATTAGGAGCATTATTGCTTCATTTTGAAGATGACGAAGATGACTTTGGTGCTGGACGATCTTTAAGGCTATAAACTGCTTGAAGATGTAATAACAGCAAAGCGTTGGTTAATCAAAAGAATTACAGTAGACTCCCGGTTATTCGAAGGATAAGAATTTACTTCGAATAACCGGGAGTTCGAATAACTGAAAAATTCAAGATTCGGCTCGTTTTGATCTTTGTCCTCATTAAGTACGATTTCCTCATCAGTCAATTCAATTGATTTACTCGTGCATACCTCAAAATCAATATCCACAAAATCATCTGCGTTCAAGATGTCGCCGTCAACTTCTCTTTTTTTCAACTCGCTTATGCTGTCAGAAAGAGATTTAATGGGTCATCAGCATCATTGAGACTCGTGATCTGTGCTTCTTTTGAGATGCCTGCCTTCTTAAAGCAGTTTTTAACGGTGTCTTTTGAAACAGCGTCCCATGATTTGACCAAGATTTGCATTCCTTCAAGAATGTTAATTTTGGGGACCTCTTTACCGCCGTCAATGAACTTTATTTGACGTTTCACAAGATTTGACCGGTAATATGCCTTCAATGCGATATTTTACTTTCTGAAGTCAGAGATGTTGTGTACTTGCAAAGTAAAAGTGACAGGGAAAAGAACTAACTTTGGAGATGATAAGGGATTGAGGATCCCCTGTTTGCTTCAATTCTCTGGACCGAAGGAGAATATTGAACTTTTGAAGAAATTGCTTGAAGAGTGTAAATAGCCATGAATATTGAAACCTGATTTTTTGAAGAAAAAAAGTGTTTTAATCGCAGAAAATTAATGTTCTCACTCGACGATCTCCCAATAAGAAAAATTCGAATAACTGAGGGTGACTTAGCCTATAATTGGCCCCAAGGGGAATAGAAATCACTTCGAATAACCGAATTATTCGAATAACTGAAGTTCGAATAACCGAGAGAGTGTTTTTGCCTGAGTTGGGTAAGCAGATCCAAGGGGAACGCCATCTCACTTCGAATAACCGAATTATTCGAATAAGTGCAGGTTCGAATAACCGGGAGTCTACTGTAACTGCTTACGCTCGTTCATTTTTTTTCTTTGTTTTTTGAAAAACAGAAAATAAAGTTGAGACAAATCTTTTATGTTTATCATGCTGCAAGTTGCAAAATGGACTT
Source organism: Turritopsis dohrnii (assembly GCA_027922465.2). NCBI lineage: Eukaryota > Metazoa > Cnidaria > Hydrozoa > Anthoathecata > Oceaniidae > Turritopsis > Turritopsis dohrnii. Next base: position 872,002 of record BQMF02000074.1, on the reverse strand, counting down.
TTGACCCGAAGTGAAAGCGAACTGAAATATACCCGAAGTGAAGTGAAGTGAAACACACGTATAACGGTTTGACTTTCACTTCGGATACGTGTAACCCACTCCTTACTGGTATATACTAATCCGCAATGTGTGTAATGCATTTAATTTAAAGAGTGATATATTTAGTTTATTTTTACGGTCATCGTCCCCTTGTGTGCGCGTAAAACCACGTAGATGCGAGAGACACTTTCACGATTATTCCAAAAGCACGTGGCATTTGACGTCAATTCTTTTGTGACCACGGGGAATCATTGCATTGTATCCCTAAAGCGCTGGTCAAACAAACACAACATTTCATGCAACATTCGATGCAACACTGTTGCGTCAATTGTTGCATTCATTTGACACCAATGTTGTGTGATGTTGCACGGCCATGCAACAGTGTTGCATGACTACACAACAAAATGAACATGTTCATTTTGTTGTAACGTGTTGCAATAGTGTTGCAGCCTTTTTTATGATGTTGCATTCATTTGACATATCAAAACATCATTTCTTAAAACATTTTGAATGTCGAACGATAAATCGAACGTCAAATCGAATGGTTAACATGAGGATATCCTATTTTGAAAAGACTTTTTGTTTCCGAAAATGAAATGTTTTAGACAATGTTGCAAGAAAATAATAACCACCCCCTCAAACGATTACAACATTTTTCATCAACTGTTGCATGAAGAAATGTTGCGTTCGTTTGACCAGCAAGGCGGCGTTTTTGGGGAAAATATTTCGAGAACCAATAGGGATAAGTGACGTGTTTTAGGGTCTGCGATACGGTCTACAGGGTGACGCAACATTTAGGCCTAAATTATTTTTGGTACTGCGGCTATGACGTCATCAAGATCTTTGATCGACGATATCTCTGCAACGGTTAGTCGTAGCGAAACGATCCCATACACTTTTTCGATCGGTTTTTCGAGCTCTACAACATAGGTACACTTTTGAGTTACGATTCTATGATTTATTTTTTTGTCACGTTTTTTGACACGAGTATCTACACGTATTGTGCTTACTGTAAACTACAGAAATCTTTGACCGATAAAATAAGACCATACAAAGTATAGAAAGGATGTCTGAAAGCATAACTATCCTGGTTTGTTGTTTCGATCGAATGTGTTAAAAAACACGCAGCAAGTTGAACAAGTAATGTATTATTAAAATCACATTAGTGCATTTTTGTTGTTACAATTAAAAAACACGGAATTGCTACAAAAATTTAAGTGCTACACTTCAATTACTCTTCAGCATCTTCTGCTGTAACATGGAATGGTTTATCAACTTCCAAAGCCCCTGAGTCAGAAATTTCAACATCTTTTAATGGTTTATCACGGTTGTTGGTCTTTACTTTTTCAACTTTACGAACAATATCCTAGATGAAAAGCAAACCAACAATGAAGTTCACTTGATAAGATGAAAAAGTCAACCCGTACACATCAATGAAATAATCCTCACCATTCCTTGAAGAATCTTTCCAAAAACGGTATGACGTCCATCCAACCAAGGTGTTTTGACAAAGGTGATGAAGAATTGTGATCCATTTGTGTCAGGTCCAGCATTTGCCATTGACAACCAACCGCTTCCGTGATGTTTCAAAACAAAGTTCTCATCAGGGAATTTTTCACCATAGATACTTTTTCCACCTGTGAAAAAAGTTATTACAATTAATAAATAAATAAATCAATGGGTCACATATATTTTGTATAGTTCACAAAATATTTACAACAGATTAGCAAATTGTGGCTAAATAAACAGAAATAGGCAATCTATAATGGAGATCACCAAATTAGCTGAAGCTAGCAATAAGAATATAGAAAAGTGGATTTCAAAATAGATTTCTGACAAGACATATCAGCATATAAATTATGATAACATTGGCAAAAACAGTTACAATGACCCATTATCAAAACCGTTGAATTAAACATCGGTCTATACTTAATTTACCTGTTCCATCACCATTAGTAAAGTCACCTCCCTGCATCATGAAATCTTTAATGACTCTGTGAAACTTGCTTCCTTTGTAACCATATCCTTTCTGAAAAAAGAAAATTTTTTCAATGAACTAAATGCTTAACTTTTGCCCTACTTTGATGAGCTTTTACTTTCTGGCTTATATTTAGCTAAAAACGAACAAACAGTTATATTAAATGGAATAATTTAATACATTCATTTCATTTCATTCTCAAATATCTTTTTTCTCTTTCAATTGCTTTGTTCCTATCTGCCCTTTTGCTTATCTTTTCTTGACCAAAAGGTTCTATTATAAGGGACTTAATTACAACATTTTTAGAAGTATTTTAGAAAACCTAACCCCAAAAATGATACCCAAATTGGAATTGGCAGCTTTTGCTTGCAACCTTAATATTAGCTGAAGACAGGTACCAATTTCATTGTTTACAAATTTAAGGCCACCTATAATTTATCATTCGTTCATAGTCATTTTTTATGCAAAAATCTCGATGTGGGATGCGGTGATTATTTGATTATTTTCCATCTTTATTTTTATTATTGCTCCTTTTAAAAACTTGTTATTTATAAAATACAGAACATAAACTAATGGCTTTTTCAAGGGCGCTAGTGCATTCTGTAAACAAATTTGACATTCCGTAAGTTAACAAAAGTTTTATAAACGCGTGATAAAATTCGAAACAGAAGTTCCTTGGTGTTTTTTTAAAGCCGTTGGTGAAAAGCTTATCAACAATTTTTGGTTATGCAGTTTATGAATGTTTATATCGTTTTTCGATTTTACCTCTCCAAGATTATATTGGTTACTCCCCAACAATAAAAGAAGAAAAATCCTATTTTTTCAGGATTTTATAACTTTAGAAAAGTCACGCAATTATTGAATTTTAATTCTGAATGCGCGCGGAAGACTATGAACGAATGATTAATTATAGGTGGCCTAATTGGAAGACAGTTTTTACCAGCATCAACGATGTTTCCTTACATCATTTGAAAGGTAACTCGATTCTAACTATCCAGTCACTGAGATCCCCTGTTTTCTTGGCATAGGTAATATAAGTGGCTTGCTACAAATCAAGCGATGGCAAAGTGTATTGCTTGTTTCATGAGCAGCTTGGACCTTATTGGTGGACTTCTTTACTTTCATAATTACCATTGCTACTAAATTATGATGCAGAGTGTTTTATTTGCACCTGTTTGTATAATTAATTTTATATTCAATTTAATTGAAGAGAAATTTAATTTAAATGTTTGTTGCAATACAATCAGGTGTTTGTATTTCTCAGTCTATAATTTATCAAGAGCTCTGACTTATATTTTCAAAAACCATTTTTGGAATATTGTGCTCATTAAGCTTTTTTGTATGCAAGTCAAGCTAAACTAGATAATTTGTTTTATATCAGACGTAACGTTCATGTAAAAACCCCTGCGACCATCATCCACCCTGCGACCTTAGGATGATGACTAGTACACTACTATTCAAAAACGTTTATTAAATCAGCTTAAATTTGTTAACTGCAAGTTTTATTTCCTCTATTAGAAAGCTGTTGCATATGATTATGAGAACAGTCCAGTTATGTTGTATCTTGATACTCCCACTCCAATGCGCTTTAAAAGCAGCATATCAGCCCATAATAGGTGCCATCGACTGACTGCACACTGGCCTTTGGGCAAGTTAGAGCAATGCTATATGCATCTCAACTACTAGATGCAAGTCGACGGGCAGAATAGCCAACCATTACAGATAGAAGCCCAAGGACTAAAAACTCCCAGTTACTTACTTACTAAAAATGCACTATCCAATAAATTTGATCATCCAAATTGTTTAATTGAAACAGCTGCTTACACTGTGTTTCTATTTACGCGTTTGAAACAATAGTAATTAAAAATTTCAATAGCAAAAAGTTAGATGGAAGTTGAACACATCCAACTTTTTTTTTCGTTGGATCAAATTTGTTGAAGCAGTTGAAAAATCAAATTTTTGTGTTTACACCGTCCAATTTATTGAATCCAATTAATTGGATAGTGTATTTTAGGGTTTGAGCTGAGAAAAGGAAATACAAAGTTTTGCATTTCATCAAGCTTGTTTGCTAGGGACACAGCACATTATTGCAAAATGAATGAGAAACTGTGATGAAAAAGCTCTTGAATATGAGGAAGGTATGGATCGTAGAAAGTAAGTAGAGTCAAACCTCGTGAGTGCATAATGCATAAAAGTTCTTCACAGTTTTTGGAGATGTTTCACCGAATAACCCAATAACAATTCGGCCAGCTTTGTTTCCATCGATACTAATGTCAAAGTAAACTTTTTTCGTTACAAGCAAATCATCTTTAGCTGAAAATACTAAGCCTAATATTGAAATTAAGCAAAAACAGAAAAGCTTCATTTTCAGGAATACAACCAAACGTAAGTAATGCCTGAATTGAATGAATATCCCTTTGTCGTGTTTCCGCCACAAAATCTGAAAGTATTTGAAATAGGTCCTATTTACGTAGAATTAAATAGGTTAGTTGATGTGGCACTACCACATTAGACAGTGTGACCAGAATGCACACGTGGAATGAACTCAGAGAAAACACGAACATAAGTTCATCCCCATGCCCTTTGTTTCCAGTACTCTATACTGAAAGCGGCTGTACATAGCTTTTAGGTCAATAGTCAGAAAGAAAGATTTTGTTGTATATGTTTTTTTTCCGCAACCGATCTTTTCCTGTGTCTGTTGATGTTAAGTTTAGAAACAATAACTGTGCATTATATCATCCCTTTTATTCTATATTTTCCCGCTTCTGTTACATATGGTTGCAAGATCTCTCCAAATAAGATAAGATGGCCATGCAGCACGTGGTCATTTACTACACAGTTTCTGGACGAGCTGGATTGATAGTGAAAGTCATCATAGTCACATCACAGGAAGTCATGATGTGGGAATTTGCAAAAGTTCTCATTTCTGAAAATCTTTGCTGTGCAGTATACCAATTTGATTATACTTTGTTGTCGCTCTCATTATTTTGAATTGAAAGTATAATAATACAAGAGAAAGATAACCTTTTAAATTTGCATTTTAATTGAATTTATGTGGTGAGGCCGTCAATTATATATTTTATTGCCAAAGCAGTTATTTATTTTTAAACCAAAATAATGTTCGCAAATGATCATAATACTACAGGGAAGCTCTGGTCATATTTTTTGTCTATGACAGTTTTCAAAATTCGTTAATAATTTATTCTAATCTGAAAATTTATTTGGAGTAAATAAAAGAAGAGAAGAAAAAATTTAATGAGAAAAATCAATCCACCTGCACCACATTGTTGTTCATTCTAAAGGCCTTTTTACACTAATATTTATCTTATTTTTCAGGTGACAAAAAGAGTATCTGTTAGCAGTCAATTGTTGTAGACCAAAATAGCATGTAAACAAATCAATGATTTCTCCCCCTTTTCCCTGCTACACAGTTCTTTTTGATAACTATTTGATGAAAGACTGATTGCTCTTTTGGTACTGCCATAGAAACATCTTTTGCAAATTGAACATTCTGTGTGTAGATAAGACATTTTGATCTCTAACATAGGAATTAGAATAACATAGAGCTTTATTCCATGTATTAAAGAATATCAAAAATAGACAATGTGTTTTGTGTGATGGCTTACGATTATTTCTAGGCAGGTGAAGACTTTTTTATGAATCCCAGTGACATGCTACAGAGGATGATGCTTTAAAAAGCTTTATGACCACACAAAATATATGGAGTTTTTCATTGGGATTATATAATATAATTGTTTTACTTTCCAATTTTTTTTTGAGAGTCATAAAAATCGATTTTGCTATATAACTGTTTTTTTGGTTCAAAATTGTTTGGGTTTTACAAATGCATCTCTTTATGTTCTCTCCAGTTGCAAGTAATTTTTAAATGTGTGATAATGGAACACCATGGTAGAATATCACAGTTATCATGTGATGGACTTGCATGACTGACACAATTTGTAAAATCCATAAAATCCAACACCTATATTACAATAAAAGTGTATTTTTCTAATACATGTACACTGAAAGTGTTATATAAAGTGTGAAGTGTAATGTTTTTACTGAACATTATCCAGGTTTCAAGCTGTACAGATTGACAAAAAATCTTTATGCTGGCAAATATACTGGGACCGTACTTAGTTTCTGTTATATTGCCCATTATTCTACACCAATATTTTTACTGGAATAAACCAATCAAGTTTTGCCGTCGTTAGCATCTTACACGGCAGCATTTTTTTTGCTGCCATATATAGTGATGTGCTGTCACAGTTTTCAAATACAACAGCATTTTTTTGCTGTCAGTCTTTTTTCCTAAATCAGAGGGCTGAATAAGGACTTAGCAATTTAATTGAAATTAGTGATATATATATCTTTAAAAAATCATTGCAGTCCTTTGAACTTTCTTATTTTGAACTGAAATGTATATCAAAAGTTTGTAATAAAGGGCATTTAACTAGCTCACGAAGAACACCGACATTAGACCACATCATGGATGGGTGGACTGACAGACACAGGTAAATGAAAGGTCATCGACCTTGCGGCGCTGATCAAAGAGTCTGAACAAATGACTTTTTCTTTCAAAAAATGTTTGTCGCATGGAATAGATTTTCGGTTTTTTTTCCTCTCTTTTTAGCCATCACAAAGCGAAAAAACAAACAATATTAGAATAGTATCCGAATTAGCTAATTCACATACATTTTTTGATATTTATTTTACATCTATATTATTTTATTACATCTATATTACATCTATATTATTAGCCTATTGGCAGTTACCTATGAAATTCCTGATGAAATAATTGTCATTTCTTGCAATGAAGGAGTTTTTCAAGACAACTTGCCTGGCAATTCTATTATGATTCTGGCTAATAGATTTAAAATAACTTTGTTTAGACCAATAAAGAAATGTATATATCTTTTGCAAGATTTACTTTCGTTTTGACAAGTTAAAAAGAGATGTTGTGATAGCAAGTAGGTAGGTAGGTTTTGTCAGGAAAACATTTAGCAATATTATTATTTGCCAATTACAAACAGTTTGTTGATATATAAAGAGTGTTTTATTATGTCCAAATAAAGGTTTTTATTAACGTTCACTACAATACTGGCAAGTATTTACTTTTATAATTGTGATTATTATATTATAATAGAGTTTCCATGGTTTATTTTTGTTATTATTCAGTTTGCGTGACTCTTTCTAATTCAACTCTTCAAAACAAAACACAATTTTTTAAAAAAATCACAACTAACAATGTTACACCTTAGGAAAACTTTATATATACCTAGATTTTTATTTTAGAAATACACATGTTATGGCAAAAAGTAATGTTGACACTAATCGACATTATGACAGTGAACTTGAAGAGGGTTGCATGCCTCTGCCACCAGGGATGGATGCTCGGTGGTTTGCGCGAGAAGGAATCAATGTTTTATTGAATGGAGGTATCAATCATGCAGAGCAACTGTTTCAGAAATATAGGTTTGGTTCAGCTTGATATTGAGACCTTTCATAGTTGATAATCGTTTCAGTCAAGATTGCTAGTTTTATAGGACTATAATCTTGAACACTCACAAAATAAGCCATTGAGATATATTTTTTTAGCTTAAGTTTATTAACACTTCTCTGAATATTGTTCTGTTTTAGGCATTGCAGTCCCTTGCTTTCTGCTGGCGCTAGTCTGGTTGATTTCATTGTTCGTATTACGATATTGTTATTATTTATTATCGCACCCATCAAGTCTCGATGCTGGCAATTCATGCAGTCAGCAATTCAATAAAATGTTGCATTTATTTTTCTAGACTGCAGCCATGACATTTGAAGATGAAAAAATGGATCATGCCTTAAACAGTTTGAAGGGCACAATCAAAATGTGTCAAGTAGACAGCCTATTTGAAGGAATATTACATAAACGTCCATCCGAAAAATGGACTGCTGTTGAACGGATTGAGAGGATGATCATATGGGCAGACTGTGAGCTCTTCCTGGCATTTCTCATGTTCCTTAAACAAAGTATAATGCATTTGTAAATTTTCATTTCAAAATCTACAGTTGATAAAATGGAATGGCAACTAAAATTACTTTTTAGCAACTGTTGATATTTTTGATAAAGAGTGTGACGACCTAAGCCTTGTAAACAAAATGTTGTTGTTTCTTTTTCAGGTGTTGTTGACTTTGTAAAGGCTGGTTATCACATGCGGCGGGCCTGGAAAATGTACGAAAAATGTCATCGTGAAATTCATGGTATTGACATTCCCATAAATGGTCACACAGACGTTTCCAAGAAGAAGAAGGTTTGGCTACATAGTTCTGTAGGTTCACTTGTGAACACTTCACTTCGAAACAGGCCTCATATAATTTTAACTTGTCTGGCTAACAAAATAAAAGGAAACTATTTCAATGATTGTGTAACAATTTCGATATAATTTCAGAATTAAAATGTAAGAAATAGCAAAAAAAAAAAAATTTTAGCGTTTACTATGTAATTTTTATCATAGATTAAGTTTCTGGAGTCAAAAATTTAAATTTAGGAGCACTTTTTCCAAAGCATTTTTGTGTTCTACTCAACATTTTTAAAAGGGGAATTAAGCCTTCATCGAAAACGTTTTATATTAGCTGCAGAAGGGTCTCATTAATCTCCTGTGACCATTAAAAGTTGTCTAAAATAATATTTATGCTCAATTTTTCAATACTTAATATTTAACAACAGACACCATTGCTGCTTGTAAAAGAGCATTTTTGACGTCACAACGCAATCGCTCTTTTTGTAGGGACTGCATACTTAGAAGATTTTGTTTTTGTTGATGAAAGTTCTTGAGTTTTTGGTGGTTTAAAATATTGTTTAGCTTCAGTATGAGTGTTATTTCTTTTCTTGAATCGTTGCTGCTGCTAACTTACATTCATATTATGAGTTTTAACCTTATCAAATGTTTAGTTTACAAATTATTTTTCAATAGTAGGTCCACCGTATTTTACACTGATATCGAAAACTTTTTGTTTACCTGGTTCTCATTCTGTTAAAGATATAAGACACCATCAGTTATTTCTAAAGTTACTACGAAAAGAAACCGTCCCCTATGATACTATTTTAAGTTATTCGATGATCCCTTATGGAAAACGTGTATCTTTGTTTTCATAAAGATTTGTTTTTTAATTCATCACTTTTATGCAGCATTTCCTATCGTAAATCAACATTTCTTCGAATATTTAATACTTCTTCTTTATCTTCACCATAATCACTTATGTCAGTTTCAAAACTAAAATTGAATTGAATAGAATTTCAAAGACGCTGAACTCTTTCATGAACGTCAGACATCTTGCAAATGAAATTCGCTCTGTGACGTCATGACTTTTAAAGCAGAAAGCTGTAATGGTGATTTAACTCAGTTTTTTTTAGCTTTTCTTTCATTTGGGATACCTTTTATACATGAAAAGGTGTTCATCTAGGGTAAATGAAGTATTTCATGCTCAAAATTAGAAAAGAAAATTGAAGGCTTAATTTCCCTTTAAATAAATCTTTTGTTCAAAACATGTGATCTATTGCGAAGATTCGATAAATGTTGCTGATCTTTATTTGTATTTTTCTTCCAATCATGCATCATTTGCTAATTTCTATTCAGATATTATGTAAACACGTTTGATCTTTGAAAAACCTTAAATCGTTGATATCTTGACAATGGATTTTTAGTTGTTATTCTGACTTTGCCGAGCTCCAAGTCCCCCACACATCAATCGATATCGACAGAATGATGTTTATTCGAACCAATGGGATCTTAGGAAAAAAACGTTGCCTCACTTTTGACTAGTATTAGTAACAGCTGAGACATTTACGAATGAGCAAGACAGGTCATGCGTAAAGACGGGCGTAAGGATATGAACAATGATTAAAGGGTGATTGTGAAAGATCTATTGGTTTTGAAGAAAAAGTGAGGCAAGGTTTTGTTAGCGATATGATGAGGATCGTGTAGATATAACTTTCACAAGAAATGGATGAGGCTGAGGGGACTTGGAGCTCGAATAGCGCAGGAAAAGTCAAATTTGTTCAATAATTTTTTTTCTTGTTTGGTGTTTTTTTTTTTATTAAAATTAATGTGATAGATCGATAGAGAATTTATTTAGCTTTCAGAAAATGGGGAAAAAAATGAAAGTATCTGAGATATTTCGTAAAACTGAACATGTGTTTAGAGGTTAGAGACTATCCTTAAAACAAGAAATGTTTTGTTTGTGTTAAGTATAGTAAAAAATTCAAGATAAAGCTGAAAAACTTATGTTTTGTGAACTATTTTGCAAATTAATACTATATTCATCCCCCTCCTGGTAGGTTCAGGGTACCTCCAAGAAACCAGAGTGATACTCTGAAATGAATGATGCCTTGAAACTTTCAGGCTTTTTCAAGGGATGTGAGAATCGCAAGTTGCATTGATTGATTTCTTTTTGGGCCATTTCTTTAGAAGAATTCACGTACTTCAAGTCCACCAAACACCATGTTATCCACAGACAATATTCTCATATTAGATGCTTCCCTTTCTTTTGGATACGGTCTTATCCAGGTGGCGTTTTCTATTGTTCCAGCGACTCTGTTGAAAGTTTGTGAATTGTTTGGTTTTCATGCCAATCGTGAAGTCGGCTTAAATGCCTTGAAGTTATCTAGCAGTAGTGGCGATATGAAGGCGCCAATTGCAAGGTGAGTCTTGAGTATATAAACTGAAAAAAATGATTTTGGTATGCTATCTTTACAGAATAAAGAAATATCTTTTAGAGGCAATCCTGTTTTGACAGAAATCTTTATCTTATGATGAACTCTTTTGTGGCTTATCATGCAATTTATTTTTCAGACTTACGCTTCTTTGGTATCACACAGTGGTCAGGCCATTTTGTGCCTTAGATGGAAACAATATTGAACTAGGTATGTATAGCTCAGCTAAGCTGCACTGAATTGAAAATTTATTCTTGAAAGTCAAGTTCAGCTCTCGTTAGTAAAGATTGTTGTTGAAGCATTCTTAAGAAACATCTGGGTTCTTATTGGTTTTTGTGGCAGAAGTTTAACCTTGATTTAAAAGATCACTTTTTCGAATTTTAAATAAAAAAGCTACAGAAGTTTTTTCATTGTGTAATTTTTATCATTAAAAATAATTTTAAAAAAATAGGTTTTGTAGTGAGGAATCTTCATAGTTTGTTGTTCATGTTATTCTCAACAGCAGAAACCTTTGTTATTTTATTATGGAATCATAATGTTCAAGTGTTTCTTTTTATATTTTGATGAAATGTAAAAAGTTTATTCCTGCAAAATAAAGCTATGCCACAAAAGTTTTTTCATTTAAAAATGCAAAACTTTGCATGGTGTATTAGGTATATTAAACAGATTTTTGTTAATTGTCATGAACTGTGAGAACAGATGTTTTTAATACTTGATCTATCGAAGCTCTTTCAGACATTATTTTATCAGGGTATTAATCATTATGTTATAGGAATCAGTAAGCGTACGGCCCCTTCCCAATTGGATCTAGTAATGCACTTTCCCAATTGGGATTTCTGAAACTTTATCTGATAAAGAAAAATTATCAAAGCAACCCTTGAAAAAGTAGTAGTTTTTGACATCACTGGTGATGTTTTTGCCACTCATTTGTGTCAGCAAAAGTAAAACATTTAAAAACCATGAGCAATTACGATGTAGTCTTTGCACTTCGCCTAGTCCTATCAGATGATAGGTTCAACAGCTATAAAATTATTGGAGATTTCTGGTTAACGCCCTGTTTATGTAATGATTATGTAGGAATGATGATGATGAGGTAACATACTGTTGTTGTAGGACTACAAGAAGCTTCTCTTATTTTAAACGAATCTGAAAAAGACTTTCCTACATCCGCAATATTTTTGTACTTCAGAGCATTAGTATGCCGTTTACGGGTATGATGTTTTGTTATCAAATTTCTTTCATTTCATTGGTTCATTACTGGAACTTTCTCATGTGTTGATTCATTGTGAACAGTTTGTTTATGATTCGTTTGAAAGAGTCAGTTCAGACATTCTGTTCTGAAATACCTTGGTTACCTTGGTTACCTGTTGTTAGGCTTAGTTTCAACATGGTGGTCTCTCTATTATGTTATTCACAAAAAGAAACCTTTGACTTTGCTGGGTACATAGAATTCTCATGATAGCCTGTAAAGATTTTCTTTCTCCATAACATTATTTCCCACTTTGTATCTAAGGCTACAAAATTCTACCTACTTATATCTTCCAAGACGTTTCCAAAGATTCCCCCTTAAAGATTTTGAGTTAGGTTAAAACGATGGGACCCTTATGACAACAGAATGTTTTGTACAATAACCTTTCTGCTTTTCACTGTAATAAACTGTGATTTCATTTTCTTGAGCTTATTGATTATATTTCATCCCTTTTATAATATGTCTAATGATAATTCAAAGGATGGTGATAAGTTCTGCCCGACATGAATGGAACTTTGTTATCCTGTTCCTTACCATTGTCATTTCATTTTTACTCTGTCTTGTGTTTATTATTGTTCTTTGTGAACGGCGCCCAACCCAACACTAAAAAAAAGGTTTCTAAACAGATATAAATTTTCTGCCTGTTTTAGGGCAATTTGGATACGGCCTTAGAGATACTGAATAAAACGTTAGATTCAGCTAAAGAACAAAGAGAAATTGGACTTCTTTGCTTCTATGACAAAGGTAGTTCTTTATTTCAATAACACGAAGGAAAGGTGAAAATTATGATACAACACATGTTTTGGTTTATTGTTAATGACGCTGGTCGAATCTGTGAACTTTTGCTCTAAGCTCTAATTATTTATTGATTATTTGTCAGTCAGTTAACTTTTCATTAAAAATGTTTTAAAATACATTCTCAAGATACTAAACTGTTGTAAAGATCATGAGTTTAACCGAGTCAGCAGTTTTCTATACAAGGGAATCTTAACAAGAAAACCAATCATTTTGTTTATTTTGCTTGGTTGCCATTTTTGATGTTAGTTAAAATGTTGTTCCAGAGCCATTTCTATTGCTCTAATAAGGAAATGTCACTGTTGGCATCTGCATACTAACAGTTTATATGTAACAATTTGTTTTAAGGAAAAGACTTTTGGGTATAATTTTGCTTACCAGTTTTGTTGTTTTTATGGCAGAGCTGCTATTGAATATCTGATTTCCGTTCTTGGTTTATTTTCTCAGGCTGGTGTCACCTCATGCAACTTGAATGGGATAAAGCTGTTCCTTGTTTCACTCAGTAAGTCCTACATCGTAGTCCTTGCGTTTTCGTTTTGTACATCTACCCTGTGGGCAAAATTGAAAAAAAGTCACTACGAAGAAGAGCATTTTCATTCAAATTGTGTGTATATTATATTGAAATGCACTCACTCGTAGTGGTTTTTTTTATCAAATGTGCCGACTGGGTAGTTAGTAGCACTTCAATGTTGGCCCTATCCAGATGGCAGTTTTAATTATAAACATTGAGGCAATAAATAATGACGAGAAGTTGAAACGACATATATTTATATTTACGGATATTTCGTCCAACCTCTGTGGACATTATCAACGTATGAAAATTTTCATAGTTATATGCCCACACAAACATATAAACATTGAACTAATGACCTTTCTTTTGCTCTGCACCTTTCCTTTATTCAATACTTAAATATCATTTCAGATTGAAGAGTCAATCCCGCTGGTCTGAAGCATACTATACTTATTTACTAGCAGGTGACCATCTCATTTCTGTCCATCGTTTCAACAAGCTCTCCCAGCCGGCACATTGTTGAAAAACCTCTGCAAAGGAGTGCATTTCTATAGAAATACTCACCATTTCAATAAAAATGCTCTTCATCGCAGTGACTTTTTGATGATTTTGCCCACTGGGCTTACAAGAGTTTTTTTTTACCAAAATGTTCAACATGTTTAAACATGCTTTTTGAATCCAAAGGTGAACAGGACCGAGTCTAGAAGAGATTCTTTCTTATAAATGCTAATCATTTTTTTTAGTAACATTGGGCTCAATTGGTGAATCGGACAAAGCTTATGTTCTTCTGAAATCTGTACCGAAACTGGTAGTTCGTAAAACACAACTGGAAATCTTCCTTGCTAGAAAGGTTTGTGATTGAGTATGAATGCCATTAGTCAGGAGTGTTAGGAATTGATGTTATTTTAGTTAGGTGTAAATCTACTAAGTAAAACATGTATGGTCACACTGTCGATGAAATAATTTCATTTTTCTTTAAATGTTATGATCCTAATATTTTTTTTAATAGTCTCACACATTCAAGAAAGGCGCTCCCACGCGTGAAGAATTTGTTCTGCTAAGCATAGAATTGTTGTATCTGTGGAATACTCTCCCGCAGTGCTCTATAGAAGGCTTAAGGAAAATGTTGTGTGGTATGTATGTTAATATTAACAAAAATACAGTAAATCCCGTGTAATTAAATTTTTTCAAAATTGTACTCATAGTGTTCAAACCCACCAAGCAAATTTGTTGAAAAATCACTGCGGATGAGTGCATTGTTACAGAAGTATACACACTAATTCAATGGAAATGCACTTTGTTGCAGTGACTTTTTAATATTTTTGCCCGCTGGGTACGCTCTTTGTGTATTTGAAATTTTTGAACTTTCGCGGGCAGAAACATTCGCGGGCGGAAACTTTTGTGTGTAATCCGCGAAATTTATGGAATAAAATTTTCACGTTTCACAGTTTTGGGAACAAATTTCGCGGAAAAAACTTTCGCGAATCGACGAAAAAGTTTATTTTCGCGTGAAAAAACTTCCATATAATAAACAACAGTGATATCAAAAAAAGAGTCAAAAAATAATGAATAACAGGCTAATAGCAAGCTTCCCAGTGAGCAAAATCATGTGATTGCGACGAAGAGCATTTTTATTGAACTTTTGTGTATATTTTTACAGAAATACACTCCTTCGCAGAGATTTTTTTAACAAATGTCTTGCCGAGTTACATATTCTTTTTCGCAACTTTTGCTTTTTCCATTTTTCTTAGAAAAGACATACTCGTCTAACTGAACTGACCTAAATATGATTTTAAATTCACAAGTGAAGTTTTTTTTTTTCGACAACAACGAATTTCAGTAAGGGGGCCTTAAATTTGCTTGGAAAAAAATGGGTTTTTTTTCGCGTGAAAAAACTTTTGCGTTTTGCAGTTTCCAAGTTTCCAAAGGCCATAAAATGTCGCGAAAAAGGGTCAAAAACTCCAAATAACGCCAAAAAACGCAAAAGTTTCTGTCTTTAAAATAGCGCGTTTGAGACAGTGAAAAGGTAAAAATTCCATGAATTATTTTATAATTCTATAAATTCTATAAATTTTTATAAATCTGTTGTAGAACTGGAAAAATGTGAATCAATCCCCTTCCAACCTTTGAAATTATTAATAATGGGTGCTGTTTGCTCCGCTCTTAATGATACAGAAACTGCTGTCAAGGTAATTATGAAACGTTTCCTCTCTCTCTCTTCTTTGAATTTTTCCAAAGTGGTTCTAATTTTGAACGAATATAATCATACGTACCTTTTCTGGTATTATGCGTTTAATTTTACGTCACTGCAGCCTCACTTTCAAATTTGATTTTTCGTAACCGTTGTATCGTGACATGAAGTAACGCCAATGAGAAAATTATTTATTTATTTTTATATATTTATTAAATTATTTCATAAAGATGTTTAATTGTTCAGTGGGCAAATTTGTTGAAAATTCTCTGCGAAGCAGTGCATTTCTAAAAATGATCTTCCATCTTCCATCGCAGTGATTTTCTGAGGATTTTGCCCACTGTGCGGAATGGTAGCTATGTCACTATTTAATTACGTAGCTGAAAAACGGGGCTGCGGAATCAAACGAATCTGCTTAAACAGAAAATTCAGATACATTCGGCCAACTTGGCGCATTCAGGTGCATTCGGTCAATTTGGCGCACTCAGATGCATAAGGTCATCTTCGGTTGCATGCATGTTTGAAACGTGTTGATTTCTTGTAGAATCTTAACCTGGCTGCGTGTAAGCGAGACACGAAGTTGGTTGATGGTCACGTGATTCCATATGCTTTATACGAACTGGCTACCATCGAAATCCAGCATCAGCAGGTATGTTCTGAGTGTACATCACAAGTGTCAATACTTTTTGATTCATACCTTCACTTCAGTCATGCTCAAATCTGATGTCAAGTGCATCAATTTTTTTTTTTTCATTTTTTCTATGATTTTGTCATTTCGCCGAAATTGTCATTTATTTTCGTTTTTTTCGCCGAAATTGTCATTTATTTTTGTTTTTTCGCCAAAATTGTCATTTATTTTCGTTTTTTGTCAGAAAACTTGTACGAGTCAGGGTGCGAAATAAGAAAATTATCTGAGCAGGTCAATGTCCGGCTGATTCTACGAATTTAGTGTGAATTGAACGGTCATTGAAGATGTTGACAGGTCACTGATTAAGTGCTTGTATGAAGAAATGAAACAAGTTTAAAGTCTTTCATATTACTGGCTGGTGAAGGGGACGATTCTAGCAACTTGGCGTCCCAAGCCAGCTAGTTATCAGTGAAGAAATCGTTTTCACATTAAGCTGGTGTTCTATTAATACTTATTCATCGCGTGATAACTATTTGAACCCATCAATGGAAAACCAGCTTTAGTGACGTCAATTTGAATTTGTAGAAAGTGAGGAACTTTTATTAACAAAAATAAGTATACTTCAATTAAAACTCACAAGCTTTTGTACAATAGTATACCTTGTTAATAGCTTCTTCGTGACGCAAAATAATTTAACAACAAGCTAGTTTTAAACTTGAAGTTGATGTTCTATCAAAGATCGCGATTTTAAGCATTTCGTGATAATTTTGCATCGCTAATATTTTCAATTGCGATTCGCGATTCGCGATCTGCTAATTCGAACGCTGACCCAATCACTGAAACTAACAATACGTTAGCCTTATCTCTTCACCACTGCACTATTGATGAACGGTAGATCTTATGTCTCTTACGAATATCATAATGCTTTGGTGAAATAATTCACAGATAAACTTGAGCAAATCGGATTGTCTAAAAATAATTATTTATCTATAACGCAATTATTTGCAGGAATATCTAAAGAATTATTATCAACTTTCTCTTCGACATTTCAATTTGCTTCTTTATGAAAATAAACGTTTATTTCGTCGTCTGTGTTTAACCTTTTTCTTTATTTGCAATCATCAACATTGATTGTGTAGAATAAAAGACTGACACTAAATAAACTTTCTGGACAAATTTACCACGCGTCAACCTGCAAAACATCACCTTCTTACTTCACCTGTTGTCTGCCGAAATGAATGTTAAAACATTTCGCACATTTTACATGCGCTCTCCTCCGCTGTTACTAATCAACCATATATACGCTGTAATTTATAAAAGTTTTAATAACAAACTCTCAGTGGAAGGGTAGAAAGTTTGTTTTCATATCACGCAAACAAGAGGTGGAAAGTCGAAAGTGAAATGAAGAAGAAAACCGACTTTTTACTGCGCAACAAGAAAAAAAATAATAATAATGTAGTTAAGAAAAAATGTCACAAGATTGAAAAATCAAAATCAACTAGTTAGCTACTTTTTTGGGGGAAATGTATTGGCAGGACAATGACCTGTTCAGTAGAGCATTTTGTAATAAAATTGCCGGTCAAGTCTATTTTTTACCGGACTTTGTCCGGTGTCCGGCCGTTATTTCGCACCCTGCGAGTTTGCCTTATTGTTAGAAGTAAGTAATAAAGTGTGCCATTGACAAAAACATGAGTTCCAAAAAGAAGTACAGCCTCTATTTCATGTACTTGAATTTGCCTCCATTGCTTGTGGTTGTTCCTTCAATCACGGAGATAACCAATCACCTTTCTTAGATTTGTAACAAGGGCCAGTCAGCTTTCTTGGATTTGTAGCAGAATGATTTAAACCAATCAGGGTGATTTTTAATTTTAAATTGAATTTTCGAAGGATTCATTTGAAAACAAAATACCTTTTTACCCTTATTACGATGGTCCTTGATGTCGTTATCTAATGCGACATTATTTTCTATTATATGCTTCACAATTGAATTTTGTCAAGTTTCGTTGAATTTGATTGGTCGTTGATACAGTTTCGAACGTGTTATGTTTACCTGATGCGTGTCTGTTAAAATTTGACCGTTGATTTTAAGTTACACCAATAGGGGCGCGAGTAAGGGGCTGATTAAATGATCCCGGTTAGCCGGGACGAAATTTCATGTAACTAAAATTAACGGTCAAATTCTCGCAGACACGCATCAGGTAAACATAACACGTTCGAAACTGTATCAACGACCAATGAAATTCAACGAAACTTGACAAAATTCAATTGTGAAGCATGTAATAGAAAATAATGTCGCATTGGAAAATAATGCAGCACCGTGGTTTCAATATGTAGAAAGTAACATTGACTTAGAAATTATTGTTGCGTCATAATAAAAAAAGACATATATTGAAACCACGGTGCGGCATTATTTTTAATGCGACATTATTTTCTATTACAAGCATTATCCGCAAAATCTCGCCAGTGAAGAACTTAACAGGAGAGGGGAATATTGGGTGATTTTGGTTATCGGGTGTTCTTGATAGTGAGTAAAATTGTGAAAAAGTCACTACGACGAAGAGCATTTTCATTGAAATTTTGTGTAGATTTCTATAGAAGTGCACTCCTTCACAGTGATTTTTAACAAATGTGCCGGCTGGGTGATCAAATCCAACTTTCTTCCGTTTCAGAATTACGATAAAGCTCGGGAGATACTTTGTAGCATAAAGGTATGCAGGTTATTTGTCTGGTCTCTGTGTGCTCGCCTACTTTTAACTCCAGAAAAAAAGTAATTGACTTAAGGACACCCGTGGTTTGATAAAATTGGACAATTTAGGCCAAATTTGAACCAAATTTCAAAAATTCTTCAAATTTCACAAAATTTTGCACAGATCACATTAGAAAGGTGCTGATTCCGAATTTGACAATCATTTTGTCAGATTTGACTAAAATTGGACAATTTGGGACAAATTTGTACCAAGTTTAGAAAGTTCTGCAATATTCATAAAAATTTGTACATAGCACAAATGGAAGATGTTGATTTTGAATTTACCAGTCATTTTGTTAGATTTGACCGTAATTTGGCAATTCGGCAATGTTGTATTTTTGTGACTAGATATCGTTGTGTTACGTCCTGAGGTCTTCAAGCCAAGCGGCTTCTTGTTTGATATTTCATTTTTCTGAGAATGCAGCTCAAATCGAAGAAAATAAAATAAAAATGTGATATTTACTGACTTAAACGATTCAATCAGTTTCTATCATAAATCCTATATTTTCGTCAATATAGCTTTTAGCGGTTTTAGACAGAAATTGGTAGATTTGGGTTTGCAGGTCCCCATTCCTTACGACTTATCCGATAGCATTGTATTATGCTGTGGTTTCGGGTACTTAACATTCCAACCCATTGAGCAAAGTCGTCAAAAGTCACTGTGATGAAGAGAATTTTTTATGGAAATAATATGTATATTTCTATAGAAATGCACTCCGCAGTGGTTTCAACAAATTTGCCCACTGGGAAATGTGAGTTTCACGCCTCATAAGTGTTCGTCTTTCCTTTAATTTTCATGACTTGATTCTAGGATAACTATTCTGGATACGATTTTGAAAATCGCCTGAATTTTCGTATACACGCTGCTTTGAACAATCTGGATGATCGAGCACAGGAGTTGCTAGGAAGGGCGAAATTGTCGCCACCACAAGTAGACGGATTGTAAAATTATATATAGTTTAGTGTAACATATTAGTAATTATTCAATTAAATTATTGATGTAAAGTTTTAAGGGGTGTTATAAAGATACATAGCAGATCTATCTCAGTTGTCCATGTCCACACCTACCTTAGTCATTACATAGTGTGAATTTCTGATGATTAGTTTTTGAACGAATGAATCTGAAGGCCGATTTCCACTTACGAAACTTCTCGAGAAAAATTTCGCAATGTTAATTCCACTATTTGGGAACTGAAGAATGTTTCTCAAAGAAATTTGTTCAGCACAATATGGCATAGAGTCGATACTGACATTTCGCGCGGAATGCTATCAAAAGTGGAACAAAGTTCAACTACATTTTTTTCACAGGGAAAGAAATATATTTATAATACATGCGTACTATTAAACAATAACGTAGTTCCAGTGAACATTTTTTGCAATTCGCTGATATTTTGTATGGTGGAAATCCCTCTTAAACGATGGTTCCAGTTTAACAGTCCAGCCTTTTTTTCGCCTATCAAAAACATGTTCGGATATCATGCCAACCTCGAACCCAGGGTCTCTTGCCTTTTTCGATAAACAGATAGCGCTTATCCGTATATCGAAAAGGCACAAGAGACCCTGGGTTCGAGGTTGGATATCATGCTACTGGAAGTTGAAATTAACCTATTCAGCGTTTCCCATAGTATTCTAGTGTAGATTTGATCAATTATTTTTTCTCCAACGTGATGAGAGACCCAGGAGGGTTTCCAAAGTGCGAAAGAATCAGCAGGCGCTGCATCCAGCTAAGGAGGGGGGAATATAAAACTTTCTAAATTCATTTAACGTGTTCAAGGCTTAATCAGTTAACAATAAATAAAGGATTGGAAGAAAAAAGAAATATTGTTGTTTTAAAATACGGGATACTTTATGGGGAGAAAGTTTCGCGGGGGAAAAAGTTTCGCGAGGAAAACAAAAACGCGAAATTTTAGGGATATACTTTCGCGAATAAGTGACTAAATTTATTTCGCGTAAAATAATCTTTCGCGTTCAACTGGAAAGTGAATTTCGCGATTTTCGGTTTTTGTGCAGTTGTTTTCTCTAAATATTTTGAAATTTTGACAAATAAGACAGAGATTTATTGATTTAGACTGTATTGCTGAAAGAAAAACACTTGAAAGTGGGTTTTTTTTCTTCAATTTAACTTTCGCGAATCAGTTTCCTAGGCCATTTCGCGTGGGATAAACTCTCGCGAATCCGCATGTCAATCCTTTTCGCGGGGACTTACTATCGCGAAAATGACCAGAAAACGCGAAACTTTCTCCCCGTAAAGTATTTTCGGGAAAAAGACACTGAGCTGGAGGCAAGACTGAGTGAGACACGAATCAAGAAACGAATGAGCCACTGTGATTCGAGCTTCATCAAACGAACAAGCCTGCAAATCGCGTGGTTGACAATATACACATCGACTTCGCTCTCACTCGATTCTGCATTTCATCCACTGTGATTTGAGCTTCATCCCAGTGGGCAAAATCGTCAAAAAATCACTGCGATGAAGAACATTTTTAATGAAATAGTGTGTGTATTTCTATAGATATGAGTTCCTTCGCAGTGCTTTTTCAACAAATTTGCCTGCTGGAATCAAACGAACAAGCCTGCAAACCGCGTGGTGATTTCCTTGACAATGTACACATCCACTTCGCTCTCATTCGATTCCGTATTTTCTAATATCGTCAAGAAACATGTTTTGAATTCACCGACGCGATATTTATGTTGCGTATAATCCGTTGTGTTCAATATACTATGGAACAGGGATAAATATTCGGTGCGTACCTAAAAACGAACCAATGAAATTGGCTAATGCAAAGTGATAGTGAAAGACTGGTCAGTTGTGCGGAAGAGTTTTAGAGTTAGGTGGCGAGTAAGAGTTTAGTAGCGATTTTTGGTTTGACTGACAAATCTCTCTATTGTACAGAGCCCAGGAGTATGTTCATGTGTCAAATTGGCATCACTACATTTAAACGGTAAAACACTTAGTACAAATATGTTTGAACAAACGAGGTTAAGCCCGACCTTTATCCTCACTAACCCAGATACATTTCAGAAGGTTTACACCGTAAAGTCTAATGGTTGCGATTTGACACACGAATCATATGTCAGGCAACCTGCAATACTAAATCTCAGGAGGAGCGTTGTCATTTAATGAAGAGATGTCATAAAACCTTCTGTATGAAAGCTTCTTCTTTTCGTTAGGAAAGACGAGGTATAATGTTTTAAGTTTCTTATCGCGAAGAATTGAGATTCTTAGGTCTATTTTATAAGCTGTGCCTCAAACAAATAAAATGCAACCTCCCAGTGGAAAAAATCGTCAAAAAGTCACTGCGACGAAGAGCATTTTTATTATCACTCCCTCGCAGTGGTCTTTAATAAATGTGCCCACTGGGCTTTTACCCGAAAACAATTCCGCAATAACATTACTCTATTGTCAGAAATTTTCACAGGAAGGGAATCTTTAGTCATTAAGTAAAATTTCGCAGTCCAGTACGTCAAAAGTTTAGTGGAATTTATTTCCGCGGTTCGGAAAAAACTTCCTGATAATTTCGCGATTTTTCGAAAAAATAAGCGAGAATTTCTCACATCGAAAAATTTCTGACAATAAGCTAATGTTATTGCGGAATTGTTTTCGGGTAAAAGCCCAGTGGGCACATTTATTTTTCATTCTATACATCATTTGTAGCAGCTGATGATTGGAAACATGAAACTCAGAGTTCTGCTCTAAAAGAAGTTTGTTATTATTTTTGTATATTCGCTCCTGATACTTTTTAGTCGAGCACTTTATGAAGATTAGCAATCATTCATAACCTTCAACTACATTGCTCCTTGCTTTGTCCTGTCGAGCACTCTGCTTTGCTGTCAACATGGAAAAAATAAACTTTACTTACTCGATGAAAAATATTCCAACGCCAGACATAAACTCGTACAAGTTAAAGCTAATCGATAAAATAGAAGCAGTTATAAAACGTATGCGATGGAAAATGTTTTGGATTAATAACAAAGAATACTCGGAGGAACAACTACCTGAACGATATGGTTTCAAAAGCAAAAAAACACCACCTCCCTGTCCACAGTTAGAATCTTTCGAATCCGACCTACTCGATTTGTTCGAAAATATTGAATTTCAAAACAACAACGACACGTTCCAAAGAAAATTGAAAGAAGACCTGTCGAACATTCGAAATTCCAATAAAGTTTTTGTTTTTGCAGATAAAACGTCAAACATATATGCAATGCCAACCGATATGCACAAGAAATTGTTACACGAAAACGTGACAAAACTCTACGAAAAAGCACCTCCACTGTTGGAAGCGTCTGTTAACCAAGAGGCTAAATTTATTGCAACCTCATTTTGTGTCGACGATCGTGCTGAATCCCTTGCTAAATCAGAAGCTTTCATCACTTTGAAAGACCATAAGGATAACTTCCATCAAAAACACCCTTGCCGCCTGATTAACCCATGCAAAAGTGAACTCGGTGCAATCAGCAAATCTATCCTCGATCGAATAAATACATCTTTACGAAACCTTCTACAAGTAAATCAATGGAAGAACACTGACCAGGTAACAGAATGGTTTTCTTCTATCGAACAAAAACACGAGTGTACCTTCATCCAGATGGACATTAAAGAATTCTATCCAGCCATCACTAAAGAAATCTTAGAAAAGGCTTTGAACTTTGCCAGCCAGCATTCTCAAATAAGTGACAAGGACTTAAGAACAATCCGTCACTGTCGTAAATCCCTGTTATTTACCAACGGTGAGGCTTGGAAGAAGAAGAAATCAAAAGACTGTTTTGATGTAACGATGGGGAGTTTTGATGGAGCAGAAGTATGCGAACTAGTCGGTATTTATATTCTGGAGAATCTTACCCAACAAATTACTGACAAAGAAAACGTTGGACTGTACAGAGACGATGGTCTTATGCTAACCCGCAACCTAAACGGAAGATCAGCGGACATTAAACGAAAGGAAATAGTTTCGGTCTTCAAAGAAATCGGTTTCGACATTGAAATTCAGATTAATTTGAAAACAGTAGACTTTCTGGACGTAACGCTTGACCTCATATCTGAAACATTTAGACCTTACAAAAAACCCAACGACCAGCTGAAATATGTACATACATCATCCAACCACCCAAAGAACATACTGAAACAACTCCCAGTATCAATCAACCGTAGATTAGCAAAAAATTCATCTAACGAAGATGTTTTCAACAAGGCGAAATCCGAATACGAGGCAGCTCTGGAATCTAGTGGATATAGAAACATAAAACTTACCTACAAGAAACCTGAGCCTAACAACCACCGTAGGAGGAGAAAACGTAATATTATTTGGTTCAACCCACCTTATAACAAAAATGTCTCGACCAACGTCGCCAAAATTTTCATGAAGTTAATCAACAAACACTTCACCAAGGAAAACAATCTACGGAAAATCTTTAACAAAAATAACGTTAAAGTGAGTTACTCTTGCACAGAAAACGTCCGCTCGATCATCAATGCCCACAATAAGAAAGTTTCTTCGGACACACAAGCGACCACCAAAGCGTGTAATTGCCGTAACAAAGCAGGATGCCCACTAAACGGGAATTGCAGAGCCACTTCTGTCATCTATAAATGCGAGGTCACTGCACCAAACGAGGAGAAGAAAGTTTACATAGGTTTGACTGAAAAAGAGTTTAAACAAAGGTTCAACGGACACAACCAATCCTTCCGAAACAGAAAATACATGAACAGCACGACCTTATCAACACATGTATGGAGCTTAAAAGATCGTGGCACTGTACCAAACCTTACTTGGTCGATCATTAAGCATGTAAAGGCGTACTCAAATGTGTCAAAAACGTGCAGACTGTGCTTACAGGAGAAACTAGAGATCTTATCCTTCGAGAAAAAATCTGAACTTTTAAACAAAAGATCAGAAATTGTTGCAAAATGTCGCCACATGAACAAATATATGCTAGCTAACTATAAATCTAAAGACTGATAATTACACCTTTTGTTCTGTTTTATTGCGCTATTTATTAAAATCTTACGACATAGCAATTATCGTACGTTTACGTTTGTAAATTGAGAATTTTTTCATTCTATACATCATTTGTAGCAGCTGATGATTGGAAACATGAAACTCAGAGTTCTGCTCTAAAAGAAGTTTGTTATTATTTTTGTAAGCTAATGATATAATTTTATTTTATGAGAGGTTTCTTTGAACGATCTCTCCATTGGAGATGGTCTCTTACCTTATCGCGTTGGGATCGATTAACAATCTGTCGTAAAGTGATGTCAAATAAAACGTATAAGTCGTTGGTAAAGAAAATACCCGACGTCTCCTTCGAACCGAACACGTCAACAAGGAACTTCAACACCGCATCTGGACAGGACTGACTGAATTTGAATAAAGCAACGGGGTCATCTATCAAAATAAGAAAAAAGAAATTAGTGAGAGGAACAGATTCAAATCTTCGGAAAATCCACTGCAAAGGAGTGCGTTTCTATAGAAATATACACACTATTTCAATGAAAATGTTCTTCATCGCAGTGATTTTTTTGGACAGAATCAAAAGATAGAAATAGTTTCTGTACTTGGAAACCTCATGCATACCTTCTCGGTTTATCAAAAGCAGTATTTTTTCTGTTAAAGTTCGAAACACCGACCTTCTGGCTAGAGCTTGCATGATCATGTTATGACGAGGAGCTGTAGAAAACCATAACAACAACAAGAAGTGTAAAGGGTTCTACAATGAGTTTTGATTGGCGCAAATGGTTCTACAATGAGTTTTAATTGGCGCAAATGGTTCTACAATGAGTTTTGATTGGCGCAAATGGTTCTACAATGAGTTTTGATTGGCGCAAAGGGTTCTACAAAGAGTTTTGAATAGTAGGTGGAGGGACCATGAAATTCGTTCGAATTAGAAAAAGTTCGAATTACGGAGGTTTGAGTTAGAGAGATTCGACTTTCAGATTAAGTTGCTGTTAACGAAATGTTACTACAGTGCACTTTCTGTCATTCGAACATAAATTGTTCGATTTACGGAGAGTTCGAAGTAATGAGATTCATTTAAGGAATTAATAGGTGAAGGGACATACTAGGTTAAAACACGGTTAGTGGTGGAGAGCAGTACACCATGACACTACGTAAATCTTATCGTCCGTAAAAAACCTTCTTACTTTTAAAGTGTTTATTGAATGCAAGTAGCATAGCAACAAGAGAGTCAACCGATTGATCTTCCTTATCAGCATCTGGTGGATCTTCGATCGTATCCAGAACAAAATTGATGAAATCAACGTTGAATTGAGCTAAAAGTGAACCAATCAACGTTGAATTGAGCTAAAAGTGAACCAATCAACGTTGAATTGAGCTAATAGTGAACCAATCAACGTTGAATTGAGCTAAAAGTGACCTTCAGAGATGAACTAATAACAGAATGTAAGAGTTCTCACAAAGTTGCAAGACTTTCTCCTAGTTCTCCTAGCTTTGTGTATTTGTATAAACGTTGTGCCCATGCTATATACAAAGAGGTTTTTGAAATTGATCTTTTGTGACCTTGAAAACTCGTTTACTGCGAATCTGTGAAAAGAAACATTTTTTAGATGTGTTTTACAACGAATATTTTACGGAAATAGAAATAGGCCAAGCAAAGGACCCCTCTCCCCCTTTTTTTTACGTCCATAAGTAAAGTTCATGAAAGGATGGAAGATAAAGATTCCTACCGTAATGGTGATAAGGCACCGTCTCGCCAGTACTGAAAATCATCGTCAGCATTAAAGAACTGCTCAGAAACTTCAGTATATCTACATAAAACAAGTCATTTCAAACAAAGAAACTCGTCCTTTGTCTAGTAACTCGTCCTTAATCTAGAAACTCGTCCTTTATCTAGAAACTCGTCCTTAATCTAGTAACTCGTCCTTAATCTAGTAACTCGTCCTTTATCTAGAAACTCGTCCTTTATCTAGTAACTCGTCCTTAATCTAGTAACTCGTCCTTTATCTAGTAACTCGTCCTTTATCTAGAAACTCACCCTTTATCTAGAAACTTGTCTTTTAACTAGAAACTTTGTCGAAAGAATTCTATGCAAATTTTGCCGCATAAAAACGTTTGATGAAATACCATATAATCCGATGACCAAAACTAACAATGCAAATCGAACAAAACAATACCTTTTTGATCTTGTAGTAGGTCTTGCGCTAGTTCAGTTGGAAGCACCGAGCAGAGTAGCGTAGAAACGAACTGTTTTCCGAGCTGACAACAACAGCCAAACACTTGAAGTAGAGAAACTCTTAGAGTAGCTCGACTTTCCTATGGGAATAAAACAATTTCTTACCTCCTATCATTCATATAAGAAGTGTTGCACACATTACAAATTCTTCAATAGGCTTTACCATTTGATAATATACAACCAAATCGTTAATATAACGGAATTCATCTTCTTCAAGAACTTGCCGGCAAATACTTGGATCAATTTCTCCCTGAGATATTAAAATCAAAATTACTAACAACAACAACAACAACAACAACAACAACAACAACAACAACAGAAACAACAATAAACAACATGGAGTAGCATCTCTTTCTTCACTGGGCAAATGTGTTGAAAAATCACTGCGAAGGAGTGCATTTCTATAAAAATATACGCACTATTTCAATAAAGACGCTCTTCATCGCAGTGGCTATTTTACGATTTTGCCCGCTGTTTTTTTTTTATTTTTCCTCTTCCTAGTGATTACGGACCTTAACTTAAAGAAAACATTGCAAGGTTTCCATAAGAAGTTATCAGTCAAAAACACGATATACCATAATATTTAACAAGTCAGTAAGGAGGTCACTGATAATGCTAAAATCTTCGTGGACAGCCCAATTGCGCTGCTGCGAATCTTCTTTGTGATGACGTAATTTCTCCAGAGGATCACGCAACCTGCTAGCATCCTCGTCTGCTAGTGCGCCATGATATACATTCTGAAAAACAAAACAGACGTTTTCTTTTATAAGCAACAAATTTATAAGCGAACCCAGGGTTTCTTGCCTTCCGTATATATCGAAAAGGCAAGAAACCCTGGGTACGAGGTTGGAACAGTATGAGATTATTTTATAAGCAACAAGTTTATAAGCAACACTAGTAAATTTTCTCAAAAAGTTAAGCAACAGTACTACCAGAACCATACCAGAACCATAAAATAAAATTTTGAAATGATGCAGTACTATGACACATTTTTTGACATTGTTGAACTAGGTTGTTACACTAGGTTGCACTAGGCTAGTTTCTTTTAAAGCATATGCTAAGCATTATGTCAAGCCTTAAAAACTGCTTAAAATACATGTTTTCTGTTGTTGTTCTGTTAAAATACATGTTGAAATGCAGAAATACTAGAGTGGACCTAACTTTTTCACTTTGAGAATCATTAATTCAAACATTGTAGAGTAAACATTCAATTTTAGACGATTCGAAAAAATAACATTCGAATTATATAATAATATAAAGTATAATCGAACGGATGTTTCGAAGTTGCATTTACTTTGCATGTTCTATTTTACCAAAACAAAAATGTAAGGATTAAGCATATTTTAAGCTTGATTTGACCGTTTTCATAAGCATCTCAACGAAATTCATTTACTGACAAGCATACTGGAAGCATATCGAGCCTTATCTAGACCTCTGCATAAACATATCCCAGCCTGATTTTGAATTTTTCATTGCTTATTATAAGTAGTATCTTTTACTTTTTATAATACAACTGCAACCAAATCAATAATGCAAATGGCTTCAACAGCAACACAACGACTTTTTTCAGAAAGTGGTCAGGAAATAGGGGACATTTTTAGTTGGTCATTTTTAAACCATAAGTCTTCAATTTGAAATACTGGATTTTATCCATCTGTTTCAACAGACCTGGGTTACACTGAGGAAATAATTATCAGATCCGTGGTTTTACTCACCAAACTATCATCTTGTATCTGCTCTTCAATCTTCTGAATTACATCTGATATTGATGGTATCTCATTGGAAAGGTTATGTAGTATACATCGGACAGCTGCCAACGATTTATTGAAGCTGATTTTACATCTGAATTGGCAAAATCAAAAGTATTAAAGTTCAAAAAATCACAATTGATTTTTTGTAACATATAAATGTTTTTGAATTTATAAAAGATAACTTTTTGTTCCCGAGATATTGCCATTTAAAGGCTTTTTTCAAAACTTGATCTCCATGGCAAGGTGGCATCGCAATGTTCAAGAAATGGCTGGCATACAAATATATAATTTAGGTAATTTTAGCAATACACTACTATATTCTTGTATGTATTAGTGACAAACATCTATCCCTGTCAAATCATTAATAATTAGTAAATCAGTAAATTAGAAAATTAGTAAATCAGTCATTGCTAGTTTGTTTTTTCTCCTTGCAAAAACGAGTATTGTAGCTACCTGAAACGAACAGCATCTATAAGTTGTTTCCCAAGGTCATCCGCAATGATTGTTTCAGCTAATAAGACTTCAGAAGACTGCAATACAGTAGATGAACAACTGAGAGTACTTGTTGCAAAGGAGTCCCTTGAAATGTTGTCACTGCCATTCTCAGATTCTGCATAATTCTTGATGCCGCTAACATGTTCAAACTTTTTTGAAGTTTCTTTATATCTATTTGGTGCTGTTTGTTTAGATTGATCAGTTGTAACAACATCATTTTTCAAGTTTTCATCGTGTCTTGATGCTTTAAAGTTTGTATTATTCTCTTTTGATATAGTCATATGTCTTCCCTTTAACTGAGTCATCTTAGAACTATTTGTAGATTCCACATGAAGTATATATTCAGGATGAGTACCGTTATTAACAGCAGTTACCGAATCACAAACACTGGCTGTTGTTTTCGAAGTAGGACTTAGTGAAGTCTTTTGACTAGATGTACCGCTTTTGTGAGTGTCGGGGTGTGTAATGCCTCCTCTTTCTACTTGAATATTATAGATCTTACTACTAGCTCCTGCTGGAAAATCATCAAAGGACTGACTAGTGGATCGTGGTGAAGTAGTTGGTGTGGAGTCAGCTTAACAAAATACATATGTATCAGTTGTAATGTCAAATTAAAGAAAATTTAAGAGAATGGAAGATAAGTTATCCTGTCAAAGTACACCTATCGAATTAAAATAAGAAAAAATCTTAACACTTTAAGAAAAGACAATGAAACTAAATAAGCTAAGTATGTGGTGCCAAAATCTCATCCATAACAAAGATAGCTGAGGAAAGAAAAAGTTGTTTATGTTTAGAAACTTACATGAACTAGGAGGTGGTGGGGCAGAATAACGTTTTGATGATTTTCCTTTTTTCACTAAAGGAGCTTTTGGAGCCACTCTTTTGGGTTGCTTTGGAATTTCTGACTGTTTCCATAGCGATTCCGCTGTCTTTATGGCATCACTGTTTTGCTTTAATTTTCTAGTGTTAGAAAAAGGTTCACCATTGAAAATTGGAAATCTAAAACTTAAGTTTGGAAACGTTTTTTGCTTGCACATCTTAAAGATGTACGATGGACAGATTAAATTTTAAACAATGCTGGTGTAAATTATACAATACGGCATTTTATTAACTTAGAATTTTCATTCATTTGTTAATCAATGAATCTACGAATTGTGGAAAATTTAGTATAACAGAGTGTTTATCCACTGATATCCCAATGATTATAAAAGTATACGTATAAGAATTAACTGTCTGATAAATCTCTGATAAAATACCAAAGATTATTTTTGAAATGTTTTTCGATGTAAACATGTAATCAGAAGTTGTTACTAAAGCCAATCCTTCAACACCTTATGCTCAACAAAATGAGATGTCATCTCGATATTTCAAATTTAATAATCACCTGGTGCACCAAAAACATAAAAGTAACTAAGGCGATAAAGTCTTGTTGAAAGTTCTTTGATTTTATCCACCCATACAGTCATATAAATTAAGTTAGTGGAAACCACCTAGAGACTTCAAGGCATGATTTTTAGCTTTCATTTGAAAAAACAAAACTTACAGTAAACTTCTTCTATCAGTTTCAGATAACAAAGAATGATCCCTGTTACCCAAAATGGCTTCCCTGCATTTATTAATCGAATCAAGTACTTCCAACTGGCTAACCTGTGTGAAAAATAATAATTTCATGTATTTTATAGACACTTAATTTTTATAGACAATTTTACAGACAGATATATCAGGTCCATAATTCTCTCATCACTAATTTTGAACAATGCTGGTCTGACAATCAAAATCTTTCAATTTTATAGACGATATAATCAAAGTAGTGACAGAAATATTTACTTGACATAGGCAAATACCATGGTAAAGCTCTAAAAATTATTGATTCATCTAATCTCTCAAAAAGTTGTCACACCAGCTACATTCCACTAAAAAGGATAAACTGCAATCTTATCACATTTATTTTATCGCAACTTCTTACTTCATTTATCTTTAAGAAGGTGGCAGGAACTAAACCAACGTCACCATTTTCACGACACATAGACCACCAATGTTCATCTATTTCTTCGATCAAATTAAACTCGTCGTTACATTGAAACGATAAAATGTTTGCATCAGCATTAGAGTATGAATAAACAGCTTTGTACATGTTTTGTGTATCTAAACAAAACAATTTTTCATCTTTTCAACATTTTCAGAGTATGTAGTGGTTGTAACAATCTAGATAGATCTTTGTAAATGCATCTTTTCTGTAACTCTCTCTGAAGTTACGGCAACAAATTAACTTTTTCTGCGTTTACTCGAAAATTGCATTGCCTTTGAGGATCTAGCCAAAGCATATTTTAGCAGAGAACAAAGTTTTTAGTTTAGTTATATATCACATTGGTCACACCCTGGTTACACGTTCCCCTACATTTTCTCTAACAAACATATCGTGTGAAGCTGTGTACGTACGAGATTTTTCTCTCCCTCTTTGTTTAACAAACATCTTACAAACATAAAGACAAACGTAAAAACTTATAGTAAACCAGTGTGTTCACAACACTAACAAATATCAGCAACTATTATAAAAAAAGCAAACATTGCAATGGAACTCTTTCTTGGGACTTTCTTATTTCAGAACTATTTATCTTTGGAGCTTTCTAAAACCTGTTGCTGGAATGTGTTGGTAAAAAAAATGAATTTTTCACATTCAACCATGTGCCTATAAAAGAAAAAACAATGATTATTAAACATTGTTTATGAATTTAAGATTAAAATTAACATTGGTTGCTAATTAATCGTAATGGTGGGTTGAGAGCATAGACGATGAATATACTTTCCAAACATACTCTTGTCTGAAGGTGTCCATGTCATTTTCTGTGGACAGAAAATTGGAAATCTAAACCTTTTTCATGACATCCTGTTGTTGGCTTATTGGTTAATGGAAAAGGTCAGGCGATTTTTTAGTGAAAAAAAGCGTCCGCGTACCGGACGCATCCCTTGAAAAACGCCTTTTCTTAAAATGGTATTTTTCAACTTTGCCGGAAACGTTGAAAAACGCAAGAATGTTAGGGGGGGATGGGGGGGGGGGGGGGGGGGGGGGGGGGGGGGGGGGTCAGATGTAAAAACTGCCTTTTAAAGATCATCCTGTGCCCTTTTGAGTTTGATCAATGCCCTTTTAAAACTTTATGAATGCCCTCTAATCTGCCCTTACATAGCACACCTGTGTATGTTGTTTTTATTTATTTGAGAAATGTAACGTTGTTGAGACTTGAGACGCGCCACTGAAAATTTTTCTTTCCAATAGACTCATTCATTCTCTTTGTTGTCCATTATGTGAGTAAAAGAAAATCTTTTTAAAGTCTGCAAATAACAAATGACGTAATGCGAAGACACGAGAGAGAGAGAAAAAACTAAAATGTAATGTACCACCTGCTAAGGCAATTAAACGAAGTGAGCTTGCGCTCTTTTCTTTTCTTCTGTTATGAATGAATATAGTAGTTTGTAACATTATTCCTGTGATGGAGAGCAAAGAACTTTTGCTTTTATTGAAGAATTGCGAAGTCGAATACACGTGTATTGCATCATTCTTCCGCGAGTTCATACTGACTTGTTTAATGTATTGAAAGATAAAAATATTCTTAGTGATTATTTAGATGTTTTTATCAAACAAAATGAACTTTAACGATTCATAAAAGAATATCATACTCTTTTAATTTGGTGTGCGAAAATCGAAAATTTTTTTTACCCCTCAGCCCGGGTGATAGTGAATTAAGTGCACAGATAAACATAGGTGCCCTTTCCTCTCTTATCGGACGCTGCCTTTTAATTCTAAAATAGGGCCTGAAGGTGTCAATTATTTAGTATTCAAACATACAAGAACATTTATTTATGAATGTTTACCCTGTAAAAATACTTGTTAATCAACTTTTTGAGCTCTATGATCCCTTTAAGATACTGTTATCAATGAGGGTTCTGTGAAGGAGGTCCTAGAGCATTTAAAGCCCCCATTTGGGCTACAGAAGCTATAATCACAGGAACTAGACAAACACCCTAGACATAATTCCTACTCTCTTGCTGAGTGTTATGCAGAGAGGAGTAATTCACACTGTTATAGTCACTGGCATGACTTGTTGGAGATTGAACCCATGACCTCCTAAACAGGAAGCAAGCACAACCACAACGCTACCAGTTCTCTTTCGTAAACCATACACTTAGGGATCTTTCCTGTCAATATCTTATAAATAATAGTGAGTGTGCATCCCACTTTTATTTTAGAGAGTGATAAATTTCGTTGAATTTTACGGTCAAAATCTTCTTATTAATCGTGGTCATATTCTTCGTTAGGCCATGCGCTTTTTTACGATTATTATAATAGTAGCATGTGCCGTGACGTCAATTTCTTTTACTTTAAGCTTAGAATACATTATTATTTAAATAATTAATTAGTTTTAACTTTTTTTAGACGATTTTTCCCACTGGGACTATATTTCTATTTATGACGATTTTGCCTACCGGGACTATATTTCTATTTAATTCGCTATGTATCACATTTTCTTTATTCAAAACAATTTAAACTGATCCATTAAATGTGTAATGCATTCCAAGCTTTATTAAAAAATTTTAAATTTTAAAATTTGAATTTTTCATCACCTATTTTTGGTTTTGCGTACATAGTCTGCGAAGTTGGAGGTGGTAACAAATTTTACCCGGGTTACTAATAAAAGTAAATAATACACAGACCACTCCCTATTTTTTGTTCTTGGAATCCTAGGGCTTAAATAGTGATCTCTGGGAGCTTTTATTTCAATAGATTACAATTCCGTCACATTGTGAACAAAGTTAAATTGTCTTTAAATATTCTATCTGAAATTTATTTTTGCCCAACTTCGCATCCGTATGTGCTGAATGTAATCTAATCTAAACCAAAAATGGTATAATGCTCATTGATTAGTCCTAAACCATGATCTTGCAATACACTTGTTGCCTGCAATAATCTGTATGAATAGGATGAGATCACAAGCTTTAATCTCTTCACACAAATGTCCCCATCAAAGAAGCTTTTAGGAACACACAAGTTTGTTATACTCAGTAAGGCAAAAAAGACAAATAGTGCTTAAAAAACCATCATTTAAACATTATGCAGTTGCATTGTTATTATGCTAACTCATGATGGGTGTTACAAACAATTTGATGATATTGATAATATTAATGTAATATTGAAGCCACTTATCAGAGAAGTTTGAACAACCACTTAAAGAAATATGATTGCCTTGCAAGGTTATTTTCACAATGAAAAAATTGAAGACAGTTTTAATATCACTGACAGGTCCCTAACAAGCTGTGATGTTCTATGTCGAGTAAACCACTTGTTATCTATTTACCCACAAAAGGAACATAATACTCAATCCACAAGTTGATAGACAGCAGGGAGCCATTTTATGATTCCAAGTTCATGATTGATGATTATTATTGCCTACTCATCAAAATTTAACGACACAGGATTTAGCAATTACTTAAAAACTTAACTCTTATAGCAGTCATTGTGTGAATCTATTTAAGTCATCAAAATTTATTCCCCACATTGTTCAGCTGTGCTATACATTCCAGGGTTCAAATTAAATCTACTAAGTGATCCGCGAAAATTTGAAAACCTCCGGGGAGCACCTCCCCCACGATGTTTTTATTTCAAAATGATAAATGACCCTACTAAGCATAGAAGTAAAGTTATCAAAATAAAAAACACAACCAAGATCATACGATAAACGTAATAAAAGAAGAAGTTATTTTACACGCAAAAATAATACATTAATGTTCTTCATCGCTATCTAAATCTGTATAGTTATAGTTATGTTAAATGCATAGCGTGATTATAATAGATGCAGTTGCAATTTTCATCCAACTTCACTTTTATTAACGTTATCAAAAAGTATAATATGATTTTACATAACATGTATTTTACTATTACATATATGATTTTTTCCATACATCAATTGAAATTGTAAAATCATAATCAGATTGTGTATTTTGACCTTAAGAAATTAAAAGAATACGTTTTTCATCTATTTGGAACTAAAGAGTAGACTGTAGAGGCACGCTTAAGAAACGTATGTCAATTTTCTTTGCACTAAAAAACGTTTTTATTGAAGTTCAAATTGTTTTAAAACTATCAAAATTAATTCGTGAATATGATGAAAACTTGGAAAAAGTGTTCCGCAAAATCTTAAAACCAGATCGCGAATCGCGATTCGCGGACCGCTAATTCGAACCCTGCATTCAGAAGCATATCAAACACTACTTTCATGATTATGAAATCATGTATCTGCACACTCTGCATACAAGTGATCAATTGATTAGAAAACAGTAGGAGGTCATCTCATAAGTGCCATGGAAATACCATAAAACAGTGTGACTTCGATCTGGGGTAACTTTGATCAGTAAAAATAAACCACTAAAACTCTGAAATTAAAGTGCGTTTTTCACATTTTTTAATATTTTCATTTCAATTCCTATTGTGAAATATCATCAGAATCCTCTTCAAGCGAAACAACCAATTTCTTCCAAAATTATTAACGAAAAACATCAAAGTCTTACCACTATGGCGGCCGATTAGAGCAATAGCAGTTTTTATCGATTTCTTCTGTTTTTCTTACATTAAATTTGTTTATGTTGCTTTTTCTTTCATTTTACTATTTTTTTTTCAGTGTTGGTCTTTTCTTCTTTTTTTTTGCAAATTCACATTTCTTCATTACTTTTTTTCTTACTTTTTTCCCTACTTTTTTATTATTTTATTTTTACTTTTTTCGCTACTATTTTTCTACTTTTTTTTCGTTACTGTTTTTTATATATTTTTTTTTCATTAGCTATTTTTTGTTACTTTTTTACTACTATTTTTTAAAATAGTAAAAAAGTAAAGAAAAACTAAAGAAAAACTAAAGTAAAGTAAAAAAAAAAGTGTTTGTGGCCGAGGAGGGCAATAGCGATAAACAAAATGAAAGCATGGCCTAGGAGAGCAATAGCACATTTTCATTAACCGTACACTTTTATTTTGTTCCTACTAAATCAATCGGATTCCTTAAGTCAGTCACGATGTTGTCAAGAGAAGACATTGCGATTATTGTTACTTTAATTCCACTAATTGTTACGCCCTTTCTATTTGCGAAAAGGCCTAGAAGCGCGAAAGTTAAGGGTTCACGAAATAGTGCAATTGCTCTAAAAGCTTTATTCAGAGATCTGGGGTAAGTAGCAAGAGATAACGATAACAATCCGTATTAATCTTGAAAGGGATACCTTGAAAATAGATGAATTTTGAAATTTTTGACAGGAATACGCCTGCGTAAATAAGAGAGATAAAGCAGCTTTAAATTCATGCATTGTGCTAACAGAAAACTTGTTTGTGCGTCACACCAAGCCACGCCAAAGGAACGCTTCAATCAAGGATGGTCATCTTATGAACCCACATAAACCCAACATGTTTGTGATGTTGTTTGATTTCTTTACACTAGGGTGTGTGTTAATTTAAGTACCATAAATGACCGACTTAGCGCCCAGGACTCAATTAAACGCCCCATCCGATTAAACTCCCAGGTTTAGAGAAAAAATTTGTAATCAGGTCCAGATTCCGATTAAGCTCCCAGATCCAAAATTTAAACTGGGCGCTTACTCAGCAAAAACATAAAATAATGAGAAAAACATGGTTTTGGGTTGTGAACATAATATTTCAGCATAATGAAGAAAACTCAATAACGCGGGAATGAAGTATTTTCATTTCAAAGTGAGAGTATTAATCGAGCTTTTCTGAAGTAGCTTGAGCAGGACACAGGCCGTTCTTTTGTCAGCATCTATTGAAAAGGTAAATGGTATTGGTGATTCTAGTAATTTTTTTATTAAGCGCTCTGTCCGTATAAGCGCCCACCGTAAAAGTTAAAAAAAATCGTTCATTTAAGCTTTTTTCACATGCACGTAAAATTTTACGTAAGCTCTTACGACTAGGACAATGTTCATTCATTCTCTTCTTAAGGAAAAGTTTTCGCAAGGTCTTACGGACGTTCATAAGCCCTTACGACGATTTCCTTAAGAACAAAAAATTTTGTTTTTAAGAAAATCGTCGTAAGTCTCCGTAAGCCTCAAGAAGAAAAAAACGTTCGAAAAGTTAGATCGAGCGTTCGAAATGACGTCTTTTGTTCGAAATGACATCATTTTTTGCTAATGATCTATTTCTCCAAAAGTATATTGTATTTGTTACTGCAACAAATTTTAGTGCACGTGAATGAAAATATAGGTCAAGGCATTTTTTCGTGGTAAGAACTTACGAAAAAAAGTTCGTTTGGTGTTACGACAAAAACTACGTGCATGTGAAAAAAGCTTTATGGTTAATGAAAATGTGCTATTGCTCTCCTCGGCCATGTTATCATTTTGTTTATCGCTATTACCCTCCTCGGCCACGAACACTTTTTTTTACTTTAGTTTTTCCTTACTTTTTTACTTTTTTTTGTTAATTTAAAATGTAAAAATAGTAGTAAAAAAGTAACAAAAAAGTAGCTAATGAAAAAAAAAATCATGAAAAACAGTAACCAAAAAAAAAGTAGAAGTAAAAGAATAAAAAGGTAAGGGAAAAAAGTAAGAAAAAAAGTAATAAAGAATTGTGAATTTGCAAAAAAAAGAAAAGAACGACACTGAAAAAAAAGTAGTAAAAGAAAGAAAATGCAAAACAAATTTAATGTAAGAAAAACAAAAGAAATCGATAAAAACTGCTATTGCTCTAATCGGCCACCATATACCACTCATATTGGCCATCGCTCCATGTCATCTTCAAGAGTCTAACCTGGACATTTTTGGTTCATATGTGAAGTATAGAGAAAGAAATTATGTCTCATAAAACTTCTGTTCTTGACTGTCATATCCTGTTTTTTTTTTCTTTAAACAATAATATTGGTGTTTATAAAAACACAAAAAAATTGAATGTCTCATATCAGTATTATTATTATTATTAATCATTTAATTTATTTTACCGAGGCTAGAATTGCAGTGAACTCACAGATACGGGCCGCCACCAGAAATGCATACCTCAGATTTAATGGCAGAGAACTTGCACGTACTAGACTGATAGGTGATTGTGGTCTTATGTAATTTTTGGCACACATTCATTCGCATCACACACAATTAAATACAGCTTTCTGCTGCATACATTATCATTCTATAAGTGATCATATCACATTAGCATTTACAGTGTCGGGACTTGAACCACTACCAACTATCACCCTTGTATTACAAATCCACTGTCTTACCAAGTGAGCTATACAGCTTATATTATTACATGTTCCCAAGAACTTTGTGACAAGCCAAGAGGGTCACACATATGTGACTGCTGTAAATATCTTTTGTTCTACTTATATAATATAATTATGAGTAATTTGGCATATAATTGATATTGTCATTTTCTTGGGAAAAAGATCAGATTATTTCATTAATGGTTTAGTGAGTTATTTTTAAAATAGTAGCATAGTTGATCGAAGTCACCCAGCCGTTCCTGCTGGGGTTGTTCCAGTTATATACCGTGAGTTGGGGCAAGATTCAACTCTGTGGGGCGAGATTCAACATGCCAATATCAAGCTACATCTGGTCAGTAATTCAAATACATTACATTTTTTAAAACTAAACCAAGTTATACAACACAAAAAAGATTTAAAGCAATCAAAACATTTATTAATGATTACCATTTAAGAGACTCTGGCTATTAAAATGTCACGATCCATCAATCTCGTTATGAACGGGCTTCAAATGTTTTGACGTCAAAATAGCCCCGCTGAACAAAACGCGTTTTCCAAAATGGGAATGTTGTTTTAGTTTCTCTGTGAGAAAAATGTTTTCATAAATTTCATTTCGGTTCGTTAGATTTTGATATACGATGGTAAAAGTTGTTATAAGAAATAGTTTAAAATTTTAGGTTTTGACAACAGGCTTGTATAGAATTTCATAAATGGTCAGCGGTTTTTTTGGTGTGAATCACAACTACACCACAAGCGGTTGCTTGAAAATGAAAGTGAATGCCTGGTTTCTACATTGCAAATTGGTTAAGTTGAGCAAATTAGGATGAGTTCTAGTCATAGTCAAAGATTTCAAATCTTGTGACAAAAAGTTGTAGATTGCATTTTAAATGAAATATTGTCAGACAAGTATTAATTCAATATTAACATCAGAAGCAAAAAGAAATATACGACGCACAATATCATTTTTGTTATTTTATTTTTTTCCTTTGCAACAATGAAACTGCTTTTTCTCCAGATTTATTGTCCAATAATTCTTTTGTGCATATTTAATGGTTGTGCACTCAAGATGAAATTTTGCGCTGCAACTATCACACACGATCCAGCGACTTTCACTGTCGTCGTCCCATTTTTGATCACATTTTTTGCAGACCCATTCCTCTTCCGTTTTACTTTTCAAATCGTTGGGTTGCAGGGCTCTTCCCGGAATTATATCATTAACGGGGGCCACTGAAGAAGATTTTCCATCTCTCGAATTCATTGTCCGGTGGTGAATCTTTTCAACTGAGTACCAATGGGAGTTGATGGAGTGTATACGGTGTGCACTTTTTAATCTTTGCACAAAACCCGTTACAAAGTAATTGCACAGTCATCAATTCTCTCCATCGTTCTCTTCATCATTGCGTAAGACCCGCCGATAAGCTTTGTAGGTGCGCTGGGTTGGACGGAAAGGTGTTTTAGAGGGCGATATTGCTCAGTGAAAACCGTCTTTGAAAAATAAATTTTGCGCACAGTGATCAATCATCTCCTTCCAGTTTGTTTCACTACATAGCTTCCGCCCACGCACCCCAAAATACGACCCGCACATTAGTAGCTTTTATAAACACACTTGTGAAAGAGCGAAAGGTGGCTGGGTGGAGGGTGGACCTCACTTCATGGAAACCGTCTTTGAGAAATCCTAATTGGTGGTAAAATAATAAACGTGCACGGCTTATTTACGAAGTCTTTTAACTCGTGTTGGGATT
Organism: Turritopsis dohrnii; assembly: GCA_027922465.2. Taxonomy (NCBI): domain Eukaryota; kingdom Metazoa; phylum Cnidaria; class Hydrozoa; order Anthoathecata; family Oceaniidae; genus Turritopsis; species Turritopsis dohrnii. Next base: position 831,762 of record BQMF02000074.1, on the reverse strand, counting down.
TGAAGAGCTCAAAGGCAATTTACATTCGGCATTTGTAAAAATATAAAAAAAATTTTATTGTAGAGTGTAGTATAGATTACATCTTGGTTCAGATATGCGATGTTGTTGTTTTGAAATTTCGAATTATTTTGTTGAATGTTGTGGTCTGGATAATGGTGATGTTGAATCTCACCCCACTGAGTTGAATCTCACCCCAACTCACGGTACACATCATGGGCGCTATTTCCTTTTCGCACCCCCCTAGGGTCAGGGTTAGGGTTAGGGCTAGGATCAGATACAGTTAGGGGGGTGCGAAAAGGAAATAGCACCCACATCATGATTGATGATGTGCACAATATGATCTTCATTTGAAAAAGAAAGGGCAGCATTAAACTACAAATGAAAATTGGTACAACAGGGCACACTAAATCAAACATAAAGTCGTCACAATCTTACCCAAGTGGAAACATCTTTAGTCTTCTCTAACACCCTCTCTGGTAGTGGTAGTCTCTCGTCTAAATGACAAAATTTAGGAATTTTTTTGTGAAAATGTTTTGAGTCCATGTAATCACAACACGGATAGCAAAATCGAAAACTCGTTTCCTGAATGTTTACAAAATGGCGGCAATGACTGCACGTACTCAAAACGTTTCGAATAGTTTGAAGAGAGGTCTTGTTGATGATGAATATGACAGTGATGGGGAAATTCCAGATGTAAAGCCGAAAGTAGAAAGTAAGTAATTGAAAGTTTGAATCCCTTTCTTTTCTAAACCTTAGGTCTCTCCTTTATTATTGTGGGGAAAGAAATGAAACGACATCAATATCAGTTAGGACCACTCGACCAAAACTTGTGATAAAAAGTGTGTCATACTACTTTATGACAGCCACGCGACGAAGTGCCATTCACAACTTTTCTTCTGATTTGAGAATACAAGATTGAGAAATGTATTGTAAAATCGTGAAAGAAGTAATTATTAATCTGATTCGATTTGTCAATTTTTGCCCAAAAAGGGGAAAACTTTCGGGCCGGATTCCTCGGGAACCGGTAAGAATTTTCAAAAAGAAATTTAACTGGTTTCTTTTTTCATTAGTTTGAGCAAAATATATGAAAATGAGCAAAATCTGAGGATACCACTTCTTGACTTTGCCTATTTTGCCCATATTTCTCAGAAAATGGCTCTTAATTTGTAACTTATAGGACTCTTTACTTTGTACATTCATGTCAATATAAATAAATTGTCCAGAACAAATTACTTGTGTTTTTATATGAAACTCGAGAATATGTGAATAGAATTCGTTGAGATACATACGTACCGTCTATGTGTCTAATTACGGACAGCCTTCGTAATTACGGACATCGACAAAACATAATTCCAACCGTCTGTAAATTAAAAACACGGCACATCCCGTACTGTCAACCAAACTGTTATAAAACAAACTTCAGAGATAATTAAATTTATTTGAACGCTAGAAAATTACCAATATGCCACTTAAAATTTATTTTTCTAAACTTTAAAGGTTTAAAATAGATTGCGCTCTCTTGAGAATCATGCGTATTTTTATGAGCTCCGTGTGTACCATGGTAGCCATATTTACGGATAAAAAATAATAATGGCCACCTCCGTCATGAAATATCGACAGGTCGAAAACTTATGTTTAAAAATGAATTGAGGAATGAAAATGTTTTTAGATCATGCTTTTAGAAAGTTAATTATCATAAAATAAGTCAAATAAATAAAGTTTTTGTACGTCAATCACAGTGGGGGAGGACACTTTTTACTGAGTATTGAAATATAGGCCATTATGATTTTCAGGGTCCATTATTCTTCAAGTGTTCCTGCTAATTGCTCTCTATTGGATTGCTCTGTTTCATAAAACATTTTTTTCAGTTATACGTGGTGAACTTGGCAAGAATGCATGTCTATTTTCGTGACAAGAATGTTTGTTTACATTTTGTGTCCGTAATTACGAAGGCTGTCCGTAATTAGACACATAGACGGTAGTTCATCGTAATACTAAGGCACAAAAGATCGGGAGCACAAAAATTCTCGCGACTTTCACGACATTTTGTGTACGCAACATTTTGCTTTTTTAGGATTCACGACTTTATATATATACTGGCGACTTTTAAATATTTTCACAAAAAAACATTTCACAGATTTGCAGCCATTTTTTTTTTCCTTTCCGGAAAAGTGAACTTGAAGGGTGCTCGTGACATTTTGTGTTATTTTCGTATTCGGATTGAATAACTTCGTTTCCAGATCCCCAAAATAAGTAGGCAGTGGCGTAACTCGGGGGTGTTGCTTTGGGTGTGATCGCACCACCCTCGGATTTAGTTGGCCTTCTTTTCTTACCAAGCAATTTTTCAAGCGATATTCTTTGTACTAAATTTCTAAAATAGCCATTCTATAAAAAGTACGACATTCAATACTTTTCGTCACAAAAAACACATTAAATTATTGGTAGACACTTTATTGGTAAACAGTTCTAAGTAACTTTAACGATTTTCTGACCGTTGAAAAATTTAAAAGGTAGTTCTGACCTATTTGCAGTTGCTCAGAGTAGCGTTTTTTCGATGTCACAAAGCCAATAGTGGGTATTAGCAGAAGTTCATTTACAATGGCTCTGTCTAAAAATTTAAGTGCATAAGGTATAATGTTCAACGTTTCTGCCTTCGCTCTATGCGGCTTTGATTGACTCATAATTATTCAAATTAGATATCTGCACAATATACGCACAATAATACCATCAAACACTGCTTATCACTAAGTTTACGTTAAAGGGAGGACTGAGCGTGTTATTTTGAAACATATAATGTTCTGGTGAAGCATGTAATAACCATTCGTTCGTTTGAATTATTCCAAATGCTTCCTGAAAATTTATTATTGCAATGTTTGGTTTGTCATGTTAATGATTTTAATAATCGTTTTGTCGATACGCTACACAATAACGCAATTTAATTTTACGACCATTATTGAAACTGATGCTAATGTTCGCTAGAAAAGTGGTACTCCTCCGAAGATGTAGAAATTTTTCGTTTTCTTCTTTCTTCATTTTCTGATGAACTAAGCCGAAAGGGAAATTTTGACACGGTAAAAAGTTTTGTTTTTGCATAAAGTTTCACCACCCCAAAAATAAAAAAAATTTACCGTGTCGAATTTTCCCTAGAGCTATGTTTCTATGCGGTTGCTATGCTAGATCGTCATCATTCAATCCCATGTATTCAAATAGGAGAGTAAAATAAAATTATCGAGGCAATTCTTTATAACAAATCACGATTATTTTAGCGACGAATTCTGGTCGAGTGGTCCTAACTGAATATATAAGGTTTGCGGAGTGGGTGCGTGGAATCACCCGTAGCCAGCGAAAACATGGAATGCATGAAAGCCGGATATTCATTCAACAAATTCCGACAAGAGAGTTGAATGCATGAATACGCATATCCATAACTGAAGGGGCGCTATTTCCTTTTCGCACCCCCCTTAATCTACCTACCTTAGGCCGACTTTTTTTGCATCAGTAAAATTTTGCGAAAATGGATGAACATGGATTTAACGCAACCTAATTTTAGCGAATTACCCCTTAATTACGGAGAATTGCCAGTAGATAAAATAAAATTTTGCTAAAGTTAAATTTTCCGCAACTTTAATTTAGCGAAAATATGCTCATTCGCTAAAATCGCTGAAATAAGGCGACGCAAAAAAAAGTCGGTCTAAGGTATCTGCCATATTTTTTTACTGTTGGCTCTTCATCATGGAGATAAAAAATAATCCTAACCCTAACCCTTAACTCAGACCCTAAAACATCCTGGACGGAGAATGGGGGTGCGAAAAGGAAATAGCACCACTGAAAGAATGTAATTTTTGTTAGTTTTCTTGAAATGTATCCTATCAATGTAATGTACATTTTAGTTATATTGCGATTCAAAGACCTTATTACTTCAAATGTCCAAATACCAAACTGTGCTCCCTTGCCTTGTTTTGATGTGGTAATTTGATGAATATTATCAGAAATTGGCCCATTAGTAATCAGACTTGTCCATTTGTAAAAACGTGCCTGCGTGTACAATCGCGCAGGTGAACTACATTTTCGGAAGGTTGCCTGCGCGCTCTGCAATTCAAAGTTCGTAACAATTTTTGTACAGAAATATTTTGATGGGCACTAGTTAGGCAATTATAAGATTTCCCTGACTAAAAGTTTTCTTACTATAAGTATTCTTTTATCGTGCGGAGCAAATTAGAGAAAATTATTTCTCCGCAATATTTCTGCGAATTTTCGGCTCAGTGTAGCTAACGGGGGACGTTGTACCGGCCATGTACTACTTGTGAACCCCAAACACAAGACCAAGCAAGCTTGATTTTACTTCCCGCACGTAGCAGGCTGTTAGCACAAAGTAAGGAAAGCGTATGTTTGCATTTATAAATAATTAGAAATAGTTTGCTTGTGGTGCCGAAACATTTCAGCGTATGAATTGATTCTTAATTCTTTTTCTTCATATAACAGGTGTTCCGTTTTCGAGATCTTTTATATCAAATAAAAATTTCAGTTCATTCATTCTGTTTTTCGTTACGCAATCTTCAACAATGTCCTTTTGTTCCGTTCGTTTTATTATCATGGGATCAACTAAATTTTTCTTTCGCACGTGAGTTCATTTTCATTCGTTGAAAATGACGACAAGCAACGCCAAAGGTAATCTTGTGCGCTTGTCAACATTCAAATCTTGGGGTTTTTCTGTATTCGGGTTTAAAACTGAAATAAAAGACGAACAAGAATTTGTTGTTCAAGTGTGGTGCAAAGTATGTGCTGGAAATAAAGATAAGTTATATCGTCATCAAGCTGTTAAAGGAGCAACAAAGATTGCTGCTGAACGTTTCATAACTGGTACAAACTTCGTTTCAAAACACTCTGTAAGTAAACTTACTAATAATGATTACCAATTAATAAAAAATAGGAAAAGTTCTTAATAACATGTTTTTATTAAATTCGAGCAGGTTTCAAGACATCTAGAATCAAAATGTCACGAAATCGCAGTTCAAATTGATCAAGCAAAGCCAATTGTCGATCGTGCTGTAACTACACCAATATCCACTTTTGCGCAACCAACGATTGAAAAAACAGCATCCAGCACCGCTTGTGATTGCTATATACGTCTTATGAACACCGCTTACGAATTGGCTATAACTCCAACGTTCTCACTTAACCAATTTCAAACATTGATAAATATTCAAAGAAAAAATGGTGTGAAATTCATTTCAGGTAAATTAGTGATTTTTTAAAAAAAAAATTTAATCTATTCATACCATATTCATACACTAGAATTTCTTTTTTAGGAAAGCATGACCATCGCTCAGCCAAGAAGTTGATAAGCTCAATTTATCAAATTGTCACCAGAAGATGCTGTTCAATCATTAATTCCAAACCTTTCTTTGGGATTTTGACTGATGGATCACAAACTCGAAAAACAGGTGATGATAAGGAGATGGTATTATTAAAGATTGATTATAAAGGTTTGCTTTTGTTATTTAAATTCCTGCAACTGAGAGATTGTTTTCCGTATATGACTGTTTTCCATTCTTTTAATATTGAATTGTAGGAGAGTCGATTACGATGATCGCGGATTTGCTTCATATGAGCAAGTATGGTGGTACTGGGGCAGAAGCCTTGAAGGCTGGGATCGATGACATATTCCAAAGTGATGGACATCTGCCAATACAAAACTATTGTGAGAAAATGATATCGTTTACGTCCGATGGCGCCTCCGTCAATACCGGTAAATATGAGGGCTTGATGGTAAGAATGGCAAGAGATAGACGGGACTGGCTTGTTCCTATACATTGTGTAAACCACCGGGTCGAATTAGCGATCAAAGATGCTTTTGATGAGTCAGCATTTGCGGCGATTGACAAACTGTACATATCGCTGTTTTACCTATTAAAAAACTCAGGAGTAGTTAAGTCTGCTGTCCGCGAGGCTGCCAAAGTACTAACCATTAGTACCTACACATTACCAAAGCTTACTGGTACCCGGTTCATATCTCATAGAAGACGAGCATTCACTCGTTTTTTAGATATGTGGCCTGCCCTTGTGATGGCTTTGGAAAATACTTTGACAGCACGGAAACAAAAGGCAGAAACAAAAGCAAAAGTTAGTGGCTTGCTTACCCAGTTACGATCTTACAAAACCATTTGTCTCACATGCGGTTACCTGGATATCCTCGAAAAAATCACGCCGGTGTCCCTTTTATTCGAACAAAACACCCTTTTTCCGTCAGAGTGCTCTTCTGTCATCAAACAGGCTACACTTGAGTTGGAAGATATGGTTGAGTGCATAGGTACACCAGAAGAAATGCTTGATAGCCATCTCAGCCGATTCATATTGAAAGAAGATCAGGATGTCCCAATCCTGACGTCTGAATATGTCAAACATGGTCACATGCTCAAGAACAAATCGAATCGCGAGACTGTGGAAATCCAGTTTGACAATTATACCCACCTAAATCCCACCTCTCTACAAACAGCACAGGACGCAAAACGAAATGTGGGAACCAAGGTAAATGAAACGATCAAAACACGCTTCAAAAGTTTCGACGACCCTATTTTTCATCACATGAGCTGGATAGACCCGAAAGTCTGGGAAGACGATACATCATATGGACGAAATTCGTTGGAGTTCTTAGCAGCGCATTTCTCAACGCCATTATCACTTGCTGGATTTGTCTTAGAAGCAGTGATCATAGAATGGAAACGTTTCAGGATTTACGTGAAGGCAAATTTTGAAAATAAAATTGTGAGATCCGAAACCAATGCCAACAAAATTTGGAAACATGTTTTGCTGTACAAAACGAAGGATTTTCCAAATTTATGTTTGCTCGCACAAATTATTTTTTGCATATCAGGATCGAATTCACCAACTGAACGAGCGTTTTCCACCTTAAATCTCTTACTAAATGACCGCCGCACCAATCTTAACCATGACACATTAAGAATGTTGCTGACGATCAAAGTGAATGATCCGCTATGGAACGAGGAAGAGCGAAATGAAATCATATCGCAGGCAGTTGATCTTCATATGTCTGCTTCGCGTAAAAAACAAACTGATCCTGTCCAACCCACCCCAGCAAAACGCTATAAAATAGACGACCAACCACTGATTGAATTGGATTCTGAGGATTCTGAGGAAAGCGACATCGAGTTCAATGACCCAGACACATCCGATTGAAAGTTATTGCGAAACTCATTTATGTACATTTTTTTCTTTTACTGACAAGCCCATTCATTTTTATGTATGTTTTAATCTTTTTCTTCAAAAAGACTGAACATGTGTTCCTTTATTCTTTGAATAAAATTATGACGTTTTCTTTTTTGTTAGCGTCTCTTTTATAAATTTAAAGATAAAAATAAGTGAGTAAACAATTTTACATTACGTAATTAAACGAATCATAAAAATAAACGAGTAAAATTTTTGAATAACAACATGTGTTATGAAGAAAACATTTTGCCTGCACGATTAATATACAAAAGTTACATTCGCCTGCGTGATGAACCACGCTGGTAAATTTTAGTTGCCTGTGTGTCTGTGTGCGCGAGCGTGATCGCGCTGGTCAAATGGACAAGCCTGTAAGAGATAGATTAATTTGAGCAACGAAGAAGAGCAATGTGGAAATAAAGAGAGGTGTACACTAAAACATAAGAAACATCTTACGCTTTGTTCTTTAAGCTTCGTTAAAATGAAAATATGCGAAGAAATATCTATTTCGTAAATCTCTTCGCCGTTGTTCTGAAGAATTTGATTTGAATTTCTATTTACAATTTCGTTACAACAACAGAGGAGAGATATATTTTTACAATTGGAAGAGAGATACCAATCAAAATAGTCAACAGGAATAATCAAAAGTGAAATCTGTTCTGCCTGTAAGTGAGTAAAACAATAGAACTGACATAATTCAACAGAGAAATTCCATCATTTTTTAAATGAAAACTCAAACATGTTTGAGTTATCATTTTTAAACGATAATCTTATAGTAGACATACTGTAATAATTTTTATATAAACATTTTTGTGACCAAAATCTTTGACTTTGTTTATACATTGAGGATCAGAAAGTATGCTGTTATTACTGGAATTTTTCCCTACAGATTATTTAGTTTCCTGGCTCAAAATGGCTGACGTCATAGAAGTCTGTGTGATGTATAATATACATCACACAGAACATTAAATGAATTGATTCTCTGTTTAAACTTAAAATTAAAGAAACTTCAGAAAAATCAGTTTCAAGTGCTAATGCATATTATAATGAAGTCTTTTCTTTTTGTCTCTAAAAGGCCTCTGGAAAAGTAAATAAAATCTTGAAATTAATTACCTGTGAAGATGCGTACAGGAAGGAGACTTGATGAATTGCATGATTTTTTTCAACTATTGAAGATAACATGTTGAAAATACATGCTGATAGGACATGATTTGTTAAGCCTATCATGCATAGCAACTGTTTAGTATCACTTAGAAACTGAGAATATGAATCCTACTAGTACCACTTGTGACTTCAAATTCAATCGTTACTTCAGGAATTACAGTCAAAATGAGAATGAAACATAAAAATGTGCAAAGCAATGCTTTCCATTTTTCAAAGCAATGGCTTTATTCCACTGTCTTGGCTGCTTTTGATTCTTTTGTTAATATGAGACAACATTGTTACAAAACTTGAACTCTATTTTGCTGGTGAATTTCGAAGTCATGTATCATCTCAATTAGATGATACACTTCCATTTTGCTAAAAGTTAGGAAAAAATTACGAAGATCTTGAAAACCATTTAGTAGTCTCTGAAAATTGAAAATTGATTGATTCATTTGTAAGTGATAATTCAAACATTTTAAGTACCTGTAACTCAGTAATGAATGAAACAATGACACTTATATTATGAACAATTATGCTTAAAAATCATCCTATCAATTCAACAAAATAACCTTATGAAAGTCAAGTAACATTAAAAGACAACTTGATTCATTTAAGTTTGAACAGGTTAAAGCATGGAAATGATAAAAGTATGAGAACACATAAAAAATGAGTGCTATTTTTAAAGTTGTAATAGAAAAATCTTCATGTGACATTTCACACTGACTGTCAGCTTTTCAAGTGTGCTAATGTGTATGAGTGCGATAACTGGCTATTTGGCTGTTCGAATTGTTCCCATTTCTCTGTGGTAGGAGGTAGTGTATGTAAGTGTTTGTTCATAAGCAGTTTTATAAAAACGATCTGTCTTAATAAAATATTAAATCAAGTGTGAGTTCATAGTGTTTGCTGTTCATAGTGTTTGCTGTTCATAGTGTTTGTTTTGATGTTTTTTCTGGTTCTGTAAGTGTTTGTGGTGTTCTCCTGTGTTTTATGCCAAATACGGTTTTCATTAGGAAAACTCTGTAAGTACTTAGCATGACTTAGATTGAAAACTGAAATTTTGCTGAACTTTATGGGAGTCAAATTTTGTTATATATAATATAAAAATTATGCCAAATCTCCTTTTTGTGCAATTGAAGTTGTGTACCAAAATGGAGCCTATGATTTGTTCACTTGCTTTTGTTCAATTTTACGGTCAAGTTCCTCTTAGCTCTACGTAAATCCAGGCAGAGATGAGAATTGTTTTTTTTCAAATTAGTATATATTATCTTTGCAATTGATGTGCTATCAGTTTTTTGATCACACAGGCAACTATTGCATTGCACCTCCAATTGAGCAAGACATTTAAGGGCAAATATCATGGGACTGTGATGTCATTAAAATCTTTGACCATCAATATCTTGGTAATAGTTGGTCGTAGGGAAAGGATGCCATACATTTTACTTTTCGAATTACAGCATTTTGATACAGAAAAAACAGTGACTGCCTTTTAAAAAGGGTTTTATGCTCAATACAAGCATTCTGTATACTTAAAATTCTATCCAATAAAACTCAACAGTTCAGGATACTACACCTATCAGTTAAAAAAAAGGCACTAGGCTCAAGTACAACTAATCTACATTCTATTTCATATGTACCAAAAGAATCAGATATTCTTACTCTATGAGAAAATATATAATATATATAATCCTATCCGTTGCTCTATTTCTGAAAATTTTGCATAACTGAAGTAATTCTGTTCTTAGCATTGTTGCATTGGACATTTTCTTCGGTACTGATCATGATTCCACCTTATAACTTATGAAGCATTGATCTGAGATTCTGTATCGTAAGATATTAACGTGTCAAGTTTTATAATCTTTTTTTGTTTGTTTTTAGAAATTGACAAAAGCAGACACTGTCCATATTTAGATACTATCAACAGGTATTGTATTTCTTTCAATGGTGTAGGGAGAAAATTTTATTTTATTTTTAGCCATAATCCCAGTGCTGGTGCAATTTAATCATTTCTCAGCTCAGTGTTTTTTGGCAGGTTGAAAAAATTAAAAATACCCTTATCAAGATATGTTAGCTCTACGTTGTTTTATAACTTCACAGAAGAGAGAGGTTTGTGTATCGTATATTTTTGTGTCGATTTATAAAACATCACTAAAACCATCATTGAGATTTGCAAAACCTACAATGAGTATCTACCGGCAAAAGCGATGTCAAACATTTTTGACATTGATACTCTGATCGTTGAAAATCCACAAGAAAATTTTTTTTACTATTAAATTATATTATTTTGTATAGCCATGTTCCTATGCAATGGAGAAATCTGACAATTCCTCAACATTGTTTACAAAGTAACTCTGGAAATGTTTTTCATTGGTTATTAATGAATCATCCGAAATCTCATATGATTATGTAGATTTGTCAAAGCTAGTTTCAATATTTGTGAATGGCTGAGAAAAGACACTCAAAGTGGAAGTGCCACTATTACAGAGAAGAAAAACTCAACGACTATAGTTGACCAGTTTATATCACTATATAAATGTAACATATAATGATATACTTAATGATAAAAGAACATTGTTCAACTGATATCAAGTTCACATATCAATCAAATTATCCCAGGGTTCAAAAGAGCAAAAGAAAAACAGTAAAAAAAAACCAGTATTTTCAGTCCATTTGCGCATAATTTTGATACAGTGCATTTCTGACTCTTAGTATATACGTGCGAAAATTTCTACCATTAAGGTATGTCCTTGCTCGCTTGTCTTATTTTCTATGTTCACTTTTTTTTTAGATCTGTTCTAGACTTCGACTTTGAGAAGCTGTGTTCTGTGTCTTTATCTCATTTGAATGTTTATGCATGCTTGGTTTGTGGCAAATACTTTCAAGGTTACTTTAATGCAATTTTGATATTAGATTTTTTGAAAAGATTTGATTTAGTTCAAAAATAGTTGGTTATGCAAAATAGTCAAAATTTCACATGTGATGGTTATGTTTGTTTACTGTTTTAGGACGAGGTCAAAATTCACATGCATACACACACAGTGTTCACATCGGACACCATGTCTTTTTGAACTTGCGTTCTTTGAAAGTAAGTTTCATAGTTTTGATAATACAATATGTACGGAAAACTCTATTAAAACTCATGAGTAAGCATTATTTCAATAATATTAATATATGAAAAACTTATCATCACCACTTCAAAATCATAACTAACAAAAGCTAATCATATGATGCTGAAGCTATTTTTCTTTTTCAGGACTAGCGCTCAACTTGTTACGAAGGATATGCCAATTGGTTTTCAGCATTAACATTCAGTTTCTTGTTTTTTTTTGTAGTTCTTCTGTTTGCCGGACAATTACGAGATTATTGATTCATCCTTAGAAGATATAAAGGTTAGAGAAAACTGTTTTAATCATTGATACTTGCTAAAGATTTTTCTTTGGTACATTTCTGGAATTTCTGCATATTTTGAAGGACAACTATGTTTTCATGTTTTTTCTTAGTACCTTCTGCAACCAACATTTGGAAAAGAGCATATTAAAAGTCTTGATAGCACTGCAAAGGTTTCTAGAGCCTTAAATGGAACTGTCTATGTACCAGGTGTGGCATTTAAAAAAACATACTTTTTGTTGCTTTTTGTGAGTATGGGTGGGATATAAATTTGCTCTAAAACTGCCCTTAAATTAAGCAAAAGTACTTTTTGAGAAATTGAGAAATTTCAAACAACTACCTTACCTTGAATGAAACATGAATAATAAAAATATTTCGGACTATTTTCATAATTGTAAGGAGCAACCAAAATAGAAAATTAAAAACATAAACGGAAGTTGATTTTTACATATATTTTGTTACAACGTTTTTTCGTGTCCATTGACACATCTTCAGGTTTTAACCTGATTTATTTAGGACTCTTGTCAAATGCATTCAGTATGCGATTATAATGAATCCATGTGCCTCAAGTACATGAATAACGCAATGTATTTAATTTCATTTTTCTAATTGATTTACTAAACAAACTACTAATATAACTAATATTAGTTATATTTTTCCTCATCCGACATTGTTTGACTCCGTTTTTCTATTTTGATTTTTGATTTTGATAGGAATAAGATTTTATTTAGAAACCATTGTGTTTTGTCGGCTGCTTTTTTTTGGTTTTAAGTTTTTCCAAAACTTGAATAAACGAACTGACCAAGGGGCTGTTTACATGGATAAATTCGTACCGGTATGAGTTCATGTCGGTACGAAACTCGTACCTGTGTCTGGTCAAGCTTCTTGTCGCGTTTACATTATATCAGGCGAAATGAAACTCATGCCGGTCTGAATCTCATACCTGTCTGACAGACAGGTATGAGATTTCGTGCCGATCGGTACGAGATTTCCATTTTTAAGTAACATAACAGTGGCTTTCGGCCCGTCTAAGATCATACCGGCACGAAACACTTCATGTAAACAGAAGCCATTTTCGTACCGGTATGAAATTTCATGCCGGTATGAGTTCATTTCGGGTTTCATGTAAACAGCCCCCAAGTCTAATTAGGAACAAGATTCGCAAAACTGTGACTATAATATATTCCCCTAAAGGTTCCATTGCATCAGTTAATGTGTGTACACTGATAACCATAAAAAAATGTATCATTTCACTAAATAATTACAATGGTATAATTACCAGCAATATGAACCTATTGACAAGCCAACCCAGTTCTCAGATAAAAATGCTGTTCTTACTAATCAGGGTGGAATTGAATTTAGTACTACAAAAGATGTTCTTTTGAACTTATGAAATGACGATGTTGTGGTCAAAAAGGTTTTGCTTACAATTCGTGCTGAGGAGTTGAAAAGTGACTGAGAAGTTACTATGGGCATAGCTACTAATTATAAGGCCTAAATTATCTCTAATATTTTCCCTTAAACAACTGAATAGTTTTTTTTGCAGAACACATCAACAACTACTCAATAAGTAAGGTAATGTCATCGTAATAAACATATATACAGTCAAATTTGTACACATGTTTTTGTTATCAGGAACCTTATACTTGGTTCTGAGCCTGCCGTTCCTTATTTTTTCCAAAAGTGTCAGCCTCATAGTTCCTAAACAAGTTTATTGTATATTTGAATCCTGCTGTTTTGCACACTGTCATACGTACAAGTATCTTTAGTTTTTGTTTTTTAAAAACGAGAATTTTTCTTCTATATTTCAGCCTGACCGATTCCTTAGCAGTTCTTTAATTTTCAAGCTTTTTTCAGCTTCAAGTTCCTTATAAAGGTGTTCCTTATAAAAAAAGTGTGTATACAGATTTACAAAAGAACAGTAGAAAATTACAGTCAGGGTCTAATCTAGGCCAAAAGAGCGTCCATTGATCAGACGCTGTCCTCTACGTTTTAAAAAAAACTTAAAAAAAAGGTGTTAATTTTAGAGAAGGGCATAGAATAACAATTTATAAAATCAAATTCATGTATTCAGAATAAACATCTCTTATTCAAAAAAAATATGTTCACACACATTATTTCTGCTGAATAAGTTCGTAAACTTGTTGTCAATGTGATGAATGACCTTCCCAAATCTCTTATGAAAGAAAATAAACAAAAATTAAGTGAAAATATACATCCATAACCAAATCACTACATTATACATGAAAGCAGAAGTTTTTGCTCTGGTTTGACTGACTACAGGATGTGTGGTGTTTTTAATTTATAGGCTGTTTTGATAAAAGGTTGTTCGTAATTAGAAAAGTTGACAGTATATGATTTTTTACAAAGTAAAAACAATCATATATCAAAACAGTGGAAGTTATCCATAGTAAATTATGTTTCTGTTGTTAGATTAAACGACTATCCATGGAAGCACACTCAACCAGATTCTTTCAAGTTATCGTTTTTCTCAATCTTTTGTATTAAAAAAAACACGTAATTAGTTTTCTGAACTTCTTGTTGTATACGACATCATGTTTACTGGCAGTATTTGTTATGTATTCTTTGAATAAACATAACTGGTTGTTCTCCACATAAAAAGGGTTTCCTTCATTATGACTGCACATCATGTTGAGGGCTACATTATATCATGCTGTAAAATAAAAATGAGGCTTCAGCCTGGCTTTTAATAGTGATAAACTTTCACCTTTGCTCTGAGATCACTGTATCTATGCTTTATTGTTCCTAGAATTTAATTACTAATCATCATGACACTGTTATCAGCAAACAAAACATCCATGCATTGATATAAATTTTTTCTGTTTTTCAAATGTTCATTCAAAATATAGTCTTTCAAAATGTCTTTCGGACAGCACTGAACTTAAATCATTTATTTCCATCATTTAACATTAATCTCTTGAATCATCTTAACAGCTAGCAAAAAACATAAATCTTCCACTGCTTCTGCATCACTGTAGACTAGCCTCTATTCTTATCTACCTTTGCTAGACCAAAGTTCAATGCTGAACTGCCGCTATAAAAGTGAACAGGAGAGAAAGAGGAGATAGAGAAAGAAAATGCCTGTTTTAACGTGATTTTCCATTCCTTACCCATGAATAATTATAAAGTTTTTATAATTAGTGCTTTTTCTTTAACTCTGCCCTCAATTTCAATATTAGGCCCTGGTTATATCTTACCAAAGTGTGAATATTTTGAACATTTTGGTGACGTTTCTCAATGATTATAATCACATTGATCTTTGTTTATAATGACTTTTTGTAGGTGTTGTTGGGTTGAATAACATCAAAGCCAATGATTACCTGAACGTTGTTCTACAGGTATATTTGCAAATAATTATTTCAACCCTTTAAGGTTAAGTAAACTATTTAACTAAACTTTGGTCCCAGTTCTGAATTTTTGTTAAAGTAAGGCACATGATTAGTAAAATATGCTTGATAATGAGTATACACTTATATAAGAATATCATAGATTTTCTTTATTGTACTTAGCTCCATTAATATCTATTACAGCCCTCTGAATTTAATTTAAAATAGGTCGGCAAAATATGGCAATTTCAGGTCGGCTTTTGGAATGCTGCGTTGGTTTAAAGTCGGCCAGGTGCCAACCTAATTTCAGAGGACTGCTATTATTTTCAAAGCATTCAAGTTGATCAAGCATTTTTCACTTCAAGTGTCTTATTTGTATGTTTTGTGTTTTGCATTAACTTGTAGGCTCTGGCATTTGTACCACCAGTCCGAAACTATTTTCTTGACGATGAAAAGTATAAACATATTAAAAGGCCTCCTGGTGATACGATGTTTCCTTTGGGTATGTAATTCTCAGATAGTGATCAATTTAACATCACAAAAATTTTTAATTGTTTTTAATCTGTGTTCATTTATTGTTGTTTCCCTTATAGTACAACGTTTCGGGGAGTTGGTCCGAAAGATATGGAATCCTCGTAACTTTAAATCACACGTTAGCCCGCATGAAATGTTGCAGGTAGGACTTTTGACCTGATAAATTTTGGGGTTTTTTTTGATTGTGTATTATGGAGCTATTGGCCCAGTGCATACAGATGTTTTTTAAGTATTTTCTTTTTCTTATAATGTTCCCTTTCCTTGTAGGCAGTTGTTTCATGCAGTAAAAAGAAATTTCAGTTTACAGAACAAGGTAATATCATCCATGCACACCATCAATAATGCTTTTACGATGACCAAAACCTGTATTCTTGCATTAGATTCTTTTGAAGGCTTTATCAAACTTTTGCAGAAATGCAAAATCCTTTTTTACATAGTGAAATTGAAATAAATTAACTAAAGCCTACTCTTCATTATTGGTGATTAGAAAGAAAAAAAATGTTTTTTGAACTGACAGTTTTGTTGCAAACAAGTCTTTCTTATGAATTTGAAGCCACATGTTCAAGTTCATAATTTTTCAAAGCTGAGGTTGCAACAGGGAAACCGCTAATAATAACTAAGAAATTATTCTGGCATAATACTCTATTGTTTCCAATAAAGAAACTGTTGGGTTTTTTTTGTTTACAATCATCTTAATTTTTATTTCATTAGGGAAGATTTTGAAATCTTTTCCCTTATGAGTATATTCAAATCATCTTGCAATGTTTTTAGGTGACCCTATTGCTTTTTTGTCTTGGTTTTTGAATGCAGTCCATCTCACACTCAATGGAACAAAGAAGGCAAAAAGCAGTAAGTCTATTTGCAGTTTCGTTTTGACTTAATGACTTGGCATCATCGTCATTCGTATTTCGAAAGATTTATTCTGAAGGAAATAACTGATAAATTTCTAGGATTTGAATAACTTCTTTGAAATACTCATTCATGAAAGGTTTCTTTAAGAAAATATAGATCTGAATATTAAAAAAGAAAAGAACAAAGTCAAAAATTGCATTTGTGACTCCTATAACAGACTTCATTCCTTTTTATTTTTATTTTATTCTATTTTATTTTATTTGGTATTGTTTTATATGACTGGCCACACTCAGTTGCTGTTGCATCTGTTTTCTGGGTGGGGCCGGCCATGGCTTAGGTTGGAAGCTATTTTTTTTATGCAGTTTAACCATGTCTGTATTTTATTAGCCTTAAGTGTGATTTTTTGTTTCTTACCCATGAACAATTCTCCACTCCTAATTTTTTTCAGTTGCGAATAATAATAAAATTTTCACTATTTTCATATTGTTATTACAGGTGTCATCTACAAGTCGTTCCGTGGTGAAATGAAACAAAAAGCAAGAAAATTACCCCAAACAGATGTACGTCAGTGCTAGTACTGTTTATAAATCCAATATCTTATTGGTCAGGAACTGATAAATTTCAAATACAGTCCAACATCCAGCTCGTTAGTTGAACTTCATGGACTCAATTAATAAGCATTAAATCTGTTAAATGTTCTTGGTAGCAGTTTGGAGAACCAAGTCCTATAGTCATTTCCTTTTCACATTGAACTTAAATCATGAAATTTGTTGAAAAATCACTGCAAAGGAGTACATTTCAATAGAAATATTCTTCATCGCAGTGACTTTTTGAAAATTTTGAATTTGAAGTAACATGTTTGTTTTTTTAGGAGAAAGAGATGGAGGAGAAATTACTCCAACAGGATGAATACCAAGGTGACAGTTATGTTTATTCCCAGTGGGCAAAAGCGTTCAAAAAATCACTGCGCTGAAGAGCATTTTTGTTGAAATGGTGTGTATATTTCTAAAGAAATGCACTCTTTCACAGTGATGTTTTAGCAAATTTGCCCACTGAGTTGTGTCTGTCAGCTGGTGGCTTTGAAAAGCCATACTTTTCATAACTGTAAATTATTTGATCGCTTTCCATATTACGCTCTGGTGACTTCCTGAAAAGAGATTGTAGATTTGGAAATGACCTCAATGTTACTTGCACTGTTGCATTATGTTCTCTGCACACTTCCCAGTGGGTAAATTTGTTGAAAATCGCTGCGAAGGAGTGTATTTCTATAGAAATATACATGCTATTTCAATAAAAATGCACTTCAACGCCGCGATTTTAGATTAGTTATTTTGAAATTTTTCTGAATGATATAGAGAAAGAAACCACCGTCCCGTTCCTCTATCTGACCCTGGATATTCCCGCGTCGCCGTTGTTCAAGGTCAGTTAAAATATGTTGAATCAGCAATTTGTGTGATTACAAAGAATGACTCTCTATTTTTCCATAATCTTAGCAACTCAGCTCTACAGTTCATCATTTTTAAATTTCAATATACGTGTTGTTTATATTTTCATGGGCGTGTTAGTGATGTTGGTGTATATAGAATTTACAATAACTACCCAAGGTCATTCACACATTTATCCTTACATCTATTACGCCTTACCTTTAAATAACAACCATCGCAATTGCTTCTTCTAAAAATTTATAAATACACTGCCTGTGATTTTTGCTGTTTTTCCCCCTGGATTATCTTCACTGTCATGTATATTATACACGTTGGATTTCCCTGCGAGAATCGTGGTGCTATCATTTTCTACCAGCATAAATTTAGCGTTTGAGAAAAAAACGTCTTAGGGGCTGTTCATATGGAGGCGGGCTGTCCCGGTTGACCGGGCTTGCTCGGCTAGGCAGGCTGATTTTTATCTCGTGTTCATATGATAATTTTCATCCCGCTCAACCGGGATAGAATTTTTTACATCATGTGACCTCACATTCTTTGTGCAGGAATTGATACAATCCCAGCCCGCCTCACCGGGATGGAGTGTTCATATGTACAATTTTCATCCCGCCTAGCCGAGATCTCGGTAAAGCGGGCTGGCTCGCTTGTCATATGAACACATTTTATTTTTTTCATGCGTTTCTTAAAAATAGCGAGATCTCACCTAACTGAGCCAGCTCGGTCAACCAGGACAGCCCGCCTTCATATGAACAGCCCCTTATAGAGCAGGCTATCCAGTGGGAAAATTTATTGAAAAATCACTGCGAAGGAGTGCATTTCTATAATAAAGCTCTTCATCGCAGTGAAATTTCGAAGATTTTGCCCTCTCGCTCTTGTTAAACTCAGCATCCTGCTCCATCATAGACGACTTGACTTTGTGTAATTATGAATATATTATATACATATATATATTATATATTTCTTTTTCATCTTCCAGGGTGAACTGGAGCAGAACGCCATCCCCCAAGTCCCTCTTGTCAGTCTTCTGCAAAAGTACAATGGCTACCAGGAAAAAGTATGTATCAACTTTTCTGTTCTGCATAAAAAACAACAAAAAAGCAGTATCAAACAGTATCATTCTTCCCAAATTTTTATCAAACTACATTGGTACCTTCAATAGCGGTCATTTTGGGAACTAACTTAGCCTTTTTTCACTGGAAAGGAGGTAGCCGCTGTGCGAAAGTGACCGTTGTCAGAGGATCCTCTCTATGCCCTAATGTTTACTACGGCTTATACATATTTTATACATGTGTCGTGTTATGTTATGTAAGGTCATTAGCCCCAAAAGTGTGACCCAAACTGGAGGGAATTGGCGATATTAGGGTCGAACAGGTTAAAGGTTAGGGAAATTTACTGGTAAAGAAGAAAATTGTTGCCTGAGTTATTTATATGTTGATATGTCAGCAATTTATTCTTGCACGTTGTGATCTCACGTTTCCATGGAGATCAAGTTTTGAGCAAAAACTTTAAACAGCAATATCTCGTGAACAAAAAGTGATTTTTTGAAAATTTAAAAACTGACTTTCATCAGTTTTGAAAGTCTGCCAAATGGTACAAAAAACTAAATTTCGATTTTAAAAGTAGACTTCCCCTTTAATTTCGCAGTGTGTGTGTTGTTTTTTGTTGGGTTTTTTTCATCTCTTCAGTCAAGGCGTGAGCTATTTTTACGCTTTAATCACAACTAAACATGTAAGCAAAATCGTCAAAAAGTCACCACAATGAAGAGCATTTTTATTGAAATAGTGTATATATTATTATAGGGATGCACTCCTTCGTAGTGATTTTTCAACAAATTTTTTTCACTGGGTGGAGTTTAAAACATTTTAAGCTCAACCTGGAGCGATGTCATTAATCGGTTTGTGTTCAAACAAACTCTATAAGAAGTCATAGCCAGTGCATGAATAAGCTGATAAGTCACTGCGAAGGAGTGCATTTGTCCAAAATAATTTATTCCAAAATAAAAATTTCAATGTAAAAATGAACTGTGTTAGTTGAAAAAATTTAAATCTTCGAAGGGACCAATCCAACGAAGTGAAAAAAAAAGTGCTCCTTAAATTATAGTTTGTATAATTCATAATACTCTCTTAGTGTTTTTTCTTTATGACACAAGGTATAATTTACTCAAGCCTTTCTGTGTGACAACTAACGCTCTGTGCCTTTCTACACGGACAGCTTATATGCATGGTTTTATAATGTGCATCTGTTTCATAGATTCGTTATATTTATATCTCCCACTTTTACGAGATGCCAGTACTGGGAATTTGAAGCTTATTGAAATTTAGGAAAAAAACTGGTAACCCTCATAAAACTTCATCGCTCTCAATGAGTCAAACCCGTATTTCGTCCGCGACTTCATGTTATCGTTTGTCAGTGAGTCAAACCCGTATTTCGTCCGCGACTTCATGTTATTATATGAGTTCTGAAAACTGATTAAAAGTTATGTACGAAAGAAAGGCTTACTCCGAAAACTACTTCAGCTACAACATGTTCGCGGAGCAAAAATGCGCAAATGATGGCTCGCATATAAGCCAAAGCAAGACGAAAATGCCACCCCGGAATATTGATTATTACACTACTTTGGTTACCATCTCCTTTTTTCAGGAATACAAAACGTATTATGACGTCACCGTCAAGAAATTTTCCTTGACGAAGCTGCCCAAGTATTTGATTTTATTCATCAAGGTAAAAAGACAATTTTTAACGTTCAGTGTTATCTCTGTGACTCCTATCACGACTTGAACCGTCACTTTGGAAAAGTACTGCTGTTGTCGGCTAGATAATTTCAGAATCCTTCGGTTTCCTCTTTTATTTTCATATCTGCTATTACCATTTTTAGAGGTTCACAAACAACACATTCTTTGTGGAGAAGAACCCGACCATCATCAATTTCCCTGTCAAGTAAGTACATCCGGTATCAAGTAAGTACATCCGGTATCAACTGGCTGACGTTTTTGGTGTTACTTCCAATCGATTCTTAATGCAGAAAATACCATATAACACGTTCAGTCCTTGCTAAAATTAAACGTTTAGACCTGATCTCCGCATCTCCCATAAATGTCCCTGAAAATCATGAATATAATTTTTTTTTCGGAGACTCCTCACAGGAGATAGTAACTGGAAGTTTTAGTCCTTCCATCCGTAATGGTTGGCTAATCTGCCCGCCGACTTGCAACTATTAGCTGACTTACCGCCAGAGATACGTATAGCATTGCTCTAATTTCCCAGGAGGGTAGTGTGCAGTCAGTCGATGGCTCCTAATGGACTGATACGCTGCTTTTAAAACGCATCAGAGTGGAGTATTGAGATACGACATGACTGGATTCGAACACGGGTCGCAGCAGTCACACTCGAAAGTACTAACCACTACACCATCGCTGCACGAGATAGTTGTAGAAGAAATGACGAAAAATTGTGAATTTGTGTAGTCTGTGTCCAATTACAACTGACATCCAATAAATGCCGTTTTTCTCTTCTTTATCAAAGGGGATTGGACATGGCAGAATATCTCAGCACAGATCCCAAGGTGTTGGAAGCAAATAAAGACACACTTTACGATCTAGTCACCAACATATCTCATAGTGGTGAACCAGGTAGGCTTTTGTTCGAAAATATATACTTGAAGTCTGTTGCGATATTCAGTAGTAGAAAGGCTCGCGCATATATGGTTCGTGTGTCAAATTGCAACCATTAGACTTTACGGTGTAAACCTTGTAAAATGTGTCTGGGTTAATGAGGATAAGGGTCGGGTTTAGCCTCATTTGTTCAAACATATTTGTAAGTGTTTTCACCGTTTAAATGTAATGGTTGCAATTTGACACATAAACATACTCCGCGTATGGAATGAACTAATAAATATGTAAATAATAAACAGCTACTCGTTCCGGGACCATTTCTCAATTGTTCTATTTCTACTGACATCAGCATAATGCAACCCTCAGCTATACATATAATAGTTCATTATCTTTAATAAATAATAATAAATTACCCAGTGGGCAAATTGTTGAAAAATCACTACGAAAGAGTGCATTTGTAAGGAAATATACACACTATTTCAATGAAAATGCTCTTCGTCGCAGTGACTTTTGGACGATTTTGCTCACTGGGTATGTGTATGTTTATCATTGGCAATACGTTGTGGCAGTTTCTTAGATTGAATGTTTTTATGTTGTTATCACCTCACAGTTAGGGAATATTTGCGTATATGGGAGAATAAAACATTGATTTTCTTATATAAGCACTGTTGTTCTTTCCCTGTTGGCTACTATTAAACCGTTCAACGGCCTTCGATCACAGATATTCAGTTGTTTGTACTAGCTTAATTTATAAAATTATCTACTATTCCGTGAACCTTTAGCAGGACATGGACCTAAGCAGTTTTGTCTGTTAAATGAATGGTTCAAATTCCCAGTGATTTCACTAAATTCTTTCCAGTTAGGAACTGAATTATAGCTAATGTTTCGTTGTGGCGATCTGATATTTGTAAAACAGTAAAATCAGGGAATTTTCTAGGTCCCCACCATTTTTATGAAAACTCAGTGAATTATCAGAGAATTCTGATTGGCAAATGTTTTCTGAGCGGGCAAATCAAGGCGCGTGGAAGTTAGAATATTCTTAATAATATTTAAACTCATATATGCGCGTGTATGACGTCATTACTACTTTTTTCCAAATTTCTCGAATGCAAACTTGGTGTCAGTACATATCATCAGCGACTAGTTCATTTCCTAATATTCTTCATAGGTTCTGGTAAGGGAACATATCAAGTACACGTGCTTCATAAGGTAGCTCTCGTTCTTACTATTCATAGAGTCTAGCCTAGTGTTCTTCAAATATTTGTTGTTTCCAGTGAGACCCTTGTGTAACCATTATTATAAGGATCAAAGAACTAACAGTGGAACTTTGATATAATGTTGCCATAAATGACGAAATTAGCGCCCGGGGCGCTTATTTAAAATTTCAGCGTTTAGAGAGGGCACTTATTCGGCAGGGGCGCTTAGTAAATTTTCATATCATGACAAGGAAAATGTATTTTGTGAATATTTTTCTTTCTTAAAATAATGTCCGAAATAATGTCAAACTAAACTAAATGTCAGTATCTACGTCTTCTTCATGGTCAGAATCGACAACAAGGAAATCAGGTGCTGCTCTCGCAATGTCGATTTCATCAATCTGAAATGGATCAGTATTTTGGGCAGGGACGCTTATTGGAAAAATACTCTTATCCCGGGGCGCTCATTGTGACAGGGGCGCTAATTCCGTCATTTACGGTAATTGCGATAATCAAGGAGGTGCCTCTGTGAAGGACGATTAACCTATGGTAGTTAGAAACTGTGTCCTTAAAAATGAACAAATTTATCCTGAAGAACTCTTCAATTCCGTTTCGGCCTTTTCTTATCAAAGTTCCACGCCTTAATGTTGCCATGGTATCAAGATATCCATCGAACGTCATACTATTTCCGAATTAAATTACGAATTGACGTTAATGTCACTATCACACAGGGTAGCAAGCAGTGGTATGAACTGCAAGATTTACACGTCAAAGACATATTACCGCCGATGATTACCTTATCGGAAAGCTACATACAGGTACATCTTGGTCGTCGCACCCAGTGGGCAAATTTCATGAAAACCACTGTGATGGAGTGCATTTCTTAAAAAATATACACACTATTTCAATGAAAATGCTCTTCATCGCAGTGATTTTTGACGATTTTGCCCAATGGGTATTTTTTCCGAATTCCGAAATTCTATCCGTTTGGAAGACGGAAACAGGCAATCGTATTGTGTAAATTTCCGCTACTTGCATTTTTATTTGTATGTGTATTTGCAGATATGGGAGCTGCAAAAGACGCCATCAACGAAGTGAACCATCGGTGTATGACGTTTCAAAGACGCCAGGATATGGTCACGTGGTTCAGAGACATTCAGAGACTATTAACTACACACAAGATACTACTTGTAGAAATTACTCCAGAAAAAAAAAATTGATGGAAATTGAAAGCTTTTTCCTTGTTTCACCCTGAAGTCAAAACTCTTTTAAATAAATCACTGCATATTTGTTTTTTTTATAAGCAACAAGTTAATAAGCAACACTAATAAATTTTCTGAAAACGTTGAGGAACAGTACTACAAGGATCTTACATAAATTAGCAGCATGAAATTTTGAAATGATGCAGCACTAGCTTAAAATTGCCACACTAGGTGGTTACACTAGGTTGCAGTACTGTGTCCTACACTTTGTACTTAAATACTTAAGCTTACACAAAGGTATTTTATTAAGACTGAAAATACATATTTTTTCAATTGATTCTTAGCAACAAATTAAGCAACATTACTACTAAAAATGGTCATTTTGTAAGCAACATTACTACTAAGGCCTGACCTTGGTTGCTTATAAAAAAAACCCGTGTAATTAGATAAGGTTTGGCTTTGGAAGGTGTATGTAGTTTACATCGCAAACGATCAAGCCATTTTTTAATAGTTTTAGCGAGTGTCATTTAACATAGGTGATTTTTGGAGAAGTTTTAATTTTTTCCAAGCTTAACTATAATCAGGGGTTGAGTATTAAATCAGCCTTGTGCCGTCTTTCTCGAAGTGCTATAGTGTGATATGTGCTATGCAGTGCCCTCTAATGAGAGTCTGCATCCAATGTAAATATACATGATGGGGACGAAACTTTCGCAAAGAGAAACCAATGTAACAAGAGCCTAAAGGCAACATTAAATTATACTTTTCCTATTTACAAATAGTTATTCGTTCGATCTTTCTCAAATGTAAAACAATAACAATCGATCCTTCGTTTATAACATAGGGAAATGTTTTGAAGAAGAGCAGTCTTTATTTCTGATGCATTATTATGCTATTGCGCATTATATGATTTACATTATTTTATATAAAAATAATTGATGGGAAAGCATTATGCTGGATAAAAATAAAACAGTTCTTTAATGTTAACAAAAACATGTGAAGAGTTTTACGTAAAAAAATACGCACATGTGAATGTAGCTTTACAGAAAATAAATTATGGTTCCACATTTGCAAATATTTTCATTTCTCAATACTGTGAAAAAGCTGAAAAAAAAGGTGCTTAGGTTGACTGCTTCTGAGAAGGTCAAGTTCTTCTCTCCCCACAACTGGTGCCTTCTTTTATTCTGCCGAAAGCTTTTTATTTTAATTCCTTTTTCTGTTACAGAATTGAGATCTGCAACCTCATTGGTCAGTCACAATTTTTGTTGAGCCAATCAAATTACTGAAAATTCTTTTTCTGCGACATTTATATCCAAGTACAGATTCAGTTCAGTCGCAACCAGTGGCAAAAATTGTCATTGTTATATACTTGTGTAGAAATACCCCCTTTGTAATGAGTTTTCAACATAATTGACTGTCTACAACTGTTCACATGGGATTTTTTTGTTATTATAAGGTAAATATTTTCCCTTTGTTTTGTTTTTATTATTTTATTATTTTTATTTATTTTATTATTATTTTTATGATTTTTTATTAAGTTTTCTGCTTCATTATACTCGTTTTTTTCTTATAGGCAAGACAAATAGAAATAGTATATATATATATACCATTGAAGAAATAGAATTCATGGTTTCAAATTATGATCCATATTGAGGGTTGATGAAGAACCGATTATTATTGTCAACAATTTGTTCATTATATGTTACTCTCCACAATAATACCTTGGCTCAAAGAAACAATGTAAGGCAGGTTTAAAATTTGTTTACAATTCAATATTTTGAAACGTTTACGAATGATGGCTTTACTAGTAGGGGAAATCGCTGAACATTGAAATAGTGTGTATATTTCTATAGAAGTGTATTCCTTCGCAGTGGTTTTTCATCAAATTTTCCAACTGGGTTGCTATGTTACTGGCTTTTGTTAGGGTGTGTAGTTCCAATGGGGTTAGGGTTAATATTAAAAAAAGAAAAAGCAAAAAATTAAAATCGTTTAAATCTTTTCTTATTCTCCTGCGTGCATAATTTGTTTTTAATCTTAAATCGTTAAAAACCACTGCGACCAAGTGCATTTTCATTGAAATGATGTGTATATGTATGAGTGTTTCTATGGAAATGTTCTCCACCGCAGTGATTATTCAGCAAATTTTCCCGATTGGTAGGAACACTGATATATTTATTAGTGAAAAGATTTTTCTGTATCATTATAAAAAATTGTTAGCCCTAAGAAACAAGAGGCTAGAAAAATCCTTATTCATCCATAGGAGATATCATTTAACTTTTCTATACATCATATATTTAGCAACAAGAAAATAAAACCAGCTATGCTTTTGATCTGGTCCCTCCTCATGGTTGCAGCTGCCAATGGCAGTAATACACCTATTGATGGCAATTATAAAGAATGTTCTCCAAATGAAAGCTTATGCGAGTACTGGTTTACTGTCACGAAAACTATCACTATGGTCTATCAAGGAAGTTTTGTTTATGCATACAAATCAAAGTTGTACAAAGTTGGGGAGTTTCCTAACAACTACACCACAGAGGTAAGTCTATTTTTCTTTTTTTGCCTTGATTTAAAATAATGTTTTTTTTTTCATGTGAAACTACTGGTTTTGTGTATCATTGTAGCAGATTAAATTTCGTCTCGTCATGGAACTATGAAATAGAAAGGGTACGACACCAAAATCTTCTGTTGTAATTCTATTACAGCGGTGGTGTAGTGGTAATTACCTTTGAGTGCGACCGCTGCGACCCCTGTTCGAGTCCAGTCATGTCGTATCTCAATACACCATTCCGATGCGCTTTAAAAGCAGCGTGTGAGCTCATTAGGAGCCATTGACTGACTGCACACTGGCCTTCGGGCAAGTTAGAGCAATGCTGTATCTCTGGCGGTAAGTCAACTAATAGTTGCAAGTCGGCGGACGGTAGAATCAACCATTACGTATGGAAGCCCAAGGACTAAAAGCTCCCGTTTCCAGTTTCCTAAACATTTATTTCAAACACTTCGTGACTTGTGGTTTACTGAAGAAACAATTGAAATTGAAAGTGACTGACTGACTGACTGACTGTCAAACAACTGTTGAGGAATGCATTGATTTCGATATCGGACAAGGCAGTTCAGTATCAGTAATCAGCTCACATGCAGTAGATCGGAAGGTGAACTCTCTGCAAACATGTGTGAGTGAATATCTCTATAAAAAATCTGGAAATAATGATGTGACAGAGTTTTCATCTGATGATGATAAATGACGTGGAAGGGAAAGTTCCAGAAATTCATAATATCACCACATGCAAAGCGTTGACACTGCTTGATATACTTGTCAACCTGAAGAAGGTTAATGAAGATGAAAGACCTTCCTTATCCTCAATTACAAAGAGATTAGAAATTATTCGAGAAAACTCATTAAGTAAATATTTCGTTGGAAATCTTGTTCTCGTTAGTTCGTGATATTTGCTTGATATTTCTGTTGACAAAAGTTATATTGCGTTGAATTTCATTAATTCTCTCTTTTTATTGTCTGAGATGACACCGCTACACGCTAATTACCCTAAATTCCTCCTTCCATTATAAAAAGGCTTTATTGTGCGACTGGCATTAAAACACTTTCCAAAACGCACCTCCAATTAGCGGACACTTTTTCTTGAGCCAATGTTGTCCACTAATTAATCGTAATCGTAAATCGTAGTCGGAAAAATTTAATGTCTAATTGATAATTTAATCGTTCATGTTGTACAGTAGGGAAAAAAGAGTACCTAGATATTCTAAGCTTCCCAAAAATGTATAATTTAGTCCATGAAAATAAATATTGTAAAAACAATAAATGTTTTTCTTTCCTGGTTATTAGTTTCACAATGATTAGTTTCACAATTCACAAGCGTGTTTGATAACTTGCTTTTAGGTACCAATTGACGAGGTCCTTGCAGTAGATGGGGTATCTCGTGCAGTACTTGTTGTTAATGGCACCATTCCAGGACCACCCATTATTGTTTATGAGAACCAAAATGTTAAAATTCACGTCACAAATGCGTTGCTGTCAGATTCGCTTTCAATGCATTGGCATGGCATTCATCAGATGGGAAGTCCATTCATGGATGGTACAGCGTTTATCACACAATGTCCAATCTTAGCTGAACAAACGTTTACTTACCAGTTTCAGGTACAAATGGACTTGCATACATGAGTTTTGTTTTGTTTCGTGTCATTTTAATGACAATAAGGACGCATTTGTTTCAGTGGTGGAGCTTCATCAGCTTCAAAACGCCAAATTGCTTCAACAAGTGGACCCTTCTGTCCTTTTTGCGTACGCTTTAGAGCGTTAAATTCCCAACTCCTTTGTTTCAGGAAGTGAACTAAGCTCTGTTGCTAAGCAGTTCAAGACTCTCAGCTGTCAGACCATAAGTGGTTTTTTCTTTATCATTTGATATTTTGGGGAATATTTAGGTCGGAAATGCTGGCACACATTGGTATCATAGCCACTCAGGTACTCAAAGAATGGATGGAATATTTGGTGCCTTTATTGTCAAGGAAAGACCAGTACCATCAGATACTATTACTCAACCCGTCGATATGATAATGACTGTTGGAGACTGGGAACACAAAAGTGCTGATGATGTGAGAGATAGCTATCTATTGTGGCGAATTCAATATCAAACAGATTTATCCTTGTAATTTGGATTTCAAACCTTATTGAGCGTTATTTTGATTTTTATATTTGTTATAAAACTTGGAATTTGGCTTATAATAACCTACAATATAACCATTTTTCGGTTACATTATGTTATTGATTTCTCACCTAGTTGTTCGTAAGCTCACAACTCGTTATAACAGGCGACCCGTGGAGAAGTGGGTTGATTGAAGGAAAAGGAAGATACATTGATGAAAGCACAGGTTGGTTGTAACGTCTCACTTTCTAATCCTATCGCACTTTATAATCCTTGCAGCAATTTTTTAATCCACCCTGTCACACTTTGTAATTCCTGTCGCACATTTTAATTCCTCTTGTTGCACTTTGTAATCCCCAATACAAAACTTTTCAAGTTCGCGTTTTTTAGTAAATTTTGAAAGTGTGTTGCAGTAGCGTGTGAAAGTCATTCCGTGTTACTATTTTTGACTTGTACTTTTGAAAGTACTTTTGCTCACGTGAAGTCAATTGCACGAATGTAATAGTAACTAATTATGGCGTCAGTGGAAGACTGCTTAAGCATTGCAAATGTTTTTACTTCAAATTTGGAATGCCTTAGTACCTAAGGTGCCAAAAAGTTATTGTCTCTACAGAACATTCCCATTCCCCAGCTAGATTCCATCCTCCTGCAACCCCTATTTAACCAACGCCAGAGGAGCTGCAGGTTAAGGAAGGAATATTTGGTTTGCTACTTCAAGCAATGTTTTTGGCCAAACATGCAAACAATTGTTTTCACCGTTATTGCCCCTCGATGCAAGCAACAGACAAAATGGCGAAACAAAAATGGAGAAGAGAACTTATCGGAACTGCCAAAAATACCACAGCACCATTAAAACCATGAATACCCAGAAACTGTGATGGAACACTGCATGATGTTGATGGTGACGATGAAGAAGATAAAAAATATGGCGAATAATTTGCAGTAGAGTTTTCTGAGATGATAGAAGAAAATTATTTGCTTATATTCATTTGTATTTGTTTATTTTGCATGATTCTATCTATTTGCAGATTTAATAATAGGTTTTGCTATGGGGGATTACAAAGTGCAACAAGAGGGATCACAAAGTGCGATAGGGTGGATTACAAAGTGAGACGTAACATTCATAACCATCAAATAAAATTTTCGTCAGAAGCTATTCCCTTTAATGAAGCAATATTTTGAGCGATCTGTAGCGCTTGCAGTTAGTTATACTTCAAGAGACTACAAAAAAAAGCAGCTGTTCCACTTTTGTTTTCTTCAGCTACCTACTCAATTTAGCAACCTATTCTTTGCACCGCTTGTTTTGCTTATTATTCTTTAGTGTTTGTTATGCTTTCACTTCATAAAACCCTCATCAATCATTAATTCTATAATAACTCAAAGGTTTTCTTAATAGATAAGTAACTTTTCGTAGGGAAAAGAAGTAATGGTCCCGTTACTTGGTACAAAGTGATGACTGGACAGAAGTACCGCTTTCGAGTCATTAATTTCGGAGCTCTTTATTCGGTCCGAGTATCTGTTGACAATCACAACATCGCTGTAATCGCTACTGACGGATATGACGTTAAAGCCATGACTGCCGAATCATTTGTTATCTCTCCAGGGGAAAGATATGATTTTCTTGTAACTGCTGACCAGGCTATCGGAAACTATTGGATTAGAGCTGATTACGTCTCTGTGAGAAAACATTAGTATCTTCTCTTGGTTGGGTAATATTCTACCGATATTTAAGGAAACAAAAAAATCGTGAGATCCTCTTTGCACGTATTTCTTTAGACATTTGAACGTGAAATTACACCAGATGGGAAGCGTTATGTGGAAGCCGTCTTACACTATGAAGGAGCATCTACTGAGGATGAACCGCAGACCGGTCGTGATGCTTGCACCAACACAAACAAGTGTAAAGTCCTAAACTGTCCCTTCTATACATACCCCGATGCACCGTACGTGGATTGTGTTCTTGTTACCGAATTAGAAGGTGTCGACGGTTCACCTACACCAGAATATGATCAAGAAAGTCAAGAGCATTTCCTAAACTTTCATTTACCTGGACCACCAATGACTCTAAATCCTGGCGCTGTCAACGGTCACCAATTCAAGTTTCCACGCGTCAGTTCTCTAACTCAGACTGATGAAATCGATGATGTAAGTTGCACCAAAGCCAATTGTGGTGATGATAAAGTATGTACCTGCAATCACGAGGTGGAACTTCCATATAATAAGATCATACAGTTTGTTTTTATCAATATGGGGAAAACAGGGACTGGACATCCAATTCATATGCATGGGCATAGTTTTTATGTTTTGAAAATGGAATATATCAGTGATCAAGGTAAGATTGAAAAAGGGGTTTGAGACATTTCTTTATATCAGAAATTTCTGAAACATTTTCAATGAGTTATCATTTATGCTACACGGACCACTAACTTAGTTGTTGGGGTAAAATATTTAAGGATGCTTACATGAAGATGATCCAGACCGGCTACCCACTGTGTCAAGATCGTGCTTGTATTCCTAAATTCTTGATGTGTAAATATGTTTTTATACGGAAAGCAAGCCAACCCACTTACCTGTGAAATACAGTTAAATAAAAACACGAAAATATTGAAGAAGAACGGTTTATTGGTTAATTTGAAACAAGCTACTTACCAAAGAATGTGTCATAGATGGGCCGATATCACCGATATGTTTTTTTTGTGTGCTTAAGATTATGATACGATATGATATGATATGAGAGGGAGACATACCCAACTACAACAAAATAACCTGTCCCTTCAGTATGAAAATATTCTTGTCTTTCTCTTTCAAAAAGGTCAAGCATTTCGTGTGTGAATGTTTTTGAATTTACAGCTTTTGCACTTATCTGAGAGATACTTCAGTTCCTTTAACAATTTTAGTAAACTGCGAATGAATTGCTTTTCTTTTTGGAAAGCAAATCATCTGGGGTCTCATTTTAAGCACTTACATATTATTTTGCTGCAATTCCAAGAGCTAAAGAGGTAGCAAATTCAAAAACACATTCTCGCATGAAATGTTCGACCACAATGAAAGAGAAACACAAGCACATTTTCATTCTGAAGGGACGTTGTTTTTCTTTGTAGTTTGGCATGTAGATGGAATCAGTTTCCTCTGTTCTCTTTAGAGTTAAGTCAACCTGGCTTTGCTGCTGCTATTCATAAGGATGTGAACTGTTCGACTCCTAAAAGATTTTGCAACAATGCACAGTGGAAAAATCAAACATGGGAGAATGGAAATGTACCGGGATTGAAGATGACTAATGCCATTCGAAAGGACACCTTGTACATCCCCAGCGGTGCATATGCTGTTGTTAGGATTCGTTCCAACAATCCTGGTAAATGGTTCGTTCATTGTCACATGTTAACACACGCTTTACAAGGCATGGCAGTGGTTTTATCTGAAGGTATGGGAAACCTTCCTGAAATTCCAAAGGACTTCCCTATTTGTGCAAGTTTCAATGGAAATGCGCATATTGTTGGAACTGCAGGTAACAGCGTTATAATAAAATCTTCGTTTTGTTTTCTTTTTCAAGATGTTTAGCTCCGGATATTGTGTTTATGATCGATTTCTCTAGTTTTCCTGTGGCTAAATAATCTTAGGGCAATAATGTGAAAACAAAGGTAGGGTTTGAATGAATAAGACAAAAATATAGGGAAAAAGTGTAACTGATCAAGGAATGTCCTTGGGACACTTGACAGGTAGAATTGTAAACTATTATTATGACAAATTTTATTGTCTTGCTTTTCATCGCCAGTGGAAGAAAAGCCTAGAAAGCAAAATATCGCGGGTTCTATTTTCACTTTTTTTTTTTTAGTCATCAAATTGGGATCCATACAATAATACATGGATCTTCTCCGAGAACATAAATATGAATATTAAAAATATTATTAAATTTTATTAATAAATAACTTAATGAAATTGTGTAAAGGGAGAAAAAATGACCAATCAGTACTTTGTGGGAAATACACTTAATACACATTGGTTTTTATGTAATATTGCTGAAAATGATCATTATTGTTTAGGCAGATTGGATTCATCAAACAATACGTATCAGATACTGGCTTATGTCTTTATTGCAATTTGTACATTGCAATTTATCACATTCTTGATTTATATTGGGAAAGGAAAAGCCTCAAGCGATAAAAAGCAACTATTTGCATATGTGCAAAATGACACCCACATGTAAAAAGGACAAGCAGACAGCTATGTTTTGCCTTAAGTTCATATTATGTTGCTTCATTTTAGTATTGTCGAAATAAATTCAACAGGTCTGTATTTGTCTGAGTATACTAAAGCAAAAGCGTAATAAATGTCTAATTACGGGTCTGTTGAATTAAATTAGTAAAGCAAACAGTCACTCACTGTTACTGGACGTTTTATTGAAGCCAGTTTTAGTATCCAAACTTTGCATTTTTTCAGATTTTATATTATTCAATGATATCCGCACATTATGTGCCTTTCCAATTGCAAAGTTATCGGATCGAGTGGGACTCGAACCCACGACCTCTCGCTTGCCTGGCGATTGCTCTAACCACTAAGCTACCGACCCCTTGTGATCACACTAGTTCGTAGCAGACGAGGGGAGCGGATAACCGCTCAAGTGAACCTGAATGCCTACGAATCAGTGGAATCTCATTGGATAGATGCTCAGAGGTGATTCAAGTTTCAGATTTTATTTTAGTAATTAAACCTAGCAAATTGTGGTTGTTTTGTAATATTTTACGTATGTGACGTTAGCACAATTTTCATTCTTATGTCCCTCTAATTTTTCAATTAAAGTCCCTCCCATAATTTCTTCCCCTAACTGAAACTTCGTTAAATGGAAGCAAATTCCGAACCCTTTTTTTCGAAATTCCATTAACTATGATTTTTTTCTTATACTGTTGGTAGCTTAATGGTATATTTATTGCTGTCATAGTTATTGCTGTCTGTCAATTATTTGTAGGTTATCATATTCTTTTGCATTTATTTATATTTGTAAATTCTCAGGCGTCAAGCGTCAGTTAGGAGCCTTTCCTTTTTTCTATATTATAAATGCTAATTTATACAAGCTTTAGTTTTAGTATCCAGTATTTATGTTTTAGTATCCAAGTTTTGCATTTTTACAGTTTATATTGTAGTAATTAAGCTTTTGTGGTTATTTTGTAAGCTTTTTACGTAGGCAAATTTAGCACAATTTTAATCCATTTTGTATCTCTTTAGTTATATATGTTTAAGTTGTTCCCTACAATTTTTCTCGTAACTGAAATTAAACTGATTGAAGAGATTTTTCTAGTCATCTGAAGTAAATTCCTAACCTGGGAAATAGAATTTTTTCTGTTATTTTCTATGATGCTATTTTTCACATTCTGCTATATGTAACTTGATAGCATAGTCGACCTCCCCTGACCTTTCGTAGAAGCCATAAAATTGGAATTTTTCTTTCATCGAATCGAATATGTGTTGTCCAAGAGCGAATTCATCACTAACTCTCCTAGAATCGATTTAAATAAGTACTCCCTTAGGAAATAAGTACTCCCCCGTGACAAAGGTATTCCATTTTTCTGAGACGGAGAGTATTGTTTTACTAGGAAGAAAGTACTCCCTTGAAAAGATCTAATGAAGCTATTACCAAGCTCTAAATGTTATCAAAGTCGGTTAAAAAGTGCTTATTTAGGAGCAGAAAGTTTCGCGTTTTTAGGTTTTTTCGCGAAAGTTTATTCCTCAGAATTTATTTTAGTGAAAAAACGCAAAAGTTTTTCCCTCGAAATTAAAGAATTTTTTCAAAACGCGAAAGTTTTTTCGGTTTCAAAAAATTTATTTTTGAATAAACAGATTTTAAGCCAATTAAAATTAGTTGAAGCATATTAAAGTACAATTTCTTATGTATTTTCTTTAATCATTCATCAATTATAATAACATTTGGTGTCTTCTTTTTCTTTCCCGAGTTGAAAATTTCCTTAATGCCACGATTTTCTTTCCCTTCTGCTGTTTTTATCTTTCTTTTTTTGGAAACTGCTTCCGGCGTTTTTACTATCGGTGGTAAAGTCAACACAACTTTAAGTAAGCTACCAAATGCCCTATCTTCCACAGGCTTAGTGTAAAGATCTTTTACTAAATCTAAATAACGGGTTGGCAGCTTTGACTGGAGGATGGTCGTTCGTGATGTGAAGGTGACACTTCACATTTGATCTCTAAACGTCCTTGTACCAGAGGTAAACGTCTATAATGGTCCAAAGTTGGTTTGGAGCTCATTGTAATACCGCGATCTAAAAGATATTCTGCTACTCTTGAAATTTCCTTTGGGAAATGCCCTACAATATCTCCATTTTCGGCCACTGTTTACACTGCACAACGGTCAAAGGGATTATCAGGCTCATGGAAGCAATCAAGCTGTTCGTTTTCTTTCGGTTCCCAATATCTTCGGTAGTAATGGTAACCTCTGACAGCAGCAACAAATTTGATAAGCTTGACAAGAGCTTGATAAGTCACAAAGCCTCAAAAGGTACTCACGAAAAACAAGCAGACCATACCTTTTGGGGGAACTGGATGATATGTTGAGGAAGTACCTTCTTAACTTGAGTAAAAAAGGAGGAGTGATAAACACTGCAGTAGCAAATGCCACTGCCAAAGCTTTGATGAGCAAGCACCCTTATGTTGATTGGAGCTGACTGATGTATGGAGGGTTTTTTTTATAAGAGTTTGACAATAAATTCGGCAGGGACTTCCTTTTCTGGCCGCTTGTCAGGAGGTGACCGTATTGAAGAGTTTGAGTTGCAGCGTGGGGATAAAATTCAAAGATACGGAAAGTGGCGAAGACACTGACTCTGAATGGGAGGTGGAAGAAGCGTGATTGCTTAATAATATTTTGTTTTTGCAACATTTTATTTTGTTGTAGTTTCAAAAAAGAGAAAACATTTTTTTCAATATAATGACAATTCCAGAAAGTATTTTCTCCCCATAAAAAACTTTCTTTGGTTTCCGCGAAAGATTTTTCCACGAAATACAGTAGAACCTCCAATTAGCGGACACTCTAAAAGGCGGACACCTCTGATTAGCGGGCAAAATATTTTTTCCCGGCCATTTTCTAGTCAAATCCTTATAAAAAAGTCTCCAAAAGGCGGACACTCAATTAGCGGACACCTCCATTTAGCGGACAAAATATTTTGAACGGAATGGTCAAAAACCTATTTTTTTCCCTCCAATTAGCGGACATCGAGGGTAAAACTGGTTTCAGACATGAATATACAAGTAATGAGTGTTTTTAAACCATCTATTTCAAACATTTTTTGTTTTGTTTTGAATTCGTACCAAAATGATGATGATGAAAAAGTTTTGGATGAAGAGTTTAAAGCCTTGTTTGATGAACTTGCTGATTCATCAATGACAAAAGAGGAATATATCGATTTTGATATCGAAGTGTGACTTCATACCCCCAGATAAATTCCGATGAAGTTGACTGGAAAGTAAGCTCCGTGAATAAATGTGTTAGCGAGTATTTAAATAAAGAGTCTGGAAATGAAGAAAACCCAGAATCTGACCCAGAAATCAAAGATGAAGTTCAAGAAATTGAACCGGAGGAAATTACACCACACGATGCCCTGATTTTCATTGACAAGTTGATTAATTTAAAAGAACTTAATGATAATGAAAGGTCTACTCTATTTCGCTAAAAGACAGACTTGAGGTTGTCAGAATTAACAACAAAAAACAAAAAGCTCATAACGCTTTCTTTTTGTTTTCTGATGTTGATTTTGTTATTTTTAGTATTTTTTGACTTTTCTTGTACGATTCACAAAAAGTAGTTTGTTGTGTTTAAATAATTTTTCTCGTGTCCTTTCATGTTCATGTGTCTTTAGGAAAATGCCTAAGACCGCAATTTTATGTTTGCGACACCCTAGTACGGTTTAATTATGAGATTTGAGCCCGAAATTCAAAACCCTCCAAAAGGCGGACACCTCTAATTAGCGGACACTGATCCGTTTCCCCGATGGTGTCCGCTAATTAGAGGTTCCACTGTATCTCCCAAAGGCCACGATTCTCGTTCTGCCAGTGAAACTTTCTGCTCCTAAAGTAACAAAGAACCAAAAACGGGAAGATAGAAAAGATGGTAAGCTTAACCATAAATGCTTAGATCCTTGCACCATTCATAAGGTGCACGATAAAAACTGTTCGTTGGTCAATGAAACAGGAAAAAAACGAAAACGAAAATACAATATTTCTTCTGCTGAAAAAGTACCTGCAACCAGCAGATACCAATTCAGATATTCCTGTTGATACTTCTACTCCAGAAGATCCCCATGCTTATCCACCTGCTGATTCCCCTACTTTAGAAGATCCACAAAGCGCCTAAAATTCAAAAATGACGTTATTGAGAGTATTGCATATCCTATGCTTCTGTGTTTCTAACGCTTCTTTTTCTCTCATATGTGGAACTGACTCTCCCCCTCTCTCATTTGCAG
This sequence comes from Turritopsis dohrnii, assembly GCA_027922465.2. Lineage (NCBI taxonomy): Eukaryota > Metazoa > Cnidaria > Hydrozoa > Anthoathecata > Oceaniidae > Turritopsis > Turritopsis dohrnii. The sequence goes on along the minus strand of BQMF02000074.1, from coordinate 794,713 downwards.
TGGTTTAAAATACTATAACCAAGTTAAGCAACCCCAAACTTAAGGCGCTTTGTCAAATCACGGTAGTGTTAATACAGTCCCTAAATTCCATCATTTATTAATCACAATCGAAATACTAAACATTTCATCCTTTCTAATTATTCTTCATTTGTTCCAGTTTTTCCAAAATCTTTCCTGCGATTTGGCAAATGCATCCATTTCTAATGATACTCGACGGGGAGTACTTATTTCCTGAGGGAGTACTTTTTTCCTGCTAGTAAATAAGTACTGGGGAGTACTTATTTACTAGGAAATAATTACTGTGAAGTACTTTTACTGAGACACCGAAGTTTTTGAGTCGAATTTCTTCTTGCGCTGAGGTCAAACCTTTGATGTTTATATTTTCCAAGGGCAAAGCTTCAGAATCAAACGCCCGAAATGCATTGGCAGTAAAAACAAACATAGTTCGTCTGCAGAGAATTATCAGGTTTATGTTCTTTATAAATCCTGCACTGTTTTTACGATTTTCTATTTATAAAGTTACACAATGGGAATTAAACATGAATCAAAGCGATAAAATTGTGTAAATTGTGTAGGAATAAATCCCAATATAAGCTAGCTCTACTACCAGTTAATTCAATGAAGTATATACTTTTGAATATAAATCGTTAAAATATTGCCAGTAAATGTCGCAATCGCCAGTAAATGTCGCAAACGCCAGTAAATGTCGCAAAATTGCCAGTAAGTGTCGCAATTCAACAGTAAGTGTCGCAAAATCGCCAGTAAGTGTCGCAACTATAATTTTCATTCGTTTTAATTTTTTTAACAGTAAATGTCGTAATGATTTTCAAAATCAACAGCAAATGTCGCAAACTTACACAAAGTGATTTTTGATCATATAATGTGTAGGGTATGAAAAGGAAAGACTTGTTGCTTAAATCAATCGGTCAGGACTCACTTTGGGGAAATCATGAAGCATGGAGTAACTAGTAGCAGCTATTAGCGAAAAAAAAGTAAAAGGAACTTGCTATGTGAAACAAATATTGAAAATTATAGCTGTCTTTTTTTATATGTTTCAATCTCTGTGACATGTCGTGTAGGTTCATCAGAGCACTGTTCGATGAGTAGAACGACATATTGATCAGAATAATCAGTGTCGAGTTCAAAACAAGGATGATGTTGGTTAGAAATCGAAATTAAAAAGTTGCGACATTTGCTGTTGATTTTTAATTTTTTTGCGACATTTACTGTTGCGACAATTACTGGCGATTTTGCGACACTTACTGTTGAATTGCGACACTTACTGGCAATTTTGCGACATTTACTGGCGTTTGCGACGTTTACTGGCGATTGCGACATTTACTGGCAGTACAACAAGAACCACATAAATTTGGAAAAGCTCAACGTGTTGTGTTTTTTGTTGTTGATAAGGTGTCCAGTAGTTTGCTCTGCTATTGTGCTGGTAATTTTTGTTTTGTTTTTACTATATATTTGGTTAACTTCATCCCAAACAAAACGACTAAGAAGATTATTCTATTACTCTATTCAAAATTATTATTATGAACAGAACATTTTGAACCTAAAAAAATCATAAAATTTTCCAAACGGGCCAGGTCTACTACCTTTTAACTATGCCTGTATTAACAAATAAGAGAGAGACGACTAGGGTACAGATAGGTTTTGTTGGTTTTGGGGGGTTACCAACTCAGATAGTATGGTTATGGATATGTCTGAATCTGGAAAGATTTTTGTTTCCAAAACTCTTCTTGAGATGCTTTAATTCTAAGAACTCTATTTGGCGAAGGTTTATCATTAAAACCATATTTGGAGAAGTGTGTGTTATGTTCAAACATTGCAATTATTAGGAATTGAGTTTGTGTTAAATCGACATCGACAATTGACATTCCTTTCTGGAAACGTCAGTAGAAGGCTGTTTTGGGTTGATAGTATGCAGTAAGTTGAAGGTGTGATTATGTGTAGATGAATCTGCATACAATGTCAATTATACATGATGAGGATGAACCTTTCGCAAAGAGAAAGAAATGTGACAAGAGCCTTAAGGCACATTAAATTATACTTTCCTGTTTACAAATGGTTATTCGTTCGATATTTCTCATATGTAAAACAATAGCAAACGGCCCTTCAACAGTTATTTAGCAGTAACTGTTGGTAATATTGAAAAGAAACTTTTTGCACCAAGTGGGGTCATTAGTTCAGTTCTGTTCACCTAACAGTCTGTATGCTGAGGTTTCTCTGTAATTTATTTACCAAACAATTTTACAATATAGCGGAAATTCTGTTATCTCATCAAACCTAAGCTTTCACTTATTGACCACTCTAGAAAACATTCCACATTTCATGGGCAATCCACCATATTGTGCTAATTTTCAGTCACCAAACCAGTAATCAAAATTTGGTTCAAGGGTATAATATTGTATTCAAACACGGTTATACATACAAATGTTTGTAATGTATTCGTCTTTATGATTTCGTAAGGTATAATGTTAGTCAATTCAGAAACTATCCCGTTTCGGCCAATAGTAACGTTTGTGATATTTCTGTTGATGTAGAGGTCACTTTAACGGTCACTCATCGTAACTTCGTTTTGGTTATTGTAACTTCGCGATGTTCACCAAACTTGCTGAGGGTTTTCGGTTTTCGTACATAGATTTGGTATAGACTGTTTAAAGGCTATTAATCGCCAACACACTGGCGACGATCGCATCTAGTGTCTCAAGTGCGACCGGCTCTATTTGATTGGGAGGTAGTAAAAAACCGAATTGACCGCGATCTCTTAATTCGACGGTGTACGAAAATACTGTTCCCAATTTGTCGTGAACATAATCTGCCGAAACACCATTTGCGAAACCTGCATAAAAACAAACACGCATTTGTCGATCTTCTGAAGTAAGCTTAAATACATTATAGTGACTTTTTATACATTTTTTAGTCTGACAGGATGCTAACCTATCACATCACTGATGCCAAATGGCCTAGTTATTAACTATTCTGGAAAACATATACACTTTGTCAAAGAATTTTTCTTAACAGTGGCGCAATCTAAACTGGAATCTACTTACCAATTAGAAACGGAGCTGGCGCAAAGGCGTAATCTGTATTGAAACGCCTTCTTACTTCCGCAGCAAATACTTTCGCCAAATTTTCCTATTCATAAGAGAAACAAAAAGAGTATACACCAATTTCGCTTTGTAATTCACGCCCTTCTTTTAACAGCCTTTCTATCCCTCTGAATTTGATGCTCTCTTAAAAATTAAAAAAATGAATTTAAAAATAATTAAGTGCAAGACACGCTATGAAAACAAGTTGTTCCCCAGCTTTCGTCCGTTCGGAAATTCTGTGCTTTCGGAAAAACAAAAATAGATTGACAAATATTTACCTGCGTCCTGAAATTCGGGTTGAGGGTGGTCGTATATGAATTTGGAATAAGAAGCAGCTGCAGAAACGAATGTAAAGAAAAGTACGCCTTCAATCTTGGCTTAACCGATCGTAGGCATCGCGCGTACGTGCTAACGCATGGCTCAGATTCTACTGACACTCCACGGTATGTAATTGAACATGGATCCGTACTTGAAGCTGTGCCTGAACGAATGTAAAGTAAAAGTCAATGATAAAGAAAAAACAACGCAGCCTATCTGAGATCATTTGGCAAGTGAAGAAATCTTACGAGCATGTTGTTGCTGAATGAACTCTCGATAACTCAAACGCCTTAAAGCCAGACGAGCATTGTTCGAATTGCTTATGGTTTGAGTTATTGAGAGACGTCTGTGAAAGAGTATTAAAGGGAACAGTTCGAGTTGTGAAACATTATCGTGTTTTCAAGTTATCAAATTATCGTGTTTTCAAGTTATTGGGGTGAAATTATATTGCTTGTTCGAAGTTAACATTCGTTGGAGAATACAAGAAGAGAATGGCTTCATTAACTTAATTTACTGCATTTTCGATCTAGCAAAGCTGTGTGAGATTCCACAATAACGAAGCTGTATGAGATTCCACAGTAACGAAGCTGTGTGATATTCCACAGTAACGAAGCTGTGTGATATTCCACAGTAACGAAGCTTCGATTAGTTACAGTTACAGTTCAGATATTTTTTGTCATAAATGTCTTTGTGTGATGAAATTTTCCAACCAAAATTTCCAAATTTGAAAAAAAGGCTACCCACCATTCCACCTTGAATCCCAATTTCTATTCGGATCAGCGCCAATACACTCCGGGCCATTAAAGTTCGTTCTGGTCTTGCGCCACAGGCGGGCGTCTGTGAATGTATACTCGTAACCATCGGGATTAAAGACAGGTACGAAGTAGATGACGTGTTCTTTCAGCAACTTTGTTATGTTCGCGTCGCCCTTCTTGTTTTCTTCAAGCAACTGTAACAACAATGAAATCAATTTTAGATTTACAATTAATCTGAAGCGATAGACCTTTTCATAAATTACGTCATTACAAGCATGGCCTCGTTTCTAAGTTTATGGATTATTACGTGGTTAACCTTAATAAGAAAATTTCGTGAAAAATGTTTCCCTGAGGTGTTGTTTCTCCCTTTAAACAGCGCAAACGTTATATTCAGTTTGAAAACGAGGCGTTGCTCGTTGTGACGTAATTAATGAAAAGGTCTATAATGAAAATGAGCATGATCTTTATTTTTAAATATTCTTTTCACTTCAAATAAAATGTTTGGATGTCTTAATCCAATTTTAACTCCCGGAAAACATCTCAACTGCGTTTTCGATTCAGATGACCTTTTTCCTTCTTTCCTGAAAAGACTAGATGTTTTAACATACTCTTCCAATCATGAAGATTCCAGCAGCGGGTGAAATCCATTCACGCCCATGCGCCCCAGCCTCAATCCAAATAATTGGTTTGTGTCGCATACGACGAATGTTTTTCGTAACTATAACGACCTTTAAAGGGCGGCCTTCGTGTGAATGACCTACAGTACATGTGCGAATGTTGTACGGAAACTTGTGTCGTAGCCTAAACAGCTCCGCAACAATCTAGAGGAAAACAGAGAAACGATAAAAATGTGGCTTTGACCGCTAAAATTGAAACTTTTTAATTAAGGTATTTTCTTGTTTGTTGAAACCCTAACCCTAACCCTAACCGGTCTCAATTTTTCCTTCCAGAATACCTAATTTTTACTTGTGAAAACTTGTGAAGCCGCAATCAAGCATCTATGAAACCTGTATTGTAATATACCGTTAATTGATTACGTCACTTTCGATCTTTACAAGCATTCACTGCTTCGTTTCAAAGTTGAGTAATATTTGTTAATCACAGTGGGGAAAATCTTCAAAAAATCACTGCGATGAAGAACATTTTTATTGAAATAATGCATATATATACATAGAAATGAACTCCTTCGTAGTGATTTCAACAAATTTCATTTCGGAGAAAGTTTATTCTTGTCATAACATACTTACATCGTCATATCTATTGTAACGGGTGTAGTTAAGAGCTGACGAGAAGTCGTCATCCCAAAACATGTCGTCGTCGACCCCCTCGTCGTCATTCTCGTTTCCGCCATTTTCTTCAATGTGTTGATCAATGGCGTTCTTAAGATCATTTATACTCACTTCAAAATCTATGTTTTGTTCTTGGCAAAATCGTTTTGTTTCCGTGTAGTCCTTTTGCGATATCCGTACGCCACATGGCTTGTTGACTTGGACTGTCGGATACCAAACGTCAAACTGAAACAAAACGACAATTTCAAAATAACGCGTCACCAGTAAGTGAGCAAGTGAGTAAGTAGCCGGAAGTTTGTAGAACAGAGGTCGCTGTAATCACGCTTGAAGGTACTAACCACTGCCTCATCGCTGCGTGATGATTGGGAAAAGCTTTCCAATCTCTCATTTCTAATCCCTAACAGGACAAGTATATTGTCAAGGAAATGACGCAAATTATATTAAAGAACAGAGAATAGTCGAAATCTTTAAACGATGCCTGATACAAAAATGGTGTAAGCAAACATCGAGAAAATAATGAACATTTAACGTTATCAATTTAACGTTATGGCTACTACTCAACTCTGATTACTTCGATAATTCAAACGTTCATTAACAATCCCCTTGAACTTATTGCTATTCCCTGTGTCTACTTACATTATGTTGTCGAAAGTAGCGATTCATTGCGTCCATGCTTTGTTGTGTGTGTGGTGTCATTTTAACCAATCGATCTCTAGAACATAAACAAATGGATAGCATATTGAATGAGAATCTGAAAGTGGAAATTACCCTTGCCAGTTGCAAAATATGTAAATATGCTGATACAGGCGGTGCGGCATTATTTTCTAATGTGACATTATTTCCTCTTTAGAGGGTATTACTCTCTCCTTGAATAGCAAAAAGAGATTTCTGCGTAAGTAAGAAAGCCATTTAAGCCGTCGGTATAAAATAACGACATATATTGAAACTACAGTGCGGCATTATTTTCTAATACGACAATATTTTCTATTGCAGGTCTTCATTTTTAACGACTGACGATTCCAGTCACACGGGTTGTATCATGCTATGTTAATTAACAGTGAGAGTATATCTCACTACCGAAGTCCTTAGGGTGTTTTCCAACCCACGACAATCCAGACGTGAGTTCTACGCCTTACCCTCTACGCCACGGCGCCCCAAATTATGGAGAGTCCCGGCATACGATATTTGTTACATTATCAACATCAGCATCATATAATTACGGTGTATTGATTGATATTTTCTCAAACATTGATTTTGGTTGCGTTAAAATGTTGAATATTAGAAAGAGTGATTCAACTTGCTGTTTTAATTGCAGCCATCTTCCTCTACTAGAGTGATTGTTTTAAGTGTTATTACATTGCGGTTCCGATCGCTATTAAACGTAAATTGCGGATAATGTTAGACCAGCATGTGAAACCTTGAATTTTGGTCTTGACGATGGGAACTGTGAAGGCAGTACCTAAAGCTTGGTTTCCAATAACATTATTTTTGTTGCGCAACCGTTTTGCAGCATTTTGTTGTGCAACATAGTGTAGGAAATTGTTGCAGAGATAGGTTTTTTTCTATCTCTGCAACAGGTGTTGTACAACATATATTTTGTTGCACAACATTCAGCCTGTGTGCAAAAGTTCTGAAAAACGGTTGTGCAACAAAATTAAAATTATTATTTTATTGGAAACCAAGCTTAAGAGGATTGATTACTCGTTCCTAGCCTTCTTACAGACTGTTTTGGTTGATGCTTGAATTGATTGAGCACGGGTATCGCAATTTATATTCTATTTTGTGACGATTATTACGTCACAATTCATGACACCACCATCATTGCGCCCGTGTTTGTTTCTTAAAGCTCCAGTTACTAAGAATATCCTATTTTTATCAGAACTGTCAACTAATGGACTAAAGAAAAAGTTGAAACTATTAAAAATAAACGAAACATGATTTCAACCAATCACTATTATGAGCGGTGCAATATTTGTGGTGATATGTTGTCATAGGAACAAAGTATGCGTTTTATGTTATTGCGAAATAGCGAAACCAGTAAAGTGGAGTGATCTTCAAATCGTTAAATTTTCTCATGGAAATGTTTGGCTACAGTTTTGAGAAAGAATATAATACTCCGTTCGTAACATTAGCGCTGCTCCAAATTTACTGACCACCCATTTTATCTTGACCCTGGTTGCCGTGACTACAGTTAAAAAGGTGCTGATGAACTATGTCATGATTTACAAAAGCATTTCTGAGATACTTTACAAAGTGATTAAGACAATCAATATATTGATTTAATTTCAAGGGTTTCCATACATTCATGGGGTTTCAATATGTCATTATTTTTACTCTTATAAATTTCCTGTTTACTCCCGCTTTGCCCAAGCGACGAAGCGTCTAAGGTTGAAAACGCGGATGTACTGTGTGGTCATTCTCATTAAGGAAATGTTTGGAAAGATGACAAGGATGTCAGCTAACCTCAACATGCAAAAAGAGGCTTTTATCATAGTACGATTAAAAACAAAATGAAAAATTGTCGGATGTAATGACACAGCGTATTTTTGTATTTTTTCCGTTGTCGAGCCACTGCATGGGGGTGTTTTTGTCTCCAATAGGGCATTAGAAAAAAGCGGAGAAGAAATCACATCGATCAAAAAATATAAAGAAAAAAATTCTTTTTTTAATAATTGGTTCTTTGGTCTCAAAAAATCCTCGTGAAACTAATAAAAAATGACGCTTTGCAATTTCTGAGAAAATCAAAGACGTTGGAGAAACGACGTCGTAAATATCATTCTCCTCCTCTTTGTCCTTCCCATCTGTTGTTGTTACTTTACAAAAGTGCCTCGACTTAAGCGTTCGAAAATGCATAGGAAAACGTAATGCTTATCCAATCAAAAGATCTTTTGTCAACGTAGTTTCAAAAAAATTAAAAATCGTTTCGAAAAAATTATCCCGACTGGTTCATCTTTCCCAAAAGGAAGAGAAAATCATTTACAAAGCAAAAAAATGTGAATTATTCTCACCCGCGATATTGTTCGTTCGTTGCCAATATCACATCAATTTGAAAACCCACCAAAGCAAAAACAACCAGTACCAAACTATAACTTAAACACTTCATGATGGCAGCTCTACAGCGTGATGCTTCTTCTGTCGTAGGCAATGTGGACTGAATTGCATTACCCTTTCGCAAGTTCTTTTCAGTCTTTGTCAGTATTCATTAAATCAAGTAATTAGTTGGTGGTTTAAAAATAAACATTCGTCATCGATCGATGTAAATCATGTCGAGAGACAGTTGAAGGTCTTTTTCAAACGATCAAACTGCTAAAATACCGAAATGTTACAAAAAAGGACTGGTTACAAAGTTTACCTGAAACTTAAAAAGTTTGACAGTTCATAAATGATAGTATATGCGATTAGGCTTTTAATTTTTATTTATTTGTTTTTTATTTACGAATGTTTACCCAGGATAGCCTCTTCAGTTCCGTAAGGTACTGTTATCAATGAGGGTCCTGCGAAGGAGGTCCTAGAGCATTTAAAGCCCCCATTTGGGCTACGGAAGCTGTAATGACAGGAACCGCTCAACTAGACAACCACCCTAGACACCATTCCTACTCTCTTGCTGAGTGCCAAGCAGAGAGGATTGATTCACACTGTTATAGTCGCTGGCATGACTCGGTCGGGGATTGAACCCACGACCTCCCGAACAGGAAGCGCGCACTCTACCACAAGGCTACCAGTCAATAGAATTGACAATCTCGTTACCAGGGATTTTTACTTTTTTCGATGATTTATTGATGTACTTCCTATTCGTTCGGCATGTTAAGAATGAGTGTACGTTTGGATAAGAGGCTGCAGGAGCTTGGGAATTGGGTTTGAGTTTGGCATTACAACCTACACTATTTACACTGGAAAAAAAGTCAATAAACAGTGGACATTTTTAACAACAACATAATGATTAATTGCTAAAATTTAAAATGCCGCAAAATCCTAGTTCTGGTTGATTAACATAATTATAAGCCACGTGTTTACCATACGTTCAAACATCTTCATCGTTGAGGTTAAATGTTGGAAGACGCCATTACATTAACTGAAAGGGTTGCTAAATCGTGATGGAGAGCCCTTTAAAAGGCTAATTTAGTGGTCATATATTTCATTTGTGGCATGGTTAAGTATTGATCGTCTTCTAGCAACTATTTTTAATTTCTCCGTTTATTAGTATGTGTTGACATGAAATTATTGGTCTAACGGATCAAGACATATTTAGTTACTCATACAGAAGCCACAAATTTCACACAAAATTGACCACAGTGGATATGAAATTGGCCTTCACGGGATATATTCAGATGAGTCCAAGTTTAAGTTATTTATAGTCACAAAAGCATTCCATTAAGGCAACCTGCGAGAATGCGGATTAAACATATTAAGCAACCATAAATTAGACTCATTTATCATTTAAGCATTACATTTTCGACATGACTTTTTGTACTTTTGTGGTGATTAATTTTCTTGAAATTCACAAAATATCCAGAAATCTATGTAATATAGTAAAATTATCTATGTTCTCAGCGAATTTTTGAGATCAATAGCATAACTGTTGGAGAGCTTCCAAGTCGTGAAAAAATGACCTTATTTCTTTCATTTCCTTAAAATTACATGGTCAATGTCTGATAAATAAACATCTGCAAAGTGTAGGGCATAAAATTATCAATATTAAGTTATGAAAATATTATATACTAGTAACCCAGGTAAAAATTTTTACTGTGTCAAATTCGCCTTTCCCGTGTGTGAACCCCGTGACGAAAATTTCAATATGGGAATTGGAAACAGAAAATCATCGTGGTCATAAAAAAACGGATGTCACGGCACCTGTTACTATATAATAAGCGTAAAAAACTGCATGGCCTAACGAAGAATATGACCACGATTAAGAAGATTTTGATCATAAAATTCAGCAAAATTTATCACTCTCTAAAATAAAAGTGTATTACCTTGTGTGTTGAGTGCTTTGAGAAAGTCTAGGGTACAATTTAGTCATTATAAACGTTTTATATTTTCAAGACGTTCATCAATTAATATTACACTCGCATATAAGGCCATTTTAGCTGGTTGAGGCCTTATAAGGTTTAAACATAGTTTACGAAAAGCTTGTGCTTTTTATACATTACTAGCCGCCAAGGCGGCGTCGTTCGCCGCCCATGTTCAGCATGCGTTGACTTCACAAAAAATAAAATCAAGGAATTGGCAATGATAAGTGTACCCATGTTGTAGTAGAGCTTGAAAAACTGATCAAAAAAATGTATGGGATCGTTTTGCTACGACCAACCGTTACGGAGATATCATCGTTCAAAGATTTTGATGACGTCACAGACTCGTCCCCAAAAAATTTAGATCCAAATTTTTCGTCACCCCATCGCCCGTATCGCGGACCCCAAAAAACGTCAGTTATCCCTATTGGTTACCGAGATAATTTTCCCCAAACGTCACGTTTGATTTGGGTCCCAATGCAATGGTTTCAGATTGACGTTCGCCGCGCACAAGAAGAGAAATAATTTATGTGTGATTTTACATTGCTGACTTCCCGATTTCTTTCGCAGTTCATATCTACCATTTTGCGTGACAGACAAACAAACAGACAGACAGACAGAGAATCGGCTATTAATATATAGATTGAAACAAGAGTTAAGGTAAAATTGTTTCGATTAACAGCACAAAAAAACACTAAGCATATACGGCTTCTGTTTGAACAAGCAAGAGATTTTAACTGCTTTGATTGAGTTGTTTGCTTCATATACCTTATCGGGGAATAATTTCGTCATTTTGCAAAATTTTACATATACTTTCTTATAAATTTAACTTTTTCAAAATTTTTGTCGGGGAAAATTTTTGTCACGGATCACTTTTCCCCGACGAAATTATCCCCGATAAGGTAACAGCTACAGCAAATTATGATTACGTGATAACATAGCCAATCAGAAGCTGCCAAACAAAATATGACCAGTAGTACTCACATGATAGTATATATATCGAATTGAACTGAATAGGAGCGTAATACGGAAAGTAACGAATTCATGTAAACAATGCACGAAATCGTTCATAACTTGGAGTAGTAGTAGGAGGAGGAGAAGGAGGAAAAACACGGGTATTTTAAAGACTTTACTCTACCACAGGTGTCCTAAAGTGAATAAATGTATCATATATCTTCAATGTGACACTATCTTTCAATCATGACTGGAACAGATCTGTTGCAGTCATCAATTTACATGGCTTAAAAATGAACATGCAGCCATGGTTATTGGATATATCCGCTACTTCATTAATGACAGGAAGCGCCCTATAGGCCTCAGGCAGTTATACTTGCAATTAGCGTGTCGTTTTACAACACATGTAAAATATTATAGTGGAGCGGATGATTCATTATCTGTTGATTGGTCATTCCTGACAATCTTCAGAGATTTTTCAAATGACGAATTTATGTGTACGTGAGTTGTTTTTAACAGTCTTTGAAAAACTTAGACCATGAATTTTTCTTGAGAAGTTTTTTTCTTAATATATGACATACTACGCTTGCTATAAGTCTTCTCTAGGATATCTGAAATTCTCAAGACCTTCCAATTCAGTAAAATAACCGAATTCAAGACCTTCCAATTCAGTAAAATAACCGAATTCTGAAAACCGAAATTTGTTGTGAGCAAAAAATCCTAGTTTCTCATAGAAAATGTTGTTACTATAAGCATCTCATAAGGACAGTATGGGTGTTCTTAGAAACTCTATAATAACCAATCAACTAAGACAGTCTAGCGCCCTTCCAACACCCTGCCAATCTTCTTCCACCCCTTCCACTCACCACTCTCACCAATAATAATGAAATTTAAAAGTATTTATAATAATTTTTCGCTTTGCTGTCAAAGAGATTAACCGGTGTCACTTCCTACCCAGTGGCCAAAATTGTCAAATCTAGTGCGATGAAGAGCATTTTTATGGGAATAGTGTTTATAGTTCTATAGAAATGCACTCCTTCGCATTGATTTTCAACACATTTGCCACAGCGAAAGTAAATACATTTTTTTTTGACAAAATGTACAAAATAATAGTTTTGCATAAAATTTCATGAAATATTGTGTATTGCATATATATGACATACGGCATATGTTTGTAAACATATCGATTAAAAACAACTTTAATCTTTTTTATGCGTCTTTTAAGAATGTTGATGTTTTCATTAATGTCAAATCTGAAAGTGATTACGCCTGCTATTATGATGTGCAGTTACGCTTGTCAATTTCATAGTGTCAACGATAAAAAAAAATTATAACAAGGAATATTCTAAATGTCATGTTGACCCAATTACTACAGTATTAGCGGGATTCGGAAAAATCATGAAACTATTTTTCTATAGATTTGTAGGGAATTGTATACAACTTAGTAAAGTCATTAGAAACTTCTCATAAACACTTGAAATAAGCGTGCAAAGTAATAGTTCCAGGGGAGGAATCATCCGGGGTGGGGGGCAATTTTCCAGGGGGGGGGGGGGGGGGGGGGGGGGGGGGGGGGGAATTGTCCTGACACCCAAAGTAATGATGTTTCTTTTGATACAACAAAAGGCTTTAAATCTCTGGAGTACCGTTTTAGTAGAACAGTTTCAAAAGAATTCTCACAAGTAATTGATTTTTTTCGTGTAACAGGCTCGTTGAGTGTACGAATCTCCCTAATGAGTCTGAAAAACTGTTACGCAAAATTCAAATTAAATTTAAAACTAAAATAACTAGATCATCATAATAATTTTTACATCATAAGGCAGGAAATTTAGCCAGCTTTCCAACGATTTAAGAAAATTGAAAACATTTCTGGATTGTCTTACAGATCAGGGCCGTGGACACGGTTTTTAAAATTAAAGGCACCTAGATTGGCTAAAGCAACCCTTTCATTTCGTTATTAAAGTTAAAAGTTCGTTTTGAATGTCTTGATGAATGAATGCGATATCTGCTGAATACACTCCATTTACGACTTATCTACCTGTTGGTTCATGATAGATAATGGTTCTTCATAATGAAGGAACAATAAGCTGTAACGTTGCAGCTGCCTTATGGCATGTTCTCTTTTGGTGGTTCTTAGGGGGTGGTTACACGTACGATTTCACTTCGGCAACCCGAAGTGAAGTGAAGTGAACTCACTTTGGTCTCCTCAGAAACTCCATATGTTGTTTACACGTTCTAGGTGAAGTGAAAATTCACGCCGGTCTAATTTCACTTCTGTCAAAAAGACAGAAGTGAAATCTCACGCCGGCGTGAAAAACACGTGTATCCCAAAATGTTTGTGCATAAACCGAAGTGAAAAGTAATCTTGCAACTTGATGTATGTTTTATGAAAAGAAAAATGTACAGAAAATGATGATATCGTGCTTTTAAAGAGAAAGTCAATTTCGCAATCCCTTTGGAAAGTGTTGGAAATGTCTGACATTACAAAATTGTAAGCAATTTCTTATTTTTTTCCCAAATATAAACCATTTTTAACTTCGTTATTATTTGGAAACTAGGAGCATTATTGCTTCATTTTGAAGATGACGAAGATGACTTTGGTGCTGGACGATCTTAAAGGCTATAACTGCTTGAAGATGTAATAACAGCAAAGCGTTGGTTAATCAAAAGAATTAACTGCTTACGCCCGTTCATTTTTTTTCTTTGTTTTTTGAAAAACAGAAAATAAAGTTGAGACAAATCTTTTATGTTTATCATGCTGCAAGTTGCAAAATGGACTTTTGACCCGAAGTGAAAGCGAATTGTATTATACCCGAAGTGAAGTGAACTGAAACACACGTATAACCTAAAAAAATTTCAAATCGGCGTGAAATTTCACGCCGGTTTGACTTTCACTTCGGATACGTGTAACCCACTCCTTAAAACTTACGAGAGCGTTTTTCTAATAATTAAAGCCAGTTGAGGGGTACGCTGCTTCTTTATTTCTTTCAGCTGGCAGTTTGGGATAAGTTTTCATGCAATTAAAACAGAATACACGTTTTTTTTTTTATAAGGAACCTTTGTGGTGGGGCTGAGGCTGAAGTTCCTTATTTTTTTAAAGAGTTGAGCCTCACAGTTCCTTAATTAGTTCCTTATTTTTTAAGCTATCTTTTTTACCAAAAATTCTTTGTTTTTACACAGAAAATGTATAGACACTAATTTGATTTAATTCCTTGCAACTGACCATTGATAATTTGCGTTGTACATAATTTATAAACTTGCAAACTACTTCAGTTTGCAGCCTTTTTGGTATAGATTTTCTTGTGTTTAGTTTTTATTAGTTTTATTGATATAAAAAAGAAAGTTCTTTAGTGTTTCTTATATTTGAACTCTTATTTCAGCCTGGTTAGTTCCTTTAGAATTCCTTATTTTTAGAGACTTTTTCAGCCTCAAGTTCCTTATAAAGGTGTTCCTTATAAAAAAAAAAACGTGTACACGATCTTGACCGATGTCATAACGCATCAATGGGTATTTCTTAAACCAGTCATATTGGTAGGAACGAAATCCATCTCCAATCTGAGTTTTACATAACATAAACCTTTTTGATGCATGAAACGGCTTTTCAGGAAAGAAGAACCAGCCGAAGCAACATTCGAACTTTCTTGACTATTTACAACACCACCATAATTTATTTTAGTGTTTACAGCATCTGCAGATTTTTTAAAGAACGACAAAATTGACTTTGACTTTGAAGAGGATATGATAACTTAGAGAGATACTTTTGTTTGCTTCGTGTTGTTTCAAAAGCGTGTTATTTTTCGCCTATTTTCTAATATAAAATATCTCGACAAAATCTTTTATTTACATAAAAATAAAACTCCACTGCCAATCGTTATGCGATGGCATAGTTACTCGGAATAAACCCTGGTTAGGAAACTCGCGCCACTATCGTTCAATGTTTTGATCCGCATTATTTATGATCATGTGATATTAACGGTGCACACAGAAAAGAAAATGGTTCCCATACACATTAAACAAACATGCCAGGAGTGAATTGTTCTGTGTTTGGTTGTGGGAGCTGCAGAAGAACAAAAGGAATTGGTGTTTTTAAATTACCTGCAGCTAAGAACGAAGAATACAAAAAATGGAGAGAGGCATGGTTGTCTGTAATTACAAAGACACGAACTGTGGATAAAGCCTTCAAGAAGCAAATTGAAAATGATTCTGTTTATATATACCTGCGAAAAACATTTTTTGGCAAAAGATATAGAGTCATGTAGGTATTTCAGATTAATTAGAATGTATATTGCTTTGCTTATAAATTTCACATTATATATACATAAGGTGAAAGTAAACAAATGCAGTCATTATTGTTAAGCAGTTGACCCACTTTTCCCAGTATACTGTATGTAGTTTTACATTTAGTTTATTCAGAGAAAATGGTGAAAAAGAAACCAGTTTTTGGAGCATTGCCTTCTTTGAACATGTATGAGAAAAGTATTACCACAAAGCCTAGACCTAACAGACCATACAGAAGTATTGTTAATGATGAACTTCATGTTGATGCTGTCAAGGAATCACTTGTATATGTTGATTTTGGAGAATTTTGTACTAGAGTTCAGAAATTGAAAACACTACAGGCATGGAAATTAACTAGATTAGAAGATAGAATTTTAATTCAATTGTATTCTTCTGATTCTTTGAGTTTGCCACAGTTTGAAGTAGTTGTAGATGATAGTATGGGATTTACAATTTCAATGTTTGCTTGGTTTCTTCCTGAAACTCACATTCTGTACCGAAAGTATAAACAATCAATTCGGAATGTCAATATCATTGATTTATCACAAATTACAAGTCACACTGTCTGCAAGGGAATTAAATATACCAACAGTAGTAATAAAAATATCATTAGACATTCAGTACCTAGAGTGCATGACCCACTTTTAGATGAAAATGTACCATTTAGTTGTTTGGAAATGTACAGACACTCAGACTGTGAAATATTACTTGGTGAAATAGACGTTTGTGAATCGTGTCAAGGTATTAACAAATCGTATATGAAGATTTCATCTGCCAAGTCAAAGCGTGTACTGATACCAGCTAAACCAAAGGCTCCAGTATCTCAAACTTCAAGAGAGGCTGGGATTAGCTTTGCAAGAGAAAAGATTACACTGTAAGCAACTGCAGAAAAGAATCGATGAAATGACAGTTGAGTTACAAAATTCAAGCCTTTCAGTAGATCATCAAATGAGTGAAGATCTCATCAAGATTTTTAGTAATGCAGATAAGGCAAATATAACTGATTTCATGAATCTGTTTTGGCAACAACAGCAAAAGCTATTTTCATCTAATGCTAAAGGTGTGCGTTTTCATCCAATGATCATAAGGTTCTGTCTATCATTGGCTGCTAAGTCTCCTTCTTGTTATGAGGAACTAAGAAACAGTGGTGTCCTTGTTTTACCGAGTCAAAGAACACTTCGTGATTATCGAAATTTTGTCAAACCCAAACCAGGATTCAACAAAGCTGTCATTGATGAGCTGGTTAAATTGACTGAGTGTCTTACCTAGAATCACTTCTGATCACATTAACCTCACCCCCTACTCAGTCATGAGAGTGAATTTAGCAGCGCAGGTTTTGAGTACTACAATGGCTAAAGCATTAAACCATTATGGAGGAGATGATTCAGTGGAAACCGCAAGATATGTGACCGTCCAGGGGATTTTGATAACAAACGATAAAACGTTATATAGTTATAATAACGTTATTATTTTAAGTAATAACGTTACTTTATAACGTTATATCGTTATGCATAACGATATAACGTTATATCGTTGTTATAAAGTAACGTTACTGTAACGATAACGATAACGATATAACGTTACAACATAACGATAAAATGTTATACGGTTATGAAAACCTTTTCTTGTAGTTCTCACAAAAGTAATTATTATGAAATTTTTTTCAGATGTTTCAGCCTACAGCCACTTCCATATAAACTTAAGAAAAATGAGGACACTGCCTCTCCATTTCCGAAATAAACAATGAATTCGTACTCCGGTAAATTTAATATACCATGGGTTGTTTTTCAGGAATTGCCTTACAGTTCTAACTCTCTTTGTGGTAGCTGTGAAGGTGTGTTTTGAATTTCAGGGAACGATGTATTATCTTTTATTTCCAATGCTTACAAACAAAACACAAATAGTCCAAGGATAACTATATATAAAACCAAAACGTGATTTCAGCCAAAACATCAGAGAATTCAAATCGAATGTTTACATACATGAACAGAGTGTTTTCGAATGTTTTTAAAAAGAAGATGCAATGCAATGCAAATAAAAGATCTTCCTAATGTTTTCCTCATGGGTAGAATGAAGCCAAATTTAAATATTTAAGAAATTTCCCATTAAGAGTGTGTATGCGGCCCTCCAAGATCTTTTTTAATGCTATTGAAGTATAGGTCTTCAAAAGGTTTCACGAAGAAAATCTCTGCTGAAAACTTTCTCTAAGTGAAAATTAATCTTTTTGAAAATAAAACGTTTTCCCGAAGGGATTACAATAGCAATTCTGTCGAACAACTTAAAATAGCATTATAGCGGACGGTTTCTATTAGTTGTAGTTTTTTAAATACATATTGTATCTTTTAACTGTAAATGAATGAGAACCAGGTAATCAGTTCATGCAAATAGGCGAAAAGAAATAGATGTTATGTTAGTATGAAAGTAAAACACAACTTGAGAAAATTTTGAAAATAGAAAAATGAGTTTTGATTGAACAGAATGAACGTTTTTGGGGTTTATACTGTGATCAATACACAAAAAAGAACCTCCTGCATTTACTATGGTATCCACATCCTAAGTTGTTACATCTTTTACAAGCGATATTTTTTGTCGTGATTTAAAATAAGAAAAATTATTATTCAAAGAACGAAAAACTCTCCCATTACTTATTAGATTATTTATTCTTTGAAACATAAACGGCATAGTTTTAAAGTGCGATTGCTGTTGTTGCCTGTCGTGTGCTTTATAATAAACAGGAGACGAATTTATTTGTTGTTATAACTATAAAACGATAAAACGTTATAACGTTACTGATAGAAGAATATAACGTTACCAAAACGATATTATCGTTTCAGTGATAACGTTATAACGTTACTTGAGTATCGTATTAACGTTACATAAGAACGATAAATATCGTTATTTCTTTTGTTCTTTTTAACCATAAAACGTTATTTATATAACGTTTTATCGTTTGTTATCAAAATCCCCTGGACGGTCACATATTGTCAAATGATTGATAATTTTTTTGATTGCATGAATGTGCGGGGAATGAATGAACACATTCGAAAGCGTAAGCCCATGTTAGCCCCATTTTCATCATTGAATGATGAACGTTTTGAATGGTTACGCAATGTTTTCCTTAATTATCTTTATACTTGGAAGCAAAATATTGATAACCGTCCTGGTGATTTCACGTTGAATGATCAAAGTAAGATGTTCTTATCATGGCAAACCTTTGAAGGTTTCAAAATTACAACACATGCAATCATTGAAGTGATAAAATTCATGTTGAGTAATGGTGTGGAATTTGTCCTCACTGAGAGATTTTGCCAGGATCCAGTTGAGGAGTATTTTGGCAATCAGCGACAAATAGGCCGACGTTCAGATAATCCAGACTTACAGATGTTTGGATATAATGATAACTCAATTCGCATACAAAAAAGTATTTCGTGCAGCAGTGGTAATACAAGAGGAAGATATGATAAACGAAAAAGTTGGGTTGAGATTGATAATACAATATTACCAAAGCGTAAAGCTCGTTGAATAAAATATGAACAAAATCCATTACTGTATAATCTTTACTTTTACTTATACCTATTCCAGATAAACCAAACTTCTCAGAAATGAAAGATAAAAACATTGAAAAATGAGGAAAAATCCAAACAAATTTTGCAAGATTTTCACTGTAATATGTGGGTGATCTGAAATTGGTAAATAGATTATCACATTACATATCATTATCAAAATTTGTTATTTTTCTTCAACACATGAACGTTTAATGTTTTTCCTGAGAGCTTTGTCCTTTGCAGTTTGTTGTGTTCTTTTAAACTTTTGTACGATGTTTTTGGCATGTGTAAATGAGCGTATCCTGACAAATAAATTGATAACACTATAAAGTACATCTTTTGAGATATGTTTTGCTATTTCAACTTCAGATTTTGAGCATATATCTTCCCATTTCTTCTGAATAAAAGAATCATCAGTAATGCTTTTATAAATACTTCTGTAATCAATTACATGATCTATGAGAGAGGTTGTATTTTTACGGAAATAGTTTTCTGCCAAGTGCATTAGTTTTTGCAAATCTTCAGTTATAAACCAAAGTCCACCTCTGTCAAGATTAGACATAAAAGTAAAGTTTTCTTTTGTTTCCTCAGGATGTAATTTGGTTGCATTTAATAGTGACATTATTTGTTGATTTGTGCTAGTATTCCATTTGGGGGAGTTTTTCATTTTTTTATAAAGTTTATGCATTATATATCCTGTGATGTAATACAAGCCATGTGTCTCTTTTTCAGATAAATCGGTTGTTGATTCAGATGTCTTACATTCTGTATCTCCTTTTGATAGATGCAACAATCTGTCCGTTAGTTTACAAAGCAAAATTGTTGCCATATGATCTGGGTAGACGGATAAAAATTCTTGTGCTTTAGCAACAATGTTTGAATAGCAAAAGCTATAAAAGTTTTCCGCATCTTTGTTTTTTAACAATTTTTCATACGGTTTTTGGAATGCAGACCACAAGTCTAATGCTATTAACCACATATCATCTCCTTCAATTTTCGTTTCTTTAAGTTTCGTACATAAATCAGTATTATAGCAGCTGTTATTTTCGACTTTCACCTTTTCTTCTGATAATATATTAAAAATATGTTCTTGTGTTAAACATTGTACGACTCTTTCATTTTTCACTGTAGCTGAATGTTTTTTCATATGTCGAGTAAGCCATCCTTTGCTTTTACATACTTTTTCACAAATATTACACACAAACTTTCCATCTTCAATCTAAAACAAAGTCAGAAAAATAATAATATAAAAGAATGCAGCAGATAATTTTTTGAGCCAGTTTAAGTTGAGTTCCATCATCTTAGGTACAACTAATCACTTACATTGTTTGCTGTATTTAAAAATTCCTCTTGTAAACCTACATCCTCCTCTAATGCGTTCATAACTGCCTCTAAGTCATCACCAAAAAGATAATCATTCACCACAGCACCAGCCATCACGTTAGAAAATTTTTAAGTGCACCATCAATGTCACGTGATTGCAACAAAATAAGATCAAAACATATTTTGCCGAACAGGGCGAAAGCCACGGGAGTTTCCTAACCAGGGTTTATTCCGAGTAACTATGGCGATGGGTAAACATTCACGGCTGGGTGAATGGGTGTCATTCACGTTTGTGTTGGTTTCATAAAACAAAAGAATCCCACTAATTGCATTAACATTTCAACTTTTTATGTGAATTTTGAATTAAATGTTTTTATCTTTATCTTTTTTGAAAAAGCGGTGGGGCCATGGCTCCACTGGCCCCACCGGTGTTGGTGGCCCTGTAGATTGAAGGTTTTTTCGATCCGAATCGTTTCATTTGAATGACATTCCATGCATTTAATTTATTCTGAACTGTAAAGTTCAATCTACACGATGCAAAAAATGTTTTTGTTGATTTTTTGTAGCATCTATTACTTTGGGGAGTTATATCGAGGTTTTTTGGGTTTGAGAGACGAAACATTTGGTTCGTTAAATGGAGAGTTCGTTATATCGAGATGATCGCTATGTCGTTTTTTTTATATCGAGAGCCCACTGTACTTCATCGTGTCTGTCTTCAATATCTCATTCGAGGATATATTGAAAAACACGTTTCATTTCATTTACTTTATTTTGAATGTTGTTTTTACCAAAGATTGACTAAGCGTAAAATAATTTGCGGCCTAATGGTAGTGTCATCTCACAGGAGGTCAGGAGTCAGCACCTGCCTGAGTCATTCAAGTAACTAGTTCGGTTTGCTAATTTGAAGTGAGACGACTATATGGAGATATCTTATGACCACTGCAGTACCACGTGCTCACTTTGAGTGTATAGAGAACAGATCCACAAGTTGTGCTGTTTTAGGAGCTGTTCATATGACCTTGTTTGACTGGGCTGGCTTGGCTAGGCGGATTCTCCTGTAGAAATATAAGGTTTGTTCATATGACAAGCTAGTCTCATCGAAATCTCACTTATTTTTACCTCGATCTTGGCTAGGAAGAATGAAATTGAATTGAATGCATTTTGAAAACAATTATGAAACAGGAAACCCCATCTCATCCACATATCCAAAGAATAAGATAAAAATCCTTAACTACAAGAAATAACCAACTTACCACGGCAGAAAAGTCAAGACATTTCTTCAGGGAAAAACGACAAACAAACGAACATCAGAGAATGGATATGCCTATTTTATGGTGTCGACACTTGTATGAAAAATCTCATTTAAAAATACCAGTCTATACCTCTATCTATATGAGATGAGGTTGGAATTTTTTTAATTTTGTCGAACAGCAAACTGGTCTGCATTAGTAACTCAACCAGCAAATCAACCAGTCGGCAAAAACATGAAAAAGTCCCTGGGAGGAAGAGCATATTCATGAAATAGTGTATATTATTCTATAGAAATGTACTCCATCGCGGTGATTTTTCAACAAATTAGCCTGCAGGGCAGCCATTGGTTTTGTTCTATAAACCCACAAGTTTGTTGTTGATAAGTTTGATCTATGCATACGGAAGAGTGACAAAGGTAAAATCGATTTTCAGCACTGAAATGTCATTAGAAGAACAGCGTTAAAAGAAAAACTTTTGACATTTGATTTTGCTCATTTTGCTGAAACGTTTTTCTTATAAACGATGAACTATTATTGCCCCCGCGCAGCGAGCGTAAGCGAGCGAGGAGGCATAGTAGTTTCACGAGATAGGCGAATGTCAGTTCCGATTTTGTTCTTCATCATCATCTTCCAACTTTCGTGTTGACGTTACACAGTGGAATATAATTAATTAGCTGACTTTGCTTTTTTTCCCGTTTCAAAGCATGGTACTGTAAGTGGGATGTTTTTTCGTATCTCTTTCCTAATTTATTATTATATTATACTATGTTATTTAGGAAGTTCGTATGCTAAAATTGCTTAGACATTTTTCATATTACTTTTGTGTTGTTTTAGTGAAGTGAACGACTAGGATTTTGAAGCACAGCTTGAAATCTGAAATTTTGCCAACAACATTTTACTTTGTATATATTTTAGCTCTAAATAATCTTTCGTTCGATAGATTTTATTCAATGCACTGATTTCTGGCAGATCTTGCCTTAAAAAGATTTTAATTGGATTTTTGTGTGTGCAAGAAAGCCTACGAATTGTCGTTCTTCGTGTTTTCCTTCTTTCTGTCCTTCCCCAAACCTGGTGTGATCATGATCAATAAAACCTTCTTTTATTTTTTTCCTGACTTTTATGTAAACTTTGGCTATTTCTTGTTTCGAATCAAAGTATGAAAGGCAGATTTCTAATGGATTTTTCGCTTTAATTTTTTTTTGAAAACGTTTTTTTTCTTTCTTTTGGCTCTTACAAAATTTCTTTAACAAATGTTTATCTTATTTTGATTATAAAATACGTAACCATGGTTTCAGTTCACACATTTCTTTTGTTTGTAGCAAATACTTTCTGATGTTACTTGTTAAGCCTTAATTACACTTTTTGAAAGGTATAAATTAGCATCAGTATTGTACTGTATTGTATTGTATTGGAAAGGTCGTGAGTGTCAAAGAGTGCAGACGTGTGTTAGGCGCGCAAAAAAAAAGGCGTTGCTGACTCAAAGCATTGAGCCATCTTTAACTATTTTCTACTGAAAGTAACTTTATATAATGGTTTATAATACAAGAAGTACTGCTTCTGCTCCAGTTACAAAAGCCAATGATGATGCTGATAACTCGTCTTCTATTAATTTGACTGAAGATTCGACTGTTCATGCACCGCCAATGGATGTCGCTGATGTTTCTCTCGTTGGGGCTGTTGATTGTGCTGAGGCTTCGTCCTTGTCTCCATCGCTTGCTACGGTTTGTCCAATTTCTGGTGATATAACCAAAACACCTCCAAAAGAAGACGAAGAGTTTGATGATTTCCCAGACACTGTCACTATGGAAATGTTGTACACACAAATTAGGTTATATCGATCTGAACTTCTTACAAAAATTGGTCATGTGAAAGAAGATTTATTTATTCGTGTTGAAAATCAAAATCGGGAATTGCGTTATGAAATTGATAATTTGAAGAAAAATCTTGATGAGAAAGATGCAGTTATAAATTCGTTAAAAAGTGATGTTGAGGAAATTAAACAGAAACTCTCAGATATGGTAACTCGTGAAGAATTCGTCTCCCTCGAACGAGACGTCATAGACATTCAACAGTACACCCGCAGAAACAACGTTGAAATATCAGGCATACCTGAAGAAGTCACCGACCTCCAGAATTCCGTTATTGATATTGGATCAGCAATTGGAGTTGAAATCAAACCAAGTGACATTCAAGCCGTTCACCGCTTGAAAAAAGGTAGAAACCATCGTGGCCCAAGAAAAGTGATTGCTCAATTTGTAAATAGAAAGACATCACAATCACTTATACGTTCAAGCAAACGCTTTAAAAATCGTGATGTGTTTGAAAAAGCAGGTTTTAGGGAAACGATCTACATCAATAACAGTCTCTCTAATTATTCCAAATTTCTCTGGGGAAAGTCTAAAGCTCTCAAACAAAAGAACTTGATCAGTAAATTTTGGTGTTACAATGGAACTATTAATGTTCTTTTGGACGAAAACGATGATGCTCTTAAAATCAGGCATATCAATGATCTAATTGACCTTTTCCCTGATGATGAATTATGGAATTCTTTACAATAAATTTTATCGAGCGATCTTGTGTTTGTACATTTTATATTTTATGCTTTCACGCTTAATATTATCTTCTGAAAATTATTTCTGGCTCTAAGCGCATTGTTAAGCGAATGACCACAGAAAACAAAGTTTGTTTTATTTGCGATAAATCTATTAAATCTAGCAAATCACATTTATGTTTAGTTTGTCGGAGACGGTCACATGCTAGATGTAATGGTATGGCATCAAAGTTTGTTTCTGACGCTTGGCTATGCAAGATCTGTAATAAAGAAGCTTTACCTTTTGGTGAAATTCCTGATGAAAAGCCTGGTAACGACTTGAGTTATTTAAAATCATATTTTAATCATTTGAATTCTATTTCCGATAAATTTTCTAATTTTGACTTTGACAATAATGACAATGACGATTATATTGATTATGTTGATAATACTGCCAAAATCAATTGTAAGTATTACAGCCCTGAAGATTTTGTTTCCATCCCTGCTAAATCTGAATCTTTGTCTTTCTTTCATCTCAACATTGCTTCTCTAGAACTACATTTTGGTGAACTTACCTCTCTGCTTTCACGTCTTAACCATAACTTTGACATGATTGGTATAAGTGAGACCAGAATTCTATCTGAAACTCCTTCTTTCAATAACTCTATCGAAGGCTATAAGTTTTTCCATACTCCTGCTGTCTCTTCATTAGGTGGAACTGCTCTCTACATATCTAAATCTTTAACATCTAATCCTCGTAAGGATCTCTCTAAATTAGTCTGTTCCGGTGATGGCAATCTTGAATCTGTTTTTGCTGAAATCATCTTTAAAACCCGGAAGAATATTATTGTCGGCTGTATCTACAAACATCCAAAAATGGATGTTGATCTTTTCAATAACCACTTTCTTTCTCCTCTTTTAAAATCTGTAGACAAGGAAAGCAAGACACTAACCCTATTAGGTGATTTCAATATCGATCTTCTGACCTCTGAATCTGAAATCTCTCATGCTAACTTTCTTGATCTTCTCAGTGGCTATCAAATGCTACCATCAATAACACTTTCAACTAGAATTACTGATACCTCCAGCACTCTCATTGACAACATCTTCATTCCTCCAACTGACTCTACTCTCGTGTCTGGTAATCTCACTGTTTCTATTTCTGATCATCTGCCTCAATTTCTTTTCTTTGATGCCAAACCAAAAACTTTAAAATCGAAACCTTTGGGATTCCGTCGAGACTGGTCAAAGTTCAATCGTGAACAATTCAAAATTCAATTTGAGCGTCTGAATTAGAATGAAATACTGAGTATTGAGGCAGGTGATGTAAATCGTTCTTTTAACTCTTTTTTGGATCACACGACATCGTTATTTGAAGAACACGTTCCTCTGGTGAAAATCACTCGCCATGAATCTAATCTCTTTCAAAAACCTTGGATAACCAGAGGTCTTCTTTCTTCAATGAGGATTAGGGATAATCTTTTTCGTGAATATCTTTCGACTTCATCTTCCGACACCAAATCTTTTCTTCGCTCAAGGTACACTTTCTACCGAAACCGCATTGTTTCTCTTCTACGTCTTAGTAAAAAACTTCACTATGCTCGCTTTTTCCAAGCCAACTCTGGGAATCTTCGTAAACTATGGGTGGGGGTCCGTGAAATAATTTCTTCTAAATCTTCCAAATCCGACTCTATTATCTCTCTAAAGATAAAAAATTCCATTACTTCTGACCCTTCCACTGTTTCCAATGCTTTCAATGACTTCTATTCTACTGTTGCTTCCAAACTTCGATCGAAAATTCCTTTCACTAGGCATCATTTTTCTGAGTGGCTTAAAAACAGAAACCCAAAATCTTTCTTCACTTCTCCAACTTGTCCAGCCGAAATCTCTGAAATTCTTCGTTCTCTTAATTCTCACAAGGCATCTGGGCCTAATAGTTTGCCTCATCCTATGATCTCACCTGTGATAGATAGTCTTTCGAATATCCTTTCTGACATCATAAATCTTTCTTTCTCTACTGGAGTCTTTCCTTCTAGACTTAAAGAAGCGAACGTCATCCCCGTTTTTAAAAACAAAGGTTCTCCTCTTGAAGTTGAAAACTATCGTCCTATTTCTCTTTTGTCTAACATCGACAAAATCTTTCAAAAACTTATGCATAAACGCCTGACTAAATTTTTTGAATCTTCAAATATACTTCATCCTTCTCAATTTGGGTTTCGTTCTAAACACTCGACTGAATTAGCCCTTTCTCACTGTGTTGAAAAAATCTCTAAGGCAATTGACAGTGGGAAATTTGGTTGTGCAGTTTTTATCGATCTTCAAAAGGCCTTTGATACAGTGGATCATGACATCTTGCTCTCTAAACTTGACTTCTATGGTATCCGGGGTATATCTCTTGACTGGTTTCGTTCTTTTCTTTCTAACCGAATGCAATCTGTTTCAATGTCTGACTTTAAATCTACTCTGAAATGCATCCTCCACGGTGTTCCTCAAGGCTCTGTACTTGGACCCCTTTTGTTTCTGCTGTATATTAACGACCTCCCGTCTGCCATTCCTCATGCCGATGTAAATCTTTTTGCTGATGACACCATGTTATTTAATAACAATTTCTCTATAAAGTCTTTGACCAAGAAAGCAAACATCGATCTGAAACTTCTAACACACTGGCTTAACGCTAACAAAATCTCACTTAATCGAGGCAAAACCGAACTTATAATTTTTAAACCAAAACGCAAGATCATAAATTATGACACTAAAATTAAAATTAACGGTCACAGATTATTTCAAAGTAAGGTTGTAAAATATCTTGGTGTCTTCATTGATGATGAATTAAACTGGAAACATCACACTAGCTTCGTCTGCAGTAAACTTAAGCGGGCTAATGGTGCACTGAGTAAGTTACGTCATTTCTCTTCGGAGAAAACTCTTTTATCTCTCTACAATTCCTTATTCCATTGTCATCTTTCTTATGCTGCTCATGTCTGGGGTCAACGTGAGACTCTCCACAGTCGCCGTATATTAACTCTTCAAAAACAATCCCTTCGAATTATTACTTTCTCTGATTTTCGTGATCCTTCTTCCCCCTTGTTTCTTCGTTTTAAAATTCTCCCTTTTTTTGACTTTGTTAAATCTGTGAATATATTCTTCATCTATAAACTTTTAAACAATCAATTACCTTCTGTTCTCAATACTACATTTGATTTGAAGCGAACCAACCAACATAATCGAAGTCATCTCAGTCGCGCTAAATCTGGACTTATAAATCTACCAAAGGTGTCAACTGTATCCTTTGGTAATAACTCAATTCGTTACCAATCAATTCTAGCTTGGAATCTTATTCAAAACTATCTTGCCATTGATGACATATCAAACTTAACATTAGGCCGTCTCAAATACTTTGTCAAATTTTACTTTTTATCGTTTTATGCATAGATCAATTTTTCGTTTATTTAGCTTTGCTTTTTGTTGATTTTTATATATTTCCCCATAGGGCGAAATATATGTTAAAACCGGCAGTTTCCTTCTCCTTCATCATCATCTTCTCCGTTCACTTTTATAGCCGCGGTTCAGAATGCAATTTTCGCCTAGCCGCCTAAGTAGATAAGAATAGAGGCTAGTCTACAGTCAAGTAGTACGCCATGTTTTTTCTGTCAGTGCGGATGGGCTGTAGAAGATTTTTGATTTTTCCACTAGCTTTTAAAATGATTCAAGGGAATTCAACTTTAAATGATGGAAATAAATCATTTTATTTTCATTTTAGTATTGTCTTAAAAGGTTTCGTAAAAACTTTTGAAGAAACGTGTAAAAACAGAAAAATGTTGTTTTGTTTTTGTTGAGATGATGATTGATTGGTAATTAAATGCTTGGAACAACAAACCATTGAAGCTGTGATTTTGGTGCAAAGGCGAAAATTCATTATCAATACAGGCAGAAGATTTATTTTCATTTTACATCCTGATATAATGTGAACTGAAAGCACATATAATTTACACGTACAGCGCTATAAAAGGAAGTCTTTTTTATGTGGAGAACAACCAGTTCAACCAGTGTTAATTCAAAAAGTACATTACAAAAACAGCAAGTAAAAATGTGATGTCGTATATGCAATAGGAACGTCAGAAAACCAATTACGTATAATAACAGACAAGATTGAGAGACACAAATATCTGCTCGGAAAATGTGCTTCCCTGGATATTCATTTAATCTGACAACAGAAACATAAATTTACTATGGATTAATTCCATGATCACCTATACTGTAAATTAAATCTAACCAGAACACGAAACGTCTACTTTCAGCTTTTTAGTGATTTGGTTATGGATATGTAGTCTATTTTCACTACACAGAAATCTGTTTTTATATATTTCCCCATAGGGTGAAATATATGTTAAAACCGGCATTTCCTTCTCCTCCTCCTCGTTCACTTTTATAGCCGCAGTTCAGTATTGAAATTCGGCCTAGCAAAGGTAGATAAGAATAGAGGCTAGTCTTCAGTGAAGTAGTGCGCCATTTCTTTTCAGTCAATGCAGTTGGACAGTGGAAGAGTTTTGCTTTGTATGCTAGCTTTGATTCGGATGATTCAAGAGATAAAGCATTAAATGATGGTATTAAGTCGTTTTAGTTCAGTGTTTTCCTTAATGTTTTGTAAAAACGTTTGAATGAAATATTTTGAATGAACACAAGAAAAACAGAAAAAAGCGATATCAATGTCATAGATAGACGTTTTGTTTTTGTTGTTGATAACAACGTTATGATGAATGGTGGTTACATGTTTGGAATAGTAAGAGCATTGAATCTGTGATTTCAGTGCAAAGTTGAAAGTTCATTATTAATCCTGATATAATGTAGTCCAACTGAAAACACATGTACAGCCATATGAAGGAAACCCTTTTTATGTGGAGAACAAAGAGTTATTTATTTCAAAGAGTACATAACAAAAACTGCAAATAAAAACGTGATATCGTATATGCAAAAAGATGTTCAGAAAACCAAACGTATATTTTAATTAAAAGGATTAGATACGTAAACAAGCATGAAATAATCTGGTAGAATGTGCTTCCCTGGATAGTCGTTTGATACAATAACATATGAGTTCCATGATCACGTATGCTGTTTTGATACTGTCTCACAAAAGTTAATATATCTGACAATTTTCATTACAAACAACGAACGTAAATTAAAACACATTCCAGCTATATAGTGATTTGGTTATGAATGTATATTTTCACTACCAAAATATTTTGTTTTCATTTGAGATTTACGAAGGTCATTTTTATCAAATTAATAATGTGTGTGAACATTTTTTTTCGAATCAGGGCTGTTTATTCTGAATACTTGAATTTAATTTGACAAATTGTCATTCTAAAGCCTTTTCTTTTTTGAAAATAACTCTTTTCGTTCCTAATTTGAAATGCTACTTATAACATGTTTTAAAGTCTGTTCCAAAAATATGTGGACTGATTTCAGCTTTTATATAAAAACCAGGCTCAAGGGAATTGATGTAATTTGCTAAATCTGGTTTCCACATGGTAACTGAAATTAGTCCACATATTTTTTGAACAGACTTTAGTAAAGATTGGTTTTTGATTTCCATTGATAGTTATTTGCTTTTATGTCTACTCCAAAAGTTTGACAATTTTCTCTTCTTCTTTTGTAAACCTTTATACAAAGATGATTGTATAATTTTGTAAGAGAGTTTCATCTGAGTTACAGAAAGCAAGTGGTCTATTGAATTATGTTTTTCCTGTGTGTGTAAAGGATAGGAAACTTGTTTTCTGCAGGAATAAAGATCATATGTTAATTATGATGTCCATAGTAACTTCTCAGTCACTTTTTAACACATTGGCAAAAATTGTGAGAGAAACCTTATCATTTGAGAGTCTGCTAAATGACGTGCCCTACGTGCCTCACGTGCCCTACGTGCATTACGTGCCCACGTGCCTTACGTGCTCACGTGCCCACGTGCCTTACGTGCCCAGCGGATGCTATTTTGCAACTTGGAAAATATTATATACACCTAATTTTGAATATTCAGAGATACTTAATGAAGGAATACTATTTGCTGCTCATTTGAGTACATTGTATTTTGATTTTATTGATCGTATAATAAAGAGCAGGAGTGTATTCAGAATATCAATGAAAGAGAGATTTCTTTACTAAAAAGAATACCGTACTACCAAGAATACTACGATGATCTGTTAACGCTGACTTCACACACACCCTCTATCTCTGTTGTTACCCCCGTCTGATTAATTAACCAGGTGCAAGTTAAAGAACGAACACAAAATTGGCGTCTTTGCGAAAAATAATCGAGGGGGTTGTTTATATATATACGCTCATTTGGCGGAATTATATAAGAAAAACACGTGCAATCGAAAACTTTGGAAAGTTTGGATAAATACAAACCTTTGCATATCATCTAAAAGCAAATAGGAGTGCCAAATGCGCATCAACACGCTGTAAAAAGATTATATCAAAAGGTACAGAATGTTTCGTAGTGGATGGTGCCTTAACCGTTCGTTATGCAAGCAACCGCTCTGTTGAACAGAAATTCTATTTCTGTGTTAAAGAATTCTGCTTCAAAAACGTTCCTTCCTGGTCAAACATTGCAATTCCAAGTACTTTCGTATCTTTGGGAAATGTTACTGTAGAGGACTGTGAACGAATTGCAAAAGAATGCAATTTAACGTATCAATCACAATAGCTTTTATATATAGTTACTCTTAGGTTGGTCGACTTTGTTACCGCTCTTTTTTATACGTAGTTCTTTGAGTAAACCATCCCATTATTAATTTAGATGGTAACTCCTTTGTTTATGTTGTGTTGCTATTTGCACGTATGAACTATCAAGTTCAGTTTCTTCTGTTCAAAGACATTAAGCGGTGTTTATATGACCAACGAACTAGTCCGCAAATAATGGGTTCTTTAAACTGTTAAATTTATAACACTTTTATGCTTAAGTGTATACATGATATATTGTGAAAATAAACACATTCGAGTTAAAAGTTTTTACGATGCATATTAAAAGCATTGCGCAGTGCCTTTCTTGATTTAAAAAAACAATGTCATTATGACGTCATAATAATGACATTAGGGCACGCAGGGCAAATGGGCCACGTAAGAAACGTGGGCACGTAAGGTACGTATGGCACGTGGTCACGTAAGGCACGTAGGGCACGTAGGGCACGTCATTTAGCAGACTCATCATTTGATGTTCATACATCTTCTTTTCATAAAGTTTGAAATAAGTTTTTTTGTGGTATTAAGTTCAATTCTTTACCATTGTAGCTGTACCATTTTTCTTATGGTTATCAGTGTACACATGATTTTTGCAACTTTGGGGAAATATATAGTCGCATTTTTGCGAATCTTGTTTTTTTTCATTTAGGATTTACAATGGTCATTTTTATCAAATAATAAATAATGGGTGTGCACATATTTTTTTGAACAGAGATGTTTATTCTGAACACTTGAATTTAATTTTATAAATTGTCACTTTAAGCCCATCTCTTTTTTGAAAATAACTCTTCTGTCAAAATTTTTTGATTGCTTTTTGATAGTTCTTTGCTTATATATTGAAGATATTCTTCAGGGCGTAAAGCTTTAGTAAAAAGAGAATAACGAGAAGTTTCATTTTGATTTATAATTTAATTCAAATTTCGTCCTGCATGATGATGTTCTGTGGATGTAGGACGAAATATTGAATTAAATTATAAATCAAAATGAAACTTCTTGTTATTATCTTTCTGCTTATATATCTGCCTCATAGTACTTTTAATACCTATACTGTAGTACTAAAATTAAGTTTGACAATTTTCTTTTCTTCTTTTGTAAATTTGATTGTATAATTTTGAAAGACAGCTTTATCTGAGTTACAAAAAGCAAGTGCAAGTGTCTTCCGTTGCATTACATTGTTTTGTTATGATTTATGGTATAAAGGATGTCAAGCTTCTGCAACAATAAAGATCATGTTTATTATGCTAAAATCGCCTTACACGTTAGTGCGGTTGTTGATATTTAGTTGTTTAAAATTTATAAAAGAAACCTCATTTGACCATGAACATCTTCATTTCTTAATAAATTCAAAATAAGTTCTTTTGTGGTATCAAATTCAATTATACCCTGTTTAGTAAGGACAACATTTTTATCTGAGAGTTTGACATTGATGGTAGTTATACCATTCATTGTAGTTATTTGATGATGTATATTTTTCTTATGGTATTTAATGATGTATATTTTTCTTAACAATGTATAATATATAATGATGTATAATTAAGTTTCGCAACTTTGGGGAAATATATAGTCGCATTTTTGCGAATCTTGTTTTTGTTAATTTATTTTCTTTTCGTCGATTTTTTTATTTTTTTATTTTTTTATTTTATTTTATTTTTTTTATTTTTTTTTTTGTTGATTTTATGAAAAATTTAATAACGTTTTAATTATAACCATGATTATTTTCGTAAAAATATTTCAATTGTATTATTTTGTAGGGGGCCACCTCCTCAGTTTAGATTAATTCTATGAGTGTGGTCTCCCGTCGAGTTTTAGACAAATAAATATTTTACTTACTTTACTTACTTACTTACTTACTTACTGCCAGTAAATGTCGCAATCGCCAGTAAATGTCGCAAACGCCAGTAAATGTCGCAAAATTGCCAGTAAGTGTCGGAATTCAACAGTAAGTGTCGCAAAATCGCCAGTAAGTGTCGCAACAGTAAATGTCGCAAAAAAATTAAAAATCAACAGTAAATGTCGCAACTTTATAATTTCAAATTTCTAACCAATATCTTCTCCATCCTTGTTTTGAACTCGACACTGATTATTCTGATCAAGATATCGTACTACTCATCGCAGAGTACGCTGATGGACCTACACGACATGTCACAGAGATTGCAAAATATAAAAATAAGACAGCTATAATTTTCAACATTATGTGTCACTTAGCAAGTTACTTTTACTTTTTTCGCTAATACTTCCCAAAGTGAGTCCTGACCGATTGATTTAAGCAACAGGTCTTTCCTTTTCATACACTCCACATTATATGATCAAAATCACATTGTGTAAGTTTGCGACATTTGCTGTTGATTTTGAAAAACATTACCACATTTATTGTTAAAAAAAATTAAAACAAATGAAAATTCTAGTTGTGACACTTACTGGCGATTTTGCGACACTTACTGTTGAATTGCGACACTTACTGGCAATTGTGCGACATTTACTGGCGTTTCCGACATTTACTGGCGATTGCGACATTTACTGGCAGTACAAGTGTGACATAGGACCAAGAGATAACAAACAGTAACAAAGTTTTCTTTGTTTTTGTTTCCGTTGTATAGCTTGCAATGTATAGCTTGCTGTGTGTACAAATTGGAATGCTTGAGGGCGGGGGCATTTTTAGCTAAAGCTACATGCTAGTTATTGAAATAGTGTGTATATTTCTATAGAAATGCACTCGTTCGAAGTGATTTTTCAACAAATTTGCCCACTGTCATCGTTTTTCTCGCGTTGATAAACACTTTTTATTGCTCTCATATATTTACATGTACATATCAAAATCACATCCCTCGCGTTTTTCAGTGGCTGCAATCTGTTTCTTCGACCACCAACACAAGTTTCTAGATTGTTCATATTATCAGGGACACACTGGCGTTTGTATAATCCCAGTGGGCAATTTTGTTGAAAATCACTGTGAAAGAGTGCATTTCTATAGACAGAATAATACACAATATTTCTATAAAAATGATCTTCACCGCAGTGACTTTTTACATATTGGGAACAAACAACAACTGCGCTTATGTTTTTGTTTTCATTTTCATGTTTTCTGTTTTATTCTTCAATAATTCCATATTATAAATATTATATATAAATAAATAGATTACCGCTGTTTCTGTGTATGTACAAGAAGAAATTCGAAGAAACACTATAATTACAATAAAATAAGGCCATATCTAAAACTACATACGATTGAATGCAAATCACGTGTGTGTCGCGTGAGAATACATATAGCTTACAAACAGGTGCATGCAAATCACGTGTGTGTCACGTGACAATACAAAAAAGACTAGAACTTAAAACCTGTTGAAGTTTTCTTTTGACTATGTAAAATCCCGTAAAGAACGCCTAGTGTTTATCGCATATCTACTCGTATGTGACCCGTGGGTGACCTGTATGCATTCCCATGTGACTCAGGTGATTCGTATGTGGTTTAAGATAAAATTGAGATAGGAGGATAAAGTATGAAAACTGAATTCGCCGTTCCCAGAACATTGTTACCTTATCGGGGATAATTTCGCCGGAGAAAATTTGCGTCGGGGAAAATTTCGTCATTTTGCAAAATTTTACTAATACTTTCTTATAAATTCCATCGCAGTGATTTTTTTGACGAAATAACATTCCAGCGTTGAAATTAAAAAAACAAAACAAAACAACAATACAGAATTTTATATATGTCATTTGAAATGGAACAAAACTAATGGCATAGTTACTACTAGAAAGCCTTCATATCACCTACTTAAAAACATCTTGTTTTAAACCCTTTAAGCCTCACATTATGTGCCATTAGGTTCAACTGATTTCAGTATTGTGAACAAAGGTAAACACAGCTTGGACAGGGGTATAATGTTACTGTCGCTATTACAGTAAGGATAAGCGAAACGCTGTTTTTTTAAGCGCTAAGAAAACGAAATATTACTCCCCGAACAAGGCTGTATTACCAAGGAGTTGCGAAAAGCATGAAGTTGATAAAACAAAAAGAAATTCTTTGCTATCTATTTGAATGTATGTTCCTCAAGACTTGCCGCAAGGCGTACATCAGGGAGGTCTTTAGTGAATCCGTCCTTCCCCACCAAAAAATACGTTACTATAGTACCCTTGCCCTAAAAAAATAAAATAAAATAAAATAAAAATATGGTTGTAGAAGTTACCATGATAGAATTGAACGTAATGCCAACCTAGCTCCCAATACTACTACAAGTGAAAATGACTTCTACTTATTTTAGCGTTGAAAGCGGTTTGTAGCGAGAGAAGAAACGTACCTTCATTTGAACTGGTCCACGTTCTTGCAATTTATATCCAGTCAATGTATCCAATATAGTCTTACATTCTGGGCTGACGTGTACACGTAATGCCAATCCACTGGATTCCATTCTCGATGCGTAATTAACTGTGTCACCAAAAAGACAGTAGCGAGGCATTTTCAAACCTACCACGCCAGCCACACAAGATCCTTTTAATAAGTAAAATTAGACAATAAGCAAAAATAAATGAAAAATATCAAAACCCTTGTTACACGAGCTACCTCATACTAGTCGTGAAATGTGCAGTTAAATTTAAAAATAACTTTACCCGAGTGTATTCCAACCCTTAGTTGTAGGTGTGTGTTTGGTTTATGTCGGATTTTAAAGTCCTTGACACAACTCAATAAGTCCAATGACATAGTTGCAATTTCGCCAGCATGCTTGTCTCCGTTGCGTATAGGGAGTCCAGAAACAACCATGTAGGCGTCTCCAATCGTCTCCACCTTGAAAGAGTTAAATCAACATAGCGAGTTTTAAGTTTCATTTTCACTTTCGGTATCGAAATGTTTATACTATTTTGGCTTTTAATGTTGATAATGCGGTGTTACATGGGTCGAGGGATAAAAAGAGTTAAATACGGCTAAAAATGAGGATCTTTTCACAGAAATGAGCGCTCATTTTAGCTCAAGAGTATTTCCTTACCTTGTAAACGTCGTGTGCATCGACGCAGTTGTCAAAACAGCTGTATAAATCGTTCAACATTTCAACAACTTCTATCGGCCGACTGTCGGCACATATTGACGTAAATCCAACAATGTCAGAAAAGAATATAGTAACTGAATCAAATTGCTCAGCAAGAACTGGTTGACCCTCTTTCAGTTTATTGGCAACCGATCTACGGATATACATATATATGAACATAAGGGTAAATAATATAATAAATAAAGCTAAATGAAAAAAATCGAAAAAAAACTAGAAAACATAGGGATGCGTAAGTCAATAAGGCGACGAAGACGGCGAATTTGATATAATAATGGATTCACACAAGCCATAGAATTCGCTTAAAGAAGAAAGTGTTTGTTAAGATTGACCATAATGAGAAACATATATTTCGCTAATAAACGAATTTTAATGCCCTTTCACCTATTATTTCCTTGTAAATGAACCTCCCTAATTCGAATTCTCCATACATCGCATCAGTCATTCGGTACCCTGGGTGTTCGAATTACATGATAGTATACTTGTAGGCACAAGTAGGGCATTTGCACGTTTTTCTGTTCCACTTTAAGTGACTATACACTCCTCCCTAAATTTCAAGTGAGTCTACCTACGCCTCTGTGTCTAAATGTTTTTACCTTGTCTGGGATAGATCAAGGCAATCAATTTTACCTGGGCAACATTTTGTAAAGTAAAGTTTCCGTTTTTAGTTTCTCCTCCTCCAATTGTCTTGTTCTGTCTGCTACGATATCTTCAAGGTTGTTCGTATACTTCTCCATCATAATCAGCATATGATCGACTAAACTTCCGCCTCTGTAAAGCAAGTGTTATTATTGAATTTTCTTCTGACTCGAAAAACCCACTTATAGTTAAGAGTAGGAACATACTATGAAATAATTAAATTTAAAAACTGTTACGACAATATCTGAAGAAATTTAGGATTTCACGTTTGTGTAAATCAGCCCATAATGTTGCTCGGTAACTGGGATTCCTTTTCTTACTGGCTGATTATATTAACACTAATTAGCGTCACTCATACAGTGTGTTTGAAAAAATTGGAAACAAAAAATATTACCGCAGTTTTTAAAGTAAATATCCAATTTATTCATATCAATTTTATGTCAATCCTTATCTTTTTGTCTTAATGCATTTTTTGTATGAAATGGAAAAGAAGAAGACGAAAAAGAACAAATAAGTTTGGAAAAACTCATTAATTTCTTAACGACCAATTAAGATGTTTTCGCAAATTAAATAAGGGCCCAACAATATAAATTATGGGAAAGACAAAAAGGATTCCATTGATATAAAATTTATAAGAATAAATTGGATATTTACTTTTTTTTTTTTTTTAAATGGGTTGCTCCCTGCAAGGCCGAAGCCACTACTAGGCAGAGAGCTACAAGATGAGAAAAGGAAGAAGAGTTATAAAGACAGAGCAAAGTGGTGGTTAACCTTGGATTTAAAAGATTGTAGATCATACTCAGCAGGAAAACAACTATGAGGGACTTTAAAAATCGCGATAAAATTTTTTGTTTTCAATTTTTTCAAACACACTGTAAAACAATTTATAACTTCAGAGGTCTTAAGCCTAGTTCAAATCTGGCGATTACGACGATTATGACTATTTTTTTTTTTTTAAAAATAATCGTTGCAATCCCAAATCGACAGGTGTGAACACTCTCAAATATTTCATGAGAAATGAGTAATCAATTAGTAATTACTGATATTTCATCGTCGTAATCGCCAGGCTATTACGACGATTGTGACGATTACAAAAGTGTTCATATTAGACTCGATTACAAGGATTACGACACTGAATTTTAATCGTCGTAGTTGTCGTAATCCCCAGGCTTTTACGACGATTGTGACGATTACGAAAGTGTTCATATTAGAAGATTACGACGATTACGACACTGAATTTTAATCGTCGTAGTCGTCGTAATCGCCACGTCTGAACCAGGCTTGAAGAAACATTTTTGTGCATTGCTAAAAGCAAAATGAAATCGATTAAACTACACGGACCTCTGCATTCAAGCGTGATTCTAACACCTAGATTCTTAAATGTTTTTTTTTCTAATTGTAAAAAAATTCTCGCAAAAAAATATTGAAAAAGAAAATGAACTTACAAATCATTCTCCCGGTTCATCTTTACTATAAGCCTCACGACATCTTTGATGTGAGGACGTTCAATAGGGTTGTTGTGCCAACATCTTTCCATAAGGGCAACATAGTCAGTTGGTGCGCCAGTATCATCAGGGATGGAAGGTCGAAAGGCTGGATGTGTGGAACGCTTTAATATGTCGATTATATCTATAGAGGTTTTATTAATGAATGAAGCTGGACTTTCATGAGTAATGAAGCTGCAGTTTCATGCAGCTATCCAACCTTTTCCCAGGTTTTTTTTTCTAAGAAACTAGTTTATAAGAAACTAGTTTATAAGAAACCTAATTTATAAGAAACTAGTTTATAAGAAACCTGGTTTATAAGAAACCTAGTTTACAAGAAATCTAGTTAGTAAGAAATCTAGTTAATAAGAAATCTCAAAAAATTAAGAAACATTTACAATTAAATTGTTATGATTATTTTTTTAATAAGAAACGTTTTTCCATATTTGACTTCTTATTTGAAGAAATTGTTTTGAAAGGAAAACTTCTATTCAAATGAAGGTATTAAATTGCAGAGACAAATTAGTTCCAAACGCATTTAAAATTCGCTTGCTTTCATTTTTTAAGTTAAAGCAAAAGGAATGATTTTAAAAACTACACAATATTTTTGAAAATGAAGCAATAATAAATAATAAAGAATAAAGAAATGAGAAACCGAATTAGAAACTTTTAGAACTAAAAACATTAGAATTTAGACCAAAATTGAGAAACTTTGAGAACTAGGCCTTTCACTAACTTTCTTATAAAAAAAACGTGTATACCTAATCTATATACTCCTTCTAGTCAGGTATACAAAGGAAGTACTGCAGTTTTGGGTCAAGCTAAAACAAAGACTTTATAGAAGACATAGTTCCCAGTTCGTTGATCTCACTTTGTTTTAGACTTACTAACATAAACAAAAATAATAATTTTTTCTTTTCATGAAATTGGTATGGTAATGGTTAAAGAAAAAAGAAAGCAGAAGTGGTATTGGTGTTGGATAATGGTTGACATACGGCAATAGTTTTCCTGAAACTAGTTTCCAAAAGATATTTTTCTTGTACAGCGAGGAGTTTAGAAATGAAAGCTCAAAATGAAGGTATTAACATTCCCTTCATGTTTCAATAAGTATACTAGGTACACTGGTTAAATTGGTAAAATACTCTCTCAAATAAGGTACAAAAACAAATAACGGTACATAACCATTCCACCTTTAGGTTGCAAGTTTTGTTCCTCCATCTCGTTCTCGTATGGGTCACCACGCGAACAAATCTCATACAGAATGATACCATAGGCATATATGTCCGATTCTTTAGTAAGTGCAGCATCTGGATTCAAAAGTAACTCTGGAGCTGACCAAAATTGTTCTAAAATTCATGATTCTGTCGTTAGAACATTATCAAATCAATGGAAAAGAAAACATTTTTTAAGTTCCCATATCTCTAAGAGTTCTTTTATATATATTACTATAACTATGTAAGACTAACCGAAAATAGGGGAAATAGGGAAAAACACTCAAATAAATACCCAAATGTTGACATAAAAGTAAATTATCGTGTTAGGTAGTTCCGAACACAACTGAACTGATAAATTGCTTAGTGAGGAATAGAAAAAAGAAACTATCTTTTGACTCAACACTTACTCCTGCAAGATTGGTATGTTTGCTCAGGCTGGTTTCGCAAACCAGACTTAAACGGACATATTCCAAAGTTGGATAATTTACAAACCCAGCGATTGTCAACTAAACAATTTGAAGATGACAGCTGACCATGCACTGCAACGGGACTTCGATGAATTTCATTCAAACCCTGAAGATGTATCAGAAAAAAAATACTATTGAATTTTCAGTGCAATTAGAGTTTGTAAGCGCCAAAGCAGATACTGACAAACATCTAAAAAATTGTTGTATTGAAATGTCATTCAAATAGCTTTGAACAAGTATTTCAACACTTCAGGGAGTCAGAATAACCGTATACGCCAAGTACAGATTGCCTTCATCCAGTGAACGTTACGCAAATCACCTTTTCTGGCACTAGAGAGTTTGTGTTTTCTAAATCTGGCACATCAAAATAAACCTGCCTCCAATTAACAGTAATTCTTCAAAACTGTTATCTCCAAACATTAAAAATAATGCCCACCAACCTTTGCAATATCATTGCAAAAAGATAATCGGAACATCCAATCGCAGTCAATGTCCTCATTTTGAAGAACATCCTAAATCATGAGAATTTGTAAATAAGTTTAAGAAGATTTTTATGTCATATAGGTTTTCATAAGTTATGACTGTCAAGAGATGGAAGCAACCTGATTCTTCATTTAAAAAAACTGAAACTTCCAAGAAGCTAAAGGAATGCCTTATATGCAATGATATATAAGCGAAGCGCTAGATGTCTAACTCACGCTTACAGAAGTGAGGCATGGTAACCATTTTTAATAGTGGCAAAAAGTCTTTCGGTGTAGGGGAAATTACACACGAACTGAAGAAAAATTTATTGTTCATTAAGTTTAGAATTGTTGCTAAATTTCCTAAATAAGAAGTAAGGAAAAGTACTTTAATAGGGATGGCTTATTGGTTGTAACTGTCCCAAAACAACATAAAATAAGATCTGTTTGCTGGTTGCATTAATATGAATGTTTCCTTTACTTAACACTAAACAATCAAACAGAACACTAAAAGGCTGAAAACTCTTCTCTCTTGTATTGATTACTCGTACATGCAATTCTGGGAACAAGTCATCTTTTTGTGGCCACTCTGATTGATTTGATTCACTAGATTGTTTTTGTTGATTTTAGATAGTGTAAAAAGCCATGTAACTGATGACCTTATTTGCTTCTTCATGAACAATTTTGTGGACAGAAAGGGATGGTTTAACAAAGCCTTATGATTGGTAAATGAAAGATGTAGAATTGTAGACAGTGATTGTTGATTAAAATTAGATGGTGGTGCGGCATTGAAGCATTCTCTACACCTTCGTTGAAATCTTGTGAATAATTTAACCAGCAATGATCTGGAATATACTTGGGAGTTGTGTGGAATTTTGATGATATATCGAGAATTCAAAGATTTTTCATTCATTATGGAGCATTTCCATTTGTTGAGGGAAAACACAGATTCAGGCTTCCTATGATCCGGTTATTGTGTTGCATATCAAAATTTGTTTAAGACTTGATTTGAATTATCTCATATCTGGATTATTGTTAAAGCTTTTTGTAACCTTTCGAGTGCACTTTTACACTTTGAAACATCAATAGACAAGGTTTCTAATAGACTTTATAGTGCTGCAAACATCTGCAAAATCAGGATGACCTGAATTCATCAAAAACTATATTGCATCTAGCTACAGAACTGCTCAATTTTAGTATTTATTTGTGACAATGGAATTCTACACAACTGTTGGAAATTTAATTCCAAAAATTTAATGCTTTATTATCTTAAAGATAATTTAATATTGAATGTGTTTCCATTTTGTTTTAATACCCCAGAGCCAACAATTCCTTTTATATCTGCAGGTGCATTTCTTGCAAGCTTTAACTTGTGGCACACATCAGGAACGAAAATAACATTTGGTAAATTAAGGTACAGCAGAATCTTATCAATATAGCATTTTCCTATCAGTACTTTGGGTGACTACTCAATTCAGAACGTATTTTCAGTTAATTGGGGCTGAGTCTTCGTAAAATAACTTTTTGTCTTTGAATTTTTTTAGTCCTTACTCCTAAGCATTTGTTGTAACTACCTTTTTGTTAGGGTTTTGGCAAAGTTTTGCGTGTTTTTAACATGGTGTTTGCAGTGATGATGATGCATATGTTGA
Source organism: Turritopsis dohrnii (assembly GCA_027922465.2). Classification (NCBI taxonomy): domain Eukaryota; kingdom Metazoa; phylum Cnidaria; class Hydrozoa; order Anthoathecata; family Oceaniidae; genus Turritopsis; species Turritopsis dohrnii. The sequence continues at coordinate 752,679 of BQMF02000074.1, read as the reverse complement.
GGTGGTAGGCTCTTGAGCATACAGTCTTTTAATATTGATGATTTTCTTGAAACTTTTTTTAATGAATTTTTCGCGAAAATGAAAATGGACACTTCATTTTTCATGGAAAGCAACCATCTGGCACACAGTTCTCGATTATATAAGGCAAATTTATGGAATTGGACGTTGTTATTTCTATCAAAACAGTTTATACAACCATCCGCTGGGTAGGATTTCAGTGTAAATTCACTTTCGTTTTCAATGTTTTGCCACTATTAAAGATGGCTGCCAATGCCTCACTTCAAAATGCCGAGTCAGACATCTAACGCTTCGCTTATATATCATTGCTTATATACCATTTAACATTCAAATTCTATTGCAATGCTTCAAAAGTGATGAAAATCCTAAAGGAAACTTCATAATAGAGGAGAATTTTAACTTTTATGGAAATTCCCAGGAATAGAAGTAAAAATGGAAATAGAATAAAAAACAAGGATTTGACTTGTACCTGTAAACTTCCTTTTGTACAAAATGACCACAATAGATATAAATCAGGCCCGTTCGACACGACACCAACAAATCGGTTAACGTTTGAATGGTTTATATCTTTTACCTATCAATACAGTTAAACCTAGTCAGTCTTGCTTTATTATGTTCCAACTATAGGTAATGTACCATATATCAATTATGTAATGATAAAAAAAGCTTTTCTTCATGAATTTTCTGAACAAGGTTTACTGAGGATTACAACCACTGACACTGAATATCCTAAAAATGGATGTTTTCTATCAGATATGTAGTAACTGATACTCACATGCTTCAAATGGATCAAAATTTCTCTGTTTAATTCAAGCTTGGTTTGTTTAATGGTTTTCAGGAAAACCTTTTCAGATCGATACACAACTACTTTTGAGTTCCCACTTGGAAAGAACTGACCACCTTTAAAAGGCTCAGAATTACCTATTGTTGAACCCCGACGCTGAAGCTGTGAAAACGAGCTCATCTGCAAGTAAAACAAAGATGAAATAAGACAATGTAATGGAAAGCCAAACAGCCTAGACATGTTCATCAAAATCACTGATTATCTGTCTTTAAGCAAAGCTATCCGTTTGTTTGACACATAATAGGTAACACCTCAAATATTGATACAGTTTACAAATATTGACTCTGAAAAGATATGAAGAGTATTATAACAACAATCAAAATCACACTTGGTTATAGTCATAATTTTCAATACGGAAAGGTTATTTTAGGGGTAAATTGATAGACAAAATACAACAACGGAACTCACTGCAGATATCTTGCTCCTGAATGAAGAGTTCTCACCACCGAATGACAGTTCTTTTAAGCTAATGATGAGCCCTTTGCATAAAATACCCATTTCGTATTTCTTTTTACTGAAAAACAAGGTGAACGTCCAGACAGATTTGTTGCTGAAACTTGCTAGAAAATATTTTCATTACCCTATAAACTGTTGAAGCTATTCACAGTGGAATGTGAATGAGAAATTAAACGCTTTTCTTTTTATAAGAATGGTGTTTTTTCGTTTCATGATGAATAATCTTAACTTCATCAAAATCATCCTAATATATTCTCAAGACATTCTTAAGGCCGTACCTAATGTTTTGTGGCCAGAAGCAAATGATGAAACTCAAAAGGCAAAAAAGGGGTTAAACATAGCACCTGCAACAATGGAGAGCCATGTGAGAGAATGTTTACATTGATAATTACAAAAAGAAAGGCACTTACATATACTAGCATGTAGCTTTAGCTAAAAATGCCCCCGCGCTCAAGCATTCCAATTTGTACACACAGCAAGCTATACATTGCAAGCTATACAACGGAAACAAAAACAAAGAAAAACTTTGTTACTTTTTGTTATGTCTTAGTCCTATGTCACACTGATGCTAATTTATACCTTTCAAAAAGTGTAATTAAGGCTTAACAAGTAATATCAGAAAGTATTAGCTACAAACAAAAGAAATGTGTGAACTGAAACCATGGATACGTATTTTTTAATCAAAATAAGATAAGCATTTGTTAAAGAAATTCTGTAAGAACCAAAAGAAAAAAAAAAAAAACTTTAAAAAAAAAATTAAAGCGAAAAATCCATTAGAAAACTGCGTTTCAAACTTTGATTCGAAACAAGAAATAGCCAAAGTTTACATAAAAAACAAGAAAAAAATATAAGAAGGTTTTATTGATCATGATCACACCAGGTTTGGAGGACAGAAAAAAGAAGGAAAACACGAATAACGACAATTTGTAGGCCTTTTTGCATACACAGATATCCAATTAAAATCTTTTTAAGGCAAGATCCGCCAAAAATCAGTGCATTGAATAAAATTTATCGAATGAAAGATTTAGAGCTAAAACATATATACAAAAATAAAATGTTGGCAAAATTTCAGATTTCAAGCTGTGCTTCAAAATCCTAGTCGTTCACTGCACTAAAACAACACAAAAGTAATATGAAAAATGTCTTAGCAATTTTATCAAACGAACTTCTTAAATAACATAGTATAAATAATAATAAATTAGGAAAGAGATACGAAAAAACATTCTGTCTCCCACTTACAGTACCATGCTTTGAAACGGGAAAAAAAAGCAAAGTCAGCTAATAATTGTATTCCACCGTGTAACGTCAACACGAAAGTTGGAGGATGATGAAGATGATGAAGAACAAAATCGGAAACTGACATTCGCCTATCTCGTGAAACTACTATGCCTCCTCGCTCGCTTACGCTCGCTGCGGGGGCAAAAACAAAAAGAATAAAATGAAAAATAAATTTTGAGCTCACAAAATCTTAAGATGGCAATGTTCTTAACGTTTTGGCCAATTCCATCTTGAACATTCTTATAAAGCGTATTCTTATAAAAAAAGAAGCGTGTACTTCAAAGATTACTCAAAAAGAAGCTTTCATATCGCTATAGAAATCTTAAACTCATAAAAGCCTAACTGAATCTGTCTGATATAGATGAAGGTTGAGACAGCTAATTAAAATGTTGGCTCAAATTTTAGTCTGGCATACTTACTTGTAAAGGTAAATTGCAGCAAATATGGCAATAGTTAATATAATTGGAACAGCGATGAAAATTGGGATGTAATTAAAAGACTCCTCTTCTAAAATGAGAACAAAACAGATGTTGGTCCATGTAAACTACTAAAAAAACAAAAATTTAACTGATACAGTTCTTACTTTCGACACACAGCTCGCCTTTAAAGCCACATATTGGGACATCACGTGGTACTATGGTGGTGTTGCCAGGAAAGTAAATTGGAACATTTGGTAGTAGATATATGGAGTTGTTATGGATGGGATCATAAAGTCCTACAACTAGTAGATCCCCGCCAGTCATTACTCTGATATGATAAAGTGGAATTCGATCTCCAAATTCATCAAGTTTCACCGTTCCAGAATAACCTGCATGTTTTTAGGAATATGTAGCCGCATGATGATATTAACAAATCACAAGTCAATGTGATGACATGACTGGTATCCATGATGTTAACATTATATGCAATGGAAGTCTCAACAACATCCTCTATTCAATGGCTAGTTAATGAAATCAAACTTTTATCCAAATCTACAATTTTTCAAGTATTACAAAAAGGTCTTCCCCAAAATTTCAGTTTGGAAATTCAGAAAACAATGTATGCATAATTTTACACCATCAGGTTATGGCAAGCCAGTCATGCCCAAATGAGCATAATAAATATTCAATAAAGATAGACAAAAGACTTTTAACACAAGTGTGAGGTAATCAAAAAACAAGGAAATGAATACCTTCGAAAGTGATATTTTTTGAGTGATTCATGATGACCTCTGCATCCCTTAGAGAATGTGATGAGTTGGTTGTCAACATTGCATCTATAGATTTGGCATACAACATGGTGGCATCATACAAAAAGGCCGCATTATCCAATATCTAAAGAGATATATAATGAAATGCGTTCCTATCCAGAACTTTTGTCAAATAGGATGTTCAGAGCATTTTTAACATTTTGTAGTTAAACTTGGCTGTCTCAACAATCACATCACATACACGAGTCAATCCATTAAATCTGATTTACATTTAAAGTAACATAATATGAAAATGGAAGAAAGGAAATATACTCACAGATGTTGTGTTTGATAATGTTGTATCATAGAATGGTGCTTCTGCAACACGCTTTCGCACATCTTCTGCAAACTCAACATATTTAGGAGTGGTTGGATCAGGTCGTGCTGTTGCAATAGATATAAATCCTTGGGCCACAACTGTCTCATAAAATTCTCGAGTAACACCCCAACCACTGTAATCCCATCTATGGGATGTTTTGAAGTCCACTCCAATAAGAGCATAGTTTTTTGTCATGCCTATGTTGTATGCTTGCATAAGAAACTGACCCATGTCAACTTCTCTTGTTAGAATGACAATTACTGAAAATAAAATTTGTTTAAATTGGTAGGCATATTTTCCTAAAGCAACAATATAGCAAGAACACATTAAACATATTTTTGAAAATGGCAGGCAATTCTACATATTTACGGTATGTGAGAAAAGAAACAATTATAAGCTTCTAATTATTTACATCAGAAACTTATCTATTGGTGACTAACTGTGTTTCTACGATTCTCTTCTTTCGCACATGTTATTGTTATGTAACAATGTAATATTCTCATGAAAGCACGAATCCAGTGTAATAGAATATTTTTCACTGGCTACCTTATAATTTCGGGGATAATTTCGTCGGGGAAAACAACGAATTTTATGGCGAGCCAAACCGGATAAGCCTATTCGTTGTTAGAACAGTTATGGCTATTTATCATATTGTTCTTTTGTCTATCATAGCTTTTCCCTCTGCTACAGAAGAAACGTCAGCCTTAGTTTGCTAATTTCATCCAGCAACAAAGTTCACAAGCTCAGCTGCCGTCCAAGAAGCCGTTCAGCAATTCATGTCAGTTAAAATTTTATTTTAAGGTTAACCCCATATTATTTTGCGACGACTTTTATTATTATTATTACGCCTACTACGACTTTTAGTAGTTTATTTTTGTCATTGGTCCAACTAATGGTCTCTGCATTAGTCTAATACAAAACGTATAAGGTTTTTGTTTGGTAAATGACCTATTGTTCAAGCCATTAGTAGGTTGACTAAAAACTAAGAGTTTTTTGATAGAAAGAAAATTCTAAATGCAACTCACTTCTACAGCCATCTTTTAGACGTTGTAAGATTCTTTTAAATCCTTCAAAATTCGTATCTTCAGAATAATATGTTTCCCTCAAGACAATAATTATGCCATTTTCTTTAAATGCTTTCACTGTGGCTTCGACCAATGGATCATAAATTTCATGCACTCGTCCAATCAGACACACCGTCTTCCATTCGAATCGAAATAGAAGTTGTACAAGCGTTTCCGGTGTCCATTTCTTACTGCTGCGTGCATATGATTTCGTTCGAGCAAAGTACGGATAGTCAGACTTATCAGATAACGCTATCGATGAACAACTGTAAGAAATCATTGGAATTTTTTTATATGTGGAAAGCATACCACTGGATATACAAGCCTTCGAGCAAGCTGGTCCAATATATGCATCTACTCCATCATTATATAAGTCTACTGCTGCTCCTAAGCCAGTTTTATCATTACAGGCTGAGTCAAGATGGACAAAGTTAAGAATTGTTCCATTTAATATATCAGTGTTATTGTTAATATCATCTAATGCTTTAGTAATGGCTCCTGCAAATCGATTACCTGTGACTGCACTGGAGGACCATGGTATTAAGAAACCAAGTTTTATATCACGTGAATATGCCAGTGTAAACGAAGAAATTAGCAACAAGACTATTCTCGTTACAAAAATTAAACGTAAATATATCCCAGTCTTTGACTCAATAATCATTCTCTGTGATAAGCCTTTGAAACAAGCTTTTATAATATCTTCTTCAACATATGGTCATATCGATTTCTAAATCTAAATCTACGATAAAATGTTTTATATACCAAAAGAAATTCTTTTTTTTTTGATAAACCAAAAGTATAACAATTGCTTTTTATATTTTGAAAATTATCATTAAAATCATGTGATATCTCATTAGAATTTAACGTAAGTTTAATAGATTCTTGATTAGATTAAATTCCCCTCTATTAAATGGCTTTAGAATCCAACTTTCTAACTAAAACTGAGTACTGTCGTCGTTGTTGTTGTTGTTGTTGTTGTTTTTCATCTTCGATGTTTTGAAGAAACTAAAGTCTACACCGAACAATAACCGAGCATTCAGGATCTGGTTGCGTTCTACAAAATGTCAACATAATACTTTTTCAGTATTTACGTTCTAGTTTGAATTATAATTGTAATACCTGGTTTACACTTTATAATTATGGAACACTGAGTAAACAGAACAGGATTTCAAAATGAAATGGTGTTCTTGTATTAATTAAAAGTTTCTTTTCGTTTGCACATAAACCACAATGCAAAATTGAACTGATCTTTTTGTTTATTGATTATAATTTTGCTTTAAACTGTTTGGGTGTAAAATTGGCATGATGTGCACAGCGTCTTATTTATTGAATGCAAAAATGTATAGAACGATTCGTAAATCACGTCCCAAGGATAAAACATTATCAGATATTTTGAATGAAATGTATTCAAGATTTTAATAATACATGCTAAAGTTGAAATTAAATTTTTAACACCCTGTTATGAAATAATTTTAATTATTAATTCCTCGACATATAGAAAAATGTAGTTCTCTCCTACAAGGTCAACAAATTTCCATAATCAAATTAGCCGAAAACGCAGGGGACTTGTATTTACAATACAGTAGGAAAGTGTTTGGTTCTAAAGGACAAATAGACTAAATTGTTTGCTTAGTCGCATTAAGTAAATAAAACTCGGAAATAAAGAAAATAATATGACAAGATGAATAATAAGACCTTTTCGAGTCTTTGTAAGGGTTAGAGATTGACAGTTCAAAGTTGCTCTTAGAATCTTAGCGTTGTTAAGTGGCTTAGATAGGCTAATACGAAACAGTGCCACTCTATGATCTATTATGTTCTTATATCTGATAGCAAAAATGTTAGCATCGTTCTGTGTCGGCAAACATGAGAAGAGGTTTTGAATTTTTTCTTATTATATTTCGAGATTTTTCAAACATCTGAATCGTTTTTATTAAAATTAAGTAAAATTATTGTTAATTCACATCTTTGAGGAAATTTTATGACATAACGGCAATAGCGCGTTACATTTTTTGAACCATCATGATTGAGTTAATGGAAAAAAGCTAGTTTATGACATTTTACTCACAATATTCCAAAGAAATTCACGTTTGTATTACGACTTGTGAATTATTTTACAAATGTCTAGAAAATTTTACAGAGTGATTTTACTATGACGGTGTGTTTCAATGTTAAACTGGGCAACTTTGGTAACTGGTTGGCGAAATTTTGCTATCCACGTAGCTATGTACTTCTTAGAATGAAAACCCAGTGTTTTTACTGAATTTCCAGGTTTCTCTCTAAATTAACGTTTCTTCGCAGTTTAAAATCCCTTAATGTAATTGGTTCTTTAAACTGAAGCTGGTTTTATCTAATTCTTTAAAGATTACTGTTCTGAAAACATCAATTAAAAGGAGGTTTGAGCTTGGTCAGAGAAAGAAAGTACTTCATGCACTTAAGGATTTCCGTTCGACAATTAAGAAACTCGACTTATCATATATTGGAACAAAAATGCCACAGCAAGAATCTTGATGTCGGAATAGAATTAGAATAAATTCTATTTAAATTCTGTTTGAAGTAATGCGGGTTTAAGATCAATTGCATCTAGTCTTTGAAATATATATGTGTGTTAAGGTCACTCGGTTGAATTCAGTGAAAAGGGATTAAGTCAGACTGTTGTTTTCCTAAAAATTGGAAACAATGAAAAAGACAGCTGTCATCTCAATTTCATGACTTTTATTGTAAAAACCCAGACCACTGTGTAGAGAACATAAATAAGAGAGTCTCGCATAAGACTTTCATTATGGTGGGGGAATTTCTTTATTTGTGTGGTTGATTGAGGTAACAGCGAAGGTGATTAGAAGAACGATTAAGACTTTAATGTCATAGGTTTTGCCAGTAAGTTCTGGTTCAAAGTAAATAAATGCAGAAAATTGAATTAAAATTACTCATAAATTGCTTTAAGATGATTTAATACATCACGGTATAACAAAGTTAATATATAAAGGTATAATGAGATTAGAAAAATCCTTAAAAATCATGGTTTGTTTACACGACACTATATTTGTCATATATTTTAGACATTTTGATAGAAGTTGGTAGAGTTGTTCATGAATTTTTCTCTACGAAGCCTTTGGAAACTTCGTGTCAACACTTGAACAAAGCGTGTAAACTGATGTATTTCTTTTGCTACAAGAATAGATAAGGAATCTCTGACGTAAATATTGAATATTGACAAAATAAGTCTGATAAGTAATTAAAGTTTTTCTGGCATTAAACCCGTCGTAAACGAACTTAGCTAATTACATTAAGTTCTGCTCTATTTGAAGATAATGAACTGTTAGCTATACAGTGTGTATGAAAAAAGTTTATCCAAGATTATCGAACGCATTTGTTTTGGTATAAATAGTTATTAATATTTTGCGATTCGTATATCAGGAAAAAGCTTTTTTTGAGATCTATGCAAATACATATTTTTTATTCTGAAAATATTTGTTTCCAGATAATTTATGGAGGGAAAACCTTTTTATTACTCTCTTGAGTTTTAATGATGACGAAATTACTCTTTGTTTTTACTTGAGACACCTTTTTTTAGCAAAAAAAAAAAAAAAAAAAAAAAAAAAAAAATAATAATAATACGTTGGATAACCTTGGATAAACGTTTTTGGAACACACTGTATGTAGAGCTGAGGGTTGCACTATGCTGATGTCAGTAGAAAAAGAAAAATTGAGAAATGGTCTGGGAACGAGCAGTTGTTCATTATAACATTATAACATGTTTATTATAACATAACATAACAATGCGCTCAAACAAAGTAAAAAATGATTGGCTCCCTCTCACAAGAAAACTGCTGACACAATTTTTTTCTCGATCTTATGATCATTATTTTTAACAGGCTTAACAATTACATATTTTTCACCATTTCGATAACCTCTGAGTAAACTATCGTTCTATAAACATGTAATTGAATTTAAAGCAGTAGTGACATAAAGGCCGATTTCCATTCAGCAAAATATCCGCATGGACGTAGGTAATCCACGCTGAGTGATGTAGAACGCATGCGCATTGGCTAATTCATAAGGAAGCGATCAAAAATAAAGTTAAAAAATTTTAAAATTTTAAAATTTTAACGTCCGCTGATAATTTCAGCCAATCGTGTATTTTGATTTCCATTTGTAGTTGCTTGGCCGCTCGGAAAATTCTACGTCCACGCGAGCATAAGCGTTGAACGGAAATCGGCCTTAACGGTAACGTGTTCCTCCGGTACCCCCCCTGGCTGGGTGAAGGATTAACAAGAAATTACGCCAACAGTAGTTCACTGTGTGTACAAGTTCTTTGTTTAAAATTAGATGGTTGAGTAGAAATGTTTATGTACTAGTGAAAATTGAGATTTATAAAAAAAAAGCTGAATTTTTTTCCGATTTCATAATAGCCAAAGTTGTGATGCTTTTGAAATCTGTTAGCCCTTCCCATTTTATACGCCCATAGTTTTTTCTTTTCAAAAGCTTTTGTAAGAATTTTGATGGGGTGGGTGTTTTCACATATCCTCATTAACATATCACTAAGGAAAAATCTTTCAAGATTGCCAAGGCATTTTCGTACCGACCGCAGGAAAGTTGAAAAAGGAGTTGAAATAGAGATGGTAGATTAAGGATGGAAAACTGGGGAGGTATCGTGCGATTAAACAATTCCATATCTGGTTAATGGGTTGGTGGGGGTGGTTTAGTTCAAAGTGAAAAACCACATTAATCGAAACAAGCGATGTTTAATCTTCAATAAAGATAGCTAGGCCACATATTGTTTTTTTAATTAATTAACTTTACGTTACCCTGGTGGAGTAAAGTCTATCAATTACCGAAGCTCCTCCTCTTAATACACTCCTCCAAGTTTATGCAAAGTTTACGTGAAATCGTAGCTTAATATTCAATACCCAAATGCGTACAGGATTTTGAAAGCTCTTCAATTTTCACGAAAGTGCCATTTGTTTAAAATTGTGAGTAATTACGCAATTTTGAGCCATATCTAAAGTCTTCAAGTCTTGTGTCCTCTGGTTTATATGAATATAAAGATCCTTTCATATGCATTTAAAGTCTTTTTCGGAGTGAAATCCCGAACAATGAACATAAATAGATCATTTCCTAAGCAAACAGAAAATTTCACAATGATAAAGTTGACAATGTGCAAAAAAGATTACGCTGAAGTTATTGCACTGCAATGATTTGACTATAACACCAACCAGAAATACAACTCATAGAAATTACAGACCAGTCATTAAATAACAACATGGCGCTTTCAAAACTTATATGAACTTCGTAAGTGTTCCGGTTGTTTGGTAATATATTTCATAATTAACCAGGGTCAGTCAAAAAGGTAGAGGAGTTCAATATTATGATATTGCTTTTGTTATTTCTTTAGTATATTATGTTATGAGCCAGGTTACTTGCACTGGTACATTTGTCAACAAGTCACTGCGAGGGAGTGCATTTACTTTAGAAATTTACACAATTACAATGAAAATGCTCTTCGTCGTAGTGACTTTTTGATAATTTTGCCCATTGGGACGTTCTATCACTATGCTCTCCTCCATAAACTTTGTCCGAGCGCTAGCTCATCTGGCAGCTTCAGTTGCAGTGAAATATAGCCGAATTGTGTTTGGATGAACATGTAAAATTAATCCCTGTAACAGAACAATCGCGCGGATTTACATTTGAGACTGCACTAGTGAGTTCACCTTACTAAAACAGGAATTCCATTTCCACCATTTTAGAAGTAAGCACCGAACCAAAATGAATTTGTCAAATCTGATGTTGCTTTTTATGTTTAATAGCTTTTATCACAAGTAAATTGATGAGGTTGCCATGATCACACCACTTTGTTAAATGCTTTTTTGTGTTTTGAACTAATCCTTGTCCTGAACCTTTTAACACTATATTACAAGTGTTATGTTATAACCTTTTTTGTCATTTCCTGGAAAAATAAAATCGATCTTTTTGTTAACTCCAAACTCAAAAAAGTTTTACATTTCAATGCGAGCCTGATGTCGTTTTCATATTTCTAGACATTTATCCGTGGTCATTTCGTGGTCATTTCGTTATCATTGTCTCAGGCAAACCTAATTCTAGCGGACTGTCACGTTATAAATCGAAACCACAACTAGGCACCCTAATCTGCTTGTACTTTCAAGCCTTTTCACCTTTTCAAACAACCTGTTCCTTTTGTAGTCAGTACCAGTCAGACGCGAAATCAAAAGCAGATGCCATTTAACAAAGAAATTGATGTCCTAGAAATTATTTCTAGCATCATTGCTAGATGAGTTGAGTTTGGTAGTCACCCTGTTATTTGAAAAGCTTTACATACAAAGACTACATGTCTGAACTTCAAAGGTTTCCATCTCCTGTATGATCTGTTAACTCAAAACGTTTCTGGTCAATTCACGCCTATGTCAGAAATAAAAGATCTGTTTGCAGTGTGAAATATTGCTCAACAGTACGAATGTTAATGATACAATCTGCTTAACTCTCGTAATTCTAGGTGTGTCTATCAACAAAGTCTTCTTTCAGTCTAGAGTGATTACATGAAAGAAAACGAAAGTAGAAACAAAATAAAACTGAGAAATTCTCGATGCAAAATAAGAACAACAATGTGCAGATAATTTAGCTGGTTCTTTAAAAAAAATTCTGCATAATACTATTTATTAAAAATTTAGAAAGACGCCTCAGAAAGACGCCTAACTGAGGCCTGGAAAAACTGCAAATAATGACAAAAATTACAATCTTCAAATAATCTATAGACAGGAATAACTATGACAGCAATAATTACGCTATTAAACTGGGAACAGTATATGAAAAAAATCATAGTTGACTAGCAACTCGCGTAAAAGTTTTTTACGGCTTAATGTGCGGAAATCCCGTGTCAAAAAAGCGTGACGAAAAATTAAATCATGAAATCGCGACTTAACAGTATACACATGTCGTAGAGCTAGAAAAAACTAATCAAAAAAGTGAATGAGATCGTTTCGCTACGACCAACCGTTGCAGAGATATCCTCGATCAAAGATTTTGATGACGTCATAGCCGCAGTACCAAATAAATTTTAGGCCCAAATGTTGCGTCACCCTATCACCCATATCGCGGACCTTAAAAAAACGTCATATTCCCCCAAAAACGCCGCGTTCGTTTGGCGATGTAATGCAATGGTTCCCCGTGATCATAAAAAAACGGACGTCAAATGCCATGTGCTATTATACTAATCGTGAATGTGTCTTGCGTATTCGAACTGCCGCTATATGACAATGATGAAGAAGATTTTGACCGAAAAATTCAACCAAATCTATCAACCTCGAACCCAGGGTCTCTTGCCTTATATACGGATAGCGGCGAATAAGACCCTGGCGAACGCTGGTCACGTGACATGAAAATTACACAGAATCTGTGTAATGGCCCGAAGAAATTTTGTCTGGTGTATTCAGTTTTTTATATGGTCACATTGCAACCAATACAGAGACCAAATATAGTTCGTCGAGTTCATTCGAGCTCATTTCTGCAAAACTTTATAGTTGTTTACATATTTCAACAGTATTCTGGAAAGACGGTGTTTCTAATTGGATAAAGATTTTATTACTTATGAAGGTTATTCGACAACTTTCAATGATAAAGGGGAGATTGCAAAATTCGTGTGGTGTTGTGTGGATTAAATCTTGTAACGAGCTGTGGTTTATTTTGGAGACACATCCAGAAATCATGTATAGAGTAGATAAAAGTAAAAAATGAACAAAAAAATTGAGTGTATTGAGGTTCAATCTTCCACAAAAGAAAATATAGATAACCAATAATGGCACACACAAGTAAAAACAACCAATGAAAATAATATATAAACAGTGAGAGCAGATTCTCATGAAATAATGCTTGAGATGAAGAACTTATTCAAGTATATGAAATGTTTCTACATTGTTATTTATATCAAAATTTGCTAAGTTCACTGGTCAGTAGAGTTATGTCTATTTCAAAAGCTTTAGAACTTCTACTTCTTGTAAGCGTCTAAGTATTGAGTCAGTGTTTGTCACAAACACACGTTTGTCACAAAGACATGTTTGTCACAAAGACATGTTTGTCACAAAGACATGTTTGTCACAAAGACGGAAAAACACAACTTTTAAAATTTGCACAATTCTTTATATACTTATTGATATACTTAAAAATGATGTTTGTTGTATTATGTTCACTTCCCTATTATATTGAAAAAGAATTTGTAACACAACACATAATGCTGAGTGAAATTTGTTTTGTTAGTTTCAAGGTTACTATGTGATCGAAGACAGTATTCTGTATGAATACTGATGTTTCAAATTTGAGGGAAATTTATCTTCCCTTAAGTCGTCATAGTCATTCTTGTCAGTCCATTCTTCTCTGACAATTTACAGGATTTTTATTAGTAAGCTGTGTAATGTATCATTTCATGGGATCTTGAATACATTATGGCAATGTTTGGTTTTGAGTAAGGGCTGTCTTGTTAAGCTCTAAAGTTTACCTTTAACCTTATTATGTATTTTGCTAACACTATATAATATACAGCTAAAGATAGAATTCTTAATGTACACCTTGTTATGAAAATCCTATTAAATTGTCACATACCATAAAGTAAAATTAGATACATTTTCATTCTGTGTACGTGCACATGCTTATTTTTAGATTTCTGCGAAAGCAAGAAAGCTATTACAACCGGCTTTGTTTTTTTGGATTTCTGCGAAAGCAAGAAATACATTAAAACCGGCTCGGGTTTTTTGTATTCCTGCGTAAGCAAGGAATACTTTGAAACCGTTCGTGTTTTTTTTTTTTTTTTTTTTTTTTTTTTTTTCTCACTGTCCAAACCTAGACCAATTTTTGTCGATGGGAAATAGCCACTCAAATCATTAATGTTCCCAACTTACATTCTTTTTATGATTTAGCTAACAGTCTAAACTCACACTATATTCATTGTATACAAGTACTTTGCTTGAAAAGACTCTAAAAGTGTAAAATATAAGCTCTAGTGAAAGGAATAATTAACATATGGCCAAATCGCAGATGCCAAGGTAGAAATGTTGTTTCATGTGAGTCTTATGCAACGTTCTTAAGTTTTCCGTAGTTGTTTTAAAAATGGAAGCGAAGAAGCACGCGTAGATCTGAGAAAATTTCTTGGTTGAATATATGGATATAGAAGAGGTTATACGGCTGTCAAACTTAAAAGAATCAAGAACATTTATGATCCAAACTGATAATCTACGTGAAACTAATACTCTTAGTAGTTATTCGTGATAAATAAGCAGTTTTTGATGCTTCAAATCAGATATGAACGACTACAAAAACGGTATGCTTACATCGATTTAAAAAAATGCGTAAGGTTTCTATTAGTCTTTTTCTAAATATAATACAATTTTCTATTTCATGTTCCTAGGTAAGCTATCCTGTTTTTATAAAGCTCTGGAATCTTGAAGCACAGCTCATCTTCCTCATCAGCTTATACCCATTTTATTAATCAATAGATGACCACTTTTTTAATTGACTAGTCGAATTTAAAATATTGTATGATTCTAAAATTTGTATACTATCAAGCTGACGATAAAAAGGAAACACAGATATTTTTATTATTTCGCAAGGCCAAGTAGAAGTTTTTATTATGAAGTTCAGGTACAAACAACATAAAGATTTTCATACTGTATAGTTTTAAAAGGAGTATTTTGAAACGTCCACGGAAGAGTGTTCTCTAATGGATTTTTAAACTGACGGTGTTCCTTTTTAAGCTTGATCTAAATTTTTCAAAGTCTCTTAACTTTTATGATGCTCTCGGGAATGTAATTAAATGAATTCGAAGTTATTGGTCAGCGCGTTAAGCAGCTGATCTTTCATTAGCGTTTTTCCGTCCCATGTCCACAGTTCTAGCCTGGATTCCTCATTGAAAGCTTAAAGGGTAGAATAGAGGCTATTTTTTAATTGTGGCTTAATTCAGATTTTTCATTTAATTTATATTTACAGCTTTTTTATCAGGGTGAGTGCGGCCTAACATTAAACCATGAGTTTTAAAGTTTGCCCATCACGGAGATATCATTTTGGAAATAAAAGCTAAAGGAAAGGGTTATTTTTCTCCAGAGAAGTAAAGAAATTCGTAATATTATCACCGTATATTATAATTGAACCTATTATTATATACTGTTCATTTAGCTAGGCCTGATTTTGTGTTTTGTGCTATATATTGGCCTGACCTGGAGATAGAGAGAGCTCTGCTGCCTCCAAAAGGACCTATTATAGGATATGTATGTGTTATTTTTTATGTATTCATACAATTGTGCCCATCAATATAGGCAAGTTTTGAATATCACTTTATCCTGTCTAAATTAAAAATTTTATGCCCACAAAAATATATGTAGAAATCTATCTAGCTAGTCATCCACAAAAATAAACAGACAACATTTTGAAGTTTATAAATTACTGTGAAAGTGCGTGGTGCACTAATCCAAAATGACTCTAACAATGATATTCTGTGTTTGTTGTAATGTAATGTAGTATATAATTATCAAGCAAAAGAACAAAATATAATGTTTGTATATAAACTTTTCAATCAACATTTTAATAAATGTTAATTTATGTTATGTTAATTCGTGTGTTTTCCCTCTAACCTCTTAGTTTTATCTCGAATTTTAAATTAAAATTTTCTACTTTTTTTTTTTAACTTAACACAATACTTTTTTCAATCCCTAATTTTGTGTTCAAGCCAATTTCTATCAAGATCTATTTACCTAATTTGATAGGAGAATCTTTTTACGATTTCATCTTTAATAAATGTTTTTATAACTATACTATATATACTGTAATATAATATATTTATTATGCACCAGACACACGTACATTTATGCAATTTACTTATAACTTTATTTTACTTATACGTATATAGTAGGTCCACATCAGTGATTACACTGCTTTTGTATTTATATGTACATAAATTACGACCTTCTTTACAAAATAAATTAATAATAAATAAATTAATGATAATAATAAAATTACCTATGTGAAGTCGTTATAAGTCTCTTCACTTATTTATAGTCTTGTCATTTTATTTTAATTTTGTGATATATTTTTTGTATCATAAATTGTTTTTTACTGTCTCTGCATGACCAGCAGTCTCTTTGTTTTCTTAATCTTAAATAATCGGCAGTTCTTTTGCATGCCTTTTTTTTATTTTCAATGAAAAAAGGCAAAAATGTTATGAATGGTGCACTATCACTCATACAAGTTGTTTTTAACATTATATATCAGTTATTTTTAGTCATTCCTTTGCAGAATTCATCTTTGTAATGTGTGTGAGAAGTTTGCTTTAATCATTAGAATAAAGGTCTGCATGAAAGTTTGTGAAGTACCTTACCCTTAAAGGGAAATTAAGCCTTAAAATTTCTTTTCTGAATTTGAGCATGAAATACTTCATTTATCCTAGAGGAACACCTTTTTATGTATAAAAGGTATTCCAAATGAAAAAACTGCTGAAAAAACAACTTAGTTAAATCGCCATTACAGCTTTCGTTATAAATATCATGACGTCACTGAGCGAATTTCATTTGCAGAAACATCAGACGTAGGCAGCAGATGACATGTTTTTTACGCCTACGTTCTAAAGATACGAGAAACGGTAGAAAAAAACAAAGAAAACACGAACATAACATAACAATCTTAAACATCAAGAAACAGCAAAATGTAAAATAAGTTTATCGTTAACGATTCAAGAAAAACAAAAACAGTCATACTGAAGATTTCATTTTTACACATCTAAAATATACACATTTGTTCAAAAACTCACCTACGCACATATACCTGCTATAAATCTAAAACGAAATACTTTTTAATAAAGGTTTTATATCACAAAGCACACAAGAACTTTCATCAACAAAAACAAAATATTGTAGTTTATGTAATCCTTACAAAAAGAGCGATCGCGCTGTGACGTCAAAATTTCCATCTCAGAGCACTGCAATGGCGTCCGTTGTTAGATACTAAATAACGAAAAACTGAGTATAATTATCATTTAAGATAATCTTTAATGGTCACAGAAGATTAATGAGACCTTTCTGCAGCTAATATAAAAAGTTTTTGATAAAGGCTTAATTTCCCTTTAAGGTAAAATACTTCCTTGAGATTTTTTTTTGTGTGAAATAACTTTTGCGAGCCAAGGTTTGAAAGCGTTTTGCGTGGATTAATAATTAAGAACTTCTCAAGGAAAATATTTGGATTTATTTTTGCGAATGTGCACAAAGTGCAATGCGTGTATTTCATAATATAGCTTAGACGTTTCCATGCCTGCCACATTGCAAAACCAATGGGTACTTGATAAGTACAAGGAAATAGTTAATATACACAGAGCCAAAAAATGAGCAAGTAAAATCATCAAATTTTGCGTGGATTGTTTTTTGTGAATCGTTCATGTCTTGATGTTTTGTGTGGATTTATTTTTGTGAATTTGGGCAAAAGTCGCAAAAATTAATCCACACAAAAAAGATTCCCTTAACGTATACTGTATATAAGCTTTTTTAAGGAATTGGTAACTTCTTTTGATTTAAGTGCAAACCTGCATTTTTCGAAATCCGATTTTATTCAATTCACTTCAAAGACAATCGTATTTGTTTCATTTGTAAAGATGTCCTTAGGTAGCATAGATGAAAGTCAATTGATCAGTGTTTGATAGGCTTTGTATCTTTAATTTCTAGATAAACGTTTTATTGAATTAAGTTTTGTTGCACAATTTGGATACAATTTTGAGACCAGACCTGTTTGGTTTTATCATTGAATGCCTTATTCCCACTATTACTTCACTATTACTTCAGTAATCGCTCATGAATTTCTATTTTGACCTTCCTGGAACAAAAACGTGATTTTTCCATTTTGCTTCATGGTCAAAAATTTTTCAACTTTGGCGAGAGCGCTGACCTTCAGGCCTCGTGGCCTCTTGTTACTTCTTAAGCACAGACTTTTCTTGGCGCGACAAACTTTTTATTACTTAATTACTTCTTGAAGATTCTTTAGGGAATACAACTTTGAATTAAAATCTTTTTTAAGAAATCTCTAAATTGAAGCAAGACTGAAGTTTTATATGAGACAACAAAGTTTAATTGTTATCGTTGTTAAAAGGTAAAATGTAAAATACTGCAAACATCATTCTGCATTATGCATATCGTTTTAAAGCGTGAACTAACATTCATTTCTTTCTGAAAAGCCTTCAGAAAGTCTTCCAGTCATCTGCAGGAATACTTCTGCCCGGTAGGGCATCTTGTTTTTTTTCCTGCTGTCCAAACCTAGCGGTTTTTTGAAATTTCGTCCGTGCGCCTACATGGATTCATTACATCTATGCGTAAAGCCATTTTTTCGCAGCACGAAGTTTCTTCCACGAGAAACTTCTGGCGACTGGTTGTAATTGCGGTAATACAGAAATCGAAAACTTTCTTTTCTAACATCGGTATTTGAAACTTCTATCTTTTGGTAAGCTTTCTTCTTAGTGCTTTTTTATCTTCCCATTTGCTTAATTGTAGGCTTATATCTGGGTACATCGGAGTAAAAGTGAGGTCAGTGTGAGGTTTGTCAGCAAGCCTCTAGCTGATCCTAGCTGATCCTATCTTACCCTAGCTTCCTAGCCTATCCTAGCTTATCCTAGATAATCCTAGCTGACCAAGCAAAGCTTTGAGGCAAACTTGAGAAATACAAAAATTCATCGAAGTGGCGCATAGTTAAACTTTTAAAAGGTAAAATTTCTAAATGCTTCGTAGCTAGCTTAGGTAGATACGTAGTTACTTTAAAACATAGTATTTCCGATAAATTTTTTAATTTGTTTCTTATATTTTTTTCGAAAAAGTTTGTGTTTTTTTTCTTTCGTTCTTATACATAGATTCTTTTTTTTAAAAACTGTCATATAAATCGCGTATCCATGGTTACGATTCGCACCTTTCTTTTCTTTGTATGTAAATAGCTTATGTTGTTTTTAGTTAAGCCCTATTCACACTTTTTAAAAGTATTTTTGTCTTATCTATTTTTGATCTACAGTATATAATATCAGGGACGGACGCAGAAATATTTTGTAGGTACAGCTCAACTTTTCGGATTCCAATAAGTATTCCGATTCCCGATTTTTATTCGGGACAACCCGATTTCCGGAAAAATGCCGTCCGAAAATGTGCGATCATTTTAACAGACGAGTTCTGTCGCAGTTAGTCACGGTGAACACCCCAGACACCAAAATTACCTTTCACTAAGCATTGCAACCACAGAGCCATAAAGATAGAAGCCAAAATTTAAAACTTTATTCGATATTAGCACAACAAAAGCAAATACAACATAATATAAAATGTCAACGTCTTTTATGTACAAAGTCATAAAACTAGTATTATATATCCAATAAAACATGTTCCTTCTGTTGTACGAAAAGTCTCCTAGCATGCTCACTTTCAAGAAAGTTCCAGTTCCATACTTCATTAAATTAATTTGCTGTTTGTTGCTGCAGCAGGTGCTGATACTGTTAATGTTTCTAAAAAGACAGACAATGAACAATTCAAAATTAAGTTATGTTACATTATAGTAAACTAGTATGATATATAGTAACCATTAACCATTCAATTAACTGATTTTTCAATCTCTAAATAAAATACAGATCATGAAATCTTACTTAAATTCCATGGTTAAATTAGCAGGGTACACCATGTGAAGGTAAGATATTGGATTTTGGATCCCAAAAGGAAAAATGCAAATGCAAGTAAATGCAAATCAATCATATCATTTTTGGATATAACACAAAATCATATGACAAAGTCTAGTCAATATTCAAACTAGCCATCAGAAGTATTTCCATCTATTTCTGTGCATTATACAGTCCATACATACTAAAGCAAAACTGTAAACACAACAAAATACTTCCTATTTCAAGCTATAATGGAGATGACTATAAACAGGACAGCTGAAGCCATGCGACATGTTCAGTGTATATTTCTCATGACGTTTATCAAAACTTATTAACTTTCCTACCAAAAAGCACACAATACAAGCAGTTTATAACATTTATGCAGTTTCTCTTTTTTCTTATCACTTGATCTTCTGGGTGTTGCCAATTTTCATTTCTTTTTATCTTAACTGTTTTATGTCTTTTTATTGTAAATACAAGCAATTATTGAGCTGTATAAGTAAGATTTCAATCTGAAAATTTTTTAACCTGTAAGCTATAAAAACAGAATATAAGCACTATCTGTACTTGGAGAATAACACGACAAAGAATAAGCATCTAGCCTCTTCAACAGAAATGACCGTCCATATGTTTTAGGAAAAACAGACTTTTACAAAGAAAACCAAGAACCAATGGAACATAGCGAGTATGAGGAAAATGCTAGAGGTCTCCTTAAAACAAAACATGGATTGTGAGATTGGAGGGTAACTCCTTCAGGTTACAAAGCTACATTAACTGATCAAGCATTGATTTAATTTTGCACTGATTTAAATGATGAATATTGTGAATGGATAGGGAGACTAATGATTGATGAAAGTCCCAACAAACATAAGAAATATATAACACAAAATTGTTTTCCTTACAATTTCAATTTGCTTCCACATTAACTAAAATAAACCTATCAGTTACATCTGAAACATCAGAGGATACACAGAAATGCAACAAGGAAATGTTTCCTTTAAATATTTATCCTTGATCTTTAACAAATGCTTTTAACAACAGAGAGGGTGATCACTGTAAAATGCAAAGTTGAGCTGTGAAGTATTAATGATGTAAGACCTCCTAACAAATTCACTGACGAATTATTTCCAAATAAAGCTAGCAAAACATATAGCTATACAAACAGTCATCACACCAAAATATCTCAAGATAAATGTAATAATTTTTAAAAATCAAAGTCAACGTAATGTAAGTAGCAAACTCTGTAATTTTTTTTATCACGACCAGTGTACCATGTTTAAAATACATAACAAGTTTTTAAAGTAATCAAGACAACATCAATAACTGGGAGTAAAATTCTATAAAGTTCAGAGTTTAGCAAGGCAAAAGATAATAAAAAATCATGAAATTATGTTCTTTTTCCACAAATTTACAAATGTATCTATAGTAGAGATATTGTGTGAACAAATTATATTGAATCTAAACTCACATTCATCTTTGTTTATTTGTTCTGCATTTTAAATTAAACAAATTAATAATTGAAACAAAACAAACAAAACTGAAGATCTGTATAAAATACAAAGTTTTAATAAAAGGGGAAAACAAAAACTTACTTTGCATCCATCACGATGTTTTCTTTCATCTTCTGCAAGGTATTTCTCAGCTCTAAAATCCCTTCTCGTTTGGAGAAATAAAAACGTCTTCTTGGAGAACAATGATTCTCTGACGTGGTAAAAATCAAGAAAGAGGTTCCACGCACGTGTATGGTATAATATCAAATGATATACTTGGTATATTAAAAGGTGCGAAGTAAGTGATATACTTAGTATATCAAGTGATATACCAAGTATATCATTTGATATTCTTAGTATATCAAAAGTATGTGACAATCGGCTTCCATAGCTTTGAGCTGTATTTGAGCTGTATTTGACCACTCTACCGACGACCGAAAGACCTAAAGGCTTACACTTTGGGCTAAAACCTATTATCGTTCTACGTACTTTAGGCACGAGAGCTGTACTGTTCAAACAGACGGAAGAATGAAAAAATTACTGCTAAGCTACGATTAGGGCTATGGGTGTCGAACTACCGTAGAATCGGGACTTGAGCTGTATCTTTGAGCTGTATCGATACAGCTCAAAACTGTTAGTTATAACTCGTATCATCATAGGTCAAAAGGGGCCGAGTTTTGAGCTGTAAGGCAGAACAATCAAGCTGTGGGGTTTGCAATTATGGCTTACCTAAAATTTGTGAGTCAAATGGGGCGCCAACAAATAATGCGCTAATCCATAAATAAATGTATTAGACAGATTTTTGAGTGACGGCATCGCGTCGCGTGATATTATGATGACGACGTGACAAATCGACGAAGAGAGAATAAAGGAAAACGGCCGTAAATCATTAGAAATCATTCTCTTGACGAAATTTTACTACAGCTTCCGCCCCTGAATATGTTTGTTTTCAAGAAAAAACTACTTTCATTTTGATACTTATAGTTTCATTCATTAAGCAATCGTCTCTCCATAACCATAAAAGTAGTATAAAATCTTGTTAACGTTTGTGTGTAAAGTGTTCAAAATGCTCAACAGGAAAGAGGAGCTTTAATATTTTTTGGATCTATAGTATGTATCATTGATGCTTTCATAGATTTCCAGGGTTTCATGCTTCAGCTGGTTTTGCAGAAATCCTTATGCCTGCAAGGGCATCTTGTTTCTTCTTTTTTTCTTACTGTCAAAACCTAGCGATTTTTTTATCTCGGAATTCATTGGTTCATACAACCGCCGTCTCAATGTTCATTGGTGCATAAAGCGCCACTATTACGAAAGGGTGCTAACTAACTTCAATAGCGCTAGTTTATTGGTTTGAATTTCCGTCATATGATCATCCGGGTGTTTTTCGACTCAACATTTGCACGCCGTTCGTATAATGGTAGACTATCAGCGTGACCGAAGAAAACTTAGATTTCCAAAAGTTGATTGATCAATGTGGAATAGATTTCAAAGAAGATTCACACTTCCAAAACCGAAAGTAAATGGTAGAAATTTATAATTATCTCACAATGATTCTACTGTGTTCATTCTTTTTTAAAATCAAGTTCTCAATGTTTTATCAAAAAGAGTTTGTGAAGAAAGGAACGAATTCTTTTGTGTGTTGGAAAATGTCTGGAATTCTTTAAGCCTTTCTTAATACAAAAGATCGTTTGTTTCATGTGTGGGCTGTAATGCTTTTTAGGCTCTGGATACGCACAGCTCAGCTCAGTTTCCTCTTCAGCTCTAACAGCCAAGGATGTCTGTCTACTCTCTGATGTTTGATGTATGTTTCTCTAGCTATTTTAGCATATTTAATTGTATAGTTTTTGGCTGTATTATCAATGTCCGTAATTAGGAATGAGGACTTCCATTTACGATAACAAATAGGAAACTTGTCTTGACTGTCTGTAAGTTTTTTCCGCTTTCAGTTATGTTTGCTAATTTTAGTAGATTTGGATCATATATTTTCATAATCCAAATGTATGTTTACCATTGGGAAGTCTTTTCGTAATTAGGAAGATTGACCGTATATATTGAAAGACCTACGTAATCACTGTGATATCTGTAAGCATCTATATAAATCTACATAAACAGTTGATGTAAGATTTAGTCAGTTATGCTTTCCTATAATGCCCTTGGGTGTATGCGTAATTAAAAATTTAATGTTTTTTAAGTTTCTGTATAAATCTTTATAATATTTTCATTAAATTTAGTTCAGGTAATGCATGTTTGCAAATTAAAAAGGTGGCAATGACATACTGTTAATAAAACTGAAGCACAAATTTCTGTTTTCAGTTATGTATGTTGATTTTGTATGTATTTCTGGACACATTTTGCATGATCAAAATCTATCTTTTCCTCTTTTTGCTTGTGATTTAGGAATTCTGTTAGTAAGATTGACTAGACATATATATTGAATTCATAAATTCGTAACATTTAGATTGGATTACTTGCATACTCATTGTATTATTTTTAATATCATTACGTACCAACAAAATAAAGAAAATTATGTCATTCAAATGTATTCAAGTTTATTGGTGTTCATTAGTATGAAGTTTTTTATAGTGACAATTATGTTTTTCCGGATTTTTGGGGAGTACATAGTCAGAAATTTAATAAACATATATTGTGGAAATCTTCTTTAAATTTCAAGAATGTCATAGTCTTTCTTTTTTCACACTTAAGCTGATTTTGCAGAAATCTTTCTGCCCGTAAGGGCATCTTGTAGTTTTTGATTCCCTTTCTGGATTGCAATGCACACATATTGAGCAGCTTTTTTTTGCTTCAAAACAATGTGATTTGTATTCATCAACTGAAGCCACTACGTTCTTACATAAAGAATCTGAGTAAATGGAAATTTAATGGCTTTATGATACTTAAATAATGGAAATATAAGTCAATCTGTGATCATCAAATGTTTCAACAGATATTTGTGATTTCTGTAACTGTTTTGTTTAAAATATTTTTAAATCCTGTCATAAATAAATTTTTTGACCCCAGAAATGTTAAGATGCTCATCCTCAATGTTATATGCTCTTAAATTTTAGCACGTGTGTGTGTGAGCCTGCAAAAACGTTCTTAGAAACTATATTCTTCTAAAGAAGGCTGTCATAATTCGTCACTATTCTGTTGTTTTATCAGTCAAAAGAGCATGAAAATTTATCTTGTTAACTTGTTGATTATTTTAAGAACTTTTTGTTGTCAGCCTTCTCATTGTGAATACATAATGCTACCGTACCAGTGTTTTGTGAATTGAAATGGTAGCTAAAATAATGTTATTTTCAATAATTAAAATTTAAACTTCAATTTGTGTCTTCCTCAGCAGTAACTCGAATCATTTCTTTTTTTGCTCGAAATTCCTGCAGTCGTTGTAATATTTTCAGCTAATAGAATTCATTAATTCAGTAGCGTTCGCCAGGGTCTTCTTCGCCGCTATCCCGTATATCGAAAAGGCAAGAGACCCTGGGTTTGAGGTTGCAAAATCTATCACTCTCTTAATTAAATGTGTTGAACACGTTACGCAATTAATACGGCGTCGCTCGCCGCCCATGTCTAGCCTGCGTAGAGTTCAGGAGAAATTAAATTTAGGAATTGGCAATGAAAAGTGAGCCGATGTTGTAGAGCTCCATAAACGGATTAAAAACATTTATGAGATCGCTTCACACTGACGCTGCGTAAAAAATAAGAAATGATTTCTCACAGCTCACCTACCTTTTTGCGTGACAGACAAACAAACAAACAGACAGACAGACAGACAGAGAGGTGACTATTAATATATAGCAGACGGAATTTCGAAAAAAAACATGAAGTTTTTGGTTAGGGGAAAAATTAGTAAAGGATTTTAACTAAACAAAAAAATAGATGAAAATTGCTAAAAAAAAGTGCTAACGTCGCATACATAACAATGTTACAAAATAACCACAAAAACTAAATTACTAGAATAAAAGCTGTAAATATGCAAAACTTAAACACTCAAACTACATTCAATAAAAAGTTTCAATAAAATTAAATTCAACAGACTTGTCATTAGAAAGACCTGTGATTAGACAGACATGTGATTAGACAGACATGTAATTAGAAAGACCTGTAATTAGAAAGACCTGTGATAACACGTTTACTACGCTTTTGATTTAGTACACAGAAGCATAAATACAGGCCTGTTGAAATTATTTGAAACATGCAAAATTCAAACCATATAAGGTGATTCAAAGGCAAACTATAGATGGTGGTTTGTGTGTCTAAAATGGGGATATTTATGCTTGCTTTAATAAAAAGTTCAGTCGTGCAAAGACGTTCATAAAGTTAGACCAGCTTTATGTAAGGTGACACAAAGGTGAAATGTAACTGACGGTCTTCGTATGCCATTTTTACAAATTTGGGTTTTCCTGCACATACGCAAATGGTTGCTTTTCACCGGTTGCAGGTCTTCTTTTAACCAAGCAGATCAAGATTATGATAAATTGCAATGCACAAATTGCAACAAAGACATAAGCCAGTATCTGGTACGTATTGCTTGACTTCTTGTCCACTCGACCTAAACGATGATGATCATAATAACTTTATAATTAATAACTTTACACTTTATAATAACGTTCTTACCTGAAGCTGCAACATTATTTGCATCTTCAACGAAACTTGCACAAACTGGGAAACCCATCGGGGTTTCTGGAACATTCTCCATTCCTTCAGATAAAACCATTCCCATGCCTTCTAAAAGATGTATTTCCATGTGGCAATGTATAAACCATTTACCAGGATTGTTGGTACGAATCCTTACAACAGCATATGCGCCGCTGGGTATGTACAAGGTGTCTTTTCGAATGGCATTAGTCATCTTCAATCCCGGTACATTTCCATTCTCCCATGTTTGATTTTTCCATTTTGCGTTATTGCAATATCTTTTAGGTGTGTCTCCACAATTTACATCCTCATGAGTATCGGGTGGAAACCCAGGTTGACTTAAATCTAAAGTGAAAATGAGCGTCTAATTCCTTCTACACGCAAACATTCCAGTCTCCAAAAAGTATTCACTAGATCAATTCCTTCTCTGCTTACAAGGATTGTTTGAACCGAATTTTGCAGTTAAAAAGGTTGGCTTGCTTTCCATATAAAATTTAATTTTATAACTAGAATTTATGAATACAGTCGAATTCTTGACGAAAATGGTATCTGAGATGAGCTGATCCCCATTGTAACTCCTCTTGACTATCCTAATTCAAAACTCAGTCAGTGCTTTCATTTAGTAAAGTCTACGGTTCAAATGGCATTAAAGTAAGTTCCTCAAAAGTATTTCAAAGATATCTGGAACGAAGGATTTTCTCTACAATCTTTTTGATTCTTACCTTCATCACTCAGATATTCCATTTTCAAAACATAGAAACTGTGTCCATGCATGTGAATTGGGTGTCCAATCCCCGCCCCAACGCCCATGTTGATAAAAACAAACTGTATGGTCTTGTCTGACGGAAGTTCCAACTCGTGATTGCAGGTACATACTTTATCTTCACCACAATCGGCATTGGCGCAACTTACATCATCCAGTTGATCAGTCTGAGTTAGAGAACTAACGCGTGGATACATGAATTGGTGACCGTTGACAGCGCCAGGATTTAGAGTCATTGGTGGTCCAGGTAAATGAAAGTTTAGGAAATGCTCTTGACTTTCTTGATCATATTCTGGTGTAGGTGAACCGTCGACACCTTCTAATTCGGTAACAAGAACACAATCCACGTACGGAGCATCAGGGTATGTATAGAAGGGACAGTTTAGGACTTTACACTTGTTTGTGTTGGTGCAAGCATCACGACTGGTCTGCGGTTCATCTTCAGTAGATGCTCCTTCATAGTGTAAGACGGCTTCCACATAACGCTTCCCATCTGGTGTAATTTCACGTTCAAATGCCTAAAAAATACGTATAAAGAGGTCATCAGGACTCTTCACTTTCCTTCAATGTCGGTGAAATATGAAAGAATGACGAGAAAAAGATACAAATGCTTCCTTACACCGACATAGTCAGCTCTAATCCAATAGTTTCCGATAGCCTGGTCAGCAGTTACAAGAAAATCATATCTTTCCCCTGGAGAGATAACAAATGATTCCACAGCCATGGGTTTAACGTCATACCCATCACTAGCAATGACAGTGATGTCGTGATTGTCAACAGATATTCGCGCCGAAAAAGTAGGTGCAGAATTAATGACTCGAAAACGGTACTTCTGTCCCTTCGTTACTTTGTACCAAGTGACTGGACCAGTACTTCTTTTTCCTAAGAATAATTATTTTCCATTAGACAAGCTTTCATGCTATTGTGGTAATAAACCATTTCATGATCGTGTTGTGAATGATCGCCATATTTTAAAAAAAGGTGAAAAGACTATATGAGTAGGTTATAGAATCGCGATGGCTGTGGAAAAAGAACGTAAGCAATTACTATTCAGAACTATCCAGGAACCTGGAATCTTTTGTAACATACATAGCTACAGTTCAAGTTACACCGTTTACACCAAGTTTCCAAATATTCTTAGTCTGTAGAAATATTCTCTTCAAAACAGCAGTTTCTCTTCTGTCAAGAATTCATTTGAAGATTACAAACCTGTGGTTTCATCAATGTATCTTCCTTTTCCTTCAATCAATGCACTCCTCCAATCTTCGCCTGTTATTACAACTCGTGAGGTAACAAACAGCTAGGTGAGAAATTCATAACTTAATGCAACTGCAGCAAGACTATTTTTATTGATCTCTACTGTACTCCAATTTATAAGTAACAAATATGAAATTAAAAATAACGTGAAATCAAAGCTTCAGATTGAGTTTAAAACTACCAAAAGAAATAACTATTTCTTACATCTTCAGCGCCTTTGTGTTCCCAATTTCCAACAGTCATTATCATATCGACGGGTTGACTGGTAGTCTCTGTTGCTACTGGTCTTTTCTTGACAATAAAGGCACCAAACATTCCATCGGATGCTTGACCACCTGAGTGGCTATGATACCAATGTGTACCAGTATTTCCTACCTAAATTTACAAAACAATCGAATGTTAACCAAAAGACATTTTATCCCTTGGCTGAGGTTCCACAACTTCATACATCTTTATACGGTGAAGTGATCGTTTTGTTGAATTAAATTATTTTTATCCATGTAATATTCGAGCGAAGTGCGACAGTTACTTTATACAAGTTTTGTTGCTGAATATCAAATTCGGCATTGCTTTATGTAGCAACATAAATATCGCATGACGTTATTACCGACGTGTTTTTGCTTTAATCAAGCCAGATTGCTAGACAGCTTGCTAGTCTTACGGTCTTTTCTATCATCATTTTTCTATCATCATTCTTATTCCTTTTTATGATACAAATACAAATACCAAATCAAGATATCTACCTGAAACTGGTGACTAAACGTTTGTCCAGGTAAGATTGGACATTGTGTAACAAACGCTGCACCATCCATGAATGGACTTCCCATCTGATGAATGCCATGAAAGTGCATTGTAATCGAATCTGTAAGCAAGGCATTTGTGATGTGGACTTTAACAATTTGGTTCTCATAAACAATAATGGGTGGTCCTGGAATGGTGCCATTAACAGCAATTACTGTACGAGATATCCCATCTACTGTAAAGACATCATCAATTGGTACCTGGAAGTAAATTGTCAAATAAGATAACAGCATTTCGGTTTAAAATACAAAGCTATTTATTGTGCTGTCAGCTCGTATTTAAGGCAACCTTATGTAAATGGTCCATTTATGTTTTCGTGGGTGTAGACCGGTCGAGCCTTTAAGTGGAAATTATTCTTTGTGTGATGTGAATGAAGAGATGGTAGTTGCTCAAATCAAAATATATTACAAATTTAAATATTATGTGATTGACAATTCAAGAAATTTTGCATGAAGAAAATGTTAACAACAGACAAAAACGTAAAATGAATTCACCTCTGTGGTGTAGTTACCAGGAAACTCGCCAACTTTGTACAACTTTGATTCGTATGCATAAACAAAACTTCCTTGATAGACCATAGTGACAGCTTTCGTTACAGTAAGCCAGTACTCGCATACACTTTCATCAGGAGAACATTCTTTATAATTGCCATCAATAGGTGTATTACTGCCATTGGCAGCTGCAACCATGAGGAGGAACCAGATCAATAGCATAGCTGTTTTAGTTTCTTGTTGCTAAATATATGATATATGGAAATCTTAAAGGATATCTTCTATACATGTGCCAGGATTTCTCCTATAAATTTCTACTATAAATCATCGCATAATGTAATCTGAAAAACAATGATGAATTATGCCACAGAATTTTGAACTTTAGTTACGAACTGACTAGGATGTGCTACCGCATATAGAAATTTTTTAAAATGTCAAAAAATCTACGTGAAATATAGGTATGCTGTAGCAGAGTAGTATCAAATTTTAATAAAATATTGGTCAATGCTATCAACAATACTGCTACATAAGTTACATGTAGAAACATTCATTCGACACATTCGATTTGTAACAGTTCGGTGAATCAAAGCATATTGTGTTATCGAGGAAAATGAATATGTTTTTGAATTAATACAAATTGCTTAATATATTGGTTCAAACATTACCCTCAAAAAATGGAATCAAAAATTACCATGAGCATGTGCACATACTTAGTGTGATAACAATGTAATTTAATTTTTCAGACACATAAATGGATCAATAGTATATATGTTACAGAATTAAAGCCCTATATCGCTTAGTAAAATATATCAAAAGATAAAGGTAAACTTGATCCTTAGAGCTTATCAGAAATATGTAGTATTTACTCAATTGCCAAATAAGACTAGCCGCCAAGGCGGCGTCGCTCGCAGCCCATTTTCAGCCTGCGTTGAGTTCACCAAAAATAAAATTAAGGAATCGGCAATGGCAAGTGCACCTAAGTTGTAGAGCTCAAAATACTGATCAAAAAAAGTATGGGATCGCTTTGCTACGACCAACCGTTACAGAGATATCGTCGATCAAAGATTTTGATGACGTCACAGACACGTCCCCCCCCCAAAAAAAAAGATGCCAGATTTTTCGTCACCATCACCTGTATCGCGGACCCCCAAAAACGTCAGTTATCCCTATTGGTTACCGAAATAATTATGGTTTTAAGATCCGATCTAATTAAAATCTATCCAATATGGTCTTTCAATAGAGCTTGCATTCAAATTGAAAGTTTGAAGGTTCTCTGAAATGATCTTAATGAAAATAAAATTTCAAATTACATTTTTATATCTTAACTGTAATCATTAAATAAATGACTTTCCATAAAGAGAATAAGTAAAATAAAATGAATTTGATTGGTCGGAAAATAAGGCAATGGTCGATAAGATCGCCGTTCTTCGGTTGTCAATTGATATCAACACCGGATTTCGAATTTCAAAACATTCTTAATCCTTGGCCTTACCATCAATTTTGTTTAACCTATGAATAAAATGTTTAATTACAATAATAATTAAAACAATTTAAATTAAAAGGATTCACTTGCTTCATTATATTTCTGTAATTAGAGCGTGAGAAATGTTTCCAGAGTTATACTTTTGTCCTTTTATGGTAATAGTATTTTCTGACAATATGATATATGATATGGAGATTTTTATCCCGGCAGGACAAGCTCAGTAGTTGTGACAAGATCCTCCTTTTTCTAATATTCTCACTTTTTGACTTTAGGACATCCGTGGTGGAGTAAAGTCTTTAAAATACCCGTGGTTGCTCCTCCTCCTACTTCTACTACTACTACTCCAAGTTATGAACGTTTTTGTGCAGTGTTTACATGACATCGTTGCCGAATTCGCAAATTTGGTCAAATTCGGACTTCCAGTAGGCCAATGTTCATGAACTTTTGCACAGAGCACAATTGAAAGGTGCTGATTTCGAATTTGACAATGATTTTGCCAGGCTTGAAACCAAATTTCGAAAGTTCTTCAATTTTCATAAAAATTTGCACGGATCACATTTGAAAGATGTTGATTTCGAATTTGACAAAATTGTGGTCAGATTCGACTAAAATTGGACAATTTAGGCGAAATTTCAAAAGTTCTTCAATTTTCATGAACTTTGCACAGAGCACAATTGAATGGTACTGATTTCAAATTTGACAGTCATTTTGTCTGATTTGACCAAAAATGGACAATTTGGGCCAAATTTGTACCAAATTTTGAAAGTTCTTTAACATTCATAAAAATTTGTACAAAGCACAAATGGAAGATGTTGATTTTGAATTTGCCATTCATTTTGTTAGATTTGACCGTAATTTGGCAATTCGGCAAGTTGGTTTTTTTGAAACAAGATGTGTATCGTTGTGTTACGTCCTGAAGTCTTCAAGCCAAGCGGCTTCTTGTATGATTATTAGAAAACGTCTGAATAAAAATCTGTTAAAAAATCTGTTACCTTTAATTTTTGGTCAATATCCTCCAGGCATGATTAAAATTTTTTCTCGTATGTAATATTATGGTTTAATGCTTATTAATTGTTGCTGCTCTTAAATTTGTTTTAATAATATCGGTTTACATTCAATGCAATTCAATGCCAACCCTAACAAGAAGGCTTGAAGACTTCAGGACGTAACACGAAGATACATAGTCTCAAAATTACAACAATGCCGAATTTCCAAATTTTGGATCAAATCCGACAAAATGACTTCCAAATTCAAAATCAGCACCATCCAATTGTGTTTTGTGCAAAGTTTTATGAAAAACGGAGAAATTTCGAAATTTGGTCCAACTTTTTTTTGAAAAGGTATATTTTCTGTTAATAATAACTTTGCAGGCTGGTAATATATATTATGTTACAACAACTTTCAGAATGTTAAATATAATGAAAAAACGTTACAGTAAGTATATTGAGTGGATATTCTTGTAAACGTATAAATAACAAGGAATAACAAGGAGAAGATCAGGGTGATCTTATCACCGAGAACCTAATTTGGCCCGAATTGCCAAATACTGGTCAAATCTGACAAAATGACTGTCAAATTCGAAATCAGCACCTTTCAAATGTGATTCGTGCAAAATGTTCGTAAAATTACAGACTAGGCTGAAGGTTTGAGAAGAAACGTACCTTGGTTCTGGTGACTTGCATAATGAACACTTGGTTGTTTTTGGTCTTCCAGAATGCAGTGGAATGTTCATTCAAGTGATCACAAAAGCGGAAAAAAACATGACTTTTGAACAACTTTAATCTTGTTAATAGTGACAATTAATTTCTAGTCTTAGAGATCAATTTCTAATTGCGTTTTAATTGCATTTTACGGATTACTATAATTATGTTGCCAAAAGCAAAATTCCAAAACAAACTGGGAAATGTAAAACAACTGTCTTCGCAATTAAATATTTTTCAAACCCTAACAAATATTACCTTTGAATCTCATTTTGTTTATTAGATCTGTGGTAGAATATAATGACCCCACTCCCCGTGGTTTACGCTTATGACCTGTTAGGTTTTCTTTGTTATTGTTAGAGTGATTGTTAGAGTTAGGGTTAAGGTTAGGGTTAGTCATAAGCGTAAACCTAAGGGGGTGAAAAGTTGTTTATTTGGTCAATGTAGTTTTATGTTTCCTTTTACGTAAGTTACACTAAAGCCAGTCTCGTACCTCTAATACAGTAGTCTCTCTAATTAACAGACACTCTAAAAGGCGGACACCTCCAATTAACGGACAATTTTCAATACACCGGCCGAATCCTGGGTCAAAATCTCATAGAAAACTCACTAAAAAGCGGACAGTCAATCAGCGGACACAATCTCATAGAAAACTCTCTAAAAAGCGGACAGTCAATCACGTTCGTTCAGTTTTGCGTGCAGGCGGAATGTTATTATGCGCATGCGTCAGCGAGATTATGAAAAATCAACATGGAAACTTCTGATGAAAGATTTTGAGTAGTTTCATATACCTTCTTAAATTAGGAAATTTATCATATTTCGTTAATAAAATGCGAAAGCAGATGTTTTTGTTTGAATTAAATAAGACCACAGAATAGACAGACACAGCTATCATATTCGATTTTCGATTGAATCGATAGCTATTCTCTGATTTACTATAGAGACGTGCTCTCAGGCATAGCATCATCAAAACGACAAAAATGAAGCATCAAAATATTTTTTAAGTCAAGAAACACAATTTAATTCGAAACATCTATCTTTTATCTAGTTTTCCTGAAAATTCCACGTTGGTGTCAGTTTTTTTAAGGATGTTATCGGAAATATCGTCAACCACCTCAATATGGCCACCCTCTTGAAGTACATTTGAGAAATTTAGTAGATCGTGTGGAAATAGCCTGAAAAAAATCCTTTTTAAAATTATACTTTTACTTTACAGAATAAAAGATAGCATTCTGAGTTGACTGGTGTCAGGATAGAGCAGGGATCTACCCCAAAAACACATGCTTGACTTGAATTGCTATTCAAATTGGAGGAATATAGAAACTTTCGTGAACACACAGAGAGGATCACACCTTTACTGAGTGGTCTGGAAACTCCCAAATATGTTATCTGCAATTCTGTGAAAACATAAGCGAAAGGCAGACCGCAGAAAAAATCCACAAAAGGGGATGATAAAAAAAAAAAATGTTTGGTCAAAATCTGAAATCTTCTGAACATATCAAAACACTCCTTCCCTTTGTCATTGCCTGATAACATGAACCCCACACTATCTGCTGAAAACCCACAGAACTGTGCAAACATCCTTTGTGTTTTACATTGAATTTACAACCTATTCAGCTATGAAATGTAAACACACACAATGTGCCTTTGCTTTCTGACAAAATGGAAAGACAGAAACAAAATGTCCATCTCGCAGTGCAAACTTTACTTATGTTGTCACTGATAGTAATGTTAAACAAATGACTAAATGCTTTAGAGTGAGGTTCGAAATTGGATGTGAAAAAACCTAAAATTATTTGAAAACACAGCAAAAAGTTAACAATGAATTTGAATGTACGAAAAAGCAATTCCTCAGAATGTAGTGCTACATGTCATCAAGCAGGAAATTTCAAGAACTAATTCCAATGTCATATCATTTAAATCTGGTTGATCTAAGTTAAACTAGATAAATTAAGTATTATACACAATTAATAAAAAAACATATAATTTTTCTTTTCCAGCCAATTTTTTTGACAAACAACAACAAAAGCATAATAATGTCGTAAGTAAACTGTTTCAAAGTTTCTATGATTATTTATTCCAAACCTTGTTCCAAGGTTACACTGAGATGTGAAAAGACTACGAATCATAACAAGATTCCAGTGTATCTTCAAAAGCTTCACCAAAAACACAGCATTATTG
The DNA here is from genome assembly GCA_027922465.2 of Turritopsis dohrnii. NCBI lineage: Eukaryota > Metazoa > Cnidaria > Hydrozoa > Anthoathecata > Oceaniidae > Turritopsis > Turritopsis dohrnii. The sequence continues at coordinate 718,006 of BQMF02000074.1, read as the reverse complement.
TACGAAACAAGTGAGGAATTGTCATAGAATTTGATACATCCTAATCAACAAGCTACTTCTGTATCTTCAGAGATTGTTAATTCTTCAACGGTTTCCTCCTCAACATTTTCTACATGAACAATGTCCCTTTAGAAATGATTACTTCTTCAACGGTTTCGTCCTCGATAATAGTCACAAATTTCTGCCAATACTTTATGAATTATCTATGTTCACAAGCATCAATTTCCTTTTTCTTATGCACTCCTTGTGAATTGAATATTTTACTTCAATAAGCTTTTCCATTTTCATACTGAATATTGTTTATATATTTATTACATTGCCTGCTAGAAAACAATGAACGTTAAAACATTCTGCTAAAGTCAAATATATTGAATGCATAAATCACAAGTTTTTTGTCCATCAATGTCTCCAGAATCAACATTTGTTAGAGAGTAAAACGAATTTCTGAAGCTTCTTCGAAAAAATAGTAACCCAATCTATAAGATATATAAGTAAGGGAATGAATAAACAGTCTTTCAGAAAAACTCATTGACTTTCAAAGCTTCCTTGTTCAGAATAAATCTGTTTTCATTTACTCGATTTACCACTTTAGAAACTAAATTATTCGAAAGCTTTCAATATACTAATCGAGATGGGACTGCTTAAAAACAGATACCATGAAACAAGTGAAACGTCAGTGCTACTCAAATGATCAGGAAATTTTAAACACTCGTATTACATCTGCTGGATTCAAGAACTGGGTTTCTCCCAGTTAATGACACCACAGCAGACAAAAAAGGAAATGCAAAGGTTCAAAATACATTCATTTTTGTATATAGCTTATAGTAGTTAAAACAATTTCACATTCACAGTCTTTCTTGAAGTAAAATGTTCCTGAATGAAGGTTTTTGGTGCTTGATCTGAGAGCCATCTTTGAACCAAAACAAATACCCATAAAAAACTGACACCATATCAAATTATGCACCATCTACTTCATATACCTTAATACTACCAATACATATTCAACAAACCCTCTGAAAAAATTTTTTTGTGATATATTTCAGCAATTAGTCAGTATACCCTCTGGGAAATGCAGTTTGTACAGTGCTCGCTTTGCTGATCCTGTACTCTTCCCCACGTGAGTAGAATTTAAAAAAATAATTTTAAAAGTGAAAGTAATGACTTGTGTCTGCAATGACATTCGGTCAGCGGTCTCTAACCGTATTAAATATGCTTTTTATTACATATTCATCCAGAAAAACAAATAAAAGCAATCTCTCTTCCAGTCCACTCCGCCATCTTTAACGGCTTTTTCAGAGAAAATGTTCGCACATGCGCATAATAACTTGCCGCACACAAATGAATGTGCAATCAGCGGACACATTTCTTTACACGGAATGGCCTTTTTGAGCTTTTTTCCTTTCTAGCGGACACCGTGACGAAATTTTGTCAAGACTTTCAAAACTTGGATAAATTAATAAGAAACATTTAATCTACTTTAGTATCCCATCTATATATTAATAGCCGATTCTCTGTCTGTCTGTCTGTCTGTCTGTTTGTTTGTTTGTTTGTAAGTCACGCAAAATGGTAGATTGAGTTGTGAGCGAAATTATTTCTTTTTTTGTGTGCGACGTGAGTTCGAAGCAAATACATTGCAACCCCAATCGAACGTGACTTTTTTTGGCTGATGAACTAATAGGAATAACGTTTTGTTTTTATCATTATTGTTAGTTTTATATTCCACATTATTGACTTGGCTTTGAAAACAGTACATCAACTAAATACAAAGTCACTAACTGATTAAATATTTTGGACAAAAAGCAGCAGTGGCAGAACGTGGCAGCATATGTTCGGTTTGCCACTAACTCTTGCCTGACTGTCTGAGACGGGTGAACTTTTTTTTTGAGCAATCAAAATGTTTAAAAACCGATAGGTAAAAAAAGAGTATCATATCAAAAGAAAATTTTTTTTTTTTTTTTTGCTTTTCTTTTAATAATTTAATTTGTTCTTTTAATTGTTAAGCGTTCTAATCGAACGTTTTTTTATTCTATTTATTCATTTAGCACGTGCCTTTTTTCTCTCCTCCGTGTGAACTTTTTAAGAAGAGAAACCATTTTCCCCCTGTTTGATAGCACCCATGTTAGAGCGCGTAACGTTTTTAAAACAAAAGCTAATAAAAAGTTTTTTTCTCTCTACGTTTTGAGTGCAAACAAGAGCCAGATGGCGCAAAACGGTAGCAGCAAAAGTACTTGCCACAAGAATACTTTTAAATTTGAAATTTTACTTAAAGTTCTTAAACGTTCTGTAAACGTTATTCCTTGAGATATCTTACTGGTGGAAAACAGGCATAAACGATATTATAATGTTTAAAATTACTAACTCGTGTAAATAGGGTCTAATCGCAACACACCAGCAATTTAATTTATTAGAAGACAAAAGAATTATACATGCATGAGCTGTTTATAACGTACGTTTTTTTTATAAGAGCTTATGTAGAAAAAAAAACACGTTTCTTCGAAAAAAAATGTATGTTTTGAATTATAATTTTTTGAAACCGAAAATGAATTAAAACAGATAACTGCCTTTTTTTAACTCGATTTTTGAAAACCTTGATGTTCAAAGACAGAACAGATAGCTAACAAACGTAGAAAGTAATAAGAAAGTCTGATCTGTGCTTTACTGACACGAAAAACATATCTATTTTCAAGTGCCAAAGTTCATTGATTCAGTACCATAAAAGTAACTAAAAGTCCCAGTTTTATGTAGACCTATTTGATTAATGTCCATTCCTTCATCAATTAAGTGATAAAATATCAAAGAAAACGTATTTTAAATGTATGTGATTGAAAACCTTCGAAAATTCAAAAGGCTGCGTTCGTTCATTAGAATGTATATTGAGTTTTTAGTGGGGATTCGCATACTCTAAATCGTAGGCTAAAAACTGCCGTTTCGGCCGGAGTAGTAGTAGTAGTAGTAGTAGGAGTAGTAGTAGGAGTCCAAGGGTGTTTTAATACGGTATTCGCTTACGCTGCTACCGTAATAAATAACACATGAAATTTGGGGTTTTTTGGAACCATTGTTTAAACTGATATTTGATATTTGATTTCGAATCTGTCGCTAGGATAACTGACGTTTTTTCGGGTCCGCGATACAGGCGATGGGGTGACAAAAAATTTGGTTCTAACTTTTTTGCGAGGGGTCTGTGACGTCATCAAAATCTTTGAAGAATGATATCTCTGTAACGGTTGATCGTAGCGGAACGATCCCATACATTTTTTTAATCAGTTTTTCGAGCTCTACAACATGGTAACACTTTCGGTTGCCAATTCCTTAATTTTATTTTTCGTGAAGTCAACGCATGCTGAACATGGGCGGCGAGCGACGCCGCCTTGGCGGCTAGTCTATATATTAATAGCCGATTCTCCGTCTGTCTGTTTGTTTGTTCGTTTGTTTGTAAGTCACGCAAAATGGTAGATTGAGTTGTGAGCGAAATTATTATTTTTGTGTGTGCGACGTGAGTTCGAAGCAAATACATTGCAACCCTCAATTGAACGTGACTTTTTTTGGCTGATGAACTAATAGGAATAACGTTTTGTTTTTATTATTATTGTTACTTTTATATACCACGTTGACTTGGCTTTGAAAACAATACATCAACTAAATACAAAGAAACTAACTGAGTAAACGTTTTGGACATAAAGCAGCAGTGGCAGAACGTGGGAGCATGTGCGGTTTACCAGTGTATCCTAATGTATCCTTGCCTGACTGTCTGAGACGGGTGAACTTTTTTTCGAGCAATCAAAATGTTTAAACCGATAGGTAAAAAAATACAAAAATACAAAATATTTTTTTTTTTATTTTGTCATAATAGTTGTCTTAATTTGTTTTAATCGATTTCTTTTAATCTATTTTAGTCAGATCGAACGTTTTTTTTATTCACTTTATTCATTTAGCACGTGCCTTTTTTCTCTCCTCCCGTGTGATCTTTTTAAGAAGAGAAACCATTTCCCCCTTACGTTTGATAGCACCCATGTTAGAGCGCGTAACTTTTTTAAAACAAAAGTTAATAAAAAGTTGAAGTTTTCTCTCTATACGTTTTGAGTGTATTGTTACACTGATAAAAGATTGGTTTTACCAGAGGTTGTGACTTCGAATCTGCTTCTGGTTGAACACAAGTTGAACGAGCCGTTTATAAGGAAATTTGACGTTTTTTGATACAGTGATACAGAGCAGGTGGACATGGGCGGCGAGCGACGCCGCCTTGGCGGCTAGTCTATATATTAATAGCCGATTCTCCATCTGTTTGTTTGTTTGTCTGTCACGCAAAATGGTAGATTGAGTTGTGAGCGAAATTATTTCTTTTTTTGTGTGCGACGTGAGTTCGAAACAAATACACTGCAACCCCAATTGAACGTGACTTTTTTTGGCTGGTGAACCAATAGAGATAACGTTTTGTTTTTATTATTATTGTTAGTTTTATATTCCAAGGACCACCGTTGACTTGGCTTTGAAAACAATACATCAACTAAATACAAAGACAAAAAGCAGCAGTGGCAGAACGTGGCAGCATGTTCGGTTTGCCAGTGTATCCTAACGCTTTCGTGACTGTCTGAGGCGGGTGAACTTTTTTTCGAGCAATCAAAATATTTAAAAACCGATAAAAAAAGAGAATCATGAAACAAAATATTTTTTTTTGCTTTTGTCTTAATAGTTGTCTTAATTTCTTTTAATCGATTTCTTTTAATCTATTTTAATCTGATCGAACGTTTTCTATTCAATTCATTCATTTAGCACGTGCAATTTTTTCTCCTCCCGTGTGATCTTTTTAAGAAGAAAAGCCATTTTTTCACCTACTTCTGACAGCACCCATGTTAGAGCGCGTAAAACAAAAGCTTATAATAAGTTGAAAAGTTTTTTCTCTCTGCGTTTTGAGTGTATTGCTAAACTGATATTTGATTGGTTTAAAATCGTAAATAAAAACCACGTGAAGTTCACGTTCGGAATGCATTGTGTAAAGCAAGAAAGTCTTACTAACATTTTAAATGCGACCGCGACAATGAACGGCTGAGTTAAGAACATGCAAGATTTGAAACACCAGGAACGTATTTCTCTTCACGTGCAAACGAGCTTTATTAAGCGATAAAGCCAGCAGCAAAGGAAGTCTTATGGCTGGTTTTAAGTGCAATAATTTGGAGCAGGTGGTGATACAACGCAAGCTGAACATGGGCGGCGAGCGACGCCGCCTTGGCGGCTAGTGTATTTAATTTATGCATTTTTCTACACAATATTACTCAGTTTTTTCTCAGCTTTCTCTAGTTTTTTAATCATCCATCGTTAGGCTTTGGCAGACAGGGCGATATTGAATACGGATTTCTAGCTCATATCCTCCTCCACGATCTATCCTTTTGTCATGTTGAAATGGTGGAAGTAAGCCCTAACGAAGCATTGGGAATGGTAGACAAGCTTATAAATTTAAGCCTTCTCGATAACACTGAAAGAGCAATGTTAGGCGCAATAAAAAATAAGTTGGAAAATAAAACAATACTGAGTAAGAGACAAACAAACATTAAAGACTTTTTTAAACCCTAAGAACACGCTCTGTCTGATCATTATTTTGTTTTATGAAAACCCATATCTAAGAATACACCCATCGTTTTTTGGTTTTCTTTAATATTTTTATGAAAAGAGCTTAATGCACTTTTAGCTTCGTTAGTTTTGTTATTAAGAAACACAAAAGTTGCATATTCTTGACTAAACTTCACTTGTCCTTTGTCTACACCATACCTAGAACCCAAGAAAAAAAAGCATAAAATATAGACTTTTCGACCAAAATTGGCCAAAAAATAACAAACTCTCCAAAAAGCGGACAACTCTAAATAGCGGACAGATTTTCTTGCACCAATGGTATCCGCTAATTAGAGAGACTGCTTTACATAAATAAGTTGAAAAAATTTCGAAAAGTGGACAATAATGTCAAACTTTCCAAAAGCGGACACTCTTTAGCGGACAAAATCCTTTTCCCAAATGGTGTCCGCTAATTAGAGGTTATACTGTATCCCACTTAATTCACTTACTTATCCTTGCTTTGGCTTGGTTACTCCGTTTTGCAGCATCAAAAACAAGCAATGAACTTGCGTAATGTTCAGCCACTGTAAATATGGACATAATAACAATGATGATAATAATTGGGATCATAAAGGCCGGTTTCCATACAGCTACATTTTACGCTTGATTGTTAAAAGCTCATTTTACTTTTGGGCGCGAATTTTTTCTCTCTCTTTTGTTAAATTTTATATCAGCCAATCATATTTCATTTAAACATGCGAACGTCAATAAAAAAAAATATTCAGGATTTCTTTATGACGGGTGAAATCCAGAAAAGTTATTCCTCGAACATCATGAAATTCTTTCCAAATACATTGAAAATATATTCTTGGACAAACAGCATTAAAAGCTTTACCCAAAACATTGTATAGCCCCTTTCTCTCCAAGAAAAGCTTTCTCATTTACATTTTCTTTTTCATCGAAATTGTCTATCTATTTCTTTTTTGACGACAGTGATAAAATTAATATGTTCAGTTGAAAACAGTGCAAAACTTTCTTCTGTTTGAGGCTGCCATTCTGAATGTTTTGATATTTTTTACACGTGCATGAAAAACAGTTATGGAAATCAATTCGTGTTCCCGAGAAAAAATCTCACGAGCTTTGTTCGCTAGAGCGAAAAATGCAGTTGTATGGAAACCGGCGTTAATGCCTTAATGTGGTGATTAAACAAAGAACCGGATGTTGAGCGCTTTGAATCTAGAAAACATCTCAGCAGGAAAATAAGAATACTGTAAATTGCAGCAATTTAATGCAATCAAAAGCAATCATGATGGATTAAAAACTGCCTACCAAAAAATGCAAGAGATTTTTATTGAAAAACAATTATAAGATTTTCTATCTTTTCTATTGTACCTTATGATCGGCAGATTCAGGATATCTCTTTGAAACTTCCGAAAGACGTCGCTCAGTGATCTCAATGTGGAAGTCTTGATGCGACGTTTCGCCAAGACGATCCAACGGTGTCCCTAAAAGCTGTTATGTGAGATGTATTGCTAGTGAGAGGTCGTATCTTCTATGATTTCTAGTGAGGCGTCTCATGGAAAGTTAGGGACGGATGGAACGTCTTGCACGACGTCCACAAGGAGGTATTGTTCAGATTGATAATTGAAAGATATTTCTTTGTCTGATGCGTGTTATTTCCCAGCAGACACCAAAACGCCGTAAAGTCGTCGCAGAGACGTCTTTCCAAGACACAATGGTCGCGAAAAAGACGTCCCAGTCACATCTTCACTGAGACGTCTCTTCGACATCTCAATGAAATCACAACGACGTCGTAGGAATTCGAGATTTTTTCTAATCGCTTCTTTTCTAATCGCTTTTAATTGCATCGGATACCTTTGTATCTTGAGATGTTTTTCCATTTCCATTCTGAGAGATTAACTTAGAGAAAATGTTATTGTTAGTGACTCCAAATGAAAATAACTTGTAAATAGAAATAATGGGTTACTAATGTTAACTTTCAAATCAATGGATGAAAGTTATTATGTAGTAAGTTCATGTAGTATTATAATAAGAATAAATAAGAATACGACATACGTTGGTTTTATCAGTTTGATTATGTTTCTGACATTACTCCCACCCAATATCAAACAATTGCTTTAACTGTGAGGGATAAAACACGAGTAAAACAGGCACTATAAATATAGTTCGTTTTCGTTATAAAAATATGTTCCAACCAGTTTTTTGAACTCTTCACCGTTCAGTTTAATATATTCTCCAAACTTTTATCGAAACCCTTTCTTTATATCTAAACCTATACTTTTTGTTAGATGTATTACTTTTATTAACCACATATGGCAAAGTTTTGTGAGCCCTTAATGCTTTTTATAGTTTTAACAGTTCGTTATATTCTTCCTTCGGGCCTATTAAGTTCGACTCTATTTATAGTAAGTATTGTATTCTCTCTAATGAGCGCTCGGGCGGTTACAAAATATTTTTGAAGTTAAGGGGACGTTTAATAGAGAGGGGCACTAATTTGGGAAGGGCGCTTAAAAAAATCTAAGAAATAGTTACGTCAGCTGTAATGGCGATTATGTTATGTTATTCTTAATGCAATTGACGCCCTCAATCAATTATTATTATTATTATTATTATTTACGAATATTTTTACAGGATATGCCAAATCAAAAATAAGAAATACATATATATACATATTTACAAATTTCTGTTGTTATATGGGTCCTGTGTTAAAAACATATAAGAAAATCTAAAATATTATAAGGAATTGATAAAATAACTAAAATGCAATACAAAAAGACGACTTAAGGTGATAAAATGAGAATGTGAAAGATAGAACAATGGCCAATAAGTTCATAAGTTTGGAGAAAGGCAAAGCTATTATAGCTATAATAGCGGCTGTTCCACAAATCTGCTGTTGCACTTTATGCACTTTCTATTCATTTTTTCATTCCTTTGTTTCGTAACAATAACCTATTGGCTTCTTTTGTTTTCACAACAATGCTCTATTGTCTATTAACGCGATAGTGATCGAGTGACACGCCTTGTGACTCCAGTCGTCAATTACACAGGTTTCCTTTCGTTTCGAGATAATATTTGTCAAAAACAACCGCTGTTTTTATAATTAAATATGGCGGTTGACATTTAACATTTTATTATCACATTATAATGGGCAGTTAATTTAAGGCCGTTTAAAATTTCAACAATAAGTCAAAAGTATTTTAATTCTATTAAATGTAGCTGACAATTGAAAGATTTAATATTATTAATCTCTGTAAAACCAAGTTTTGTTTTCCTTTTTCGTTTAATATTAATATAATCCCCTTTAAATTCCTTCACGGTTGTTGGTAATGAAAAAAAACAAAAACATTTTTGCTCTAGGAAGGTCAAAACAGCAATTTCTGAGTGGTAACTAAAGTGACAGCGATTAATAGACAGTATACTTCACAAAATTTCATGCAGCCCTTGATTCTCTTAATCATAAAGAGCTCAAAAACAAACTTCTCTCTGCACAGATGAATTCCAAACAGGAATGACTGTATATTAAAAATAAGTGACAATATTAAAAAATACTGACAATACAAATACATATGTTAAAAGAGATTCAATTTTTTCGCAAATGCTTTTGTTTCAATGTCGATTTCCTTCTTTACGTCAGCTTTTTGGTACGATTTTGTGATGTTGTCATGTAATAATTTTTTGTAATCATCGCTTTTCATTTCGTAGATGTTGTTGGATTTATCGGCAAGTACCAACATATTCTTTGATGATTTAATGCTGTTTACATCGACATTCAAATTCAGTAAGAATCTGTTGGGGCGTTCACGGAACTTTATGTCTCTAACCATTTCGTATCACTGCGTAAAATTACATGTTTTCCGGAAATCTGTTAGCAGAGAATGTGAGGAATATCTTAGTTCAGAAAACATGAAACTTGAGGTTTTCATGTTTTCTGGAAATCAACATGAGGTATGGGAGTTTCCTGTTATAAATATCACATTTTCTCCCCAGAAAACTTCATACCTCTAATTTTCAAATTATCTGAACAGAAAACTTCTTGCTCGTTTCAAAGATGTTGGAGGTTTTATGTGGCTTAGTCTGATATTGGGAAATAATAATTTTTTTGGAAACGACGCAAAGACTATTTAAGGCGGGGTGTACGCGAGACCATATCGTATGAATCTCACTACACGTTGTTCAGCTTTACACATCAAGCCATTTACACGATGTACCCCGCAGTGACCTCTAGTAACTTTGGCTTACTTAAGTTCTTCCAAATACTCTGGTTCTAATTTAAATGTAAATCGGGTTTTTAAATACACGCTTATGCATCCTCATCATGCATTTAAATATTTCAAGATTTCACTTTGTTTACCAAATACTCTGGTTCTCATTTAAATGTCTGGTTGACTTGGAAACTTTGAATACTCGTTTATGCATCTTTGCTATGCATTGAAATATTACAAAGTTTCACTTAGTTCACCCAAACAACCTGGTTCCAATTTAAATATATAAGTAGTCTGGTGGACTTGGAAACTTTGAACACTCACTTAATGCATCTTCCTCATGCATTGAAATATTACAAAGTTTCACTTAGTTCACCCAAACAATCTGGTTCCAATTTAATTGCAGAAAGAATCTGGTTGACTTAGAATCTTTGAATACTCGCTTATGCATCTTCGCCATGCATTGAAATATTACAAATGTTTCACTTAGTTCACCCAAACAATCTGGTTCCAATTTAATTGCAAAAAGAATCTGGTTGACTTGGAAACTTTGAATACTCGCTTATGCATCTTCGCCATGCATTGAAATATTACAAATGTTTCACTTAGTTCACCCAAACAATCTGGTTCCAATTTAACTGCAAAAAGAATCTGGTTGACTTGGAAACTTTGGATACTCGCTTATGCATCTTCCTCATGCATTGAAATATTACAAAGTTTCACTTAGTTCACCCAAACAATCTGGTTCCAATTTAATTGCAAAAAGAATCTGGTGGACTTGGAACTTTGAATACTCGCTTATGCATCTTCCTCATGCATTGGAATATTACAAAGTTTCACTTAATTCAACAAAAGTTGGTGAATTTGACAACTAGGACTAAAATTTATGTTATTTTCAACAACACCACTGATGTATTGTCACTCAAACAGAAAAAACAACAACAACAGTAAAAAATCTTGAGATGAACATGCCAAATACTATTGAAAAAAATATTATACAAATTACTCACTCTTGAGGGAGTCTAAAAATGGATATTTTTTAAAAAAAATATTGTCTTTTCTTTCTAAAATTTCTAATAAAATGTCTCCATCAGGACAAGATGAATATTTTGATCACAAGAATTTTTAGGACATCAATGACATCACATAGGTACTGTGTATGTTTCTCAGAAATTTTAGAGACAAGAATAAATATCTGAAGAAACTGTCGGTGCTTTTCTTCCGCTGGCAACATCTTTGGGTAAATGATAAGTTCCTCTAAACAAGTCACACTGTTGGATTGTGAATGGTTTTACACTAGACAGTCTACAAGCCAGGGAGAAATCTGATAGATAGAGCAGCAAGTTGATTGTTCATAGCATATACATCGTTAGCAAATGCAATTTCAGATTTGTCTGTTGAATTTAAACGTTCAATCGTGTCACAAGTCTGATGAAAAAAATTCAATAAACATGTAAAATCATTAGATTGTTAAGTGGGGCTAAAAGCACTCACCATTGGTACTCTATTACTCACCCTGTCATCTACCATTGTTTCGCATAGTTCTGTGGGTATTGCCGTTTCTTATGGCATTTGTTGCACAATCGGCTGTTTGGACTTCTCATTTGTACTTAATGGAAGGATCACTTTTAAATATGTCCGGAAAGCGTTTTTGTGATTGTTGATAAGTCTGATTAAAATTTGGGGTAGGTGGGTGGGTGGAGAGATTGTCCTAGGATCACAGAAACGATTTCTTTTTTATGTAAAAAGTAAATCCTGATAGCCGATCATCTTTTTGCGCCAGATGAGCGTGAAGAAAATTTTTATGTTTGAATGAACTTCACTGATCGCAAAGAAGATCTTTTTAGAATGTGCAAGTCTCTGAACACATTACCAGATCTTTGTTGATATATTTTAAAAAGACAGTTTAGAAAAATTGAAAAAGACTAGAGTAAACCATGCCTTGTGCTAATACACAAAGAGAGATTTCTTACAAAACCTTTGTTTCTCTATAAAACAATGGTCTATTTACAACTTAACTTCAAAGTCTTCGCTACGTGATTTTTAAAAAAATCAGCTGCATATATACGTGCGAAATGTGACGTCATATTTTTGAGTTTTGGTTAAACTTTAAAATTTAATAGAATAGCAATAGATCAGATAAACTGAAAATGAAAATGAACGTCAAAATTAAACAATGCTTTTTGTATATGAATTATAAATTGTTGAAGGTGGCCTTTTACAAAGTTTCATTCATTTTATTATACCTTCTCAGTGTACATTTTAAAAACGATTATTAAAGCGTTTACCATTGTTTAATGGTAAACAAAGATGAAAGTATTATTTCCTTCTAAATACAACACGGAGATCACGAAAATTGAAATCACGAAAATGGTGGCCGGACGACGCCCTCTAAGAAAAGAGCAAAGAAAAGAGCAAAGAATACAAGCTGGCCTCGCCTTCGCCAACACGATGAGAAAAAAATTCGTTTTCGAACGAGGTTAAGGGTGAATCTCTACCAGACTGAGAAAATAGCGGCGAAAAAAATTCATGCAATCTGATTGGCTCATGTTTTTTCAAGTCATGGCGGAAAAATCAGATTATACAAAAAGTGCCATTTCTACTTCTCGCTGCAGAGATAAAAATCAACCACAAGAACATTTTCTGCTTCACTCCAGGATTTCGTATATAACTTAAATCACTGGCCTCTGCTTGGTATCAACAAAACTGTTACATGCTGTCAGAGCCTCTGCATTAAGAGATGTCCTGGGGCGAGCCTCGTTTACTCAGTTTTATTGATAGAAATGAGACTAAGATAAAAAGAAAGAACCTCGTGGTGTGAACTCTTTTCTTTCAAATATCTGTTGGGAGCTGTCGCCAAGATTCTGATCATCATGAATGACTTTTTTCATCCGACTCATCCGATGATGATACTTTCCTAACTGCTAGTCAGAGTTCAAAAAACCGACTTTGCTGCGACAATTCGACAACATTACGCCATCTGGTTGTACAAATGATGTATCCGAAGAATCTCCTTTATTAACACTGAACCAATCTTTACCGAGTACAAGTGAAAAGGGCAATGGAAAAAGCAAGGGTAAGACACCGGCTTTTTGACAAGTTTAATCATATATGAAAGATTTGGTTTTATAAAACACTTAAATTTTACTTGTAGACTCAGACGACTTTCAAATAAAAATGATGGAGATGATTTCTAGAGCTCTCAACCAAAACGAAGAAATATTAATAAAGATGTGCCAAATATTGACAATATAATAAATGGTAAATATTTTTCACTTTCATATTTCACTTTATGTAAACCTATATTTTTGTTATAATATTTTCTTCTCATCAATAAATAAGTAAATAAACAAATAAAATAAAAATTTTCGTGTTCTATATAGCTGCGATCAAGATACACTTCAAAAGCAAAAGGACGGCATTGAAAAAAAGTCGTAACAATGTTGAAAGCAACAAAGATGTGGCAAGATTTCAACGTAGAGTTCATGTAAGCTATTATTTGATGATAATGGTACATAGAAAAGTTGAGAATTTGAATGAAATTGTATCTCACCGGACAGTAGCTTCAAATTTCCTCTTGTTCTTGAAGTTAATTTGTGATCCACACAGTTTCTTTTATTTTGTGAATTTTCTGTCATTTAGAAAGCCCAGCGCAGGACGAAGTCTTTGCGAAAGATCTCAGACGACATTATTTCTGCTACTGACAAGTCAAATTAAATGACGTGTTAGTGATAGAGATGATGTCATCAGAAGAGGAGCAAGTTGAAGATGACAAACGCGTATTTAAAGTCAAAAAACCGAGCTGGCGAAAGAATGGAAAGAAAGAATGAATGCTGTTGTCCGGGTATACGAAAAATCGGCCACAAAACGTGCAAAGGAACAGATGATGAAGAGAATCGAAGGTTCTCCCTCGAAACGTAAACGCCCTGCAAAAAACGAAAAATTGGATGGTTTTTTATTATTACCATACCTGAAAGTTATCTACTCTTTTTTAACCTTTAACCTTAACATTTAATGAGATTTTTATCTCAAAGATATTTTACAATGAGATTTGTCGAGTTCAAATCAATTCATATGTACATAAAAAAACAATTGAACTACACCAGTTCTTCTTCGATATTATGTTTTAGTATGTATGTATATAAAAAAATATGAACAGATGTAACAGAATTGTATGGCGTATATTTTAAAACTGAGTTATTTATATTTCTAAGTGTTTATTTTATAAAAATGAGTGTTCATTGTATATTTACTAGCGTTTAACAGAAAACATTAACAGAAAAAACAAAATTATCTTCTGAATCTTTCATTGTTCATCTGCGATTTCCCTGTTTGCACTTCTTCCAAGTCATGAACTAATAAAAACTGAATTGTAACAGACCCGAAATTCGGCGTTAATTTCGACGGTCAACAACTTCTTTAGGTTTCTGAATTCAAAAGTGACGCCTAATTTCTGGATATCTATTATCAGGTTTCAATTTTCACAACTTCATGTTTTCGATCTTTTCCTTCAAAAAACCTCATGTTCTTACAAATAATCTGCGCCACAACCTCACCTAAACTGTAAATCTGCTCAGTAAAAGTTGATAATCTTTCAAGTTTTCCTTTATAAATAACTTCAGTTTTCTCTCCGTATTTCCGTCTCGGAGAATGTGCACATTCCTGTCCAGAAAATTACAGAAAACTACAAATTTCTCCGTAACAGATATCACGGAAAACACACGGAACTTATCAGGTTATCTGCATGAATCTGCGAAAATCTATCCCAGAAAACATGTAATTTCTTGCAGTGGTACAAAACCCACAAGTAGTTCATGTTGTGGTGGTGTAATACATGCTTTGAAACCAAATGTTTCTCTGGCGTCGTCATTGTTGTCAACATCATCTCGTTCTGTTTTTCGCAAAGATATGCTTTCCATCTGGTTCGTTTAATAAAGCTTAGACAATACAAATACAAAATATGTTTTCGTCTTTCTTCATTGAAAATAAAAATAAAAGGAAAACAACTGCCGATTATTTATAAGACAAGAGGCCCTGAGGCCTGAAGGTCAGCGCTTTCAGGATAGTTGAAGAGTGATGGACTGTAAAGCAAAATCGAAAACCTTTTTGCTCACCAGGAAGCTCGAAATAGGAATTTTTGAGATACAACTACTGTGACAGTGAATAAGAAACCCCAGTTCAAATCTGAAACAGATATTGAGTTCATAAAGCAATATATATATATCATTGTAGTAAAATTTAATTCAAAACAATCATAGATAATAGCGAGCTTAAGCGATTGTGACGGCAACGTGGACGATGACGGGAACAAAAAAGAACAAAATAGTTATTACTTGTGAATAGTATTCTAAGAACTTATTGTTATTGGAGAAATTATTCAATTGGTAAACTTATTGCAACTGGAATGTTATCAGGTTCCTATAAAATCTACATAAGAGAAAAAGACTTATTTCTATCATCACATCTCCGTTGTCAGTACGACTTCAAAACACGACTTTTCACGTTGTGCATAGAACGTGCAAATATGTTAATGATGTAATTACCTTATAAAATTTTCCCAATGGTCTCATAAGTAGTACACTCCCTTTCACAACAAATTCCACATAGAAAACGAAGCTTTTGTTTTAAACACGTCGCCGTCTTCGCTGCCGTTGCGATTGCTTAAGCTCTCTATTAAATACAACACATTCACTCAAATACTTATGAATGCACCATTAATGTCTACACATAAAACTAATTATAGAAACAACAGGACAGGAGGCCTGAAAGTTAGTGATTTCAGCAAAGTTGAAAAATGTTGGACTGTCAAGAAAAAATGGAAAAACGTTTTTGCGGCAGGAAGGTCAAATAGTGGCAGCGATTCAGAGAATAACACATTGCAGCTGAAAAAGCAGATAGGTACCCTCTCAAAATTGATTGCATATACCAGCATCATTACAACAAAACGTAATTCAATAAAATCTGTATAAAGAAATTAAAGATACGAAGCATTCACTCAAATATTTATTAATGTCTTATTGGTAAGAGTTTTCTCTAAAGTAATAGGAGATCTTTTCCAAACAAAATATGATTTTTTCTCAATTGAAGTGAATACAAATCTGATTTCGATTAAAAAAGTTTGTATTAAAGTCAAATAAGTTCTTCGTCTTCGTCTTAAGTCTTCAAATAAGCTGTTTTTGAGTACCGTCTTCGTGCCTAGATACGGACATCGATCAAAACATAATTCCAACCGTCTGTAAATTAAAAACACGGCACATCCCGTACTGTCAACCAAACTGTTATAAAACAAACTTCAGAGATAATTAAGTTTATTTGAACGCTAGAAAATTACCAATATGCCATTTAGAATTTATTTTTGTAAACTCTAAAGATTTAAAATAGACTGCGCTCTCTTGAGAATCATGCGTACTTTTATGAGCTCCGTGTGTACAATGTTAGCCATATTTACGGATAAAAAATAATAATGGCCACCTCCGTCATGAAATATCGACAGGTCAAAAATTTATGTTTAAAAATGAATTGAGGAATGAAATGATTTTAGATCATGCTTTTAGAAAGTTAATTGTCATAAAATAAGTCAAATAAATAAAGTTTTTGTACGTAAATCACAGTGGGGGAGGACACTTTTTACTGAGTATTGAAATATAGGCCATTATGATTTTCACGGTCCATTACAGTATTCTTCAAGTGTTGCTGCTAATTGCTCTCTATTGGATTGCTCTGTTTCATAAAACATTTTATTCAGTTATACGTGGTGAACTTGGCAAGAATGCATGTCTATTTTCGTGACAAGAATGTTTGTTTACATTTTGATGTCCGTAATTACGAAGGCTGTCCGTAATTAGGCACGAAGACGGTATACAGTGTGTCCACGAGAAAGTGGGCACCTAACTGTCAAGAAGCATATCTTATGTTTTTCGTGCTTGTTTTTTTTCAGTTTTTATACCAAAAGAAAGAAAATTTTTTGTTCTCTCTAAATACATCACCTATTTAATAGAAAAATTAATTTTGGGAGAATTATAATCGATTTTACCATGAAACCACGCAATTAAATCAATAATGATCAATTAACGCTTGCTTGAATAGAAGTTAATGACTCGAGTAATATGGAAAGTCATGAAAAATTAAAATATTGTGATAAAGCTGCATTTAAACTTGGAAAACACATACTTTTTTTAGAAACTTGAAACATAAAAGTTTCATTTCCAAAAATCTTTTACGAAGATTTAAAAAAACTTTTTTAAATATTTTTTTTGCTTATAAAGATTTTGGCAAGGCTTTGGGAATACAAAGTTATTAAATCATAATAAAAAACTTAAGGTAAGTTTACACAATGAAAAACATTTGTGCCTTTTCAAAATATTTCGTGACAAGCTTATCACAACACCACCAACAGCGGTTGTTTCAACGAAACAAATTGTTAATTGCTCGTTAAAAGTCTGTTTTATTGATCATTACAAAATTAACAACCGTGTCGAAAGAAAAAATTGTCATTATTCTTTAAAATAAAATTTTTTACAAATAACAACTTATATTTTTGGAAAGCTCGTAAATTCTTCTTTCCAACGGTATAAAAATTGCATTGTATTCGTGAAAATTCGAAAAGTTATTAGATTTCCCTAAGCGAAAGATATTGGTTTCGGCGGCGTTCTATCTATCTATCTAATCTATGTACGGCGAAAGTTTTTTAGGACCGCACTTACTAACTTAAACTTCTTTTATTTCTATTTCTTTGTTTCCTTGCTGTTATGGCCATGGTGAGCGAATGTTTTTGATGGCTGAACTTACTAAATTACAGTTCTTTTATTTCTATTTCTTTTTTTCCTTGTTCACATGGCCATGATATGTTTTCGTATACTTCGTGAGCTTTAAAGTGGATTTGCCACTACTAACAAAAAAAGGATCTTTCCCTAAAGGAAAAACAAAAAGAAGGGTTTCAGTAACTTTTTTAATTCGAATTATCACTGTGAAATTTAAATTAAGTAAAATTTAGTTACGCTTTTGATGTTGGTAATGTATGGTGGCCGAGAACTGCCATCTATTTTTTTTACATTTAATATATTTTTCATTTTTAAAAAGTTGTTGATTTGTTTTGTTTTGTAAATTTAAATTTAAATTTAAATTCAAATGCATTTTTATTTCGAAAAATTGCACTTTAAAAAAAATAAATCCACTTTGAAATCTGATTGAATTAAAATTATAATTTAAAAAAATTAAATTGAATTTGTTGATGGCCGAGAACTGCCAAAACGTAGTTTTGAGTTATAGCTAACAGACCGTCAGATGTCGCACGTGCTGTTATAGATGTCGCATGGCATTTAGAGAAAATGGCAAATAAACGAGGATGTACTAGTGGAGATGCTGATAAGTGGGAGAAGTTTGCGAAAAATGTTAGAAATAAACGTACGAAAAGAAACGCAGAAGTTGGAAAAAAAGATTTTGGCTCCAGCATACTTAAAAATCAGGAGATGGTTGTTCAACTCCTTGAAAGCGAGACTTCAGGAAAAGCCAAGAAATATGAACGAGCAGGCCCTCAAGAGTTTGTCGAATTTTGTTACGACGAAGTAACAATCGAAAACATAAAACTAGCCTGCAATAACCATTTTAGATCTAGGCTGTTGCCTGGGATGTCATGTGATATCTTGTCGGGAGAAAGGGGACCTTCTTGTACTAAAACAAGTCATCTTCCAAATTTCAAGGTGATTCATGTTCGTTTTATGAAAAATGACTTTGATGGTGAAGTTCATCACATCACATCCGTACCCAGCGATTTCTTTAACAAATCTTGCTTCACTATACAGTCAACTAACATAGCAAGTACTAGCAGAAGAAAACAAGAAAATATTCAACAAGTAAATGTAGTACCTTAAAGTATATCTTTGTCTACAATGCTGAAACTGGGTAAAGCCATATAGTCAAAACAGAAAAGGCTGCTGAAATTATAGAAGTTTCAAAGTTTGATGTGATGAAAATGGAATGGTCTTTACCTTTGCAAATGAAATTTTTCATTGAGGAAGTACCTTTTGCTGAAGGTGGTTTTCGTAGGGCTTACAAAGCAAAGAGTTTAGATGGTAAAAGTTATGTGTTGAAGCACTTTTTACCACAAACATTAGCAGAAATGGATCGTATAAATGAATGTTTGTCAACCAAAGAAACTCCAGAAATGTTATGTCGTAAGGGAGTGCAAATGCATATGTTGGCCAGTAATTTTGTTGATATGATGAATAAACAAATTAATTCTGATAAATCTATCAAGGTATCATTTGGTCAACAGTTCAAGTACAATCTTGCTATGCTTGGCAAACACAAAAATGATCATATAATGATTGAAGAATTTGTTGATGGTAACTTTGCTAAGTATATTAATAATGATGGGACTGTAAACGTTGATAATGCTGGTTCTGAGGTTCAAGCAAAGGCTGAATGTCTATCGCACTATTCGTATGTAAAGTCAAAACAAAAATTGTTGCTTCTTGATATCCAAGGTTGTGGATACGTGCTTTTTGACCCAGAAATAGCAACACTGAAAGAATATATTAATTCTGGTAGTCTTCTATTTGGTTTAGGAAATTTGTCCACTATGGCAGGAGAAGAGTTTTTATCTAAGCATTCGTGTAATGTTTATTGTGAATATCTTAGATTACATATGTATGAACAGGAATAGCATATTTATTTTTGCAAGGATGATTTTAAGAAGTATATATGAGGTTGATATCAAGCAGTTACTAGGTTAGATATTTTCAAAGATTCTAGAGCATATTGTTGTGGCTTTTACCTATTGTTAAGAAAAATTGGAGGTTTTTCAAACTTTTTTCTACGAAAATCTATGCCCTTTGAAAATGTCTGTCCTAGGTGTACTGCGCAATAGTTTTTTTTAACTCTTCACACATAGACTACATTGACTTCAAACATTTTCTTTCAAGTTCAAGTAAGACTGTACATATTCTGTTGTTTTTATGGAATCAGGATCAGGCAGTATTTTTTCAAACTCATTTCTCTGTTCTTTTGATAAATAATCATCTTCTATATCAAGGACACCAGAAAGTTCTGCAACACTTTTCAGTTGATCTTCTGACACAGAAAAACCTAGAATACAATCTAAACAAAATTAGACTACATTGAATACATTTTTGTTTATACTGCTGCTGTTAGGTTTTTTGGTATAGATGAAAATGTTGTTCATGTTTTGGAACCACTTTGCAGGATACAATAAAATTCAACATTTACATACCACAATCTTCCAAACCGTATTCCTCAGGAAATGCATTAAATGTGGCTAGGAAGGCCATCTGGCATGTTCGTATTTTGACTACGAATTCTGTGGTTATTCCAAACCATGTCCTTAAACTCTGTCAATTCTTTCTGCAGAATTGGTATCATTACATAGGCAAGCATCGATCTGATAAATAAAGAATGAATTCTTCAAAATGTAACTTCCATATTACCTTTCCTCAACACTAATTGTGTTATGTTTGGTCTATTGTATTTATAGACATTTTATGTTGGGTTTTTTAAAAGTAAGGATTGTGTTGGTACATATGTATATTGTAATATAATACAATAATACTATATGTTACATTGTATATTTATTGTTTTTAGTATATCATAATATATATTATCTTATGTTGGTAATGTTTTAAAAAGAACAAAGTTATTTACCGGTGTTTCTCATTAGTACTATCATAATGACCATGTTCCTTAAGCCATGACAGACCAGTTTTGAAATATTTTTCTAATCGATGGTGCAGTTCTCGCCACCATCGTTCAATCTAAGGGAGAAGATCTTGTATTTAATAATCTTTTAAGATATACACAAACTAAGAAGTTTGAAAAAATGAAAAATACTTGATTTGAAGTTGAGGGTCCGTATATAACAGAATCTACAGGATTATCCAAATCTTTATGAGAACTTCGAAGAAATGCCTGAATTGTTGCCATAGTGCCTGTTTCCGAACCATGATCCATCCTTAGCTATGCTGGTAAAATCCGGGTCTCGCACAAATATTCCAAATACCACTTGGCTATAATCTGGGGCTTGGAATTTGTAGTCCAAATCCGCAGCCACAGTATTTTACGACTGGCGCTGTCAATACATCCATAAACAGCTAATGGGAACGTTGAATTTTGATAACCCATCAATTTGTCATGACCATCGACTGAGAACACCCAGTTTGGTCCTTTTGTTGTGAATTGATTATCTCTTTTTCGTTTATTATGGCCCAGCCTTCTGTTTTCAAGAATTTGAGGGTTTATATCATACATCAAATCATGGACTTTATCTCGTGAGAGTTTCATGTGATACTTTTGTCTTATTTTGATTTGCATTGCTCTGTATCCCAAAAGTTGACCTGGTCCTTCCATCTCAGTTTTTACTATGTCCCTTGCTCGTGACATAGGCAAGTTATTGTCGGTGTAATAAATCTTAAACTCTCGCAATCTGCGATCCAAAGTTCGCAAGCTCCAAGAGTAGTGTGAATAATCCCTTTCCATAAAACTCAGGATCTCTTTCCGTTGTAACCCTTGTAAAACATACTTTTCGAGGTCTGCTTCAAGATTTTCATCATCTTTCCACGTGCAGGCAGTAGCCATATTTTTGAAAGAGTCAGAAAAAATATTTATATATAAGTCATGAACTCAAACCACGTGGCAATTCTCGGCCAGTAATTATTTCAATTGAATTTAGTTTTTTGTTGATTGTATTTTAGATTAGAACAAAGAATAAAAAAAAAAAAAAATGAATTTAAAAACATATTTAATTTTATTCGTTTTAGAAAAAAAAAATAAAAAACTATTAAAGTAATTTTAACACTTTCAAAAACTTTCAATGGCAGTTCTCGGCCACCATAGTAATGTGCTTCGGAGAAGATCCACTGCAGTAAAGAAGAAGCTTTAGTAGTAGAAGCAGTTTTAATTTTTAACTTTACTTCAAACCGTCTAACAAACTATTTGTTTGTTATTTGATTTGTTTATTTCGTTTGAGTATTTTATTTATTTTCGTTTTTTTAAAATTTTTTCGAAGAAGACGTTTTTTTTCTCTATTGGCTCACATTTTTATTATAAAAAATCATATTTTAAAAAAAAAATTCATGGTAACAACTCACAGAAGTATATTTCTTTTGTTTCAATTTGTGATGTATTTATTAATAAAGTTTGGTTTACACCATAAAACTTTTATTTCTTTGTTTACACTAGCAGATTTTTTTAAAATACAAAATGACAACTTTTCTCAAAACAAGGAGGTTACGCAGAAGTACAAAACCACGTAGGGTTATTGAGACACGGCTTTATAAATTCCACTCTGCAACCCAATGAACCCTCGAGTGTATTTAGAATGGACGTTATTTATAGGGGCGCTATTCTTAAAAACATTAGCGAAATCTTTCGACCTTCCGGTCGTCTTGTTTGTGTTTTAAACCAGGTGCCCACTTTCTCGTGGACACACTGTATATACTTCAAAAGATTTTATGCAAAACTTGTGTTATATGATCACAAAAAGTTCAAAGGTAAACCTCTATAGACTATAGATACTATACTTTGTATATTATAATATTAAACGGGATCATTCAAGATGGCGCCGTTACGAGCGGTCTTGTTTAATGTTACTGGCATTCTGCTTCGAAGTATTTGTTACTTGTGGTTGTTTTATAGCTGTTTTTGCGTCCATAAACCAAGGCATATCCAACCCGATGGAATAAGCTTAACCTTGAATACACCTGGATTATACGAAGATCGTGTTGAATCGTTTACGTTTAGTTCTTTGTTTGTTCTGTGGTAAGAATAGTAAGCCAGCTGTTGTTAATTCAAGACGTAAGTCGATTTTCCTGATGCTGCTTATGATATGCAGAGATGTTGAAGTATGCACTGGCCCTGGAAATATAACCGAATTCTGCAATCGAATGGGACTGAAAGTAGTCCACCAAAATATTCGTGGATTACTAAATAACATGACGATCATCGAAGCATTTTTACACTCTAGTAAACAAAAGATTGACATTGTAACTCTGTCGGAAACCCATATTATTGATGGAGATAGCTCAGACATTCATGATCTATACAATTTGCCTGGGTATACATTTGTTAATCGAAATCGTGTATCTGGTAAAGGGGGTGGGGTCGCTTTGCATATCAAAAGTAATATTAACTTTAAACGAAGGTTCGACTTAGAAAATTCATTAATCGAGTCTTTATGGGTAGAAGTTTTTATTAACAACTCAAAATCTTTGTTAGTTGGGTGCTTCTATAGACCTCCCGAGGGATCAAAGTATCTTGATAAGAACTTCAACAATCTGCTTAATGACCATCTCACAAATATCACCAAAAGACGTTCGCAAGAAACTATCATTCTGGGAGACTTTAACATTGATTACAAAGACAAAAGAAAGGATAACGATTTTAAATCAATTGTTGATGTTCATGGGTTTAAACAACTTGTAAAATGTCCAACAAGAATAACGAGTTCGTCATCAACCTTAATTGATTTAATTTTTAGCAACCGTCAACATAACATCTCCTTTGTAGATGTGTTCCAAACGTCGCTAAGTGATCACGACATGGTTGGGTGCGTCAGGAAAATCAACCATATGAGATATGAAATGCGTACTATTAAGTGTCGAAATTACTCAAAATATAACGCTAACAGCATGATGAATGACGTCGATCAAGTCAAATGGCAACCTGTTTATCTGGCTACTGATGTTAATGTAGCAGTTAACTATTTCAACGATCAATTGCGAAAAGTGTTTGACAAACATGCACCTACGGTGGAGAGACGTGTTAAAGGTCGTCATTGTCAATGGATGAATCGAGATTTGAAATCTGAGATGAACACTCGTGACAAGGCTCTTCGTAAGGCTCGGAAGTCCAACATTGATAACAACTGGTCAATATACAAAAGGCTTCGTAACTCATGTAACAGCAAGTTGAAAAAGGCGACCTTTCATCATGAGACCCTGAAAGATAACGTATGCAATCCCCGAAAGTTTTGGAAAGCTATAAAAACCGTTTTCCCTAATAAACCTCGCAGCATAATAAACTTGAGTGCCGCTAGCAATGATGAAAAACAATCAATCGCCAACAATTTCAGCAAGTACTTTAGTACCATTGTGAAAACTCTTTAAAACTGCCTCGATTCCTCTGCTGAATTTTACTTGGCATATGGCGAGAAAATTACAGCCACGCACCGACAAAATCTTCTTACTTGATTATGTTTCCGTTTTGTTTGTCGAGAAAGAACTGAGATCTCTAAAACGCATGAAAGCAACAGGGATTGACGAACTTCCATCTGGTTTATTGAAAGATTGTACCAAACAAATATCAAAACCCCTGACTCACATCATTAACTTGTCAATTAAGACATCCACTTTTCCAACTTCCTGGAATGTTGCAAAGGTTACCCCTGTGTTCAAAACTCCAAAATTGAGAATTTTAGACCTATATCTGTTCTACCTGTATTATCTAAAATTACTGAGAAAGCCGTTCACAACAAACTTATGGACTTTTTAGAGAAAGAAAACATCTTGAGTGACAGTCAGTATGGTTTTCGATCTACCCTATTATGTGATATCATTCGTCAAGAACTTGACAGTGGTAAATTACTGGGTTGTATATACGTTGATTTGTCGAAAGCCTTTGATACCATTGGTCACAGTGTTCTTTTAGAAAAGTTGCAATTGTATGGGGTGAAAGGTAAAATGTTACTGTGGATGACGGACTACTTGTTCAATAGATCGCAGATTATTGATATCAGCAATGTACGTTCCCAGGAAGAAGCTGTTTACTGCGGTGTTCCACAGGGTTCGATCCTCGGACCTTTGTTATTTATCATCTTCTTCGATGATTTTGGTTCTCAATTGAAACACTCAAAGGTTATAAAATATGCAGATGACACGGTTCTGTATGTATCAAGCACTGATTTTCACGTTATTCAGAACAGTCTTAACACAGATATGGAACTTGTTGCTGATTACTGCCGTGAGAATGAGCTTATTGTAAATCTAAAGGAAGGCAAAACGGAAGTGGATGCTTTTCGGAACAACTGAAAGGCTGAGGCGCCAAAAAACGTCCTTAGAAATCGTTTATCAAGGTAGTATTATCAACGTTGTTTCGCAATATAAGTACTTGGGTACTATTGTCGACAATGTCTGAAGACTTCAACAAGAGCTATGAGACCGTCAGTAGCCGTTTACGTTTGTTACAACGTGTTAGACCATTTCTCACGAGTGATGCTGCGCTAAGGGTTTTCGTGTCGATGATCATACCAATCATCACCTACAGTAGTACACTGCACGTTATGTATAATGATACGCAATTGAAGAAGTTGGATTCGCTGAACTACCGCGCAAGAAATATCATTTCGACGAATAAAGCCATCCCCAGAATTATTGATGTGGTTAAACGTGACCAGCTAATGTTTGTCAAAAAGTGTATAAGCAAAATATTCACCACCGATACGTTCAATAATTACTTCACTGTACAAGAACATACGAAACAAACGAGAAACAATAAATGTTCGATCAAGTTACCACGAGTGAAGCTAAAAACTGGAAGACATGGCTTCTTTTTCGCCGGAGGTGTCTTGTATAACTCTTTACCTTCCGATATTCGAAATATCAATGATTTATATAATTTTAAAGTAGCCATAGCAAAGCATTTTTCTTTATATTTATCTTGTAGGCTTGTCGTGCTTATCCGATTATATCAGTCTTCCTATCTTGTTTTAGTTAGTATTAGGTCCATTGTGACATATGTTTTAGCGGCAGGTCCATTCTTTTTTAGCGGTAGATTCATTCCTTATTGGCAGTTCCCTTCGGATTCGTCATCGCCTATTTTATATTTTCTTTTTCTTACACTAATTTCTTTGTTATTTTTAACTTGTATATTTTATAACAGGACGGGCATTGATAGCAGTTTTTTGTATATATGTAAATATGTCCATATAGACTGACGTCCTTATCCTGTATTAATATTTTTATAAATAAAAAATAAATAAATAAGATCATTAAAAATTTATGACAATATTAAAAAATACTGTGCTCGTATGCGTGACAATTTGGCTTTCACGCATTTCTGTTGTACTTCATTGAGCAAAACAACTGCTTATTATTTGAGATTAAGAAAATAAGAGATTGCTGGCCAAGCATAGACACAGAATAAAACATAAACAAGAGGCCCTGAGGCCTGAAGGTCAGCGCTTTCAGGAAAGTTGAAGAGTGATGGACTGTAAAGCAAAATCGAAAACCTTTTTGCTCACCAGGAAGCTCAAAATAGGAATTAGGAGATACAACTAGTGTGGCAGTGAATAAGAAACCCCAGTTCAAATGTGAAACAGATATTGAGTTCATGAAGCAATATAACATTGTAGTAAAATTTAATTCAAAACAATCATAGATATTAAATATACAACACATTCACTCAAATACTTATGAATGCACCATTAATGTCTACACATAAAACTAATAGAAACAACAGGAGATGAGGCCTGAAAGTTAGTGATTTCAGCAAAGTTGAAATATGTTAGACTGTGAAGCAAAATCGAAAAACGCTTTTGCAGCGGGAAGGTCAAAATAGTGGCAGCGATTCAGAGAATAACATATTCTAGTTGAAAAAGCAGACAGGTACCCTCTCAAAGTTGATTGCATTTACCAGCATCATTACAACAAAACTTAATTCAATAAAATCTTTATCAAAGAAATTAAAGATACGAAGCATTCACTCGAATATTTATTAATGTCTTATTTGTATATATATACCTGAATATGTAAAATTAAGTTTATATAAAAAAGACTTTCATGTAGGGGTTTTCTCTAAAGTAACTTATAAGAGATCTTTTCCAAACAAAATATGATTTTTTTTTCAATTGAAGTGAATGCAAATCTGATTTCGATTTAAAAAGTTTGTATTAAAGTCAAAATAAGTTACTAAGCCTTCAAATAAGCTGTTTTTGAGTATATATACTTCAAAAGATTTTATGCAGACCTTGTGTTATATGATCACAAAAAGTTCAAAAGTAAACCTCTCCCTGTGCAGATGATTCCGAAAAGGAATGACTATAGATCATTAAAAATTTATGACAAAAAATACTGTGTTCGTATGCGTGACAATGTGTCTTTCACACATTGTTGTTGTACTTCATTGAAAATAAAAAAGTAAGCAAAACAACTGCTTATTATTTGAGAATAAGAAAACAAGATGCCCTACCGGGCAGAAGGATTTCTGCAAGCTTTGCTGCTGAAAATGCCACAAAAATGCAACACTAGCACACTAGTCCTGCAAAACTAAGACAGTCACATCATTCAGCTCGAGAAGCATCAGCATTAAATAAACAAAAATATTGATGCGACTGACAATGTTCGTCAAGAAAGTCAGCCTACCATAACATAAAAAAGGGGCTTTTTTTATGCTATCGCGGAGATCATTTATGAAGATCTGTTTTTTTGTACGAATAAGCTGAATGATTGTTACTGGATATTTGCCACCCACGTACTCCAAAAAAGTGCATCGACACAATACGAAACTTTAATTTAACCACATTAAATATAACAAATCCTATAAAAAGATTGTGTATACTGGCAGTAACCAACATATCGTTTGGGCAGCACAAACTAATATATAAAGTTTCTATATTGATCTCCTCAGAATAAAAAATAATAATAATTTAGAAATTAAAGCTCATATCTAATCTAAAAGTTAAAAAAAATACAACATATGTAGGGAGAAAAGAGATAAGCTGATATAGCCAGAATACATCCAAAAATTGCTACTAAATATAGTATAAATAGCTGTATAAAGTGCATATGTTGGTGATGTTGGGGAGGAGCTGAAAGGAAGC
Source organism: Turritopsis dohrnii (assembly GCA_027922465.2). Taxonomy (NCBI): domain Eukaryota; kingdom Metazoa; phylum Cnidaria; class Hydrozoa; order Anthoathecata; family Oceaniidae; genus Turritopsis; species Turritopsis dohrnii. The sequence goes on along the minus strand of BQMF02000074.1, from coordinate 690,412 downwards.
TAAGCTGAGCTTTAAAAATCCAAAAGCTTCTAAAAATTGACTTCAAACATGCATACACATACAAAATACACGAAGGTCTTTCATATTTAAAAAGGCTTGGAGCAAAAATAAAACAAGAAATACCTTTTCTTCCACATGGCACTGTTTTCATATTTTAAACTTCAAGAAAACTTCTTTCAAAACACAGAATAACCACACTGTAATTTAATTTTGGGAACATAATAAGTTCCCAACAGTAATGTAATTCTTTATATAAAATTATAAGCTGTATTAACTTCTTTTAAAGCCATATTTCCATCAAAGAAACTTTTAGCAAACTACACACGTTCTTTCTCTGCCATTTTTAAAACGTTTTGTGGACGATCACATGGCATGGCGGAAATCAAGCCAATAAACTGTCGCTACTGAAGTTAAGGTGGCTATATTAGCACCCTTTCGTAGAAATCGGGCACTATGCACCAATCACGATTGAGACGGCTTTTTTATGAACCAATGAAATTTAAGAAACAAAAATGCGTAGGTTTGGACAGTAAGATGAAAAAAAAAAAAAAATCAGAAAAACACGGACGATCGTAAAGTATTTCTTGCTTACGCAGAAATCCAATAAGAGATTGCTGGCCAAGCAGATAAACAGAATAAATAATTATAATTTTTTACATACATGAAAACATAAAAGATTATACGAAACATGAGTGAAAAGACAAGACTATGAAAGAAATAAAAAATAAACTTATATATAATGATTTCATAGAGAATTCGTTCATTGAAATACTGAATAAATAGACATTCCGGATTTCAAGTGATAATTAGAGTTTGTAAACATTATGCGTCCATTGCTTGATAATAAGTGCATTACATTACATGTAACACAGAATATTGTTGATTAATTCAATTTTAAGTAGCACACAAATGCACCTTCACAACAGAGGTAATATAAAATGTCTTATATACACTTTGGAGATGTTGTCTGTTTGGGTGACTATAGATTTCTACACACACACACACACACATTGAAAACTCTTCTAAGTTGACGGATGTAACTATGTAACAGATTACAAAAAATAACATCGACATTTATGTAATAGAATGCATCATAGCATAGGCCCTTGCTTGGCTTGGAGGTAGGAGCTCTCATATCTCCTGACCAATTTAATAACACAAAACACAAAATCAGAAATAAGTAGCTAGCAAGGAAACTCAGCAGTATAAAAGAATTGAGAATTGCATTGCTTCCCATCTGTGTTTCCAGAAACGTGAAATCCTCTTTATTTTTATGGAGGCCGCACTCACCCTGATAACGTGGTTGTAATTATCAATCAATAAACAATTCTTGATTAAGCCACAATCAACAAATAGCCTCTATTCCAGCCTTAAAATTAAGGTTTGTGTTTTTAGTGGTATCAGCCTACAACTGGGGACAAAAATTTATGGACTTACAGACGGACGAACACAAATGCTAATGAAAGATCAGTCGCTGCCGCACTGACCAATTAAGAACATAAAATTGCTATCCATCCATGCAAAGACACAGTAAAAAGTAATAGACGACACGAAAACTAAACAACAAAATTAGAAAAATAATGATAAATAATAAGACTATATAAGTGAAGAGGATTAATGATTCCATAGGGAATTTGTTTGAATGAAAAGACAACATGTAAACATGTGGGTGTGTGCTTTGATTGATAAATGCATTAAAATTAACACAGAATATCATTAAGTCAATTTTGAGTAGGGCACAATGCACCTTCACAGGTAATTAAATGCTTTACTTCCAAAATGTTGTCTGTGTATTTGGGTGGTGACCAGAGATTTTCATTCTATTTTGTGATGTGCATCCAATTTAGCTTTTAGTTCAAACGGGTGTAAAAGATAAAATTTTAAGCTCGTGTAAATTGATGGATATCACTGTTGTATAAACAGATACAAAATAACAAATTGTATGCATATATAATAGGGTATGCAATGTATAACATAATACATAATATCTTCTTGCTTGGAGGTAGCAGAGCTCTCACATCTCGATAAAGGTCTGTGACCAGTATAATAACACAAAACACCAAATCAGCGATAGCCAAGAAAAATCAGAAGTATATAATCACAGGATCATTTATAATACTAAGATCATTCATAACAAAGAATTCGTTTGCTTCAGATATTATTGAAAACACAAACTCCACTAACTAAACAATTTCACGTGAATTTTCTGAAGGCCGCACTCACCTTAATAAAATAGTTTTAGTTAACAATTAATAAACACTTCTTAATTAAGCCACGATCAACAAATAGCCTCTATTCCAGCCTTAAAACTAAGGCTTGTGACACACACGGAAAACTTTTTTAGGCTATATTTATTTATTTAACTAATATAAAAACACTCTATTGTTTACACGCATTAGTACATATCGTTTAGGACCAAATTTGGCGGATCTTGCCGGTTCGTTCGACGACGTTGTTCTCTCTCCCTGCCGTATCAGTAATTTCCGGCTAAAAACGGATTTAATTCTTGCCATCTGTTTTATTTATTTATTTTTTTTGGATGAAAAAACGTTGATTAACTGTCACACCACTGTTATGGTACATTTCAATTGATTATTTATGGAATTTTTTGTTAATTGTTTTGCCAATACACCAACAATTTTTCCCATCAACCCAAGCACACCTTTTTCTACCTTTTGTGAAAAGCGCGAGGCTAAAGTGAAGACGGTTTCATTTCTCTTCGACATGTTCTTTTCCAATTCTAAAGTGATTATTTAGTCGTCCGTCGCGTAATGAAAGAAAGACGTAATTAATGTTTGTAGTGTCCGTGGCTATTACTTATAGTTATTTTTTCTTTCTCGATTTCTTCAAACCGTAAATTTTTGTTCTTTTCTCTCATGTTTGCCACGCATCTGAACAGCGATTAGCCGAATCGTTTCATGAAATTACCCACGTATTCCAGAGTCAAATCAGGCTTACGTGTTTTCAACAAGCTGAATAATTCTAAACCTTTTCCGTGCTTATCTTTTCTCAATATACGGTCTATTTCCGAATCTGTTATTCCTAACTCTGTGCTAAGTTGAGTTATGATTATTGTATCTTTCGTCGTGCTGGTATATTTCTTTCGTCAGTTTCTCCAAATCAGCATATCTCACATCAGTCATTGTTTCTTACTTTTTGTTGTGTTCGTAGCAATTCGGATTTCCTCAATTTCCGATTCGTTTTAACAGCGTTGCCTCCTCCACATCTTTAAACATGTTTCCAAAACTTTCCGATAATTTGCTCGCGGAACACCTGAACATCCCAACTTACGCAAGTTTTGGAAACGTGACATCTTTTGTTTACAGGTTGGAAGTAACTAAATTCAATGTTTTCGAAATTAAATATTGAATCGGCTTTTTCTTTTCTCGAAATTCTATTTTTACAAACTTTGCACGTAAATATCGGATGATCACTTTACAATCCACTCCGTCTTCACCAATCGCGAGTCTCACAATTCATATGTTTTTTAAAAATCGGTAAAATCCGATATTCCGCATTTTTTCAGACACGTCATCAAATCGTTAACGTTTTTTCCCGTAAATTGACTTCTCTCAATAACTGGTACTCTTTACTGTCGAAGTGTGTCCGTTTGACGTGCGATTCGTCTATTCGATCGATCATGCACGGATTTAATTTTATCGACTTTGCAATTTCCTTCCAGTTGTCATCACCGTGTCTCTTTATCAATTCAAAAATTTTAAGTTTCCTTCTGTACTTCAGCTTACCATAAGTGTTTTTTCGTCGTCAACTTCCATTTTAATTATAATCCTATACTGTACCGAGAAGACTGCTACCCGATTTTCCTATTTTAGTATACTTGGTTCTTCTTCGCAACATTTCATTTTATTAAAAAATATATATATTTATGTTTTTAATATATCATATAGAAGTGCTTCCATTACGTTTTAATATATATTTCTTGTGAACTGGATGACGTGGTTCATTTGAAAAGCGACAAGTCTTACACCATTTTCTTTTCTTTTCTTCATTTTCATTGTCTTCGTCGTCAAACGGGTTAAATCGCCACCATCTAGTAGACATAACAAAATATGATACATTGAATTCTTCTTCTTCTTCCTCGGACTCGCTGCTAATGTCGCTATCCTCTATAAAGTACCCCTCAAGGTCGAAATCATCAACGAAGTGTTCAAACATTTTCGTTGTATTAACAACCTACTACTCCACCTTCAAATAGTGTGCTTAGTATTGTCGCGAACGAATCATTGCAAAAACTCTTTTCTTTCGCCGCTTTATAATTGTACAAAGGATTGAAAATGTTAGAAAACGTCATGAATTGAAATATTCCACAGTAACTGCTGCTCAAATTTTGAATTACGTTGTCTAGAATATAAGCTAGCATGTCGCTGTATCTAAAAATGCCCCCGCGCTCAAGCTGTCCAATTTGTACACACAGCAAGCTATACATTAAAAAAGAAAACTTTCCGCCAAAACATTTTGTAATTTAAGGATTTTACCGGGTGAGTCCAAAAAAAAGTGCCTGTGTTTCATAAAAAATATCTTTCGATTAAATAATTATGAAAGATAGTCATTTTTATAGTTATTTCTAATTTAGTTGAGTAGAAAAAAAGTTATGGACAAAAAACTGGAAGCAGTCCTTTTAAAAATCTTTGAAAAATGGACAAAAAAGCCAAACATAATGTCTCAAAACAAGTTTTTATTGCAAACCAGAAGGGAACATACACAATTAAATCTGCTAAAACTTATTTTTCTTATTCCCAATAATTAAGTTAAGTAAAAATTCCAACTTTTTTCAACATTTTCTTAAATCTTTATTCACTGAAACTTTTTATAAAGACTTGTATGAAATATTGAGAAACGCAGCAACTACGTACAACAGAGTTTGGGTATGCATCCAGTTTGTTAGGGTAAATATTACTAAAGAGGTGATTAGACAAATTGTGTCTTTTCTTTCATTTCCTATAGCCTTTTCACTATCATTATCGAAGTTAATCAAAGAATCACGCAGGAATATTTTGTTCGACTTTTTCGTTCATTTTTTGAAGATTTTTACAAGGACCACTTCCAGTTTTTTGGTAATGTTGACAGTAAAAACAATCAACTTTTTTAAAAGTTAAAGCATAAGCTTTTTATTAAACCATCTTCAGTGCTAGTAAATAAAATACATTTTACAAAGTTTGTATACATGTCATCTTAAAAATTAAAATTCCTTTTATTAAGTTGTAAAAAGACATAATAGAATTCCAGTTTTTTGTCCATAACTTTTTTTCTATTGAACCAAATCAGACGAATGATACACCAAATTAAACTTAACAGATTTCTCTACTCAGAAATAAAAAAACTATCTTTTATATTTATTCAATCTAAAGATATTTCTTGTGAAACACGATACTTTCTTTTGACTCATCCGGTAGTAAAAATGTTTTTGGTTGATTTGGGGCCTGATAAGTGGCATACTTTAAATTGTGATCAAAGTGTCTGTATGCAGTGAAGAAAGATTGTGCCGAAAATCACATATTTAAGTGTAAATATTTAAGTTTTACAATACAACGAATTGTTTAATGAGTTGTGTAAACTTGTGGGATAGTGTATGCAGCCGTGACTACACTTACTTGGAATATGCACACTAAATAGATCTAACGAAATAGATTTATTTCGTTGCATTTTGCGCCATTTTCCATTAAAGTTTTCGAAATATCTATTTTTCCCATATGGTCTTTTATCCATCTAATTCTGTCGAATTCCATTCGCCTAAGTTTTAGCTCTGTCACGTTGGCAACGTCTATACTTTTATGCCTGCCTGACGAAGACGGAGGAAGATTTTTGAAACATTCTTCGAAGACTTCTTAGTCGTCAGTTTCCACGAATTGATGCCATCCCAAAACGCCGAACGAATCGAACATGATGAAATTGTTGTTCTCGCCTTGACATTTTGTCAAGCTGAACCAGTGAGTTCCGGGTTTAATTCTTCTTCTTCAACTCGTTTATGATCAACTTGAAGTCTTTCGTCAAGTCTTAAGTCAATCGGACATCTTATTGGAATCCAAAAGGTTGATCCGAGTCTAGAAAATAATGCTGCGTCTGCCCCTGTGTTTATATATAAACTCTGAATATAATTATAACTTCATTCTCCTGTCACTCACTCAGAGTGAAATCCCTTACTCTTTATAGTAAATTAAAAAGATATACAGTGGACTTTCTATAATTCGACTTTCCGTTACTTGAAGTCTCCATAATTCAAATTGAATTTGTGGGTCCTGGAACTCGCCTTAATTCGAAGAATTTTGTTTCCCCTTCGAGGTTCGAGTTAGAGAGAGTCTACTGTAGTATTAATCATAACTTGCAATGAGAAGTTTTACCTATAAACTATCTTATTACATCATAAATATGCATTGCACAAAGTGAATGCAAGATTTTAAAAATGATATATATATATAAACATATCTTAAAAACTGTAAGTTATAGCTACTAACAAGAGTTTTGTTAAACAGCTTCTTGAGCTCGATCATATTTGTTCATATCATTTTGGACACACGATCATTTTATAGTTCTTAAATTCGAAACCAGAGAGTCCTTTTGAATCAAGAAAAATTATGCTGAACTGTACAAATAGTTACTAGATGCTTGTGCTAAACAAAACCCATGGATACGTAAAGTTTTCCATAAAAATAGTGTATATAATAACTTTATACAACTACGAAGTAAGTTAAATTTCCGTGCGATATAAAAATGCATTCTTCCAACTATGTGCTCCGGATCAACTCCGAGGAGCTCGTTTCCCACCTCTACCAACACATTGCGAAGAAGCTTCGTTATACTACGGTCTTTATATTTTTCATCGAGTCACATCTAAATATATCATTTGAATCATTGAATAAATATTCTCCTTTTCATACGTTATGGATAATGCGAATCCTACTGAGGGCAAAAGATCGAGAGAGATCGAGGTGACAGCAACGCCTGATGTTCCCAATCCTACGAACGATTCGGTGGGATTACAGGCAATTCTCATCAACCCCCATCTCACACATGAATCATTGGGACAACAGGCAGTGACTGGCTCGCTAGAGAGCTCAGCTGTACTGAAGGGAAGGAAACGTAAAGCAAAATCGAAGAAGTCAAAGAAATCGAAGAAAAGAAAGCGATCTTCTTTCAGGTCATCTTCATCGTCATCGACATCGGACAACAGTGGTAGTGAGGATAACAACGTGATATCTAAACGCTTCACAATTAGATCGAAGAAAGATAAGTACAGATGATCATCTGACAGAGGAAATAGCCAAATATGCCAATCACCAGATAAACACCTATATTCCTGAAAAAGAAATTCAGGAGAGTCTTTCGGAGAGAATCCCCCATTCCGGATAATCTCCAAAAGCCCCGTGTGCTGGATGACTTTGCAAAGGGTTTGATTAAATAACCTACCAAAAATTGGGACGGCACCCTCTCTAAGTCACAAAATCGTCTCACTCAAATGTTCGCCCCACTGGGAGCACTTTGGTCCAAAATGGAGACGTATTTGGAACCTCTGAAACCAATATCTGTGGAAGGATCTATTACAGATTCAATAGAGGATGTGGATGTAGACTTGCGTGAACTGTATTACTCCTGGGTCATGTCCACCTGCAATGTTGGACGGGGGCGTTTCATTGCCAACAGAGGCAATCAGTCATCACAAAGTCAATAACATTCGAATCAGACGAGACAATCACCCAGTCATCAACAATCATCAAGAGAGGAAACTTCCATCAAGGTAAGAGAAAAATCAAAGTTTACAAACGCTAGTTTCTCCAGCAAAACCCCATCTCTGTTTCCAAAGGAAAAGTTGAAGTTTGTTCATTCACTAGTAAAAAGTTTATTTATAAAGGAAATTCCAAAGTACCATTGGCAGGAAGACTAAAATACTTCCTACAATAATGGAAAAAACTGACAAACGACCCAGAAATTCTAACAACGGTGGAGGGTTGGGAAATACCTTTTTGTACTACTCCAATGCAGGAGTATGCCCCTCATCCAGTAAAAATGAGGAGATGCTGGGGAAAGGAGCGATAGAGAAGGTCCTACCTTGTGTCCATCAGTATGTCAGCAACCTATTCCTAGTGGGAAAAAAGGGTGGAGGGAACAAACCTGTGGTCAATCTAAAGCAAGAACTAAAGCAAGAACATTTCAAAATGGAAAATTTAACCCACTTAAAGAACATTCTTCAGAAAGGACACTACATGAGCAAATTGGACATGAAGAACGCACATTTCTGCGTGCTTCTAGGGAAACGATCCAGAAAATATGGGAGATTTCGTTTATAGGAAACCTATACGAGTTCATTGGCCTTTGTTTTGGCCTAGGTACAGTCCCACAGGTATTTACCAAGCTTGAAGGTCCCAATTGCTCTGTTGCGAAAGATAAGCATTCGCATTGTTATTTATCTGGACGATATGCTAATAATGCACTAGACAATTTCAGGTTTACTAAGGAGCAGAGACACAGGCATCTTGGTTTTGTGATAAATCAGAAGAAATCGATTTTCGAGCCGACTCAGGAAGTAGAATTTTTAGGGCTATTAGTCAATTCAATTACTATGAGCCTATCCCTGACTCAACAGAAATCGGACAAGATTTCCAAGGAGTGTTGGATGATGTACAAAAATCCTACAATGTCACTTTTAGATCTGACAAAGCTCATAGGGAGACTTTGTTCCACAATTCAAGGAGTTCTTCTTGCCCAGTTGCAGTACTGGTACTTGTAAGGAGTTTCAGACCCAGGCTCTTTGCTTAAATCAGGGTTATCACCACACAGCAAATTTGGACTGGAGAGCCAGGGAAGAACATTTATGGTGGGTGGTGAATTTACAGATCTCCAACGGAAGGAAAATACTCCAAGAGGATTCTCAGTTGAAAATTCAAACAGATGCATCCAAGGAAGAGTTGGGAGCCTATGCCCGGGGTATCCCGACAGGGAAGACCTTGGAATGCAGAGGAAGGTCCCTTCACATAAATATTCTGGAATGTTTGGCTTACAAAGAACTACATGAATTACAAGCCGTATTGGGAATCTTGGCACACAGTGGACAGATCAGATTGGAAGGTGTCAAAAAGAGTGTTCCATCAAATTTGCCAAAAGCTAGGCATCCCCAACATAGACCTGTTTGCTTCAAGAGTAAACAATCAGCTTCAAGGGTATTACTCTTGGAGACTGGATCCATACAGTAAGGGGACAGTTGCAATGCAGCAGGATTGGACAAGAAAGTTCCCTTACGCATTTCCCCCACTTTGTATGATAAGTGCTAGTCTGGCAAGAACAAAAAGGGAGAAAGCAGGCCATATGATAATTGTAACACCAGCATGGCAGTCATAGCCATGGTACTCACAACTCATTCAAGTGTCAATTCGGAATCCAGTTCTAATTCCACATCATCAAGACTTGCTGTTGAATCCCCAAAGGGAAGAACACCCACTAGTGCAGACAAGAAAACTACAGTTAGTGGCATGAATAGTTTCAGGGATAGCTTGTAGAGTGCAGGTCTATCAGAATCAGCTAGCGATCTTGTCCTCCACTCCAGGAGAGCAGGTTCTTTGTCAAATTAAGAATCGTCCTGGCGACTCTGGGCCGGCTGGCGCAGTAAACATTCGATTGATCCCATTCGATGTCCTATAACTGATATTTTGAATTACCTCTCATCCTTGTATGATAATGGATTGGCTTATAGGACAATAAATAACGACAGGTCAGCTATACCGGCATACCATGAGGTGGTCGATGGTAAAAGTGTAGGAAAGCACCTACTTGTTTGTTCTCTTTTAGCGGGGGTGTTCCATAAAAGGCCGTCAAAACCACGTTTGACTCAGGTTTGGAGTGTAAATGATGTTCTAAGATATTTTCATTCCCAGGGCGAAACAAATTTGTTATCCGACAAAGATTTAACCCTAAAATTGACGATGCTTCTAGCTTTATCATCGGCTTCCAGGGCTTGGGCAATTCACCACTTGGATATATGGTACATGGTAAAGGGGGAGGGTTGTTATGTCTTCTCCTTTGACAAATTGCATAAAGCTGGGGAAAAAGACTCCACCACAAGTTGTATATTTTGCATACCCAGAAGACAGAATCTTGTATGTGACCACTACTTCGGAAGAATACCTTAAGAGGTCTGAACAATGGCGGAACAATAAAAAAACACAGTTGTTACTTAGTTTTATGAATCTGCACAAGGAAGTTGTCTCTAGTACAGTTTCAGACTGGCTAAAAAAATCCTCCAGTTAGTAGGCATTGATGCAAATGTTTATAAGGGACATTCAACTAGGGCAGCATCAAGTTCCATGGAAGGTCTATCTACTAAAGATATCATGGAAAGAGGTGTTGGTCGAATGTGTCCTCCCGGCAAAAATTTTATAACAAGGACATAAATTCTTTAGCCCAAGTGTATCAGGAAAAAATGGTTTTACGAACTTTCGATTGAGACGATAAACAGATCAAAATGTTTGTTCTGAAAAATAAAGCTATAGATTTCATTTAAATCTTGTTGTTTTTTCGCACCCGTCATGACCTTTAGCAATCGCATATGACAATCAAGAGTCATTGTTGTGATATAGCCCAGATCAATTGTGATTAGTCTAGTTCAACTCTTCTTTATTTTTACCCGGAGGAAAAAGGGGAAGGGGCGAATGCAAAATGGACTAGAAAAGGTGTGAATAAAGGCAATATTGAAATGATAACAATGATAATGGCAAGTCGGACTATGAGGGCTGGTTACTCAGTTTGGAGTATTTGAATCATACACACGGTTTATATCCGTTGCAGTTAGTCGTACTGGTGAAACCGTTTACTATGCTCTCCTCGCTAATAATGGCACGCACACACAAAAAAGGGGAAAGAAACAAGATCAACAACAACAAAAACTCGCTTTCCGCGGAGCTTCAACGGAGCACATAGTTGGAAGAATGCATTGTTATATTGTACTCCGATTTTATTCATAAAATCGCATTGATATTGCGGCTGCTTTGCGGCCTTACGTAATTGGCTAATTATTGCAGTTGCCTACGCTAGACGACTCAAAAAAATAATAATGAGCTTGTGTATCATAAACTCAGTCATTCAAATGTAATTTCATAACATTTACAGAATTATTTTTGGTTAACAGGAACTGATAGCAAAAATGTTTACATAAAGTTTTCTAGTGAACCATATTGAACTGGGTCTAATTCAAAGGTCCAACGGTCGTTTTGTGCAGATTTTTTGATCATTCATTGAAGTGTGTTAGTAAATCCATGGCTCCTTAGGCAAATTTTCTTCGCCTAAGATGAGCATTAGGCACTAGTGTTGTCAATGTGACTACGGGAAGCCAATTTCCCGGCAGAGATGAATAGCTATAAACTCAAGATATCAAAAACATTAATTTCTAACATGGCCGTCCGCCGCAGAATCAATTGCGATGGGGATCGGATATGCAAGAATCTCTTGATATTTTAGATTCTGTCATGATAATTGTATGAAAAACATTATTTAACTGACTTTGGGTTAGGCACTTGCCTAAGTTACCTTACCCTGGATCCGCCTCTGTCTTTGATTGATAATCTTTTCATATTAAACGCGGCAAGTCCTTATCAGATCACTTTACCATCGCAATTGTGGTGAAGAAGAAACCACTGTTGCAAATGAAACGCGAGGCTTCTTTTTGCTATTGTGCAATCATAATAAGGGCATCTACAGGTAGATCAAGACAGAAATATCAGTTTGTATGAATATAAATCAGCAACAAACAGCTTATGTTTATTTTATTCTGATGATGGGATAAAACGGAAGAGCCATTTACGTTTAATGTATGTGTGCCTTCTTTTTTATCAATAATTTTTTCAAGTATGTAAGTCCGTTCATTTATTGCAATCTACTCGGAACCACTGAAACCCTTCAGCGTGTGTGCAGAGAAAGAGTGACAGCAACTATGACAGAATGGATATTTATTGACCAAAAGTGTTACCGTATTATTGAAAAACACTCAAAATAGATTCATGCACTTTTTCCGCGCGATATTTTTCACCGACATACAAAATGAGTGAGAAAATTGTTAATGATCCAATCTGCATGATCTTAATTCTAGGTTAGTCTAGCAGCAAAGATGTTTCTTTCAGTCTAGCGTGACGGGATAAAATAAATCAAGAGTAAGAACATAATGAACCTGAGGAATTCTCAATGCTTAAGGAAAAATCAGAACACTGGAGTTTGGTGCAGGTTATTTAGTTAGTTGTTGTAAAAAATCGTGTATTAACACTATTTACTATAACAATACTATTTATGAAAAGATTAGAAAGACAACTTAGATAGACTGAGGACTGGAAACTTACATATAAAAATTGCAAATGGCAAGAGCATTATAATCTTCAAATAATCGATATACAGCAATAACTATGACAGCACGAAGAGCGTCTGAAATAAATCATAGATCGTGGAATTTCGAAAAAACTTTCACGTTTCGCCTCTATTTAATGAAGGTTTAGTTATGAGAAGGACTTTATTGTGCTAACGTCTCAAACGTCAAAATGTTATAAAATAACCACAAAGATTTAATTACTAGAATAAAAACTGTAAAAAATGCAAAACTTGGATACTTAAACTGTCTTCAATAAAACGACCGAAAATAGTGAATGACTTTTTCCTTGTCTAATTCAATTCAACAGACTTGTAATTTGACGGAACTGTGATTAGCCAGACTTGTGATTATATTGTGACTATCTTGTAATTATATTGTGATTATATTGTGATTATATTGTGATTACACATACTGTGGTTAGACATTTACTACGCTTTTGTTTTTATATGCAGACACTTTCATGAGAACAGACCTGTTGAAATTATTTAGGCAATGCAAAATTCAAACCATATAAGGTGACGCGAATGCAAAAAATAGCTGTAGATTTCTGTGCTTTTTACAGATGCGGGTTTTCCTGAACATACGCAAATGGTTGCTTTTCACCGGTTGCAGGTCTTCTTTTAACCAAGCAGATCAAGATTATGATAAATTGCAATGCACAAATTGCAATAAAGACGTAAGCTAGTATCTCATACGTATTGCTTGACTTCTTGTCCTCTCGACCTAAACGATGATGGTCATTTTTATAAATGCAATTCAAAACCAATACGCAATGTTCCAATTCAATATTCCACATAATCTACTTCTGAAATACAGTGCAAATAGAGCAAAAATGAGCCCTTGACATTTCATTTTCTTCGCAATTGTTATACTGGCCGAACGGCAGTAAAAGGGCTTTCAATATTACTTTTCTAACACTCTAAGAAAATTTCTTAATCCGCCGTACATTCTTTTTTACCTTGAGTGCCTAGTGTTAACTAGCATAGTAAAATTTGGGAAAACAATAATTAATATAAGAAAACAACAGCTCCGTTTCCTACAGAAAATGAAAATATAACGAAACTTATAACAATGCTTTTACCTGCAGCTGGAACAATATTTGTCAACAATGTTTCTTCGAAACTTGCACAAACTGGGAAGCCCATCGGGGTTTCTGGAACATACTCCATTCCTTCAGATAAAACCATTCCCATGCCTTCTAAAAGATGTACTTCCATGTGGCAATGTATAAACCATTTACCAGGATTGTTGGTACGAATCCTTACAACAGCATATGCGCCGCTGGGTATGTACAAGGTGTCTTTTCGAATGGCATTAGTCATCTTCAATCCCGGTACATTTCCATCCTCCCATGTTTGATTTGTCCATTTAGCGTTATTGCAATATCTTTTAGGTGTGTCTCCACAGTTTACATCCTTATGAGTATCGGGCGGAAACCCAGGTTGACTTAAATCTAAAGTGAAATTGAGCGTCTAATTCCTTTTACACACAAGCATTCCAGTCTCTAAAAAGTATTCCCTAGATCAATTCCCTCAATTTTGCTGTTAAGTAGGTTGGCTTGCTTTCCATATGACAACATAATTTTATAATTAGAATTTATGAATACAGTCGAACTCTTGACGAAATGGGTAGCTGGGATGATGTAATCCCCATGTAACCCCTCTTTACTATCTTAATTCAAAACCCAGTCAGTACTTTCATTTAGGAAAGTCTGTCGGTTCGAATGGCATTAATGTAAGCTCGGATTATAGAAAAAGAGAAAGAGAAACAACTCAAATTTAAAGCCTATTAAATCTATTCAAATTTTTCTTTGTTTTTTAAATTGAATAGAAACGAAGCTCGATGCGCTCGTCCTAGTTTTTTCCGCGCAAAAAATATAGAAGTTCTATTTTCTCTTCACTGAAGCCTATATAAAAAATATACTGATTTATCCCCTGAGGGACCACTACTAAGCTTTTATCTATTGAAAATAAACCGATATATTGCTGAATGTGGGTTTCAAAACATTTGGCGTCAAAAATGTGTGAGGAAATGTATAAAAATCGCCATTTTGAGCTTCGACAGCAAGGTGTATGTGCTCTCACTGATCATATTTGTTTTTTGAAGAAATACTTGTGCGTGTGCTTTGCGTGATTTATATAATCTTTCTTATGAATTTATCTGTCAGTTTCTTTTTATTTGAACAGTTTTGATTCAGGATCACGTAAGTTATAAGGATTTGTTTCAGAGTGTTTTTACTGTCGTTTTTTACTATATTTTGCATAAATAAACTTTCAAAATTAAATTAAATTAACTTTACTCAGTCAGCATTATGTTTTTACTTACAGCTCTCTGTGATGTCTCTCCGTTATTACTTTTGATCAATATTGTTTCTGTTATCCTGGAATTCTTTCGAGAAATATTTGTTGTAGTTAAAAAAATAAAAAGTGTGTTGATCATGGATTTGTCACTTTTAGGTATTTCACTTTCTCTTGCTTTGTTAATTTTTTTAAATTTCGAACATAGTGTTGTTGCTAGCCACCGGCAACTTGGTATGTTGTAAATGCATATTGTTTTTTCCCTTTTTAGAGCATATAATCTAGAATCGATATAATTGTCAAAAATTATTAAAAAAGAAAAAAAACATGAAGGAGTGTTTTGGTGTAGTAGTTGAACATGAAGAACCAAATGTGTACCCTCAGTAACCTCAGTAGTTAGTAGCTGTGCAAGAAGAGTTTTGAAGGCTTGGATCACAAAATATGTTGGATCACAAAGTATGTTGGGGATGCTGCTGAATTTTCAATACATGATGATTCGTGTGACATCTGTTTTGTACCTCCTAAAACATCATTACACATCAAAACAGCAAATATTTTGATGGAAAAATAGTTTCATTAAGATTAAGTGAGAATTAGTAAACAAACATAGCGTTTCTACAAGAACAGCAAAACCACGGAACTTGTGATTTCTAAATTGACTCAGAAGAAGAAATAGAAATAGAGCTCCTGGATGAGTTTAACGAATTAGAAGAATTTAAAATAAAAGTCCCGACGATATTTTAGTGGAAGATTTCCAAGATGAAAATGAGGAGTGTGTGCGATCTGCTATCCCTGAAATCACATTTATTGACGAAAATTATCGTGATGTAGCTGGACTACAAAACATAGTCACAACTGAGCTTGTGTGTCAAACGTGTTTCAAATGTTTTAAGAAAATGTTGTTCTTTGAGAAACATACTATAAGATGTGCTAAACTATTTCATATCTTATTTTTTAGTTAGCTAGCTAGTTGTAAGTGTAGTAGCTACCCACTGTATCACTTATTTTATCAAATGTTGAAAAATATTGGAAAAATTTCACTTCTTCAAAAGTTTTTAATCATGTAAAAAAAGTCCTTCATTTAGCTAGGTGACCTTATAGTTTTTTTTAGTTTGTTAATAATGAGGTCTCAAACTATGACTGTTTTATTTTGCTGGTTCATATAATTGCTTTAACTCCCTACTAAGGTTTTACTTTCAGCTGTAGATATGCATGTTTAAAGGTGTACAGATTTTATAAGCCCTGATGAGAATTTAGAAATAAATCGAAAATTCCCACGTTTTTATTTACATCTTATCTTGTTGTACTTTGAATTTTAAAGTTTCCAAGATGCACATATTGGGCATTGCTTTATGTTTTCAAACTATGATATCCATGACTATTTTAAAGGAGTGGTCCACTAAAAAATCATCTTTTTGTTTTTATTCTATTTGAATAAAACAACACTTTTTATATATTTCCCCGTAGGGCGAAATATATGTTAAAATCGGCTTTTTCCTTCTTCTTCTCCTGAGTTCACTTTTATAGCCGCAGTTCAGTATTGAATTCTGGCCTAGCCAAGGTTGATAAGAATAGAGGCTAGTTTTCAGTAATGTTGTACGCCATCTTTTTTTAGTCAGTGCAGTAGACAGTGGAAGATTTTTGCTTTCTGCTAGCTTTTTTGAGATGATTCAAAACGTTAAATGATGGAAATAAATTGTTTAAGTGTTGTGCTAAAAAGTTGTGTAAAAAAATTATGAATGGACAAGCGAAAACAGAGAAAAAACGTGATATCAATGTCATGGATGTTTTGTTTGGTTTTGCTGATAACAATGTATCTATATATACCTATACAATGATTGGTAATTAAATGCTTGGAAAGCATTGAAGCTGTGATTTCAGTGCAAAGGCGAAAATTCATTATTAAAAAGCCAGGCTGAAGATTTATTTTTATGAAAACACAATCATCATGATAAAGAAGGAAACCCTTTCTTCTTTGTGGAGAACAACACCAAATCAAAAACTGCATGTGGAAACGTGATGTTGTATATGCCAAAAGAAGTTTAGAAAACCAATTACGTATAATACTTTAGAAAAAACAACTGTGTTTCCTGGTCGTTCAACCTAACAACAGAAACAGTGAACAGTTTGCTATGAATGAATTCCATGATCACGTATATACTGTTTTGATATTGAATGAAAGCCTGTTTTGATATTATATACACCTTATGAACAACGAATGTAAATCAAAACGCATTCTAATAAATAACAGTCTGTAAACTAAATCAAGCCAGGATACAAACTTCTGCTTTTCAGCTATGTGTAGTATATATTATTTCTTATATACAAATTTATATTTTCACAACCGAAATCTGTTTTTTTCATTTGGGATTTAAACTAAAGATCTCTTTATCACCTAATAAATAATGTGTGAACATATTTTTTTGAAAAAGACATGTTTATTCTGAATATATATATGCTTTGTTTTGTAAGAACAGTTTTATAAGAACACAAGCCTCAGATTTAGCCAAAAATAAGAACAACATTAAGAACAACCTGTGACTCAAGTCACTGTTCCAAAAGTCAAGAACAGCCTGAGCCTGAATTTTTGTGTAAAATAAGAACTGTTCAGGATGTGAATTTTTTCACGAGTAGTCGTAAATAGTTTCGAAGTTTATTATTTTCATATTCAGGCTGGAAAAGCCTCAAAAATAAGAACAGCCAGCCTCAGGTCAGATTTTACTAGTTCTTATAAAGAAGGGGTGTATATACTTGAATTTAATTTTATAAATTGTCATTTTAAGCCCTTCTTTTTTTTGAAAATACTCTTCCTTCTTTACATGTAATATTTTGTTAGCAGAGATTGGGTTCTGATTGCCTTTGATAGTTATTTGTTTATATGTCTATCTCAAAGTATTTTTAATATTATATATTAGTAGTATTGGCATTAGGTTTTCTTTTCTTCTTTTGTAAACCTGTATACAAATTGGATTTTATGTTTAAGTTTTATCCGAATTACAAAAAGCAATTGTTATTTTGAATTACATTGTTTTCTTTGATTTTATGGCATAAAGGATAAGGAACTTGTCAAAAGTCAGCAAGAATAAAGATTCATTATGAGAGAATTGCTTTACACAATGTAATTTCAGTCATAGTTTTTACCTGTGCTCATAGTAACTTCACAGTCACTTTTAAACTTCTCCGCAAAAATTGTAAGAACATCTTCATTTCAGAATTAGTTCAAAATAAGGTCTTTTCTGGTATTAGATTCAATTCTACGCTGTGGACATTTTTATCTGAGATTCAGGCTTATGAGTAATATCATTGTAATTATTTAATGATACATTTTTCTTATGGTTATCAATGCGTACAATAATTGACAAAATTTTCGTAACTTAGGGGAAATATATAGTCGCATTTTTGCGAATCTTGTTTCATACAAAAATGTTTTTCTTTTACAAAAATTATTAATACAATGGCTTTTAACTCACTTTCTTTTTACTGCTCGATTTTTCTTTACCTTTCGTGTGACATCACCGTAGCCCACAGCTGTTGCTGTATATATGTTTTTATGTCAGAATTCATAGAAAGAGATAGTTGTGTTGTTGTTAATATTCGCTCACAGTTTTGGAAAAAGTTAAAATAAAAAAATATAATAGATATAAATATAATAAGTTTGTAAAATTATTCATGATGGTGTCTTGTAGGGCAGTTGGTTGTAGTAATCGAAGTACGGATAAAAAGAGCGAGGCAGAGCATATAAGCTTTTTTCGATTGCCGAGAGATGGATTTCAAAAATACGAAGAGAAAACCTACCTAAAGATCCACGTATTGGTCAGTTTCACTTTACAGAAGATAGTTTTGAAAGAGATTTAATTACAACAAGATTTAGTTACAGCAAAAGAAATTTTACCACTCCTTCATTGTGCTGAAATCCCCAGAAATATTGCTCCTGTTAAAAAACCTCCTAACGAAGATGTTATTACGAATCAAAGGACACGTTTTGTAAAGTAGTTTATTTATGTTTTAGTATTTGTGTGTAACTTTACTGTAGTTTATGTTTATGCAGCGATACATGACTACACGGTTGTTTTTATATACGAAACATTTTATATAAGAGAAAAAATCAAGAAAACATTAAAGAAACATGGTAGGCTGAACTCCTGATGAACATATTTTCATCAACAACGGCATCAAATTAACAATATACTTGGTTTATAAAGACAAAAAAATCAATTATAAAAAAAACTCCTGGAAAGAGTAATGTTTTTCTAGAACTCAACGTTCATATTAAGAAACATTCAGGTTCAACACAAATTGTGTGTTTCTTATGTATATTTCTTATATGTTTTGCTTTGAGCTTCAATGACGTCACGGAAAGAAATGTCCATTTCATAAATTCTTTGTAAAACACACAATAGGCATGGAAATTAATGAAGAAAATAGTGCAGTATAGATAAAAAAGATATGAAGATTTCAAATATTGCATTTATTTTTTTGTCAAAAATTACTGGACCACTCCTTTAATAATGATATTTCCTTCACTGTTAGGAGAAACAGTTTGTGATCAAAAACTATTACATCTACGTTGGTGTCAATAATATTTCGCCAATAATATTTCGCCAAGATTGTTTTTGAAAAAACCAATCGCAGTGCTACTGCTTAAATTATGTTAAATTATTTAAGATTATTATTTAAGATTATGCAATTAACCGCTAGTTTCAAAATTTAGATTTGAATAGAGCCACACGCTAGCGCATCAAGGTAATTGCAATGAAAAAGATAGAGTTGTTTCTCCTTCTCTTTTTCCATCCTCCTAGATGTAAACTCCTCAAAAGTATTTCAACATCTGAAACAAAGGACTCTCTCAACAATCTTTTAGTTCTTACCTTGATCACTCAGATATTCCATTTTCAAAACGAAGAAACTGTGTCCGTGCATGTGAATTGGGTGTCCAATCCCCGCCCCAATCCCCATATTGATAAAAACAAACTGTATGGTCTCGTCAAATGGAACTTCCAGCTCGTAATTACAGGTACATACTTTATCATCACCACAGTTGACCTTGGAGCAACTTACATCATCGATTTGATCAGTTTGAGTTAGAGAACTAACGCGTGGATACATGAATTGGTGACCGTTGACAGCGCCAGGATTTAGAGTCATTGGTGGTCCAGGTAAATGAAAGTTTAGGAAATGCTCTTGACTTTCTTGATCATAGGCTGGAGTAGGTAAACCGTCGACACCTTCTAATTCGGTAACAAGAACACAATCCACGTACGGAGCATCGGGGTATGTATAGAAGGGACAGTTTAGGACTTTACACTTGTTTGTGTTGGTGCAAGCATCACGACTGGTCTGCGGTTCATCCTCAGTAGATGCTCCTTCATAGTGTAAGACGGCTTCCACATAACGCTTCCCATCTGGTGTAATTTCACGTTCAAATGCCTAAAAAATACGTGTAAAAAGGTCATCAGGACTCTTCATTTTCCTTCAATGTCGGTGAAATATGAAAGAATGACGAGAAAAAGATACAAATGCTTTCTTACACCGACATAGTCAGCTCTAATCCAATAGTTGCCGATAGCCTGGTCAGCAGTTACAAAAAAATCATATCTTTCCCCTGGAGAGATAACAAATGATTCCACAGCCATGGGTTTAACGTCATACCCATCACTAGCAATGACAGTGATTTGGTGATTGTCAACAGATATTCGCGCCGAAAAAGTAGGTGCAGAATTAATGACTCGAAAACGGTACTTCTGTCCCTTCGTTACTTTGTACCAAGTGACTGGACCAGTACTTCTTTTTCCTAAGCATAATTATGTTCCGTTAGAAAAGCCTTCATGTTATTGTGTTAATAAATCATTTCATGATCGTGTTGTGAATGGTCACGATATATCAAAAAACTGTGAAAATACTATATAAGTAGGTTGCAGAATCGCGTATGCAGTTGAGAAAGAACGTAGAGCAATTACTATTCAAAACTGTCCATTAATCCTGAATGTTTTGTAACATACATAGCTACAGTTCATGCTACACCTGTTCATCAAGTTACAAAATATTCTTAGTCTGAATAATTATTCTCTTCATAACAAAAATTTCTCTTTTGACAAGAATTTCATTTTACGATTACTAACCCGTTGTTTCATCAATGTATCTTCCTTTTCCTTCAATCAATGCACTCCTCCAGGGATCGCCTGTTATTACAAGCCATGAGGTAACAAACAGCTAGGTGAGAAATGAATAACTCAATGTAACTTCAGCATGATTATTTTATTTCATCTCTACCCTACTGCAATTTATAAGTAACAAATATGAAATTGGAAATAACGTTAAATCAAACGATTAGGTTCAGTTTGAAACTACAAAAGGAAATAACTATTTCTCACATCTTCAGCGCTTTTGTGTTCCCAGTTTCCAACAGTCATTATCATATCGACGGGTTGACTGGTAGTATCTGATGCTACTGGTCTTTTCTTGACAATAAAGGCACCAAACATCCCATCGGATGCTTGACCACCTGAGTGGCTATGATACCAATGTGTACCAGTATTTCCTACCTAAATTTACAAAACAATCGAATGTTAACCAAAAGACATTTTATCTCTTGGCTGAGGTTTCACAACTTCATACATCTTTATACGGTGAAGTGATCGTTTTGTTGAATTAAATTATTTTTATCCATGTAATATTCGAGCGAAGTGTGACAGTTACTTTATACAAGTTTTGTTGCTGAATATCAAATTCGGCATTGCTTTATGTAGCAACATAAATATCGCATGACGTTATTACCGACGTGTTTTTGCTTTAATCAAGCCAGATTGCTAGACAGCTTGCTAGTCTTACGGTCTTTTCTATCATCATTCTTATTCCGTGCATTATCTTCACGAAGTTCTATCAAATTGTTATTAAATTCGACTATGCTGCGGCTGTGAAAAGTGATGCCGAATTTATGTCGATGATTGACTTTTCAACATACAAAGTATGTTACGCTTATGTTATCGTGTCGCAGTTAATTCATTTTTACTTTTTGTAAACGCATTTATCTGCATATAATAAAGACTTTAACATAGAACTTTGAAATTCATACAAAGTGAGATACAACTTCTTATGATACAAATTCAAATACCAAATCAAGATATGTACCCGAAACTGGTGAGTAAATGTTTGTCCAGCTAAGATTGGACATTGTGTAACAAACGGTGCACCATCCATGAATGGACTTCCCATCTGATGAATGCCATGCCAGTGGATTGAAATTGAATCTGTAAGCAAGGCATTTGTGACGTGGACTTTAACAATTTGGTTCTCATAAACAATAATGGGTGGTCCTGGAATGGTGCCATTAACAACAAGTACTGCACGAGATACCCCATCTACTGCAAGGACCTGATCAATTGGTACCTGGAAGTAAGATATCAAACAAGCTTATAGCACTTTGTTTTAAAATACATAGCTATTTATTGTACTGTCATCTCGTATTTAAGGTAACCTTATGTAAATGTTCCATTTATTTTTTCGTATGATATTACACATATAAATATTGTATTGTAGTTTCAAGTTGTTTTGCATGAAAACAATGGTTACAACAGACGAAAACGTAAATTAAATTGACCTCTGTGGTGTAGTTGTTAGGAAACTCCCCAACTTTGTACAACTTTGATTTGTATGCATAAACAAAACTTCCTTTATAGACCATAGTGATAGTTTTTGTGACAGTAAACCAGTACTCGCATACACTTTCATCAGGAGAACATTCTTTATAATTGCCATCAATAGGTGTATTTTTGCCATTGGCAGCTGCAACCATGAGGAGAGACCATATCAAAAGCATAGCTGTTTTATTTTCTCTTTGCTAAATATATGATGTATGGAAAAATTAAAGGATATCTTCTATACATGTGGCAGGATTTCTCCTATAAACTTCTACTATAAATTATCGCATAATGGAATTTGAAAAAAAATGATGGATTATGCCACAGAATTTTGAACTTTAGTTACAGACTGACTAAGATGTACTGCCATATTTATAAATTTCTCAAATTGTTAAAATATCTGTATGAAATGTGATTATGCTCTGGTGGAATAGCATCAAAATTTAATTTAGTATTATTCCATGTTGTCAAGGATATTGCTACATAAATGACATAACAAATAATCCCTGTTATAAGCTCTATATTTATGTAATTTCAAAATCAGATTTTGCGGGGCTTCCGTTAAGGAGAGATTATAGCAGGGGGATTTTAAACGGTTGTTTTTTTCGTCTGAGAAAATAGGTAAATATATAATAATCGTGTCTGTTATCTAATCAAGATTCTGTTTTGGAGGAAGAACTATCAGTTGCATCTTCATCGTCTTCAATCTTGCTTTCATTTTCAAGTTCGAATTGTGTTATTCCACTAGGTGTTGGCAATTGTTGTTCCTCAATACTGCCAATGTGTGTCTCTACTTTTCCCGAAATGTCTGAAAATGTGGAAATGTCAAATGTTTTGAAACTTCGTTCAATTATAGTACCATTAAAACTACACCTTGCCAGCCCACTTAGTGATTTGTAGTCTTGTTTCAGTAGCACTGATTTTCAGTATACTGCTACAAGTTCTATTCAAGATGCTTTTCAAACCGTTGTCTAACACCACTCTTAAATGTGGTTTATTAAAAGAAACATCCAGAAGTTGAACCCGACTAGTACAAGCTGGTGGAACATCAACCAATTTAGTGCTTTTCTTCTTATGTGGAGCTTTGAAACCATTTGTTTGTTGTGGTCGATGCACATCAGCAACTAAAATTTTCCCAGTTGAGCAAGTTGCACTCTCCAGTCCCAAGCACCTTGCTCTTTGTGAGTAGTTGTTAGGCCTTTTCCATGAAATATATCAAGCGGACGAACGTGGGGTACAACGCTAGAAAATATGGTCAGTTGCACAGTGCACTGCCGCTCATCAAGAGCAGAAGATGTTGATGCGCACCATAAGTCACTACTACTTAGGTCATGAAACATGTTTTCATGCATTTTTTTCCAGAAAAGTCAAAATAGAAAGTGATTAACGGACAGGTGCCTTCTTGAAATAAAATGTATATACCAGAATCATCATAAACATTTGATTAAATAAAATCTTAAATCTTCTCTCCGTCAATCTAAAACGGTTGAAAACCACAAAATAACTTTTTTTTTCTTTTATAAAATCTGTTCAATCTAATATTGAGTTCCAGTCCCCTAGTGCTCCGTGTATCCATCGAGCAGTCAACTCGCCATTTCTCCAGTTTTCTTTAGCGCTCAACAGGATAGCATCACAGAGAACTGTTACATCCAACATACAATTTTTGATCTTCAAATATTTTTTAAATCATCTCAGCTCAACCTGCAGACATTCAAATAAGTGCATGCGAGGGTTAGTAAACTCAAAGGATGAACCCCCTATCACCACGAATCGAGGAGAACAGTCATCAGCATTTGAAAAGAAAAGATGAAGAAAGAAGTAGAAGGAACGACATTCTCTATCCTCTATTTTCTAGCAGTTCTGGATGCAGCACTTCTGATTTAGAACAAGAAAAGCGTCAAAGTAAACGATTTAGAATCATCACAGAGGACGATAAATACAAGTGTTGTCTTCCGCGTAACATGTGCAAGTATGTAAACAAGCATATGAACTGCTGAATTCCAGAGAACAACTGGAAAGATAATATCACTGGAGAAAATCCCATGCCAGATAATTCAAACCAACAGAAAATTCTGAAGATAATAGTCAACGAAAAATTCAAAAAGCATGATGAAACCTTGGAACATATGCAACTTTAAATTTTTCAAATTGTGGGCCACTGGGAAAACTGTGGTCCCAACTGAATCAAGTAAAAAAATCACCGGATTCGAGTTTATTAACATTGATGAACTTGTAACAAATGCGAACCAGACTGTATTCGCTGTAGCTCAAGCTATTAATTCCATCAATTACAACAGAAGGTTCACAATTTTAATTGATATTGTCAAAGAAACACGTGATGTTAAAAAAACTTCTTATAGAGAAAAAAAAGTGTTAGAACAAGAGGATAAAACAGGACTTAAAAAAAAAAATCCAAAAACACGTAGAAGACATGGTCAAAACACGAAAGAAGTCAAAAGAAAATTTTCAACAACATCCGTAGTCAACATCAGATCGTAAACGACCCTTTCATAGGACGTTCCACCGGGAAGCGCACAAAATACTGGTGGAAGACGATCGTTTCGAGTCACAAGTAATCGAAACCAAAGCAACTTAAAACAAAAATAACAAAGATATAGCTATGAAGAAAGTGGAAATAGACCAAACTCGTTTCGAGACCGGAATAAGAGAACGTTTAAAATTAAACATGACAACTTTCTCTCAAAATCTCCCAGAACTGATTCATTGGGCACATCCATCCTCCCATAAAGAGGTTATTTCATGGTAAAATTGCCATTGGCAGGAAAGTAAAATATACTTCCTACCCGCTTGGCTAAAATTGACACATAATCCAAGCATAATTTTACTGGTAAAAGGTTTCAATTTTCCTTTTACGAAACAACCATTGCAAAATACGGCCCCAAGCTTCCCAAATTTGTCAGAAAAACTATTGAAAGCACTCATTGCATTTTTGCGGAGGATAGACATCAGGATGATAATTTACTTAGACGACATGCTCCTTCTGCAGCAACCTTAACAGGGATTTAATTGAGCAGAGACACATTGATTTTCCTGCAATTTCAATTACAATTTCTGCAGAGTACCTTTCAAATTTCAGGGCTGACTAAGAGTTCAGAAACATCAAGGACAGCTTAGATCTAAGAATGGAAACTAGCAAACTAGCAAGAACCAACCATTACAGATAGAAGTACAAGGACTAAAAGCTCCCGTTGTATACATACTTACTAGGGAGTTTAAGCAACTGCGACGGCAACGTCGACGACGACGCGAGGAAAAACAACAAAATAAATAGTTACTACCAAATAAAAGTATGAATAACTTGTTTTTGTTAGAGAAACAATGTCATTGATAAACTTATACATGATAACCAATAATGTTGCCAATATTTCCAGGACTACTTCTCAACCATCTGAAGCAAGTACACCCATTAATACAAAACCAGACATTAAGACTGGTGGAATGGCAAATTTCAGGCTTAGATTACCAATCCAACTTTCTGAATCATCAGCCTTACTTGCCCTCCATCCAAGGAGAGAAAGCACTCTGACTAATTACGAATCGGTCTGGAAACAGTGGTCGAGCCGGTGTGGTGAGAGACAGATTGATCCAATTCGATGCCAGTCTATAATGCAATGAATTTCTTAGCAGATATGTTTCAAAGGGACTTTCAGCACCACACCTTAAACTGTTACCGGTCAGCCATATCTCCGTACCATCTTATTTTAATAATCCGCGCTGTGTGTCACACTTTTATTTTAGAGAGTGATATAATTAGTTTTATTTATTTTTTCGTCACGGGGCACGCACACGAGAATGGTGAATTTGACCTAATGTTTTCGAAGTTAAGTTCGGTAAAAAAGTTTTACCCGGGATACTAGTCTTATTATAATAATCCGCGCTGTGTGTCACACTTTTATTTTAGAGAGTGATATAATTAGTTTTATTTTACGGTCATCGTCCTTTTATGTGCGCGTAAAACCACGTAGAGGCAAGAGAGACTTTTTTCACGATCATTCCAAAAGCACGTGGCATCATTTGACGTCAGTTTTTTTATGATCACGGGGAATCATTGCATTGCATCCCCAATCGAACGCGACGTTTTTGGGGAAATACCTTGAGAACCAATAGCGATAACTGACGTTTTTAGGGTTCCGTGATACGGGTGATGGAGTGACCCAACATTTGGGCCTAAATTTTATTTGGTACTGCGGCTATGACATCATCAAAATCTTTGATTGACGATATCTCTGCAACGGTTGATTGTAGCGAAACGATCCCATACACTTTTTTGATCAGTTTTTCGAGCTCTACAACATAGGTACACTTTTGAGTTGCGATTCTATGATATATTTTTTCGTCACGGGGTACGTAGACGGGAATGGTGTATTTGACCTAATGTTTTCGAAGTTAAGTTCGGTAAAAAGTTTTACCCGGGTTACTAGTCTTATATATAATAGCGAGTGTGTGTCACACTTTTATTTTGGAGAGTGATAAATTTTGTTGAATTTTACGGTCAAAATCTTCTTAATCGTGGTCATATTTTTCGTTAGGCCATGCGCTTTTTTACGATTATTATATAGTAGCAAATGCCGTGACGTCAGTTTTTTAATCTATCACGGGGAATCATTGCATTGCATTCCCAATCGAATGCGACGTTTCGGGGGAAATAACTCGAGAACCAATAGGGAAAACTGACGTTTTTTAGGGTCCACGATACGGGTGATAGGGTGACGCAACATTTGGGCCTAAATTATTTTTGGTACTGCGGCTATGACGTCATTAAAATCTTTGATCGGTGATATCTTTTCAACGGTTGGTCGTAGCGAAACGATCCCATACACCTTTTTGATCAGTTTTTCGAGCTCTACAACATGGATACACTTTTAAATCGCTATTCCTTGATTTAATGTTTCGTTACGGGGTTTGCACACCTTGATTATATTTTTCGTCACCTTTTTTCAACACGGGATTTGCATGTATCCTTTTCGAAGTTAGATGTGGTAAAATTTTTTACCCGGGTTACTAGTGACTATATAATAGGCAAACCAGTAAGAGTAACCTTAGTGTGCCTATTACTTTCAAAAGCCTTAATCAAAGACCACACAACCAAAATATAATTTTATTTGGAGTGTAAACAAGGTTTTAGATTATATCACTAAACTGGGTAAGACAGCTGAATTCTCTGAAAAATTTTTATCCCTAAAATTGACCATATTATTAGCATTGACATCAACCTCAAGGGCATTCTCAATTCTTACTTTTTATATTCGTTAGAAGAGTGGTGAGGACTGTGATGCCTTTGACTTCTCATAACTTAATAAATCATGGCGGAAAGACAAAGCACGCCCAAAGTGACACTGTATTGATAGACAGTAATTTATGTGAAGTCTCTGATTGGGATGAATACCGAAAACGAACGGAAATTTGCAGGAGCAATGAGAAGACCCAACTCTTATTGAGTTATGTCAACCCTGCGCAGCTTCTACCTTAATGGTTAGTTTAAAAAGGCTTTCAGTTCATGATATCTTAAGTTGATGTTCCTGGTCCAATTCATTTATAATAAATCAATAGTTACTGGGGACGAAAAATTTCAAGCAGAGTCGTTTAAAAAATAACAAGAGCCAGATGGCGCAAAACGGTAGCAGCAATTGTACTTAAAATTATGAAAAGTTACTACAAAGTTCTTTGAGGCTTGTGTTTTTTTATATCTCACTGATGGAAAACAGGCATAAACCATAAATATATTAAAATGATTAGTTAGTGTAAATAGGGTCTAATCATAAACCACCAGAAATTAATTTATTAAAAAGACAAAAGAATTATACATGCGTGAGCCACACATTTTTTTATAAGAAAAATTTTAAGACCATATGTAGAAAAAAGCCACGCGTTTTGAAAAAAATATTATGTTTTTAAAATTATAATTTCATGAAACCAAAAATGAATTCAAACAAATAACTGCCTTTTTAAATTAGATCTCTGAAAGTCTTAATACACTAAACAGTGTAGTAGCTAACAACAAACGAGCTAACAAGAAGTTTCGAACTGATAGGCTTTACTAACAAGAAAAACAATATATAACCAAATTTGAAGTATCGATGTATTTTCAGCAAGCATAAGTAATTAAAACTTCCATTTTTATGCAGACCTATTTGATTTATATTCATTCTTTCATGAATTATTTCATATAATATCAAAGAAAACGTCTTTTTAAATGTTTGATATGTAAAACCTTTCGAAGGCTGCGTTCCTTCATCAGAATTTGGGTTACGTTATTAGCGGAGTCTCGCGGACTCTAAATCGCAGACTAATTGCCATTTCGGCCGGAGGAGTAGGAGTAGGAGTAGGAGTCCACGGGTGTTTTAATACGGTATTCGCTTTCGCTGCTACCGTAACAAAGATTTGAACGGAGAATTGGCTCTGCGATGGATATAAAGAGCGCTAGGGGACTGGAAGCCAATGTCAGATCGACAGAGATTGTATGAAATAAACAGTTTTCCGATTGGTACTCTCTTTTGTTATATCCTTGTTCGGAAAAGGGGAAGAGAGTATTGGTGCAGAGACAATGGGTTTGTGTTATTACTCTCGAAATGATTTAATGAAAACTCATGGAATATTCGTACAAATATTATGATTAAGGGAATGGTCACTGTTTGTGGTATGCTTAGTTTGGCGAATTGTCTTCACTCAGATATACGGAGCGCTAGAAGACTGGAACCCAACGTTAGGTCGTACTACAATTTTATTCTTAAAATTTAAATTACAATGCGGCCGCAAGCGGACTTTTGTAATTGAGGAATTGCTGCATATATTGTCAGAGAGTAGATCGTTGTTTCACAGACCAGGCCATTTACAGTAAAACTGTATTAGTTTAACATCTTTATTATCCCCAGATCGTAATGAAAATCATAACAAAACCAATACTTAGGGCTGTACAAAAAAACAGCACGTTCATGGTGCAATATCAAGCAACCGCTTTTCGAAAGTATACTAGAATAGACTTTACAAAACTCCAAAACATGATTTCTACAAGGATGATAGTCCAAAAATATTGAAATAAACAGTTATCGTGTGGGATGGACAAAATGCTAATACTTTTGTAACAGACCCCGCTGAAAATAATCATGTAAACCAGGTAACTGACAAGCAGAAATTCGTGTTCTTATTTGGGCTTACCAATTTTCAATGATTTCGTTTCTTCGTGGTCTTTTGGTAATGCCCAGTTTAAGTTTTCTTTTCCGGTTTTCCTTTTCTTTCTTTGATAGCTTTTCTTTCATTATGAAGGTTTTTTTTACTTTGCCTGCGATAAAATTGTCTATTATATTAATAGCCGATTCTCTGTTTGTTTGTTTGTCTGTCACGCAAAATGGTAGATTGAGTTGTGAGAGTAATTATTTTATTTTATTTTGTGCGGCGTCAGCGTGAAACCATTGTATTGAGACCCTAATCGAATGCGACATTTAGGGAAAATTATCTCGGTAACCAATAGGAATAACAGACGTTTTTTGGGGGTCAGTGATATTGGTCATGGGGTGACAAAAAAATTGGGGCAAAATTTTAGGGGACGGGGGCTCTATGACGTCATCAAAACTTTTGATCGACTATATCTCCGAAACGGTTGGTCGTAGCGGAACGATCCCATACATTTTTTGATCAGTTTTTCGAGCTCTACAACATGGGCACACTTGTCACTGCCAATTCTTTAATTTTATTTTTCGTGAACTCAACTCAGGCTGAACATTTAATTTTGTTTTTCTTGAACACAACTCAGGCTGAACATGGGCGATGAGCGACGCCGCCTTGGCGTCTAGTATGGTTAATTTTCGTAGCGCTGATCTTAGTTCAACGCCATTACTTGTCGACGTAGGCGTATAAAAAACATTGAAGGAATAGAGCCAAGAAGCTAATTTCTAGGCAAATCAATTTTCCTAAAAGTAAAGAAATTCCCACAAAATTACAGGGGGCTCTGCTCTCTATTTTATAGGTACGACTAATACAACTAATAAAAAATGGCAGATCCATACGAAGATCTAGTGGCATCGTTGTCAAACAGTAATGGTCTGTGTATTGCTCATATAAATGTCAATGGTCTGAAGTCAAAACTGTCTGAAATCTCTCTCTTGCTACACTCAACAAATCTTGACATACTTGGAATCACTGAAACACACCTATCAGACAAGATACTCGACAGCGAAATCAACATAGAAGGATATTATTTGACAAGAAAAGACAGAGACGATGGACGGAAAGGAGGAGGAACCATGTTCTATTACAAGGAAACTTTAAACGTTTTAGAACCAATGATCAATAGTGACTTCGAATCATCTTGGCTTGATATCATGTACAGAAACCGGCAACTTCTTCTTGGCTGCATATATCGACCTCCAAACAATAACAGATTTCTAAATAATTTTGAAAAAACTTCAAACAACATTTATTTACGAAGAAAAAACATCCTGTTACTTGGAGACTTCAACATTGACATAAACGATACTAACTCACCACAAACTACAAAATTTAGAGAAATAATCTATTCTCACAGAATGATTAATACGATACATGACCCTACCAGAATTACAATGACAAAAACCTCTACCATCGACCTGATATTATCTTCCACCAACTCATCTGGCTTCATTGTTACCACATCTGGTACATATGATCCTGGCATCTCCGATCAACATCTCATTTACGCAGTAACCAATATTCACCGACAAAAGAATCTTACAAAAACTATAACCTCTCAGAAAATCGTGAACATTGAACAGTTAAAACATGACTTTGAGCTTGTACCTTGGCATTTCGACGACGTAGATGATGTTCAGCATCTATGGCACACCCTTTATGCCGATATCTTGAAAGATCATATAAAAACTGTAAAACTAAAGAAAAGAGTAAACAATAAACCTTGGATCAACAAAGAAATTCGTAAGGAGCTTAATAAACGATACAAACTACTTCTTAATGCCAAGCGTACAAAAGATCCTAATTCTTGGAATGCATACAAAAAGCAACGTAACCATTGCAAACGCATTCTCCAAGTTTCCGAGGCCAACTACTGGAAAGACACCTTTGGTAAAACTGACTCCAGCAAATCATTCTGGAAAGCGGTTAACATGTTCCAAGGAAAAAGCAAATCCTCAAAAGAGATCAGTACAATCACTGTTAACAATGTCCATTACACTGAAAGCATTGACAAAGCGAACATTCTAAATAAACACTTTTCCACCATTGGAGAAAATAGTCAAGCCAGCAGCACAAGTGATGACAGCCACATCTACCGTGTCACACCAATTGCTCCTGATCTTCACCTCGATGAAGCAACTTTCGAGAAAGCCTTTAATTCTGCAATAAAAGTAGGTAAAGCTCCAGGTCCTGACAAAGTAAAACCTGCAGACATCAAAGCCATTGGCCCAACTTCATCAGGCCTTTACAAAGTTATTAAATGTTCCATCGAGAAAAACAAATTTCCAACAGTATGGAAAACCGGAAAAGTCACTTGTTTACATAAAAAAGGCCCCAAATCGGATTGCAATAACTATAGACCAATAACTCTACTGAGTGTCGCTAGTAAGGTACTAGAAAAAGTTATCCTAGACCAGCTAACTGAACATCTTAACTCTAATAACCTGATAAGTTCCAATCAATGGGGCTTCCGTACTGGTCGCTCAACAGAATCCATCTTGCTAAACATGACCGAAAAGTGGAACAAAGCACTCGATGAAGGAAAGATTGTCACATGTATATTCATTGACTTCAAAAAGGCATTCGACATTGTACCTCACAAAACGCTTTTCAAAAAACTACAAGCTTCTGGCATATCTGGAAACCTCTACAGTATTATTAAATCCTACCTCTCAGGCAGAAAACAGTACACAACCGTAAACGGATTCGAATCTGAAAAGCTTCCAGTTACCACTGGTGTACTACAAGGATCCTTATTAGGACCCCAACTTTTCAGTTCCGACATCAATGATCTACCAGACAACGTTGAGGATGGAGAAACTGACATGTTCTTAGACGACTCAACCTGCTTTGAAATATGCGATAATCACGCAGATGCCTTCCGAAAAGCCAACCTTATTCTAAACCAACTCAAGATCTGTGCTGACAGAAACGGCTTCAAGATACATTCCGATATCGGCAAAACAGAGATCATGTTCATCGCAAGAAGTCCATTCATTGGTCCACTTCCCGCATTCAACCTCGGTACCCATCTCATCAATGTAACTAGCAAAGTTAAATGCCTTGGACTCATCATAGACAATAAGCTAACGTGGAAAGCTCACACCACTAACATCTGTAAAAACTTCAATATCAAACTAAAAAACCTTTACAAAATGAGATTCTTGAATCAATCAAGCATCAAAGATATTTACTTTAAAGGTGTGCTACCGTCTATTCTGTATTGTATCGCTATTTGGGGAGGCTGTTTAAATAGCAACATGGAAAAAATCAACATGATACATATAAAAGCAGCAAGATTCATCCATAGAATAAAAAAATCGGTACCAGATAACAACGTACTCGAACATGCAAACTGGCGTTCAATCTCGTGGTATTGCAAACGTAGAACAGCCTGCATTACATACAAATTGTTCTACGAAACCGATCCAAACAAAAACATCATCACCAAAAGAACAACTGCTAGAAACTTGAGAAATAATCTTCAAATTCACAAGCAACCATTCAAATCAGTGAAATATAAAAATTCTTTCAAGTATTGATGTGCAACAATCTGGAACAAACTAAAATATTCCAAAATATTCTTGATGACATTTATTATAGTTAATTTAATTAAATTTTAGATTCACTTTATTTTTAACTGAGGATTCCTATCTATATATCTTTTACATCAATTTCAATCCTTGCACTTTTGGTTAGCAAAAGTCGACCTGTTCTAGATACTTTGCCACACTACCTCTCATATCTCCTGGCCCTATCTCAAGTTTCTCCAGGTGGTACTCGACGTTGTTTTATATAATTGTTTATATAGTATATTTGTTTTATATATATATATGCATCTTTATTATAGTAATTTTATCTAATTTTACAGTAGGTCCACATCAGTCTTGTAACTGCTTTTTACTGACCTTCTTTGCCAAATAAATATCTATCTATCTATCTATCTATCTAACCTAGAATAATCTTCAATAATAATTCATGTGTCTGCAGTGAGCTTTTCTTTTCGGAGACCAAAGAATGTTTTTCATTATCCTTTTTGTTATTCAACCTGGCACTTTGCAGAGGCGTAGCCAGAGATCAGTCAAAATTTGTGGAGGAGAGTTAAGTCATTTAGGGTAGAAAGGGAAAGCGTGCAAGTAACCTAATCGCCACTTAAGACTGAAGAGAAATATCATAATGTTGAACTCCTCCACATTTTTTGACTGACCCTGACTACGCCTCTGCTTTGTTATTCAACCTGGTATTGCACATGAAGCCGTGTTTTAAATACATCTATGTTCTTCAAATTTTATATCATGATCATTTCAGATTGCATTCGGAAGCTTTCGTAAAGTTACAATTTCTTAAATCCGGTTTGACAGGCGTACAGTTTTAAAAGAAATATTTTGTTCTCTGATGAAGCCATCGATTTGTTTTTAACATAGAAATGCGAATTCGTAATTTTGTGTTTTTATACATTCGCTTTGGTCTTTCGATCTACTCTCTGACCTCACGAGCTTCGCTGAGCGTTTCAAAATGGTGCTATTTTTACCAAACATTCAATTCAACAATTAAGAAAATGTTTACTATTCAGTATCAGATGTTTATTAACTAAAATAAGAAACGCTGTGCGTTTGAACAAATCGCGTAAAATACAAATTTTTATCAATACTTATGCCTGCATGGCATCCAGTGTCCTACACAAATATTTTGGTTTCGCCTTTAAAATGAGAATGGCTTTTTAAAACAGTCGACTATCATCTAGACGGAACGAAGCAATTTTTCATGTTTCCAATGTGTAGTTGTATCAGTTTTCCACTACAGCTGGAAAATTCCTTGCGGGGACTGTTGATGTTTTTTAGAATCACATGAAAGAATTTGATAGGTTCGCGTAAAGGTTCAACTTTATCATTCTTTTCGAGGACGCTTTTTCAGCAATGGTGTTATGAGAACAAAGCCTGTTGTCCTACCTAATTAACAGGAACTTACAAACTACCTATTCATATAAGGCGCACTTAAACCTGTCTTAGAATGACATTCATTGAATCGTCCTGTGTTGTTTTAACAATAGACTTTTCGCCAGATATGATATCTCGACCACAATGCAGTATTTAAACATAAAGACGGGAAAGATCCATATTCCTATGCATGAATTCATAAGTTATCCATCGTTGTAGCCTTCACCTCTTCATTCATCTCGGCGTTTGCATCAATAAAAAAGGGTGATGATATCTCGGCGAAAAACTATTTTACGAACTTCCTTTACTCTTTAGGAAGAATAAGATGTTACATACAAATAACAAATTCTTGATGATTTATTATCCGACAGTAAATTACGAAATCAAAAGAAGAAAATGTAGAACTGAAGAATAGTACAAATTATAAAGCTTCTTAAATGACACTCAGGTAATTAATTTTACTAATTATTAGAATTTAACAAAACTGTTTAATTTAATCAGGATTCAATGAAGCTAAAGTTGTTATTAAAATAACTGTCGTAGAAGTTGCATGTTGTGTTTTCGTTATAAAAATGGTCTCTTGCATGTTTCTCTTCTTCTTTATCTACTGAGTAAGTTTGAATTAATAAGCTTTTAACTCATAACTAATAAACTCGATTGCTTTCCACTTATCTGTGATTAACTTAAGCTTATCAAGACTTCGTATAATGTTGGAAAATCATAAATAAATTGGCAGTAAAAACCTCTGATTTCTCGTTAATTGTCGGTAAAATTCTCGTGTGATTAATTATGTGTTTTTTTGCGCGCCAAAAGGACTTGTACCGAGGACGCGGTTCTAACCGATTGTTAGAAAAGAACAATAGAAAATTGAATAGAGCAGCTGAATGTTGTGATTCTTTCTCTTTTCGTATTTCTATGGTTATACAGTACAACATAAATTAAGGAGAATAATAGCAAAACAATGGCAAAGTACTCTGTAACCTAAAAAATTTAAAACAAACGCTTAAAATGAAAAGTCAATCCGTTGAAGAATTCTGAAGTTCAAGTATCGCCTCGTTTTGAAGGTTTGAATAATCACACTGTAGAATGGAAATAATAAGTAAAACAGTGTGTTTCGTAATGTTGGAAATGCAAATTTTAAAGCTGTTTTTTAAATGAATATGCCGAATTTCAAAATAATTTTTACATCGATGTAAAGCCATTTTCAAGTTCTTTCGGCTGGTATATTTTTGTGAGAAATGAAAAAAGTGGTTTTAGAAAAAATAAGGAAAATGTCTTGGAAAAAAGTAATTAATTATTTTTAATTTTTAATGTAGAGAAACGAGGCGAAATTTGATAGCAAGGCATTAACACGATGTTTAAACAGAAATTCTGGAAAGCTCTATTAGCTCTTATAAATTTTATACCAATGGAATCCTTATCATTTTGTCTTTCTGATGATGTATGTTCTGATCGTTAACAAATTAATGAGTTTTTCCAAACCTATTGTTTCGATTTTTTCTTCTTCTTCTTTTCCATACTTTAAAAACTGCGGTAATATTTTTTGTTTCCAATATTTTGATACACACTGTAAAAGACTTTGATCAGTTCAGCAGTTACCATTAGAAATTGCTATTTTGAAAATGATTTGAGGATTCAAAAAATAATGATTATTGCATATTGGAGGCGAGGCAACACTTACGGATCCGCATTGTATGAAAATTGAATAGAAATTTGAATAGAGCTGAAGTTTGAAGTTATTATCTCTTTTCGCATTTCTATGTAATAAAAAGGTATATAGATTAGCGTGAAAGTTTAAGAAGAAAAGTACTTTTGTTCTAGAAGTATTAATTTATAATTCACTATCTCATGGTAATTAATTTTTGCAAGAACTTAAAGGGGAACTAAACTAAAAAAAATCACAAGTTCAGTTTTTTGCACTACTTGAAACAGCTTTAAAAATGCTGAAAGTCAACTTTTGAATTTTCAAACAAAGCAGCACTAAAGGGCGGTAACTCAACCGATAAATTTATGCTCAATGTTACATTGCAGGAAAGCATGACGCTTATAGAAAGAGGCTATAAAAAAGCGAGGAAGAACAACAAATACATTGCAGAAGTATCTAACATAAATTATGTAAAGCTGTATGGATTGCAGACTTTCACAATTGTATTGACCTCAACACTATTAAATCTATTACAACCAAATGATTTAAAATAAGTCAAACTTGTTTAAAAACTGAAGACATCGTCTATTTATAAGCAAATTAACACCAGGACCTTCCAATTGTTCTTTGTACAAACCTTCCCAATTTTACCAGAAATGTGAATTTGCTAACATTACGTAAAGATGAAATTGTTCATGACTTGGATTAGTAGGATCACGAGAAACTTGGGCATTTCAAAGATTTTAATCCATGACAGTTTATAAGATTACAAGAAGATAAAAATTATATTGTATATAACTGAAATCAGCTTAACTTACAATATGAAAATCTATGTCTACTAAAATTGCCAGTAGCCGATCCAGAGGTAAGTTGCAATTTGTGTAGGAGAGTGTTAGCAATTCAAACATAAAAGAAAAATATTCAAATAATCCCTTTGCTAATATAAATTGAATTAAAAAATAATGTTAAGCCACCTCTCCGCAGTTGCGCCTACCCTCTAGATTCGCCACTGACTGCATATTACCACTTTAATCTTTGCATGGAGTTTATAACTGACACAATTGTGCGCGAAAAGACAAATGACACAGTAAAATTTTGTTAGGATCCGTAATACAATGGTCTCTTCAAACATGATAGATATATTGTGTCCTAGACGCATTAATATCTTACGGCAAAATTAAAAATTGTGAGACGGGGGGCTTCCACACAATTTTGTACATCCTATGAGCAATCTTTAGCTGCTGCTAAAAACAAAAAGTTTTCTCCACTGAGATACAAAGTGTATCAGTGTTGAAAAGTAAAATTGTTGACGGAGCAAATAATCTTAGACAAAATCAAAATTTTCTTCATTAAATGACAGCAAGAGCAAATCGCTGTGTTCAGAGAAACGGGGGACATGTTGAGACAGCTTAACATTTTGTTTTTAATGACTCTTGTGTTTTATAGCCACTGGACTTGTTATCGTTTTTGGCAATGACCTTTGATAGTTGTTATTGTAAGATGTGTCGATAAACCATTAAGAAGGTAATTGGATTTTTTCATGGTAAAGTCCTTAATTGTTTCGAAAATAAAAGCTTATAGAGACGAAATATATATTTCTAAAATCCTTGAATAAAATCCTATCGAATGATGTAAAAATCGCAGAAATGTGCTATGTGTGGAAAAAGTTACAAGCTGTTAGAATTTCAGATGGATACTTTTTGGGACACACTGTAGTCAGTCTCACACAGTGATAACTTGACCGAGCATTGTACATTGAGTAATAATTTGGTATGTCTGGAATTCACCAAATTACTCCCTTCTATAATTTATAAAACTTAATGTTCATCTTAGCCACTTTTCAATTCACTTTGATGTTTTAGAGCGGGTAAATCATTTTTATTTACCGTTCGCCAATATCTTGCATATGATGTTTATAATTCAGTATATATCAGTAATGTAGACAATTTGTGTCAATCACTTAACAAGTGAAGTCATTTGTGCTTTCTATGACCATAACAGTTTCATTTGTTTACATTTTTTCAATATCTTCAACTTCCAGGGTAATATTTATTAAATGAAACAAGATTCGCAAAAATGCGACTATATATTTCCCCAAAGTTGCGAACATTTTATCAATTATTACCGTAAATGATCGAATAAGCGCCCCCTTCCAAATAACCGCCCCTTTCGAATAAGCGCCCCCTCCTTTCAGGTGAATTTTGAAATAAGCGCCCCTACTCAAATAAGCGCCCCTGGGCGATTATTCGAGTACATAAATAAGAGCAAAAGGAGGCGGTTATTTGAGTTTTTGTACAATAGAAAACAACAAGTATTTAAAAGAATATAGCTTTCTTTTTTATTTCCTTTTCATGCTCAAATTTCATTTCAAAATATGAAGTGATCGATGTAGAAGACATTTAAAAACGAAATATTCACTGTATATATCTTCTGTTTCTGTAAATATTACTCGAAACCTTTATATATTTTCTTACTATTTATGATACAAAAAAATTAAAGTTTAACAAAAACACAGTATTTTAAATAAGCGTCCCTACTCGAATAAGCGCCCCCTCTCAAAATTGAATTTTTAAATAAGCGCCCCGGGCGTTTATTCGATCATTTACAGTATGTTCAATTCAACAATTAAGAAAATGTTTACTATTCAGTATCAGATGTTTATTAACTAAAATAAGAAACGCTGTGCGTTTGAACAAATCGCGTAAAATACAAATTTTTATCAATACTTATGCCTGCATGGCATCCAGTGTCCTACACAAATATTTTGGTTTCGCCTTTAAAATGAGAATGGCTTTTTAAAACAGTCGACTATCATCTAGACGGAACGAAGCAATTTTTCATGTTTCCAATGTGTAGTTGTATCAGTTTTCCACTACAGCTGGAAAATTCCTTGCGGGGACTGTTGATGTTTTTTAGAATCACATGAAAGAATTTGATAGGTTCGCGTAAAGGTTCAACTTTATCATTCTTTTCGAGGACGCTTTTTCAGCAATGGTGTTATGAGAACAAAGCCTGTTGTCCTACCTAATTAACAGGAACTTACAAACTACCTATTCATATAAGGCGCACTTAAACCTGTCTTAGAATGACATTCATTGAATCGTCCTGTGTTGTTTTAACAATAGACTTTTCGCCAGATATGATATCTCGACCACAATGCAGTATTTAAACATAAAGACGGGAAAGATCCATATTCCTATGCATGAATTCATAAGTTATCCATCGTTGTAGCCTTCACCTCTTCATTCATCTCGGCGTTTGCATCAATAAAAAAGGGTGATGATATCTCGGCGAAAAACTATTTTACGAACTTCCTTTACTCTTTAGGAAGAATAAGATGTTACATACAAATAACAAATTCTTGATGATTTATTATCCGACAGTAAATTACGAAATCAAAAGAAGAAAATGTAGAACTGAAGAATAGTACAAATTATAAAGCTTCTTAAATGACACTCAGGTAATTAATTTTACTAATTATTAGAATTTAACAAAACTGTTTAATTTAATCAGGATTCAATGAAGCTAAAGTTGTTATTAAAATAACTGTCGTAGAAGTTGCATGTTGTGTTTTCGTTATAAAAATGGTCTCTTGCATGTTTCTCTTCTTCTTTATCTACTGAGTAAGTTTGAATTAATAAGCTTTTAACTCATAACTAATAAACTCGATTGCTTTCCACTTATCTGTGATTAACTTAAGCTTATCAAGACTTCGTATAATGTTGGAAAATCATAAATAAATTGGCAGTAAAAACCTCTGATTTCTCGTTAATTGTCGGTAAAATTCTCGTGTGATTAATTATGTGTTTTTTTGCGCGCCAAAAGGACTTGTACCGAGGACGCGGTTCTAACCGATTGTTAGAAAAGAACAATAGAAAATTGAATAGAGCAGCTGAATGTTGTGATTCTTTCTCTTTTCGTATTTCTATGGTTATACAGTACAACATAAATTAAGGAGAATAATAGCAAAACAATGGCAAAGTACTCTGTAACCTAAAAAATTTAAAACAAACGCTTAAAATGAAAAGTCAATCCGTTGAAGAATTCTGAAGTTCAAGTATCGCCTCGTTTTGAAGGTTTGAATAATCACACTGTAGAATGGAAATAATAAGTAAAACAGTGTGTTTCGTAATGTTGGAAATGCAAATTTTAAAGCTGTTTTTTAAATGAATATGCCGAATTTCAAAATAATTTTTACATCGATGTAAAGCCATTTTCAAGTTCTTTCGGCTGGTATATTTTTGTGAGAAATGAAAAAAGTGGTTTTAGAAAAAATAAGGAAAATGTCTTGGAAAAAAGTAATTAATTATTTTTAATTTTTAATGTAGAGAAACGAGGCGAAATTTGATAGCAAGGCATTAACACGATGTTTAAACAGAAATTCTGGAAAGCTCTATTAGCTCTTATAAATTTTATACCAATGGAATCCTTATCATTTTGTCTTTCTGATGATGTATGTTCTGATCGTTAACAAATTAATGAGTTTTTCCAAACCTATTGTTTCGATTTTTTCTTCTTCTTCTTTTCCATACTTTAAAAACTGCGGTAATATTTTTTGTTTCCAATATTTTGATACACACTGTAAAAGACTTTGATCAGTTCAGCAGTTACCATTAGAAATTGCTATTTTGAAAATGATTTGAGGATTCAAAAAATAATGATTATTGCATATTGGAGGCGAGGCAACACTTACGGATCCGCATTGTATGAAAATTGAATAGAAATTTGAATAGAGCTGAAGTTTGAAGTTATTATCTCTTTTCGCATTTCTATGTAATAAAAAGGTATATAGATTAGCGTGAAAGTTTAAGAAGAAAAGTACTTTTGTTCTAGAAGTATTAATTTATAATTCACTATCTCATGGTAATTAATTTTTGCAAGAACTTAAAGGGGAACTAAACTAAAAAAAATCACAAGTTCAGTTTTTTGCACTACTTGAAACAGCTTTAAAAATGCTGAAAGTCAACTTTTGAATTTTCAAACAAAGCAGCACTAAAGGGCGGTAACTCAACCGATAAATTTATGCTCAATGTTACATTGCAGGAAAGCATGACGCTTATAGAAAGAGGCTATAAAAAAGCGAGGAAGAACAACAAATACATTGCAGAAGTATCTAACATAAATTATGTAAAGCTGTATGGATTGCAGACTTTCACAATTGTATTGACCTCAACACTATTAAATCTATTACAACCAAATGATTTAAAATAAGTCAAACTTGTTTAAAAACTGAAGACATCGTCTATTTATAAGCAAATTAACACCAGGACCTTCCAATTGTTCTTTGTACAAACCTTCCCAATTTTACCAGAAATGTGAATTTGCTAACATTACGTAAAGATGAAATTGTTCATGACTTGGATTAGTAGGATCACGAGAAACTTGGGCATTTCAAAGATTTTAATCCATGACAGTTTATAAGATTACAAGAAGATAAAAATTATATTGTATATAACTGAAATCAGCTTAACTTACAATATGAAAATCTATGTCTACTAAAATTGCCAGTAGCCGATCCAGAGGTAAGTTGCAATTTGTGTAGGAGAGTGTTAGCAATTCAAACATAAAAGAAAAATATTCAAATAATCCCTTTGCTAATATAAATTGAATTAAAAAATAATGTTAAGCCACCTCTCCGCAGTTGCGCCTACCCTCTAGATTCGCCACTGACTGCATATTACCACTTTAATCTTTGCATGGAGTTTATAACTGACACAATTGTGCGCGAAAAGACAAATGACACAGTAAAATTTTGTTAGGATCCGTAATACAATGGTCTCTTCAAACATGATAGATATATTGTGTCCTAGACGCATTAATATCTTACGGCAAAATTAAAAATTGTGAGACGGGGGGCTTCCACACAATTTTGTACATCCTATGAGCAATCTTTAGCTGCTGCTAAAAACAAAAAGTTTTCTCCACTGAGATACAAAGTGTATCAGTGTTGAAAAGTAAAATTGTTGACGGAGCAAATAATCTTAGACAAAATCAAAATTTTCTTCATTAAATGACAGCAAGAGCAAATCGCTGTGTTCAGAGAAACGGGGGACATGTTGAGACAGCTTAACATTTTGTTTTTAATGACTCTTGTGTTTTATAGCCACTGGACTTGTTATCGTTTTTGGCAATGACCTTTGATAGTTGTTATTGTAAGATGTGTCGATAAACCATTAAGAAGGTAATTGGATTTTTTCATGGTAAAGTCCTTAATTGTTTCGAAAATAAAAGCTTATAGAGACGAAATATATATTTCTAAAATCCTTGAATAAAATCCTATCGAATGATGTAAAAATCGCAGAAATGTGCTATGTGTGGAAAAAGTTACAAGCTGTTAGAATTTCAGATGGATACTTTTTGGGACACACTGTAGTCAGTCTCACACAGTGATAACTTGACCGAGCATTGTACATTGAGTAATAATTTGGTATGTCTGGAATTCACCAAATTACTCCCTTCTATAATTTATAAAACTTAATGTTCATCTTAGCCACTTTTCAATTCACTTTGATGTTTTAGAGCGGGTAAATCATTTTTATTTACCGTTCGCCAATATCTTGCATATGATGTTTATAATTCAGTATATATCAGTAATGTAGACAATTTGTGTCAATCACTTAACAAGTGAAGTCATTTGTGCTTTCTATGACCATAACAGTTTCATTTGTTTACATTTTTTCAATATCTTCAACTTCCAGGGTAATATTTATTAAATGAAACAAGATTCGCAAAAATGCGACTATATATTTCCCCAAAGTTGCGAACATTTTATCAATTATTACCGTAAATGATCGAATAAGCGCCCCCTTCCAAATAACCGCCCCTTTCGAATAAGCGCCCCCTCCTTTCAGGTGAATTTTGAAATAAGCGCCCCTACTCAAATAAGCGCCCCTGGGCGATTATTCGAGTACATAAATAAGAGCAAAGGGAGGCGGTTATTTGAGTTTTTGTACAATAGAAAACAACAAGTATTTAAAAGAATATAGCTTTCTTTTTTATTTCCTTTTCATGCTCAAATTTCATTTCAAAATATGAAGTGATCGATGTAGAAGACATTTAAAAACGAAATATTCACTGTATATATCTTCTGTTTCTGTAAATATTACTCGAAACCTTTATATATTTTCTTACTATTTATGATACAAAAAAATTAAAGTTTAACAAAAACACAGTATTTTAAATAAGCGTCCCTACTCGAATAAGCGCCCCCTCTCAAAATTGAATTTTTAAATAAGCGCCCCGGGCGTTTATTCGATCATTTACAGTATGTGTACATTGATAACAAGAAAAATGTATCAATAAATAATTACAGTGGTATATCTACTATCAAACTGATGTTCAGATAAAAACGCTGTCAATACCAATCAGGGTGGATTTGAACTTAATAGTACAAAACGACTTATTTTGAAG
Organism: Turritopsis dohrnii; assembly: GCA_027922465.2. Lineage (NCBI taxonomy): Eukaryota > Metazoa > Cnidaria > Hydrozoa > Anthoathecata > Oceaniidae > Turritopsis > Turritopsis dohrnii. The sequence continues at coordinate 646,940 of BQMF02000074.1, read as the reverse complement.
TTTATGAAATGAAAATGTACATGGCCAAATGATAAGATTTTTCTCAATCTTTGCCAAGGAATTAAAAAGTGACTTTGAAGTTACTATGGACATAGCTAAAAACTATAAGACCTAAATGCGGCTAATATTTCCCCTTAAACAACTGAATAGTCTTTTTGCAGAACAATCTGAACCATAAAATCACAGGACAAATGTAACAGATGAGTTTCTAAGTGACGTGATGTTTATAAACATTAGTGTTTTTTGCTCGATAATTGCTGTGAGTTTCAACATAAATGCTTAATAGATCAAGTCAATTTCCTACCAATATGCGCACGCATCTTGGTTGGCAATAAGATGGTCTCTGCACACTGTCGGTTAAACCGGTTCTCAGGAGGCGTTTTCAAGACAAAAAAAATTATTAAAAATAATACTCATTAGCACTCAAAATCTATTTGTGAAGTTTATTAAATTTTTAGTTTAAACAGATCTTCAACTGGTAATTAACATCAGAAACTCATCTATTCAACAGAACACTTGCTTTAACTCAGATAAAACTATCTTACAAAATTATAAAATCAAATTTGTATAAAGGTTTACAAAAGAAGAAGAGAAAATTGTCAAGCCTTTGGGTATTTTAAGGACATTTTAAGCAAATAACTATCAAAAGCAATCAAAAACCAATTTCTACTAAAAAATATTATGTGTCAAGATTTCAAAATAAACATCTCTGATTCAAAAAAATATGTTCACATCATAATACATCACTATATATCACATATATCACTAGTGAAAATATACATCCATAACCAAATCACTGCATATTTGGAAGTAGAAGTTTTTGTTTCGGCTTGATTTATTAAATTACAGACTGTTATGCTGGAATGTGTTTTGATTTACCTTCGTTGCTTGTAAGGAAAATTGACATTATTTAATTTCTACGAAATAAAATATCATATATATTTATACAATATCAAAACAGTATACGTAATCATGGAATTGAATGAATGTTGTTGGATTACATCTCAGGAGGCACATTCAACCAGATTCTTTCACATTATGTCTCAATCCTGTCTGTGTGTATTTAATATTTTACGTATCATTGGTTTTCTGAACTTCCTTTTGCATATACAACGAACATCACGTTTTTACTTGCAATTCTTGTTATATGTACTCCTTGAATTAACAACTGGTTGTTATCCACCTAAAAAGGGCTTCCTTGATATGGTTGTACTACATCTATATGTGTTTTCAGTTGGGCTACATTATAATCAGGATGTAAAATAAAAATAAGTGTTCAGCTTGGCTTTTAATGATGAACTTTCAACTTTGCACTGAAATCACAGATGCAATGTTCTACTGTTCCAAGCATTTAATTATACCATTCATCATAACAAAAACATAACACCCGTGACATATTGATATCTCGCTTTTTTCTCTTTTACTTGCGTTCATTCAAAAATGTTAACAAAACTTTTAGAAAAACATTGAATTAAAACGTTTTTATTTCCATCATTTAACGTTTGAATCTCTTGAATCATCTTAAAAGCTGGGAGACAAAGCAAAACTCTTCCACTGCTGACTGCCCATCTGCACTGACTGAAAAAAATGGCGCACTACTTCACTGAAGACTGGCCTCTATTCTTACCTATCTTGGCTAGCCCAAAGTTCAATACTGAACCGAGGCTATAAAAGTGAACGGAGAAGATGAAGGAGGAGGAGGAGGAGGAGGAGAAGGAAACTGCCGGTTTTAACATATATTTCGCCCTATGGGGAAATATATAATGAGCAAGTTTCATGCATTTATTGATTCACCAGCAATGTTGATGCTACATAAATGTATGTTGTGATATTGAAAGTTTTTTCAATAATCTTCTTTTTCAAGAATGTTGCCCAGAGTCAGCTAAACATCAGTATTTCCTATATAAGGAATGTTCTCATGATAATATTTCGGTGATAGCTAATAGTAGATAAACACAGGAAAGAAGTCTTAAAATTGTTCTTCAAAGATTCTCGAAGCTACTTCTACAACTTCCTTAAAACGTAAACGTTTCACGTGCTCTGGGTGACTATTTTACGGAACTGGGAAGTTTTCAACATAAAACGTCTAAAATAACTTAAAAGTATTTCAAAAGTATAAAAAAGTTAATATTTCTATGCATTAATATTGAAAGTGCCCTTTTTGTATTACATTTAGCATAGAGTTTTAGGTATGTCACTAACTATTCTGAATAAACAAACAATCCGAAATCCGAACGGACTTTCCGAAAACGGCAAAAATTTAATGAAGAATAATGAAAAAAACTGATTCCAATACTCATCTTGATCTATAGATCGGCTGAGTAAAAATCATTTTTCGATCTTGAGATGTTGCCGTTTAAAGGTTTTTTCCAAAACAAGATCTCTATGGCAACGTGACATCACAACGTTCAAGACGATATTGCTGACAAATATGTGAATAACTCATAATGTTTTAATGACATATTGTTATAAAATTGTATTTAGAGTGGTAAATAACTGCAGTTGTAAAAATAGCAAAGAAATCTGTGGCCATTGCTACTCCGAATCGGTTCCAGGTCTTTATTCTTTTTTGTTGAAAAAGTCATATAATCAGCATCCAACACTATGGCGAATTTTGCTTTAACTTACGTCCAGTGAAAACTGTTCCAATTTCTAAAATTTCGCTTCTCTTACCTGAGCGGATCTCCGGATTTGTAGGTTTGTCAGCAAAAAAACAGAGGAAACTTGGAAACAAGTCAGGGTAACTATCGCAACAATTGTTTTTAGTGATTCTATACCTACATGTGTTTGCCACTAAACATACGTAATTCTAGCAGTGTATCATTAGTATTTCTTCAGTTATTTACATATTTGTATGTCAGCAACTTTTTTGTAACCATGGCGATCAAGTTTTGAGCAAAAACTTTAAATGGCAATATCTCGGGAACAAAAAAGCTGAATTTAATATGGCGAATTTTATCTAAACTTGCTAACTTCATCAAATTTAATTCCCGTAAAATTTAATTTCCATAAGGTAGTCGAAAGCCAGAGACGTGCTTATAATCGGTTCTCCGTTATACCGATTAAATGCTACAACGGCTTACAAGAATATTAATCGGTAAAGTTTTGACAGCGACAAATCATAGTTGACTTTAATTAGCAATATTTTTTATATTGGCTATTGTAAGTTGTCAACTCAAAATAAATTAACGAAAAAAAAAAAATCATTGTTATTGCAAGAAAGCTTTCCTCTATAAATGAAAACGTACCGATGTTAGAATTGATAAAGTTTGTTCGATTGTTATGAAAATATTTCAAGTGCAATAGCTATTTGGAAAGTCGAACATCTTCAAAACTTGCCTATGGCTGGGTATATTTAAATTTTCTTTTACTGTTACATAAACTTGAATTTCAGACAAGTGAGATATCACATGTAATTCACTTACTTGCATCCTTGCTTTAGCTTGATTACTTCGTTTTGCAGCATCAAAAACAAGCAATGAACTTGCGTACAGAGTGATAATTAATGTTAATGCCGTGTTCGATGGAAAATCTCGGTGATTCAGGAAGCTTGAACAAATCATCAGGTTTAAAGAAAACCTATATAATGTTATATCTTGACTTATCAAGACCAATTGTATTTTAATTGTAGCTAAGATGGATTTTGCTGTAAGAAAAGAAAGTATTAATAATGTCAGATTATGCGATTAAATAAAACCATGGGTAATCAAAATACATCTTTGCACGAAAATACAACAATTTCATAAATCTAATGCATTCAAAAGCACTATCATGATGAATAACCGTGTATCGAAAATGCATGAGATGTTTTATAAATTTAACAGTTTGGGACTATTATTATATTTATAGAAAAGATACATATAAAAAAGAGTTTTTTGATCTTAATATGATTTGGAAAAAAAAGTTTCTCTACTTTTCCTATTGTACCTTATGATAGAACACAATGGAAATAGGATATTTTTATAATCAGTTTAAGCAGGGATATTTTATATAGGGAGATTCGTATAACGGACGAGCCTGACACACGAAAAAAATCAATTACTTTCTTTAGTTTCTTTAGAGATTAAAAGCCTTTTCTTGTATCAAAAGAAACATCATTACTTTGCACGCTTATGTCAAGTGTTGATGTGAAATTTGTAATGACTTTATAGGGAAAAATTCACGAAAAACTCTACTAAGTTGTATATAATTCCCTACAAATTTGTAGAAAAACAGTTTCGTGTAAACGAAACATGATTTTTCCGAATCCCCGCACGTTCGTTTATGGCAACAGAGAAGGCGGACATTTAGCAATGCGCATGCGTGAATAATATTTTAGAAAAAGTTTGTGGGAGTGCTTTTCTGACCACACACCAACGCATGAAATTTGTCCCCAAATTAGGCAAAATTGAAATTTAGATAAACAAAAGATGATCAACGAATACTTTGAATTAAAAGTTGCTTTGAATTTTACGCGAGAACTTCGATTTTTGCGGGAAAGTACCTTATTGTAGCTTTACAATTTTGATTCACGTCGTTTTTCACGTTCAAACTTTTGTTGAAAGACCTTTGAGAATAGTTTGACAGTGAACTGTCAATGAACAGAGTTTGACACGCTTAATTGTTTCTTAATGGTCCGTAATGTTCTCCATGTTTGATTGTTGATCAATTTGTGCACTTTGGTTCTTTTGTGAATGAAAAGTTTGTTCACTACTGTGGAGAACAAAATGGAGTGTCTTAAAAGCATCGTTTTGTTCCATCGGGAAGTCCAAAATGTTTCCTTTTAATTAAGACTTAATTGTTCACTACGTAAGGCACGAACTATCCCCTTTGTAATGGAACAGTTCGTGTATACTACTTAAAAGGAAGACATTGTTCTTTTGTCAAAAGGAATGAATAAATGACTCTCCTGTGAAGTGCAATATGGTATAAATAAGTCATTCATGTATAAAGAACCCAGTATTCGTTTTTTAATTTGTATCAATCGTTAAAAGATAACAAGTATAATAAGTTAAACAAGACGACCGGATGGTCGAAAGATTTCGCTTATGTTTTTCTAAGAATAGCGACCTATGAATAACGCCCATTCTAAATACATACTTGAGGGTTCATTGGGTTGCAGAGCGGAATTTATAATAGACCTGTCCCCATAGTGATACGTGTTTTCGTATTTCCGCGTAACCTCCTTGTTGTACTCATGATGCATTTTGTTAAAAAGATCTGCTAGTGTAAGCATAGAAATAAAAATGTTTTATTGTGTAAACCTAACTTTATTAATAACCACATCACAAATTGAAACAAAAGAAATATACTTGTATGAGCTGTAACCATGCATTTTTTAAAAAAAATGATTTTATAAGAAAAACGTGAGCCAAAAGAGATAAGAAAAAAAGATTCGTTCGAAAATATTTTAAAAAACGAAAATCAATCCAAAATACTCAAACAAAATAAACAAATCAAATAACAAACAAATAGTTTGTTTGTAATAGACGGTTTGAAGCTACAGTTACAGGGACGTAGCAAGACATTTTGAGTTGGGGGGGGGGGGGGGGGGCTCAATAAATCTCTATTATCGAAAGAGGCCCCACCATGGTTGGGGCCGATGCGCCAAGAAAATTTTTGAAAAATACTACCTCTCGATTGCCTATAAAAGCACTCAAAATCTATAATTTCAACATGATTTTCAATTATTAGGAAAGGCAAAAACAAATTACTCATAATTGACAAAAAAGTTGGGGGGGCTCAAGCCCCCAAGCCCCCCCTAATTCTACGTCCTTGAGTTAAAAATTAAAACTGCTTGTAAAGCTTCTTCTTCACTGCAGTTGATCTTCGAAGGATATCAACATCAAAAGCGTCACTAAAGTTTACTTGATTTAAATTTCACAGTGGTACTTCGAATCAAAACATTAATTGAAAACCTTCTTTTTGTTTTTCCTTTAGGGAAAGATCCTTTTTTTGAGACCATGTGGTAAATACACTTTATAGCTCACGAAATATACGAAAACATATCATGGTCATGAAAGCAAGGATAAAAAGGAATAGAAATAAAAGAATTTTAAGTTAGTAAGTGCGATATTAAAAAACCTTCGCCGTACATTAGATAGATAGAACGCCGCCGAAACCAATATCTTTCGCTTAGCGAAATCTAATAATACGTTGTTTTGCTTTTAAAAATGTCAAAGAGAACATATAATTTGTGAACTGGGTTGGAATCAATGGCGCTGCTAAACACAAGAGAAAGTTGGTATTACGTCCAAACGATAGAAATATTTACATCTGCCCTGTGCAAAATTGCCTACACATTGGTTTTAAAAGCAGTCGAGGTTTACGCAAACATATTGATGTAAAACATTTTTGGTATTACTATTTTGACGAAGCTCCAGATATCAAAAGGGAAGAAGTAGAGGCACAACAGCCAATCAGAAAGAAAGTATGTAGCTACGACACACAAGCCTTCCTTTTCTATCAACGATGGTATTGGAAAGACATTTTTGAACTGGCTGCGTACACCATGTGGAGGACGGAAGTCTGAGAAAGAAGCAAAGCAATGTGCACAACGACCTGGATTCCGAATCGTGTTTAACCGAAGAATTCGTCGATTGTTGCTTTAGGTACACCCTCCATCATTATGGACTTTATTAAAACTCTTGAAGAAGATTGGAAACTAAGTTGTTCGGCGTCTTTGAATTACTTAAAATCAATATCAGACATACTGGACTTTCGAAAAGCGAACGGTGTATCTGACAGTATTTTACGTTGTTTTGCTGTCACCGAAGTTTACATACGACGTGGTAAAGAAAATCTCGGAAATAGAAAGAGACTCGAGTATTCTCGCAACCTGGATTTAGAGACACTCGTTGCTCGAAACAGTTGGGCAACCTTAGAGGAAATGGAAAACGTCATCCCATATCACATCAATCGTTTTCGGGATATCCTACAAGAATGCAGAGACCAACGAAACGTGTCGGCATCTCAACTGGCGTTTGCAACGAGATTCATTGCTACGTATTTATTTGTTCGTGTTAAGTGCTCCAGACCGATGACCTATCAATACTTAAGGTGGATTTCCATAGAGCAGCAAAATGCGCTGTGGCGACAATATCGCTCTGGAAACTTTGAAGTGCATACGCATTACATGCCAATCACCGCTGTTTCAGAGATTTTTATGAAGTCGCGCGCGAGAAAAAAGCTCAGACGCAAAGTAGAAAAAAATCAACTTTGCGACGGAGCTTTTGAGCGACAACCAATCAGTTTGCTTGAAAGTTAAATGATTACGTAATTTTCATTCTGATCTCCCACAAACAAGATGGCGTCTCAACAGCACTGTCAACAAAATGTATGGGAGAATGAAAATGATAGTGATGACAATAGGGACCTTTATCAACAACTTTTTCTTAACTTCCGCCACAACAACAACACAACAAGTTACGATCCAGAAATTTTTATCAATAACATTCAAACGTATCCAAGCTTATGGAATACATCAGCAAGATCACATCATGATCAAACTATTCGACAGAATTGTTGGGAAGAGTTGTCAAAACAATTTGGAAAACCAGGTAAGCTACTATTCTATTATTATAAATCATATTATGTTGAGGTTTTTGACAGCACTATTTTTTATCTTCCTAATCAATCTAGGTATGTATCTTTCGTATTTATCCCTGAATTCCTGAAAAAAGAATGGAAAAATATGAAGGAGAATTTTAAAAGGTGCCTGGTCAAGAAATCTAACATGACGAGGTCAGGAGCAGCTGCACACACCTTGCCAAAATGCAAGTATTTTTCCCAGCTATTTCCCAATATATCTCTTTCCAGTCCAGCTCCAACTATTTCATCGATTGAGTCGCCTGAAAACAATGAAGATATTTCTGTACCGCTGCTTCATGCTGATACAAGAATTAAAGAAATAGAAACAATTGAACTTATTCTAGATAATACCCCAAAAAAACCAGAAAGTAGTAATAAGATAACACCGATGCGAAAACGGCAAAAAAAGGTGTCAAGCAACTCAGATTCACAGATAGAGATTGACTTACAATTTTTAACCACTTTAAAAGATATGAATAATACAACAAAGTCCATGATGTCTTCAGACACAAATAAAGAGGAGCAAAATGATGAAGACTTCTTGTTCTGCCGTAGTCTTGTTGCAACATTGAAAAGGCTAGGAGGTAGAGAAAATAAAATCGCAAAGATGAAGATTCAAGAAATTCTGTTTAAACTTGAATATGAAGTTTAATAATAACAATTCCTTGATAGACAAGTATCTAAGTGGAATTCTCAAGTATTTGTTTCAAAGTCTATTTGAAAGATATAATTAATCAGTTAGTTGTGACCGTTTTTCATTCATGTGAAAGCACTTTTGGTGCTCTGAGCCATAAATAAATTGTTTTTTAGTTGATACGATATTTCTTGGTTTTTTTGTTCCATATATATACTAAAAAATGAGTCTGTTTTTTTAGTATGATATTTCTTGGGCTTTCATTGTATAACTAACAACAGACAAAGTTTGTTTATTATTTAGAAGTAGACAACAGATTATTTAGGAAAACTGTATAATGTTGTTGAGATAAAACTTTTACTAGTTACTCAAATCAAATGGATCAATTGTCCTGGTAACATATTCCCATTGCCAGCTAACTTCACCATCCGTTGAATTGAAATACTCTTTGAAATCTTCACGGGCTTGCTTTGCTGTTCCATCGTAGTTATTAGAACCAGTGAAGGAAATAGGGAGTAAACCAGTAAAACCAATTGTTTCTGTTCTCCATTGACCAGACCGATATCCCTCTTTATTGTCTTGGTCAGCAAAAGCATCTGGACAATATTCACTATCACCATGTTGTGTTTGACTGATCATCAGAAAATTGTGAAGTGCAACCACTGCTTTTGTAATGGAGCGAACTTTAGATACCTTTGCAATAATTGGGCGCTTGAAAACTCTAAACCTGGCTGCAGCTATTCCATAACAGTTTTCAATAACTCTCCTTGCTCTGGAAAGTCGATAATTGAAAATTTTGCTGGAGTTATCAGCAGCAGTACGAGGGTATGGTTTAAGCATGAAATGTGTCATTTGAAACGCATCATCAGCTACAAACACGTATGGATAAGATTTTCGACTTGAGTTAATTGTGGATGGTTTTGGTCGTTTTATAAGATTCTCATTAATTGCTAGCCCAAGCTTACGGTCTTTATAGACCCCACCATCGCTTTGCCGACCTGCATCACCAATGTCAACCATTGTGAAAGTGTAATCGGCATCGCAGATGGCCAGGAGAACAATGCTGTGAGACTTTTTATAGTTGAAATAATCAGAGCCGCCCCTGGCTGAGGCTTGCATGACGACATGTTTGCCGTCTATAGCCCCTAGACAGTGTGGAAAGTTCCATTTCAACTCAAATTGCTTTGCGACCGCTTTCCATTTCTCCTCTGAGTTTGGAGTTTCAAGGTAGTTTCTGGCCAACAGTTCTCTCCACATAACGTCACAAGTCTCACTGATGATACGACCGATAGTAGAAGGGCTTACCCTGTGTTCGGTGGCTATTGTGATTTGTGCATCACCAGTCGTTAAATACCGTAAAGTTATGCATAATCTTTCACTCGGTGATGTAACATCTCGTATTTTTGCTGATTTCTTTATGTAAGGTGCTACCCAAGCTAAAAGTTCTTCAAATCTGGTCGGTGTCATACGAAAATATTTGAAAAAATATGCATGATCAAATAGCATAAGGTCACGAATTAAAGTACTGTATAAGCCCTTCGCACGTCTTTGTAAAAATAGTGATTTAACCCACATCGATTTTTTTCTTTTCTTTACGATATTATGTGTCCTTCTGATTCTACGCCATACAAGGTATGTCACTGCTATAGCAAGATGCTGTCTAAATACAAGCCTTCAAAACTGCCATAATGCTTGTTTACATTTTTTTCCAGAGCACAATTTTGTGATGATCTATAAAATCGCCTTCACTTTTTTCGCGAGAGATCGTTTGCCCGGCGATAACCTCGCGGGCGATATTATCGCCACAGCGCATTTTGCTGCTCTATGGAAATCCACCTTAAGCATGGAACAAATATTTAAAAATTCACAGTTTTCTTCACGTTTCATAACAAGGTTGTACGAGTTCTCAAACTCAAGTTGCAACTTTATTTCATCGTATCTTGTGATTAATCCAAAATAATTGCATTGCGAATAAGCATAGATATATACGAAATAAACTTTTACCTTCTCTAAATTACATCAGGTTGAAAACATTACATTTGGTAGAAATTTATTAGCTAATTATTTTTCCCCATATAAATACGACTCCACTGCAAGCTAACAGGAATATGAAACGGTACAAATACAAATTTATTTCAACTCAGCTTTTAATTTATTTTATTTCTCAGGGATAAATAATTTTATGTACATCGTCTTGTTGTTCTTTCACTTATATTATTCACAAAATGATGAACGCAAGTATTGTTCGCACAAATACGTCACAAGTTTCAAAAATTAATGAACAGGATGCCTCTTTAAAATCTATCATGGCGACGACCGTTTGAGCTCTTTAATTGTAAATATCTCTAAATCAAATGAAGCCGTAAAACTTCTCACAGTTCATATTCAGGTAATGATGAACAAAATAAGCCCAACTTGTTATCATTCGTTAGTTCTCCTTTAAAAACAAACATTGTTTTGGCAATATTTTATCAGAAATCAGGTTGGTTGATGTATGCCCTGACCAGGGATCGAACCTGGATTACTTGTGGTTAACACAAGGGTCTTACTAGTTAGACGACCAGGACGTAAGTATAGTAAGTATAAATAATGATAGTTTTTTACTAAAAATAAGCCATAAGTAATGTTTTTTCATAATTGTGGCTATAAAAATAGCCGTTTTTCTTGATATTTGCTCTTCCATAGAGCAAGGATAAGCATAATCATGATGGAACAATTATTGATTTGTTGAGCAAGGGAGAGCATAGTCATGGTCGGTGGAAACAGCTTCTTGTGGTGCTTCACTAAAATGTTTGCTGACAAGTTCCACAAGAATAACGGAATGAAAGAAGGTACTGCATTTTTCCAAGTGAGACAGCCAAAATGATTCATCGAACGGTATGTGTTCCAAGAAATAGTCCTTTTCGGTCCAAACAAAAAAATGCATAATTTAGGAATGGCCATTTGTGCTTGGACCTGAAAATAATATTGATGGTTCTTTTTTAAGCTCATATCATTTCCAGATTTCTCCAAGAAAAAAGAAGATGAAAATTCGTTTAGCTTATGATGACACAAAGTGTATGGACATTTGATTTCCAACAAACGGTCAGAACAGCAAGAACATTTTATGATGCCATCTGGTGTAGCACCAAGATATGGATGATTGGAATCCAGGAACAAACCACAATCAATAACGTGTAGATTAGTGTGGTTTTGACCGTCTACATCAAGGAATTTTTTGTTAGCTGTCTGCTCATGAATCTTTCCCCATTCAGTGTACTTAGAAGTAAATTGATATTTAGATGGATAACGTATACTTTTAATTAAACTTTTGGATGGATTTGAAACCGATGTGGATAAAGTGGCTTTTAGTTTAGATGCAGTAATTCGTCTAACTCGAAACTGAAACCAAGAAGATGATTTTGATTGTTTGCGAGTTTCCTTTTCCACAGTAGCGATTTGATCTTTTGTCACAGTAAGTTTCTCCTTCAAATTAGAACAATAATTTACAACATCAATGTATGGTAATCCTTTCAAGGTTTCATCAAAAAGTTCAGTAAGAACAAGAGGATATTTATTTGTTAAGGCTTTAGGAATATAATTGGTGCTGTAATCAGGATGAACGGACAAAAATGCTGGCTTCTCTGATGAAATTGATGCCAAGAATGTAGCAAATTTTTCAGATGGAGCTTGCTCAACCTTTTTTATTTTTAGATTCAAAGTCTCAGATGGTGTGGTCGAATAAGGATGATTGATTTTGAAATCCGTTATCTTTTTTTGGTTTGACGATGAAGTAAAATCAATGTCTTTAATGGGAGCATAACTGACTGTTCGTTTCGATGTTGGAAGCAACCAGTATGCAGGCTCTTGAGTTACAGTTTTTTCTCTTGTAGTCTAACAGCAGCTTCAACATAGAACATTACAGAGGCTACATGAGAACAGCTTTCACCCAATCCTGCCATGCATGTGCAGTGGCATGAAGAAATCTCTCCATTATTGTTGGAAATGAGCCAACAAGACACTGGTTTCTCACTTAACCTCTGACTATGCAATGCCCTTGCCCGAAGAACAATGAAAGTTTTGTTGTCAACAGTATGGTTTAATGATTGAATCTTCTGTATCCAACCAGACAAGAAACGATCATTAGATTTCAAGCTCTTGTAGTTTTTGAAATCTTGCATGCTATAGAATGGGCTTTGTCCAAGAACTAAATAGTTGACCATGTCGATGTATGTAATAGGAGGGAAAGTATCAGGGTCAGTACTCCATTCTCGATCAGGGATTTGGTAGGGATCTTGACTGCCAATAAGAGAAATTTTTTTTTCATATCTTTTACGAGCGGTGACAGGCAAAGAAGAAAAATAAGATGACATGATGATAATAAGATTGAAATCGATGAAATTATCAAACAAAATCAAATTGCAGCGTAAACGCTAGTGTTTGTTTTTATCAACGAAGCGGTAGGTCTACCAACATGGCGGATTTCCAAAATTTTTCAAAATTGCAATGCATTGTGGTCCAAATCGTAAAAACCTCTATACGGATAACAGCAATGAAGACCTTGGCGAACGCTACTGAATTAATGAATTCTGTCGGCTGAACATATTACAACGACCCCAAGATTTTTGAGCAAAAAGAAATCAGCCGTGTTACTCTTGAGGAAGATAGGAAATGAAGTCTACAATTTAATTATTTAAAATAACATTATTTTAGCTATGGTAGCATTATGTATTTACAATGAGAATGGCTAAGAAACGAGAAACGTAATCTTCTTAATTTTTCTTTGTTTTGAAAGCTATTACAATGAACATAATGAAAGTATAAACATAAATAAACAAAAATGTCTCATTGTTCTGCCATGAGGCACCACAGTTGAAGAAAAAATAAAAAAATTTATGAACAGCGCGAAATCAAGAATTTTTTCACATATTCATTAAATCATCATAAATTTTGATTGAAAAGTGCTATGTACAGTGTGTATCAAAATGTCTTATCCACCAACTTTCAAGGCGTATATCTCATTACATGTCTGATAAAATATTGTGAATTTTATATCACAAGAAAGAGCTTTTCATGCTCTATCCATAAATATAAAATGTTTGCCAAAATATTTGTTTTTCGAAAAGATATGAAAGAAAAACTCAACGATTTGGTTCATTAAATTCTTAAAAGTCAATTAACTCAATTTACAATAAATGCCATTTGTAAACACAATAAAAAAATTAAAAATCATCACACAGTAAAATATTTTTATTTGAAATTTTTTAGATCAGTTGTTATGGGAAATTAATACGCAAAGGTATACTTAAAATTTTCTAAAGGTTTCATCAGCACAACAAAAGAAAATTACACCATTAAAAATTCATTAGCATGTCAGTTAATTGACTTTTAAGAATTTAATGAACCAAATCGTTGAGTTTTTCTTCAATATCTTTTCGAAGAACAAATATTTTGGCAAACATTTTATATTAATAAATAGAGCATGTAAAGCTCTTTCTTGTGATATAAAATTCATAATATTTTATCAGGCATGCAATGAGATACACGCCTTTAAAGTTGGTGGACAAGACATTTTGATACATACTGTACATTAAATTTCACTGAAATATGTTCAGTAATGATAGAAAGGTCTTTGAGGAAAATTTTTTCAAAAAATCCACCTCCTTCCATGATGACGTCACTATGTCAAATTTTTATGCGAATAAATAAATACGCCTTTTTGTTTCAGAAGATCTGGTCTACATGGTCAAAGAGATGATAGCAGAAATTTTGAAAATCAGTTCTACCATCTCATCAGTGAAAAGACATCTGAAAGCATCATAAATTGTTTCAATATTTCCAGCAGTAGGAAGCAAGTTCAATGGTTTGGCAGTACGTGATAAAATGTCGCAAGTTCGTTGTCGACCGTGGTTTTCTGGCTTTAATTGGTCCAGAAAATCTTTTCAGTGGCTAGATTTTTCTTTGAACCAAGGTAGCCTGTCAAAACCTGATTTCCTCCAGGAGAAGGTTATAATGATCAGGATTCAAAGCTGTATCCACTGAATTCACTAACCGCATACGTGTCAATTTTTTGCGTGGTGGTGGAACATCGTCCTCATCGCTGTCTGAACTTTCATCAGAATCTACTGAAAATTAACCTCTATCATTCTGATCATACAATTCATCAAGATCATTATCATCGCAATCATCTAAATCGAAATCTACAACATCTCTTTCATTGTCGACGAAGTCTAAAATATCAGCAATCGCTTTATCGGCTGCTAGCTTTCTCTTTGACATTGTATTTATTTGTTATTACTTGCCATTGTTATTTTTTTTTCTTCTAAAAGATAAAAGAAGCATTACAAATGAACCAGACATTCAAAATATTCATGCTCAGCAGTCCAAAATTGTGTAAAGCTTTGGGAATCCAAATATGCAGTTTCTTCTTCCAAAATCTATGACCGCAAAGTCGGCAAAAATTTTTTTTTCCAAATAATTGATGATATGGACATGCAACCCAATGAAAACTACATAAATTCCATGTTATCTTTGTAGGACAACTATTCCTCTCAATATAAAATTATTGGTTACAGGAAGAAAAACAAAAATCAGTTTCCAATTTCGAACTGTTGAACCTGCGCTTCAATTGCGAGATGTCAACGACCGCCGACAAAGGGCCTCCTGTGCAAACAAATAAGGATTCCATCGATATAAAATTTACAAAAATCAATTGGATATTTTCTTCAAAAATGCGATGAAAATTTTTGTTGCCAAAGTTTTGAAACACGCCGTACAGCTATTGAAATCACAAATATCTGTTGAAGCATTTGCGAGTCACAGATTGATCTCTGTTTCCATTATTGACTTAAGGACACCCGTGGTGGAGTAAAGTATATAAAATACCCGTGTTTCTCCTCCTCCTCCAACTACTACTCCAAGTTATGAACGATTTCGTGCAGCGTTTACATGACATCGTTGGCGAATTGGCAAATTCGTTCAAATTCGGACCAATGTCCAATTTTCATGAAAATTTGCACGGATCACATTTGAAAGGTGCTGATTTCGAATTTGGCAATGACTTTGCCAGGTTTGACTAAAATTGGGCAATTTAGGCCAAATTTGGACCAAATTTCGAAAGTTCTTCAATTTTCATGAAATTTTGCACGGATCACATTTGAAAGGTACTGATTTCGAATTTGACAATGATATTGCCAAGTTTGACTAAAATTGGGCAATTTAGGCCAAATTTGGACCAAATTTCGAAAGTTCTTCTATTTTCATGAAATTTTGCACAGATCACATTTGAAAGGTGCTGATTTCGAATTTGACAATGACTTTGCCAGGTTTGACTAAAATTGAGCAATTTAGGCCAAATTTGGATCAAATTACGAAAGTTCTTCAATTTTCATGAAATTTTGCACGGATCACATTTGAAAGGTACTGATTTCGAATTTGACAATGATATTGCCAAGTTTGACTAAAATTGGGCAATTTAGGCCAAATTTGGACCAAATTTCGAAAGTTCTTCTATTTTCATGAAATTTTGCACAGATCACATTTGAAAGGTGCTGATTTCGAATTTGACAATGACTTTGCCAGGTTTGACTAAAATTGAGCAATTTAGGCCAAATTTGGATTAAATTACGAAAGTTTTTCAATTTTCATGAAATTTTGCACGGATCACATTTGAAAGGTACTGATTTCGAATTTGACAATGATATTGCCAGGTTTGACTAAAATTGAGCAATTTAGGCCAAATTTGGATCAAATTACGAAAGTTCTTCAATTTTCATGAAATTTTGCACGGATCACATTTGAAAGGTACTGATTTCGAATTTGACAATGATATTGCCAAGTTTGACTAAAATTGGGCAATTTAGGCCAAATTTGGATCAAATTTCGAAAGTTCTTCAATTTTCATGAAATTTTGCACGGATCACATTTGAAAGGTGCTGATTTCGAATTTGACAATGATTTTTGCCAGGTTTGACTAAAATTTGGCAATTCGGAAATGATGTATTTTTGAGACTAGATATGTATGGTTGTGTTATGTCCTGAAATCTTCAAGCCAAGCGTCTTCTTGTTTGAATATCATAAAGCTTCGGGGACACGGGCAACATTTTTCATGCGATTGCAACAAAAATCTGTTTTGTTGCAATCGCAAGACATTTGTTGCTCGTGTCCCCATAGTATATTTGTTTGTTGCTGCAACAAATTTCACCCATAAAAATGTTGCAGCAACAAAAAAAAATATCAAATCAGTTTGATATTTTTTTTTGTTGCTGCAACAAATTTTTCATGTTGGAAATGCGTTTTGTAAAATGTTGCTAGTGTCCCCACATTTGTAACATGCTTTTATACAAAAATTTTGTTTTAATCCAGTGATATTCGTTTATTTTTGCTGACATGTCAAAACAAGTTTGCTTTGGTAATCATAACAACATGGCTTCCGACGAGAGCACGCAGTATTTTGTTGCAAGAAATTCAATATAGGCGACACTACGTGCGACTGCAACAAAAAATATTTTGTTTCAATCGCATGAAAAATGTTGCCCGTGTCCCCGAAGCTTTAAACCATCAAATTTTTATAATTTCCATTCACTCAGATTCTTTTATGTTAGAACTTAGTGGCTTCAGTTGAATATAAATCACAATGTTTTTTAAGCAAAACAACAGCCAGATGGCACAAAACGGTAGCAGCAAATTTACTTAAAGTTCTAAAAAGTTACTAAAACGTTCTTTAAAGCTCTTTTTTAGATATCTCACTTGTGGAAAATAGGCATAAACGATAAATATGTTGAAATGATTAGTTAGTGTAAATAGGGTCTAAGCATTAAAAGCCAGAAATTACTTCATTCTAAAAAATGCATGAGCTTTGTAACGTTTTTTTATGAGGAAGTTTTTCATAAGAGCTTATGTTGAAAAAAACACGTTTCTTCGAAAAAGTGACTTATGTTTTTAATTATAATTTCATGAAACTAAAAAACAGAATTTGAACAGATAACCGCCTTTTGGAACTCGATCTTTGAAAGCCTGAATGTACAAAGCCAGTCCAGATAGCTAACAAACGTATAAGAGTTAATAAGAGGTGTAAACTGAGCATTTTACTAAAGACTGAAATACATTATACATTTAATGGATCAATTTCGATTGTTTGAAATAAAAACAAGATGCCTATAAGCCCTAAGGTCAACTCAAAACATATGCTCAAAAATCAAAAGATTATAATCACTTACTTACAAAACGAAAGAATTGATTTTTAAAACCTGGCACGCTCGTTTTTGGTAGGCATGCAAATCGGAAATGTAAATCTATTCACTCAAAACAAAGATACATTAAAACCATATGCAGTGGAAAGGACCACGTTACGTTAGCACTATTGAATAGGTAAGTCATCGAATGAAAACTGGAGAAGCCTGACCACACATATAAGTTGTTTCCTCTAATTTAATATTTGGATCTATATCCCGTAAAGACCGTTAAGGCAATTTCCTAAGTGCCGAATAACAAGTGCCATAATATATCACATGCGCATTGTTTTCTAACGGAAGTACCAAAGTCAAATTAAACGATCAATGAAAACAATGAAAACCTTAGTCGGGTAATATTTACAGAAATCAAATGGACAAGAACAACTACAGCTATTACAGATATACTTTAATCGATTTTATTTCAGCTATTTCGATTTTTACTTTCCAGCTTTACGTTCTTACAAGAATATGAGTTTGGCTAATCGCACAGGTGAACTTTTCTTACTACCAATTTAAGTGGACATCAATCATTAAGTTAAATGAAGATCCAATACCAAGCAGTTGCTGATTACTAAAAATAAAAGTGTAAAAGGTAATGTATAACTGCACAATGCACCATTTAATTCTAGGCCCATTTAACAAAATTCAACCAAACAGAAACTTGCAAACAGATATACAAATACTATTTTACTTAAGGGAAATTCAATTAATCAACCCTAAAAATGTAAAATCCAGTTCATGACAATTCATGGGAAAATTTTTCATTTTCTATGGTTAAAAAAAATCTGAAAAAATTTGTGTTACATTTTGTATAACTGATGGAGTATGAGACAGACAGACAAAAAGTAAATGTGCTATTAATATAGACTAGAGGCGGACTCCCATTCATGAATGCAGTATTGTCAAACAAATTGACTGGGATTAAATAAGAGGACAAGTTTAAAAAGGCTCCAAAAATAAAAACTGCCTTTTATTCTGTCAACCGTCCTAACTTTGGACAGCCTTGCTAACTTTAGACACTGTAATAAACAGACCTGTCTGGTAAGCAAAATGTACATAACCAAGTCACAACAAATACTAAAATAATAGATGAAGCAGATAAAAGATGTTGAAACGCAATAAGTGTGAAGAATTACTGGTTATATCAATAATGCAAAAAACTTTTGAACTATGATTTTATTTTTTTAAAAAAATTCCATTCCCCTAGCGTATCTTTGAAAGAAATAACTTTGCCAGAATTCAATCATCTTGCACGATGATGTGTCACAAACACAAAATGGCACTTTATAGGATTCTAGTTTTGTTTCTGTTTTTCACAAAATATCATCTCCTTCCCAGGACTTTTACTGATTGAGGATTCACAGAAACAAAATGGAACGCACAGATGCTAGGGAAAGAACATATCTTATTACGCGATATTAAGCCGCATACTTAATTAAGACGGTCAAAGTTGTGAAAAAATGTGTATTTTTTAACTAAAGTCTATGTCAACCGATACTAGCGATATATCTACCAAAAATAAATGTTGTGCTTTGAACTTTCTTATTTTGAACTGAAAAACTGAAATTTACGGGTGCTTACTCAGGGCGTGAAGAACTGCGATCTTACTAACTGACTGACGGACTGACAGGCACGGGGAAATGAAAGATCAGCTACCTTGCCGCACTGATCAAAAAACGTTATACATACATCGAATTAAATAGAAATATAATCCCTGTAGACAAAACCATCATAAATGGAACAATTTAAAACAATTTAAACTGATTCATTAAATGATAATGTATTTCAGCCACATGAAAAACACATCTATTTTCAAGTACCAAAGTACATCATTTAGTACCATAAGTAACTAAAAGGTCCAATTTTATGTAGACCTATTTGATTAATATCCATTCCTTCACCAATTAACCCAAACAGCTGCGTTCTTTCATTAGAATTTATATTGAGTTCCGTGTGGAGCCTCGCATACTCTAAATTGTAGACTAATTGCCATTACGGAGTAGTAGGAGTAGGAGTAGGAGTAGGAGTCCAAGGTGTTTTAATACGGTATTTGCTTTCGCTGCTATAGTAAAAATGCAGCCGATGACGGCAACAAATCAGCGAAATATTTGTCTTATGATTCCACGGTCTTTCTTTTACTCGACTATATCAGAAATAGAAATCTCATAAAAATTATAGACGACGACTACGAAACCCTATGCCAATAGTCTGCTGGCTTAAGCCACTGACTAAAAATTGTTCAACATGTGTACGGAGTTATGACATTTCTCAATATTTTATACAAGACAGTGTTTATAAAAAGTTTCAGTGATTACATTTTAAGAAAATGATGAAAAAAGTTTGAACTTTTTACTTAACTTAATTATTAAAAAAAAACATTTTTTAGCACATTTAATTGTGAATGTCTTTCATTCCCTTTTGGTTTGTAATGAAAACATAAATCTTGTTTTAGGACATTTTGCTCTGCTTTTTTGTCCATTGTTCACAAGGACCGCTTCCAGTTTTTTGTCTATAACTTCTTTTCTTCTCAACCAAATTAGAAAAGCAGAAACCAAAATATAGGTAAAGAATTCCTCTTTTCAGAAATAAAAATAACTATTTAATCATAATTATTCAATCGAAAGATATGTTTTGTGAAACAACAGTATTTTTTTCACTCACCCGTCATGTATATTCGAACACAATAAAAATGAATACAATTTTTCTAAAACTTCATTTTATAGTGAATTTTTTAGTGAATATATATTAACGTTCTAGTAATCCGGGTAAAATTTTTTTACCGAGTTTAACTTTGAAAAATATGTGTTAAATTCAATTTTCTCGTAAGCGATCTCCGTAACGAAAATTTCAATTTGGGAATGGGAAACGGAAAATGTAACCATGTTGCAGGAAAATGAAACCATGTCGCAGAGCTAAAAAAACTGATCAAAAATGTTTATGGGATCGTTTCGCTACGATCAACCGTTAGAAAGATATCGCCGATCAAAGATTTTTCATGACGTGATAGCTGCACCACCCAAAAGTATTTAGACCTAAAACTTAGTAGGAGGCTTCATCACATTGAGGCATAATGAGCTTAGAGACATCATTGCTGACATCCTGTCGAACATCTGCAGAAAGAACCGTTGCTACAGAAGAGCAACGATGATGAAAATGAGCAATGCAGGGCCGATGTGAGTGCAAGAGGCTTTTTGCAAACGCATGCAACGGGCATTTGTTGACGTCAGGGTGTTCTATTCCTTCGTTCCGAGCTATCGAAACCAATCGCCTCAAACTTTATTCAGATCGATGGAAAAGCTCAAGAAGAAGTTATGTATCGAGAAAGTTCAAAACAAAGAACTAAGCACGTTCACCACTTTGATCTTCTCTTCCAATGGTGGAATGAGTAAAAATACCAAACGGTTCTTCACCCGTTTAGGTAAGCTAATTGCTGATTAAGATACCTTAAATTTTAGTGACACTGCAGCATGGGTGAAGCGGAAAGTCATGTTCAGTTTAATAAGAACCGCTATTGTGTGCATCCGCGGCTCACGATCAAAATCGAACTATGTTCCGATTGGAGAATTGAAAGAAATCTCCGAAAGAAACACAGATTCAAGAATCTAAATTGTAAACTTCGAATGCAAATCGTGTCAATCGAGTTTATACCCGATCTTTTCCTCCTATTCTTAAAACTTCTATTAATTATGAGCGATTTTATGCAATGTTGCAATTTGGACGAAATTTCGAAAGATCTTCAATTTTCACGAAAGCTTCACCTATTTAAAAACTCCTAGTTTGTATGAATATAAACCAGCAACAGACAGCTTATGTTTATTTTATTCTGATGATGGGATAAAACCGAAGAGTCATTCACGCTTAATGTATGCGTGCTTTCGTTTTTATCAATAATTTTTTCAAGTATATAAGTCCGTTCATTTATTGCAGCTATAATCTACTCGGAACCACTGAAACCCTTCAGCGTGTGCGCAGAGAAAGAGTCACAACAACTATGACAGAACGGATATTTATTGACCAAAAGTGTTACCGTCATATTAAAAGACACTTTCAAAATAGATTCACGCACTTTTTCCACGCGATGTTTTTCACCAACGTACTAAATGTGTAAGAAAATTGTTAATGATCCAATGGTCTTACTTTTAAGTTAGTCTAGCAGCAAAGATGTTTCTTTCAGTCTACGGTGACTGCATAAAAAAAAACAAAAGCAAGACTTTAATGAGCCTGGGAAACTCTCAATGCTTAGGGGAAAATAAGAACACCTGAGACTGGTGCAGGTTATTTAGTTAGCTCTTGTAAAAAATCGTGTACCAACACTATTTACTATAACAATACCATTTATGAAAAGTTTAGAAAGAGAACATAGATAGATAGACGCCTGACTGAGGACTGGAAATTTAATTATAAAACATGCAAATGATAAGAGCATTACAATCGATATACAGCAATAACTATGACAGCAATAACTATGTCATTAAGCTACAAAGAGCATATGAAAGATACCATAGCTCATGAAATTTCGGAAAAATGGTCACGATTAGCTTCTATTTAATGAATTTTTAGTCATGTGAAGGACTTTAAGTGAAGAATTAAGGAGCCATAAAAATGAATGAAAATTGTTCTAACGTTACAAACGTCAAAATGTTATAAAATAACCACAAAGATTTAATTACAAGAATAAAAAACTGTTAAAAAATGCAAAACTTGGATACATTAACTGCCTTCAATAAAACGTCCAAAAATAGTGAATGACTTTCGTCTAGCCTAATTCAATTGAACACACTTGTAATTAGACAGAACTGTGATTATATTGTGATTATATTGCTATTACACTAACTGTGGTTAGGCACTTACTACGCTATTGCTTTAGTCTGCAGAGACTTTGAAATTATTTAAGTAATGCAAAATTCAAACCATATAAGGTGACTCGAACGCAAAAAGTAACTGTAGGTTTCTGTGCGTTTTACAAATGCGGGTTTTCCTGCACATACGCATCTGGTTGCTTTTTACCGGTTGCAGGTCTTCTTTTAACCAAGCAGATCAAGATTATGATAAATTGCAATGCACAAATTGCAATAAAGACATAAGCCAGTATCTGGTACGTATTATTTGAAGAATCTTTTCGATCTAAACGATGATAATCATTTTTATCAATGCAATACAAAACCAATATACAATGTAGCAAACCAATATTCTCAATAATCTACTTCTGAATTACAGTGGAAATAGAGTGAAAATGAGCCCTCGACTTTTGATTTTTTTTCGCAATTGTTATACTGGCCGAACGGCAGTAAAAGGGCTTTCAATATTACTTTTCAAACACTCCAAGAGAATTTCTTAACCCGTAGTACATTCTTTTTTACCTTAAGTGCCTTCGTATTAACTAGCACAGTTAAATTTGGAAAGCGATAATTAATACAATATCTTAAGAAAGCAACAGCTTCGTTACCTATAGAATTTGATAATATAACGAAACCTTATAACAATGCTTTTACCTGCAGGTAGAACAATATTTGTCAACAATGTTTCATCGAAACTTGCACAAACTGGGAAGCCCATCGGGGTTTCTGGAATATTCTCCATTCATTCAGATAAAACCATTCCCATGCCTTCTAAAAGATGTATTTCCATGTGGCAATGTACAAACCATTTACCAGGATTGTTGGTGCGAATCCTTACAACAGCATATGCGCCGCTGGGTACGTACAAGGTGTCCTTTCGAATGGCATTACTCATCTTCAATCCCGGTACATTTCCATTCTCCCATGTTTGATTTGCCCATTTTGCGTTATTGCAATATCTTTTAGGTGTGCTTCCACAATTTACATCCTTATGAGTATCCGGCGGAAACCGAGGTGGACTTAAATCTAAAGTGAAATTGAGCGTCTAATTCCTTCTACACACTCCAGTTTTCAAAATGCATTCCCTATATCAATTCCTTCTGTGCTTACAAGGACAGTTTAAAACAAACTTTGCTGCTAAGTGGGTTGGCTTGCTTTCCATATGACAACATAATGTTATAATTGAAATTTATGAGAACAGTCGAATTCTTGACGGAATGGGTAGCTGAGAAGAGATGATTCCCTTGTAACCCCTATTGACTATCCCAAATCAAAACTCAGTTGATGCTTTCATTTAGAAAAGCCTATCGCTTTAAATGGCATTAAAGTAAGCTCCTCCAAGGTATTTCAAAGGTATCTAAAACAAAGGATTTTCTCAAAAACCTTTTTAATTCTTACCTTGATCACTCAGATATTCCATTTTTAAAACATGGAAACTGTGTCCATGCATGTGAATTGGGTGTCCGATTCCCGCCCCAACGCCCATGTTGATAAAAACAAACTGTATGGTCTTGTCAAATGGAAGTTCCAACTCGTGTTTGCAGGTACAGACTTTATCATCACCACAATTGGCCTTGGAGCAACTTACATCATCCAGTTGATCAGTCTGAGTTAGAGAACTAACGCGTGGAGACATGAATTGGTGACCATTGACAGCTTCAGGATTGAGAGTCATTGGTGGTCCAGGTAAATGAAAGTTTAGGAAATGCTCTTGACTTTCTTGATCATAGGCTGGAGTAGGTGAACCGTCAACACTTTTTAATTCGGTAACAAGAACACAATCAACGTACGGAGCGTTGGGGTATGTATAGAAGGGACAGTTTAGGACTTTACAATGGCTCGTGTTGGTGCAAGCGTCGCGACTGCTCCGCGGTTCATCCTCAGTAGATGCTCCTTGATAATGAAAAACGGCTACCACATAACGCCGCCCATCTGATCTAATTTCACGTTCGATTGCCTAAAAAATTCGTCAGAGGATGTTGTCAGGACTCTTCATTTTCTTTCAATATTGGTGAAATATGAAAGAATGACAAGAAAAAGATACAAATGCTTTCTCACAGGGACATAGTCAGCTCTAATCCAATAGTTGCCGATAGCCTGGTCAGCAGTCACAACAAAATCATATCTTTCCCCTGGAGAGATAACAAATGATTCTACAGCAATGGCTTCAACGTCATATCCGTCAGTAGCGATTACAGCGATATTGTGATTGTCAACTGATACTCGGACCGAATAAAGAGGTGCAGCATTAATGACTCTAAAACGGTACTCCTGTCCCTTCGTTACTTTGTACCAATTGACTGGACCATTGCTTCTTTTTCCTAAGAATAATTATTTTTCATTAGAAAAGCTTTGATGTTATTGAGTTAATAAACCACTTCATGATCGTGTTGTGAACGGTTGCCATATAGTAAAATACGGTGAAAAGACTACATGAGTAGGTTGCAGAATAACGTAGGGAGTTGAGAAAGAACGTAGAGCAATTACTATTCAAAAACTATCTATCCAAGAACCCAGAATCTTTTATCATACATAGTAACATACATAGCTACAGTTAATGTTACACCGTCTACACTAAGGTACAAAATATTTTTAGTCTGAATAGTTCTATTCTTAGGAACAAAAATCTTTCTTCTGACAAGAATTGCATTTATCGATTACTAACCCGTGTCTTCATTAATGTACCTTCCTTCTCCTTCAATCAATGCACTCCTCCAGGGATCGCCTGTTATTACAAGCCGTGATGTTACAAACAGCTAAGTGAGAAATGTATAACTTTATGTAATTGCAGCATGATTATTTTATTTTATCTCTACCCTACCCCAATTTATAAGTAACAACTATGAAATTGAAAAGAACGTTAAATCAAACGCTATGGTTGGATTTGAAACCCGCCAAAAGGAACAACTATATTTTACATCTTCAGCGCTTTTGTGTTCCCAGTTTCCAACAGTCATTATCATATCGACGGATTGAATGGTAGTATCTGATGCTACTGGTCTCTTCTTGACAATAAAAGCACCAAACATCCCATCTGATGCATGACCACCTGAATGGCTATGATACCAATGTGTACCGGCATTTGCCACCTAAATTTACAAAACAATTCGTTATTAATTAAAAAACAATTTATCGTTTTTGGCTGAGTTTTCACAACTTCAGCTTTAAACGGTGGCGTGATCGTTTTGTTAAATTAAATTATTTTTGCTCAGGTACTATTCGAGTGAAGTGCGACAGCTACTTTATACATGTTTTGTTGCTGAATATCAAATTCAGCATGGCTTTAGGCAGCAACATAAATATTGCATGACTTTATTGCAGACGTGTTTTTGCTTTAATCAAGCCAGATTTCTTGCCAGATTGCTAGTTTTACGTTCTTTTCTATCATCATTCTTATTCTGTGCATTATCTTCACGAAGTTCTATCAAAGTGTTATTAAATTTGACTATGCTGCGGCCGTGTAAAGCCATGACGGTTTTATGTCGATGATTGACTTGTCGATAATAAGGACTTAAACATAGAATTGTGAAATTAAAAAAAACGAGATACAACTTGTTATGATACAAATACTAATACAAAATCAAGATATCTACCTGAAACCTGTAACTAAACGTTTGTCCAGGTAAGATTGGACATTGTGTAACAAACGCTGCACCATCCATGAATGGACTTCCCATCTGATGAATGCCATGGCAATGCATCGAAACCGAATCCGACAGCAAGGCGTTTGTGACGTGAATTTTAACATTTTGTTTCTCATAAACAATAATGGGTGGTCCTGGAATGGTGCCATTAACAACAAGTACTGCACGAGATATCCCATCTACTGCAAGGACCTCATCAATTGGTACCTGGATGTAAGATATCAAGCAAGCTTATAGCATTTTGGTTTAAAATACAAAGCTATTTATTGTGCTGTCATCTCGTTCTTAAGGCCGCCTTTTGTAAATAGTCCATTTATTTGGAGGTGTACATCGATCGAGCCTTTAATTGGAAATTGTTCTTTGTGTTATGTGAATAAAAAGATAGTAGTTGATCAATAAAATGATATTACACATATAAATATTATGTGATTGACTTTGTAGTTTCAAGTTGTTTTGCATGAAAACAATGGTTACAACAGACGAAAACATAAATTAAATTTACCTCTGTGGTGTAGTTATTTTGAAACTCGCCAACTTTGTATAACTTTGATTTATTTGCTTAAACAAAACTTCCTTTATACACCATAGTGATAGTTTTCGTGACAGTAAACCAGTACTCGCATAAGCTTTCATTTGGAGAGCATTCTTTATAAGTGCCATCAATGGGTGTATTTTTGCCATTGGCCGCTGAAACCATAAGAAGGGGCCATATCAAAAGCATAGCTGTTTTGTTTTCTTGTTGCTAAATATATGATAAAGGGAAAAATTAAAGAATGTCCTCTATACATGCACTATTATTTGTCCTATGTGTTTCTACTTTAAGCTTTTGCATAATGGAATGTGAAAAACCGTGATGAATGATGTCACAGAATTTTGAACTTTGGCTACATACTGACTAGGATGTGCTGCCATATTTAAAAATATCTCAAATTGTTAAAATATCTGTATAAGATCTGGTGATGCTCTGGTGGAATAGCAACAAAATTCAATTAATATTGATCCATGTTGTTTACGATGTTGCTACATAAAGCGCATAGCGTATAATCCCAGTTCTATATTTATATTATTTTCAAGGCACATTTTGCGGAGCTTCCGTTAAGGGGACAATATAGCAGGGGAATTTTAACCGTTTGTCTTTTGTGTCGGATAAAATAAGTCAGCAAATAATGGTCTTCTCTGTTATCTCATCAAAATTCGTTTGTGGAGGCACAACTATCGGTCATAACTTCATTGTTTTGACACGCATTGATACTATCAATGCGTGTCTCTCATTTTTCCGATACGTCTACAAATAGGAAAATGTCCGAGTTATTGAAACTTCGTACAATCATAGGACGCTTAAAACTACACCTTGCCAGCCCACTTAGTGTTTTGTACGCTTGTTTCAGTGGCACTGATTTTCAGTATACTGCTGCAAGTTCTATTCAAAATGGCAGAACATACGTGTTTTTGTGTACAATTTTCACTCTTGCTTTGATTTTGTCATTGGCTTTACTTCTACTATTTGGAACAATAATCTGAATACCGAAAATAATTCTTTAACAACTAAAGATACTGCTGAAAATATGACGATGCCTTTCTACAATAACATCAAGAAAAAGATCCTTCGTCATGATTTTATCTCAAGGAGAAATATCTTCTTGCTTATGTTGTTACTGTAAAGTAGAAATATTGAAATATCACAACAAAAAAGCAAATCATTTTTTATCGAAATAACGATCCTATCAACCTATCAAAGGAGATCAATGAACTAGACTGGACTATGTCAACCGGGCTATTGAAATTCTTAATACGGTTTTTTCTCGCATTTTTAACCGACATGCACCAATTATCAACAAGAGAATTAAAGGTAGACCGTGCCCTTGGATAGACCAAGCTACAAGGGACCTAATGGATAATCGTGACAGAATGCTAGAAAAAGCCAGGAAAACCTACTTAGAGAACGTTTGGAAGGTCTTTATAAATTTACGTAATCGCTGCAGTAACATGTTACGCAAAAAGTCGCAACACGTACTATCGAAATCTAATCAACGAACATCAACATCAACCAAAACAATTCTGGAATATCGTCACAAAAGTCTTTCCTACAAAGCATCTATCAAAGCGACTAATTGAAACAAAGAAGAAAAGGTACAAGAGTTCTCAGATTATTTCTCTGGTATTGTAAACAAGCTTCAATAAAATTCATTAAAGCTGGTCAATTTCGCATGGAGAAAACTTTTACCATTTCAAACAAAAGCTAGCTCAATTTTTCATTTTGCATATGTCTCGAACGTTTTCGTCCAAAATCAGTTGAAGAACTTTAAAAGAAAGAAACCTTCAGGTTTACACAAACTTCTTGCAACAATGCTAAAGGACTTTGCCAGCTCTTTTTCACCCATAATTACTCATGTCATCTATCGTTACAAACGGCAGCATTTCCTGAACATTGGAAGAAAGCCCGAATAACACCTGTTCATAAAGCAGGCCCTAACAACGACCAACATCAATACTTCCTATACTTTCTTAGATCATTCCAAAGGGTGTGCAGTCACAAGTCAATGATTATCTTGAACACCACAATCTTTTTTTCCGAGAGCCAGTTTGGCTATAGAAAGAAACGTTCCACTGACCAAGCAGCATTGCATGTATGTGATGAGATCAGAAAAATGTAAATGATGGTAAACTAGTTGCATGTGTGTTCATTGATCTAAGCCGTGCTTTTGATACCCTTAACCAGGCATCTCTTATTAATAAATCTTCTTCCTATGATATTTCTGGAGAAGAACTTGAATGGTTTAAGTCTTATTTGTTTAATAGGAAACAAATCATTGACATTGATGGTGTAAGATCTAAAGAAGAACCAGTATCTTCAGGTGTTCCCCCAGGATCTATGCTGGGTCCTCTAATGTTTTTGGTATTTTTCGATGGTTTTGCAGAATGATTACACCATTCCAGTGTTATCAAATATGCTGATGACACTGTTCTGTGTTTGGAAAATAGTGACATCTTTGTGCTGAATCATTGTATCAACGAAGATCTTGATATTTCATCTCAAGTTTGTTACGAACATGAGCGATTCTTAAATATGAAGAAAGGAAAAAGTGAATCTATGCTATTTGTAGCTGCCCAGAGATTAAAAGAGAAAAAGATTGATGTTAAACACCGTGATGCAACACTCCATTCAACTGAAAGATATACCTATTTTGGGAGTAGATTTAACATTAACATTGAACAATGATTTTCAAGAGAAATACAAAAACGTCTCAAGAAGAATGAACCTGCTGATGAAAATGAAACCACTGCTACCAAACCATGCAACAAAAAAGATCTATACAACAATGGTCATACCCATCATCAGTTACTGCAGTAATCTTCAACTTGTACTAACAAAACAACAGCAAGAAAACCTCAAATCGCTGGAAAAAAGTATGACAGCATCTCAACAGATAAATCAATATCGATTGAAAACCCTTTCAAACGAAATGCCTGTGTCATGACAAGGAAATATCTAGATAGTAAAACATGTCAAACGTTTTCACAATATTTTACGACCAACGATCATAACAGAGTGGCTAGCAATGCTGGTTGCCTTCTTAAGTTACCGAATTTAAACAAGAATTCTCAAGAAAGTCGTTTGCCTATATTGGGGCAAAGTTATACAACAAACTCCCTGTTAATATTCGACAAGAAAGAAATGTTAATAAGTATTTGTCTATGCAGTTTTTATTGTAAATAATGGTTTGTTTCATTTTTATCAAACTTTTATTATTTAATCAACTTTTGCTTTTTATCTATTTTTACATCTTCTATTTTTACATTTTCACAACATTTCAAAGCAACTTCACAATTTGGGTACTCTCGTCTCATGTTTTGCTAAATGATTTTATATTTTTATATCATTCTATATTTTATTTTATTTTACCGCCTTGTGTCTTATTTCTATCTACAAGACCTACGTGATAGCAGTATTTAGTACTGGTGTAGCTCTCCTGTACACATATTTGATAATTAAATAATTAAATAAATGCTTTTCAAACCGTTGTCTAACACCGCTCTTAAAAATGGTTTAAAGAAACATCAAGAAGTGGAAATTCTTAATTGATTCATCGTCCCAAATATATGGTTGAATTGCAACCTGCATTCTCTTGTACCAAGCATCTTGCTCTTTGTGAGTAATTCTTAGCCCTTTTCCACGAAATATAACCAGTGGACGAACGAGGGGTACACCACTAGCAGATATAGTCAGTTGCAGATTGCACTGCCACTTATCAATAGCAGAAGATGTTGATGCGCACCATAAGTCACTACTTTCTTTATCTCCATAGGTTTCTTTATCATCAAGTACAAACGGTAGTAGACACGTAATTACTGGTGCCAATTGTTTTGATCAGTTTGTGCAGCATGTGATTTTCTTTGCAGAGCAACCGAAATAAAATGAAATTAAATGATTTTGATGTGTTTGGAATTAGGCGTTGGTCGATAACATCGCTGTTGCTTTCTTCGCTTGTTAAAAGATTTTAACACTGGAGTTTGCTGCAAAACATTTCAAACATTTCATTTTAATATCAATTTCATTTAACATAGAACTAATTCATTCTATCTTAAAACAACACATGATTATTAAAAAAAAAACAAGACGGCGTGAGCTCGAAGGTCATCAAACATGTTGGATTGTGAAGCAAAATCGAGAAAGCATTTTTTCTCCGGAAAAGTCAAAATAGAAAGTGATTATCAGACAGGTACCTTCTCGAAATAAAGTGTATAGCAGAATCATCATACAAATTTGATTAAATAAAATCTTAAAACTTCTCTCCGTTCAATTTACAATTTCTTAGCAGATCTGTTTCAATTTCAGTACAGCTTTCAGTACCGCACTTAAAACTGTTATCGTACAGCCATATTTGGGCACCATGAATATATGGAGGGCAAATCAGTAGAAGAAAACCTTTTAGTGTGTGCAGTACTTTCAGGAGCCTTTAATCAAAGACCACCAAAACCAAATTATAATTTTATTTGGAGTGCAAACAAGGTTTAGATTATATCATTAAACTGGATAAGACAGCTGAATTGTCTGACAAATTTGTATCCCTTAAATTGACCATATTATTAGCATTGACATCAACATCTAGGGCAAGCTCAATTCTTACTCTTGATATTCGTTACAACATTAAATTGCACTACAATTTTATAAATAAAACTTAAATTACGATACAGCCGCAAGTGGACTTTCGTAATTGAGGAATTGCTGCATATGCCATGAGAGTAGATCGTTGTTTCACAGACCAGGCTATTTACAGAAAAACTGTATTAATTTAACATCCGTATAACCCCCGGATCGTATGGTTTTCCACTACAGCTGGAAAATTCCTTGCAGTGATTGTTATTGTTTTTTAGAATCACATTAAAGGATATGTTAGGTTGGCGTAAAGGTTCAACTTTATCATTCTTTTCGAGGAAGCTTTCAGCAGTGGTGTTATTGTTGTCCTACTTAATTTACAGGAAGTTACAAATTACCATAAGGAGCACTAAAAACTGTCACGGAATAACATTCATTGAATCTTCTTAATGTTTTAGCAATAGACTTTTCATTAGATATGATATCTCGACCACAATGCAATATTTAAACATAAAGACGGGGAAGATCCATATTCCTTTGCATGAATTCATAAGTTAGCCTTCCTCTCCTCATTCATCTTGACGTTTGGATCAGTAGTCTTTGAGACTTCTCATTTTAATCGTAAAATGGTCGTTTGGCCTTGAGATCATTTTGCGACGTCGTAGGAATGTTTGAAAATTGGACGTTGAAATTGGGATCCTTTTACGATCAAATTGCGATCTGATAAAAATTTTCAAATTTCATTCTGCAATCATTAAATAGTATACTTTGAGTAACAGCAGCATACTGCATATGGAATTTACATTCGTACCGTTTCTTTTTCTTAATCAAGTTAGGGATGCTTTTACGACGTTTTTGGGACGTCTCTATACAGATTAAGCCTTTTAGGACTAGGCGGTTTTGGGATGGGTGGGTGGTCTGGGGCATAGCGGCCCTCTTCTGATTGTTTCGTTAATAATGTTTTTAATATTAAGGGTATCGTTCTGAAAATTTGTCACTTTTCCTACCTTTATGAATCCTCTCATTTGCATCATTTGGGCGATTAAAACTGGCAGTACCAAAAAAATAGCACTTTTTTTCTTTTGAAGGCAAGTCATGTGATACATCATTGGAGGCGTATTTTCATTCTGAATTGATTTATGCAACTTATCTACTATATACATTATTCCTAATTACAAACAATTATAAAAACAATGGAGATAATTTTTTTCATTACAAATTGACATTTTGAAACGTCATGACACACCATTGCACGCGAAATTTTATGCTGCTAATTCAGACCAAATAAACACAAGAAATGTGTTTATTTGGTCTCAATGTAAAAAAATAAAAGAATGTGAACTTAATTTTTTTGTCAGTGTCATATAAGTGGATAATTATGATGCAATTATGTGACTTGATAATGTATTGCACTTTGGAATTTATAGATCTATTATCAAATTCTAAGAACGGTGTGAAACAATTATAGAAGAGCTTCTTTTTGAAGTTATATTTTCTGAAATGGATAAATTAAATGATTTGATTGGAGAAAATAACGTGAAACACACTGTAAAAAATGTCTAAAAGAAAACCAAAAATATCTGCTGATGCTGAAATACAAGAAATGTTAGCGTTTGTTTTTGAAAAAGATGATGATGACGAAAGCGATTTAGGTGATGAAGACATTGATCTAGAAATTGATAATGTAGGTGTTGATGGTAAGCAACTTTTGATTTACAGTTGGGAATGTGATTAATAGGCAAATAAAAGCTAATAAAAATAGTGCAAGAAAAATAAATAAAGTTTTTCTTTTGGGAGACGGAGTTGAAGATGTGAAAGAAGAAAAAGAAGAAGATCTACAATCGTCACCAAAATATTGTGGCAAAACAATAAAATAAGTATAATTTCTGTTTGAAAACACAAATATAGGTAAATAAAATCTTGTTATTAATTGGAAATGACTTTCACCCCTCCCCCCAACATCAATGTTGCATTCTCAGACAAAGCTAAGTTGTTTTCAACATTGATAGTGGGGAGAGGGGTAAATCATCTCATACATTCTCAACTTTATTGACTTTTGCCACATATTTTGGTGAGGATTGTAGAATTGGAAAGCTCTGTTGAAAGACGTGTACATAAAAAACCAGCTAACTTATACAAGAAATGTCCACAGCATCGATTCAACGTTAGATCCTGAAAACTATGAACTGCTCGAGCTGCAGAGAAAAGAAATAAAAATTCTGGATATTTTCCAGTAGATCCTGCAACAATTACCTGCAATATAAAATGAAATAATATTTACTAACCGCAAGCCAAAAACAATTGAAAGACAAAAAAGACAAGATATTATGAAAACTAAACCGGGGGTGGCACCATCTGCAAGAAATACTAAAAAATGAAGATTACCATCTTTTCTTTACTGGCGAGATGTTAGATAATGTTGTGATATATATACAAATGCAAAAAATGAAGCACTGATGGCTAAACTTACTGAAAACTTACAAAACAACGATACCCCTCATATCAGAACAGTAGATAAAATAGATAAAAATGCTTTTAAAGGACTGATGTATTACCGCGGAATGTATAATCGGAATGTATAATCTTTTCAGATAAACGAAGGCCGACTATGGTATATCAATGTCTAGCCTACGATTTCAATTTATTCTTTCTCACGTTACCTTCAATAATGTGGAAACAAGACCACAAAGATGGAAAAAAGACCGATTTGCTGCTGTAACAGAATTGTTTGAAGACTGTAACAAACGTTTTGGGAAGATTTTGAAACCTGAGGATTATTTGTCACTTGATGAAACATTATTACCTATGCGCACACAAACATCCTTCAAACAATATAATCCTAACAAACCGTCAAAGTATGGCGGTACGTTATTCAAATCGATGAACAGTGCTCGTTTTCCTTGCACTCATCAAACTCATGATTATTGTGGTAAGCCAGAAGAAGAACCTGAATGGTACTATGTTCAAGGAACTATCAATTATATGAAGTATTTAGTTAAAAGCTTATCTGAATACGATAATCTTAGCGGTAGAAACCTAACTATGGAAAGGTTACATACCATCTTTGAGGTAGCAGGTTGGCTTTCAAACATGGGTGTGGGAATGTCAAACAGAGTGGGAATTCCACCATCATTGAAAGAAACCATCGAAAGGGAGGTTTAGATGGAGAAATTTACTGGAATGAGGATGGTACGGTGTTCCAGTTGAACAAAGGTAATGATCCAAAGAAAGTCAACTTCTTTGATTTTAATTGAATCTTGCAAAGCAACTTATAATGCCTCAAATTGTAAGAAGAAGTAGACAAGGATTACCTGGCACGGTACTATCAAAAACCATCATAATCATAAATGAACCAAGAAATCCGCCTGTTCCACTACCAGAAACGCCAACACAGCGAAAACGCTGCAAAACCTGTTTAGAGAACATTAGTGGAAAAAAACAAAAAGCAAAAAAAGATCATTTTTCTAAGGCAATATCTCTATGCCGAATGTGTGGTATGTACTAAATGTTTTCCAAAGTAACAATTTGTAACATTTTATCTACTGAAGTCCTGAAAGATATTGATAGTTTTCTGTATGATACGTTTTTTATCTATATTAAAAGAAATACAACTAACTCATTTGCTGCAACAGGTGTTAAATCATTTGCAGCATGATTTGGTATTTATTTCAAATAAGTATTTACAAAGACAACTGAATTTAATTTTCTTATTTGCAAAAATATAAAAATTTTCATAAGGATTACGATATTCTATCAATATGAAATGTTGTAAGGTTTCAAAAGAAAAACAATAATACACTTCATTTATCCGCTACTAAGTTAATTGTTAATAAATGTTATCACACTTTAATCCTTTCAATAAACATTTCGTGAAACTTAGATAATATCTGCCATTATATCAATCCACTGAAAAACCTTCACCAACATCTCAAATAAATTCAATAATTGCATACCCAATGTACCCAATCACATTATAACAAAAGAACAATAGGCCATAAAAATTAAATCAAAATGTACAAAATAGATTATGGTCAAACTGGTCCAAATTTCAACAAAAAATGTTGAGTCGTGTAGAATTTATGGAGGGGGACATTAATGGGAAGAGAGTTTTAAATGTGGAAATGCAAGTGACTCAAAATTTTACAACTTATTAGCCAGTAAATGTTGAATTGTAAATTGTTGTTGCAAATTGTAAAGAATTAGAAAGGAGACATCTTGAATTTGTATGTTTTGTTGTTTTGATGATCCCAACATAGTTGGCCTATGATCTCAGAAAAAAGGAGGTTATTAATCGGACGTCTTTACGATGTCGTTACGGCCAGAGATTGACATCGCTGCGATATCGTTGTGATGTTGTTGAGACGTCTCCGTAAAGATGTGATTTGGACGTCTTCTGAGATATCCACTTTACGACCATTGAGCGACGTCTTAGGGACGTCTTGGAATGACGTCTCTACGACGACTTTACGAAGATGAACGAGAAAATTTCATAATTCTGCAACATTTTTACGACGTCGTTGGGATGTCATCGAGACATGTTAATGAAGATGTGATTGGGATGTCTCTTGAGATTCCCACTTTCTTGACCATTTCGCGACGTCTAAGGGACGTCTTGGAATGACGTTTCTACGACGACTTTACGAAGATGAACGAGCAATTGTCATGATCCTGCGACGTCGTTGTGATGTCGTTGGGATGTCTCAGTGAAGATGTGATTGGGACGTTTTTTGAGATTCCCACTTCACCATCATTTTGCGACGTCTTAGGGACGCCTTTACGACGTCTTTGTGCTCACTGGGTTCCTTTATTCTTTTGAAAGAAGAAGATGTTAATAATTTGCTTGTTTAACCTATACACAAATGACAAATTTTTGAGCAACTCAGAATGATGGGGTCACGTTAGGAAAACCTACAAGTTAAGGTGAAAATGTTTTAATAATTCGACTCAGTTGTCATAACAGATCGAAAAATCAGTGTCAAAATCAACAATTTGTTCTTCAAACCGAAAATTAATTGCCGCTGCAGTGAGAGAAAGCGAGATGTTTCCGATTTTGTTCATCATCATCATCTTCTTCATCATCCAACTTTCGTATCGCTGTTACACGGAGGTATGTAATTATTAGCTGATTTTGATTTTTTTCCGTTGCAAAACCTAGCATTGTAGGTGAAAATCTGAATTATTTTTTGTATCTTTTTCTTTCTTCATTTATTATTATACTAGTATCCCGTGTAAAAAATTTTTTACGGGTTTTCTAAAAGTGACGTCTCAAAACTGGTGTCGAAAAATTAAGGGTATCAGTGCTGTAAGTACTTTCAACTTTAAATAAAGGAGTGCAGAACAGTCATTTTACTTGGAATATCTTAAACCCTATACGCGCTGTGCTTTCGCCATTTTCATTGTGTAAAATAAATTGATTGAAGATGCAATGCAATGGTTCCCCGTGATGAAAATATTGAAATTCAATACGGAAAAAAAACTTCTACTCACCCTATTAATTATAAAAATCTATAGGTACTCCATCCAAGGCATTTTTTGAAGACTTATTAATGTTTTTAGGGTAAGTGCGCTGTTTTGAACTTTTTTGCTTTTTTGTTTTGTTTTTCTTATAATGTGGTTTCTGCATTATTACTTTTTCTTTAGGGAAGACACATATAAACAATATATAATTGATAGAAGAAATGAATGTCATGGTTTTAAATCATGATGTTCTGGGTTTGTGCAAAGAAAAGAAGGTATAAAATTATTTTGACACTTGCGCGTTCGACTTTTATTTACGTTGGGGTAAAGATTCCATGAATAGTTACAGTGACTTTAATCTTTTTATTGTTTTCATGTCAGCACAATTTAATTTTACTTCTGCATATCGTATCGTAAAAGATGCATTATGAATAATTTGATATGTTCCAGATCTTCCGATTAAAAAGTTTTTCTGTTCAGAGCTCCAGTGTTGATAGAGAACAAAAAATGCTTTGGATGGAGTACCTATAGATTTTTATAATTAATAGGGTGAGTAGAAGTTTTTTTTCCGTATTGAATTTCAATATTTTCATCACGGGGAACCATTGCATTGCATCTTCAATCAATTTATTTTACACAATGAAAATGGCGAAAGCACAGCGCGTATAGGGTTTAAGATATTCCAAGTAAAATGACTGTTCTGCACTCCTTTATTTAAAGTTGAAAGTACTTACAGCACTGATACCCTTAATTTTTCGACACCAGTTTTGAGACGTCACTTTTAGAAAACCCGTAAAAAATTTTTTACACGGGATACTAGTATAATAATAAATGAAGAAAGAAAAAGATACAAAAAATAATTCAGATTTTCACCTACAATGCTAGGTTTTGCAACGGAAAAAAATCAAAATCAGCTAATAATTACATACCTCCGTGTAACAGCGATACGAAAGTTGGATGATGAAGAAGATGATGATGATGAACAAAATCGGAAACATCTCGCTTTCTCTCACTGCAGCGGCAATTAATTTTCGGTTTGAAGAACAAATTGTTGATTTTGACACTGATTTTTCGATCTGTTATGACAACTGAGTCGAATTATTAAAACATTTTCACCTTAACTTGTAGGTTTTCCTAACGTGACCCCATCATTCTGAGTTGCTCAAAAATTTGTCATTTGTGTATGGGTTAAACAAGCAAATTATTAACATCTTCTTCTTTCAAAAGAATAAAGGAACCCAGTGAGCACAAAGACGTCGTAAAGGCGTCCCTAAGACGTCGCGAAATGATGGTGAAGTGGGAATCTCAAAAAACGTTCCAATCACATCTTCACTGAGACATCCCAACGACATCACAACGACGTCGCAGGATCATAACAATTGCTCGTTCATCTTCGTAAAGTCGTCGTAGAAACGTCATTCCAAGACGTCCCTTAGACGTCGCGAAATGGTCAAGAAAGTGGGAATCTCAAGAGACATCCCAATCAAATCTTCATTAACATGTCTCGATGACATCCCAACGACGTCGTAAAAATGTTGCAGAATTATGAAATTTTCTCGTTCATCTTCGTAAAGTCGTCGTAGAGACGTCATTCCAAGACGTCCCTAAGACGTCGCTCAATGGTCGTAAAGTGGATATCTCAAGAGACATCCCAATCACATCTTCATTAACATGTCTCGATGACATCCCAACGACGTCGTAAAAATGTTGCAGAATTATGAAATTTTCTCGTTCATCTTCGTAAAGTCGTCGTAGAGACGTCATTCCAAGACGTCCCTAAGACGTCGCTCAATGGTCGTAAAGTGGATATCTCAGAAGACGTCCAAATCACATCTTTACGGAGACGTCTCAACAACATCACAACGATATCGCAGCGATGTCAATCTCTGGCCGTAACGACATCGTAAAGACGTCCGATTAATAACCTCCTTTTTTCTGAGATCATAGGCCAACTATGTTGGGATCATCAAAACAACAAAACATACAAATTCAAGATGTCTCCTTTCTAATTCTTTACAATTTGCAACAACAATTTACAATTCAACATTTACTGGCTAATAAGTTGTAAAATTTTGAGTCACTTGCATTTCCACATTTAAAACTCTCTTCCCATTAATGTCCCCCTCCATAAATTCTACACGACTCAACATTTTTTGTTGAAATTTGGACCAGTTTGACCATAATCTATTTTGTACATTTTGATTTAATTTTTATGGCCTATTGTTCTTTTGTTATAATGTGATTGGGTACATTGGGTATGCAATTATTGAATTTATTTGAGATGTTGGTGAAGGTTTTTCAGTGGATTGATATAATGGCAGATATTATCTAAGTTTCACGAAATGTTTATTGAAAGGATTAAAGTGTGATAACATTTATTAACAATTAACTTAGTAGCGGATAAATGAAGTGTATTATTGTTTTTCTTTTGAAACCTTACAACATTTCATATTGATAGAATATCGTAATCCTTATGAAAATTTTTATATTTTTGCAAATAAGAAAATTAAATTCAGTTGTCTTTGTAAATACTTATTTGAAATAAATACCAAATCATGCTGCAAATGATTTAACACCTGTTGCAGCAAATGAGTTAGTTGTATTTCTTTTAATATAGATAAAAAACGTATCATACAGAAAACTATCAATATCTTTCAGGACTTCAGTAGATAAAATGTTACAAATTGTTACTTTGGAAAACATTTAGTACATACCACACATTCGGCATAGAGATATTGCCTTAGAAAAATGATCTTTTTTTGCTTTTTGTTTTTTTCCACTAATGTTCTCTAAACAGGTTTTGCAGCGTTTTCGCTGTGTTGGCGTTTCTGGTAGTGGAACAGGCGGATTTCTTGGTTCATTTATGATTATGATGGTTTTTGATAGTACCGTGCCAGGTAATCCTTGTCTACTTCTTCTTACAATTTGAGGCATTATAAGTTGCTTTGCAAGATTCAATTAAAATCAAAGAAGTTGACTTTCTTTGGATCATTACCTTTGTTCAACTGGAACACCGTACCATCCTCATTCCAGTAAATTTCTCCATCTAAACCTCCCTTTCGATGGTTTCTTTCAATGATGGTGGAATTCCCACTCTGTTTGACATTCCCACACCCATGTTTGAAAGCCAACCTGCTACCTCAAAGATGGTATGTAACCTTTCCATAGTTAGGTTTCTACCGCTAAGATTATGGTATTCAGATAAGCTTTTAACTAAATACTTCATATAATTGATAGTTCCTTGAACATAGTACCATTCAGGTTCTTCTTCTGGCTTACCACAATAATCATGAGTTTGATGAGTGCAAGGAAAACGAGCACTGTTCATCGATTTGAATAACGTACCGCCATACTTTGACGGTTTGTTAGGATTATATTGTTTGAAGGATGTTTGTGTGCGCATAGGTAATAATGTTTCATCAAGTGACAAATAATCCTCAGGTTTCAAAATCTTCCCAAAACGTTTGTTACAGTCTTCAAACAATTCTCTTACAGCAGCAAATCGGTCTTTTTTCCATCTTTGTGGTCTTGTTTCCACATTATTGAAAGTAACGTGAGAAAGAATAAATTGAAAACGTAGGCTAGACATTGATATACCATAGTCGGCCTTCGTTTATCTGAAAAGATTATACATTCCGATTATACATTCCGCGGTAATACATCAGTCCTTTAAAAGCATTTTTATCTATTTTA
This sequence comes from Turritopsis dohrnii, assembly GCA_027922465.2. Classification (NCBI taxonomy): domain Eukaryota; kingdom Metazoa; phylum Cnidaria; class Hydrozoa; order Anthoathecata; family Oceaniidae; genus Turritopsis; species Turritopsis dohrnii. The sequence continues at coordinate 606,795 of BQMF02000074.1, read as the reverse complement.
TCTACTGTTCTGATATGAGGGGTATCCTTGTTTTGTAAGTTTTCAGTGAGTTTAGCCATCAGTGCTTCATTTTTTGCATTTGTATATATATCACAACATTATCTAACATCTCGCCAGTAAAGAAAAGATGTTAATCTTCATTTTTTAGTATTTCTTGCAGATGGTGCCACCCCCGGTTTATTTTTCATAATATCTTGTCTTTTTTGTCTTTCAATTGTTTTTGGCTTGCGGTTAGTAAATATTATTTCATTTTATATTGCAGGTAATTGTTGCAGAATCTACTGGAAAATATCCAGAATTTTTATTTCTTTTCTCTGCAGTTCGAGCAGTTCATAGTTTTCAGGATCTAACGTTGAATCGACGCTGCGGACATTTCTTGTATAAGTTAGCTGGTTTTTTATGTACACGTCTTTCAACAGAGTTTTCAAATTCTAGATCTTCTTCTTTTTCTTCTTTCACATCTTCAACTCCGTCTCCAAAAAGAAAAAACTTTATTTATTTTTCTTGCACTATTTTTATTAGCTTTTATTTGCCTATTAATCACATTCCCAACTGTAAATCAAAAGTTGCTTACCATCAACACCTACATTATCAATTTCTAGATCAATGTCTTCATCACCTAAATCGCTTTCGTCATCATCATCTTTTTCAAAAACAAACGCTAACATTTCTTGTATTTCAGCATCAGCAGATATTTTTGGTTTTCTTTAAGACATTTTTTACAGTGTGTTTCACGTTATTTTCTCCAATCAACTCATTTAATTTATCCATCTCAGAAAATATAACCTCAAAAAGAAGCTCTTCTATAATTGTTTCACACCGTTCTTAGAATTTGATAATAGATCTATAAATTCCAAAGTGCAATACATTATCAAGTCACATAATTGCATCATAATTATCCACTTATATGACACTGACAAAAAAATTAAGTTCACATTCTTTTATTTTTTTACATTGAGACCAAATAAACACATTTCTTGTGTTTATTTGGTCTGAATTAGCAGCATAAAATTTCGCGTGCAATGGTGTGTCATGACGTTTCAAAATGTCAATTTGTAATGAAAAAAATTATCTCCATTGTTTTTACAATTGTTTGTAATTAGGAATAATGTATATAGTAGATAAGTTGCATAAATCAATGAAAATACGCCTCCAATGATGTATCACATGACTTGCCTTCAAAAGAAGAAAGTGCTATATTTTTGGTACTGCCAGTTTTAATCGCCCAAATGCTGCAAATGAGAGGATTCGTAAAGGTAGGAAAAGTGACAAATTTTCAGAACGATACCCTTAATATTAAAAACGTTATTAACGAAACAATCAAAAGATTTTTAAAGCGTGCTGTGGTAACACTGTTATTTATCATTGTTAACTAATTTATACTAACATTTATGAACGACGTTTCATCTGTAATACCTAATATTTTATTGTAAGTTGTTTATAGTTATGTTATACGAAGTTATACTTTAAGTTTTCCATTGCACGCTATGGTTCTGCTATTATGTATCAAATCTTTATCGAAAAGATTTTGACTTTTATTTACAGTGTCAATATTTTTACTAATGTTTGTGAAGGAAGTTTTATTTTTATAATCTAATTTTCTATCCTGATAAAGAATGTTTAAGGCTATATTTTTTTGTCAAGAAACGTGTTCTCCTACACCGGTTTATTTTCTTCCCACCTCCCTGGACTTTTCTAATTTGAACTAACCGGTTGGAGTAAATTCAACGCATAGTCTCCTAGAAGCATTCGGAATTTAGTTATAAGAACGTTATTAAAACGTTCAAGGAACGTTCAAGTGACAACGTCCTCAGGACGTCCTGTGGACGTCAGGAAATGACGTTGTCGCTTGTTTCACATGAGAACGTAATTATAACGTTATGTGATGACGTTTATATAACGTTTCGTGGACGTTTTTTTGCCGGCTGGGTAAAAATCTTATTCTTATACATAATTATACATCATAATTATGTATTGTATGATTTTATGATTTTTAAATCTGCCCAAGGAAACAGAATTTCCAAAAACCATAAGACTTCTGAAACAACTTTGTGCATTTTATCATCCCTCGAAATATCATTTTGGATGCAGGAACACTTTGGAGTTATTGTTTCATTTTACAAAAACCTATGTTATGTCTTCTTTTGAAAAAGGTAATTACATAATGTTTTAGTTTGACTTCTTGTTTCCTATGCTACATTAAATTCTGGAAAAAATGTTGTAGCTCTTATTAAAGAGGAAGCAGTGCATAATTTATCTGTTGTTGTGTAGTTTTATATATAGGTTTTTGGACTTGTCTCAGGGATTTCTGGAAACACCATCTTTTTCTATATTGTGGTTGACATAATTATTTAACCATGGATCATTTTTAGGGTGTGTATACTATTTGATTTGATGAACGCCTAGTGCAGAAATATGTTTTTATTTTGCTGCCGGATAATGATCAAGGAGCTTGTCTCTAACTTTGATTTTGGTCATTTAACTCTATTTCTTAACATAATTTCTTTTCTTTTCTTTCTATCTGACCATCTTGACCAGTACATAGATGAAATATAGATGGTATAGGTGATTGAAAATTTATTTATTTGATTCATTACAAGTATGTTTTCATTTGATGGATTCTTCCTGTTCATGTACAAGCAATCAAGAAAATGAAGAAGATAACAGATGAAGTAATTTATTTGTTATTTACTTAACCTCCAATCTGGCAGAAAATATTATTTTGGCCTACATAAAGTAGTTCAATACATTCCATTCATACTCAATTAGTTTTCTTTTGTTTTCTTTTTAAACTGGCGTAAATTTCATCGATTGCGCCCTTATGTGTGCTTGGCAAAAACATTTGCCTAACCCTTAAAAAATCCTAGATCCGCCCCTGAGACCACGGCGGTTAATGTTTTTTACCATTAGTATAAGGGGGAAACATTGCATTGCATTCGATCGTTTTTTTATTATTCGCGAGATCAAGAAACAATAGACAACAACGAAAATATTGCACGAAGATTTATTGATGTTTTTAGAATAAGGTACACTTTGGAACCTTTTTGTTTTTTTTTGTTTTGTTTTTCTTATAGTATGAATAGGGTTTCTTTCTGCGCTATTTAAGAAATGAATATCATGGTTTTTAATCATGACCTTCTGGGTTCGTACAAGAAAATCGCAATTGATTATAATTCATAGTTTGACATATTTATGAACAGTTACAGCGATTTTAATCTATTTGTTGCTTTCCTGTCCGCACAATTCATTTTTTATTAATTTATTTTTACTGCTGCATATATCGCATCGTGAAAGATTTATTATGAATATATTGATGTGTTTCAGATCTTCTGATTAAAACGTTTTTCTGTTCAGAACTCCGGTGTTGATAGTTAACTAAAAATGCTTTAGCCGGAATACCTAGAGATTTTTAATTAAAAGGGTGAGGACTGTTTTTTCCGTATTGACGTTAGATTTTTAATCTCGGGAAACCATTGCATTGCAATCTTCAATCAATACAATTTACTTTACAGAGTGAAAAAAGTGGATGTACAGCGCGTATTATTATTTTTAATGGGTTTCAGATCTTCCAAGTAAAACGAATTTTTTGTTCTGTGCTCCAGAGTTGATTGCAAGCCTGAAAAAGTGTTGGCGTCTATTTAAGTGGATAAGTGGATATTTAAATCAGAGGATACTTAAATATAAGTGGATATTTAAATCAGAGGAACTATTGCATTGCCTCTTCAATTAAATATTTGGAAAATATCTTTAGAACCTCTAAGAAAATAACTGACAATTTTTATGGTCAACGAGACATTGACGAAGGAGTAACGAATAGAGCTTTGACGTCACTCAAATGTTTGATCTATGATACCTCGGTAACGGTTGGTCGTCACTAAACGATCATACATGCTTTGGTATATTTTTTAGAGTTCAGTAATACAGTTAGGATCTCCAAGTTCTAACGAATTTATGGCACCTGCACCTGTTATTTCTTTTAAGGTTAGGGTTTTTAGGGAATTAGAAAGAGTTTACAGTACTTACAACACTGATGCACTTTTTGTTTTTTTATACTGTGATTTAATTTTTCGACACCATTTTTGAGACGTCATTTTCATTTTCGATCTCGTCCAATAACTGTTTAATAGCTACATGCTAGTTTACCAATATTTAGATATTATTTTGAACAATAAACAAAACAAATGGTGAAAACAACCTTGATGATTTATTAAGATATAATTGACGTCTATTTTTGCAACAATATTGTGCATGTCATACTTCTTAAGAGCTTTATATAATGTTGTGACATCTAAAAGTTGATTTATGCTGATTCAAGATTTACAACAACAATTTAAAAAAATATTTACTCAAATACTTGGCTGTCTAAACCTTGACAAGGTTTGGACAATATATAAACGGTACTTGTATATATCATTGTAGATCACATACCATTGACAACATATTTAACAATAACGAAATAGAGACCGTAAAAACACTGTGCCATTTGAAGCTGAAAGAAAATATATTGGGATGATGACACACAATTTTATATAATTCAAAGGAAAACAACACGTCACTATTAAATTATGTTAAATCTATGTGTCAACTTGGTTAGTCTGAGTACTTATAACAATATTATAAGTCTTACATGAGTACATTTCCAAACCAAAATATTTTTAAAAAAAAATCATATTGTTTTTTTATTTAACCTTTTCTTCTTCACTGTTATTATAACTACTATATTTATAATAATAAATTATTATTGCCCCCGCAGCGAGCGAATGCGAGCAAGGAGGCATAGTAGCTTCACGAGATAGGTGAATGTCAGCTTCTGATTTTGTCCTTCATCATCCTCATCCTCCAACTTTCGTGTTGACGTTACACGGTGGCATACAATTATCAGCTGATTTTGCTTTTTTCAATGTCAAAGCATTGTACTATAGGTGGGAGACAGAATGTTTTTTTCCTATTTTATTGTAATACTAGTATCCCGTGTAAAACTTTTTTATGGGTTTTACTTCTGAAAATGACGTCTCAAAAATGGTGTCGAAAAATTAAATCACAGTATAAAAAAACAAAAAGTGCATCAGTGTTGTAAGTACTGTAAACTCTCTCTAATTCCCTAAAAACCCTAACCTTAAAAGAAATAACAGGTGCAGGTGCCATAAATTCGTTAGAACTTGGAGATCCTAACTGTATTACTGAACTCTAAAAAATATACCAAAGCATGTATGATCGTTTAGTGACGACCAACCGTTACCGAGGTATCATAGATCAAACATTTGAGTGACGTCAAAGCTCTATTCGTTACTCCTTCGTCAATGTCTCGTTGACCATAAAAATTGTCAGTTATTTTCTTAGAGGTTCTAAAGATATTTTCCAAATATTTAATTGAAGAGGCAATGCAATAGTTCCTCTGATTTAAATATCCACTTATATTTAAGTATCCTCTGATTTAAATATCCACTTATCCACTTAAATAGACGCCAACACTTTTTCAGGCTTGCAATCAACTCTGGAGCACAGAACAAAAAATTCGTTTTACTTGGAAGATCTGAAACCCATTAAAAATAATAATACGCGCTGTACATCCACTTTTTTCACTCTGTAAAATAAATTGTATTGATTGAAGATTGCAATGCAATGGTTTCCCGAGATTAAAAATCTAACGTCAATACGGAAAAAACAGTCCTCACCCTTTTAATTAAAAATCTCTAGGTATTCCGGCTAAAGCATTTTTAGTTCACTATCAACACCGGAGTTCTGAACAGAAAAACGTTTTAATCAGAAGATCTGAAACACATCAATATATTCATAATAAATCTTTCACGATGCGATATATGCAGCAGTAAAAATAAATTAATAAAAAATGAATTGTGCGGACAGGAAAGCAACAAATAGATTAAAATCGCTGTAACTGTTCATAAATATGTCAAACTATGAATTATAATCAATTGCGATTTTCTTGTACGAACCCAGAAGGTCATGATTAAAAACCATGATATTCATTTCTTAAATAGCGCAGAAAGAAACCCTATTCATACTATAAGAAAAACAAAACAAAAAAAAACAAAAAGGTTCCAAAGTGTACCTTATTCTAAAAACATCAATAAATCTTCGTGCAATACTTTCGTTGTTGTCTATTGTTTCTTGATCTCGCGAATAATAAAAAAACGATCGAATGCAATGCAATGTTTCCCCCTTATACTAATGGTAAAAAACATTAACCGCCGTGGTCTCAGGGGCGGATCTAGGATTTTTTAAGGGTTAGGCAAATGTTTTTGCCAAGCACACATAAGGGCGCAATCGATGAAATTTACGCCAGTTTAAAAAGAAAACAAAAGAAAACTAATTGAGTATGAATGGAATGTATTGAACTACTTTATGTAGGCCAAAATAATATTTTCTGCCAGATTGGAGGTTAAGTAAATAACAAATAAATTACTTCATCTGTTATCTTCTTCATTTTCTTGATTGCTTGTACATGAACAGGAAGAATCCATCAAATGAAAACATACTTGTAATGAATCAAATAAATAAATTTTCAATCACCTATACCATCTATATTTCATCTATGTACTGGTCAAGATGGTCAGATAGAAAGAAAAGAAAAGAAATTATGTTAAGAAATAGAGTTAAATGACCAAAATCAAAGTTAGAGACAAGCTCCTTGATCATTATCCGGCAGCAAAATAAAAACATATTTCTGCACTAGGCGTTCATCAAATCAAATAGTATACACACCCTAAAAATGATCCATGGTTAAATAATTATGTCAACCACAATATAGAAAAAGATGGTGTTTCCAGAAATCCCTGAGACAAGTCCAAAAACCTATATATAAAACTACACAACAACAGATAAATTATGCACTGCTTCCTCTTTAATAAGAGCTACAACATTTTTTCCAGAATTTAATGTAGCATAGGAAACAAGAAGTCAAACTAAAACATTATGTAATTACCTTTTTCAAAAGAAGACATAACATAGGTTTTTGTAAAATGAAACAATAACTCCAAAGTGTTCCTGCATCCAAAATGATATTTCGAGGGATGATAAAATGCACAAAGTTGTTTCAGAAGTCTTATGGTTTTTGGAAATTCTGTTTCCTTGGGCAGATTTAAAAATCATAAAATCATACAATACATAATTATGATGTATAATTATGTATAAGAATAAGATTTTTACCCAGCCGGCAAAAAAACGTCCACGAAACGTTATATAAACGTCATCACATAACGTTATAATTACGTTCTCATGTGAAACAAGCGACAACGTCATTTCCTGACGTCCACAGGACGTCCTGAGGACGTTGTCACTTGAACGTTCCTTGAACGTTTTAATAACGTTCTTATAACTAAATTCCGAATGCTTCTAGGAGACTATGCGTTGAATTTACTCCAACCGGTTAGTTCAAATTAGAAAAGTCCAGGGAGGTGGGAAGAAAATAAACCGGTGTAGGAGAACACGTTTCTTGACAAAAAAATATAGCCTTAAACATTCTTTATCAGGATAGAAAATTAGATTATAAAAATAAAACTTCCTTCACAAACATTAGTAAAAATATTTACACTGTAAATAAAAGTCAAAATCTTTTCGATAAAGATTTGATACATAATAGCAGAACCATAGCGTGCAATGGAAAACTTAAAGTATAACTTCGTATAACATAACTATAAACAACTTACAATAAAATATTAGGTATTACAGATGAAACGTCGTTCATAAATGTTAGTATAAATTAGTTAACAATGATAAATAACAGTGTTACCACAGCACGCTTTAAAAATACGTGACGTAAACAGCAAATCGTCAGTTATATCAAATTTAATTATTTCATTTTCACGAAAATCGGTTAAGTAGAACATTGGATAAGTGAGGTTTGCCTTATTGAGTGCATACTGTATATCAGAGTGTCACATGTTGAGCTCAAATTAGTTCTTAGTCGAAAATGGAAAGCCCCATAACAATGAAATTCATGTATAAGAGTGTGGAAAAATACAACACAAGAAAACCGTTTCTTTTAGTTTGTTTGCTCTTCTCTAATTTTTCAGGAGCATGCTTCAAAACATTGATATGCGCTTTGTTTATTCAAGTCTGCAGGGTTCTGAGTAGCCAGTAAATCGCCTAAAAGAGAGAAAAAGCAATAAAAATATAAAATGATAACAAAAATGTCTTATTCAAAACAGAGTCACATTACTTTCAGTAGTATCCATGACACAGGTTTGAAATCTTAAGAAAGTATATACTCCTACAAGTAAAAATTGTGATGGATAAAATTGTATGTGAAATAAAATTAAATAAATACATACCTACACGCAATAACATGATATATGGCTACAAGTTTTCATTTTTCTTTATGCCACCAAGGCTATACTCAAACAGCAATGCAACCGTCATTAGTTAGCCTTAAAAATGAAGTGCAGAAACATTGCATAAACATTTTTATGTCTCCTTCAATCAACGAAAAAATTAATCTAGAATATTGATATACAACACGACCCTATTAACCAAGATTCGGTAGAAATGGGATGCATTATAAGTAAAAGTATTTTCTTATATATATTATCCCCCCCTTGTCTTCGATGAAAAAAGCAAGAAACCACTTGAATTTGTGGGGCCGTCTGTTCTTTGGTGTCACATCCTTGATATTAGGTCAACTAGCCTACTCTTACGATAGGCGTATGCAGGGTCAATAAAAAAGTGTAGGTGTCCAACATTGTGATATTTCTTTTCAGTCTTATGTATATCGATTAGGTTACTTGCACGTTTTTCTGTTCTAATTTAAATGACTAAGCTCTCCTTCACAAATTTTCACTGAGCTCCAGCTACGCCTCTGCTTCCAGACGAAAATTTAGTGATTCTTAATGACTAAAAGAACTTACTTACCATAACGATATATATATATATATATATTTGTATTTGTTCTCTCTAAAATCTTTACAACCTTTTCTTGACACCATAGAAAGCTGAAAAATAACATTAATACAACTTATAATTACTTTTTAAAGATAATTTTTTTTGAAAGCTTGTGCAAACTACACTTGAAATTAACTTTTATTGAACATAGTCATGACATAAGTAAGGTAAAAATTAAAAAAAAGATCCAAAATAAAAAATACACTAAAATTAACTTACCAAGCTTTGATAAGCATCTAGTACCAGAATCATCATGGGTGCTGTGTAACCTGAAACACTCATGAAGGCTTCTTCAAATTTTCATCATCAATACTCAAATTATAATCACCATCATTCTCCCCCTTTGGAACAGTATATATTTTCAACATTATCTTCTTCGTGTTCAGAAATACTAGCTTCCTATGTCAACAAGAACCTTTTGATTTCTAATCGCCTGTTGCGTCATCTACTATGTCTCAACATTTCAAAAATTTGTGAAAGCCATTATATTATACTTTTCCAGAAAAGTCTTGTTATCTGGCTGCATGCTGAATCGAAGCCTTCTAAACAAAACTTGTCGATCGAATAACCACCATCTTTTTTTTACCACACGGTCAGACCAGAGTAAACCGTGTGAACATGTAATAACAAACTTGTTATTTCAGGGGAGAAATAAATAAAAAGCATGTCACATATTCTGTATAAATTGCAAAGAAAAAGAAAAATCTTCTCACAGCTTTTTATTATGACATTTTACGATTAAATTTAAATTCCGTCACTTTCAATATATAATAGTTATTTAATATTTTTGTCATCATGTATGTGAATCATTTAAATAAAAAACAACAAGTTTTTAATAACAAAGCAAAAGCTTTATGTTAACAGCACTGATGATGGTATAACATACCGAAAAGCTTTTGCTTTGTTTTTGAGCCATGTGGTAAGACACTCACAATCGATACAAACCGGGCGCGAGAAGGAGAGAATGCGCAAAACATGCACACTAGGAAATAAGATGATGCAGGGAATAAAATTGAGGAGAATGAGGGAAATAAATTTGTCAGATCAAGTTTTTTAGCGAAAGCCATGTTCGGAAATTTGTGTTTGGCAGACGAAAATTCAGAACGACACTACCATTATTTCACATTCTAAACTGATCTTAGGCTTATGTGGTGTAAGCACGACCTTTTAGTTCATGGTTTGGCCGTGATTCCGTCACCTTGCTGACGTCATATTAAATGACTTTAAATGACGTCATGAAAAAGTCATAAAGAAGTCATATGACTTTTTAACCAAATTCAGACATCGCAATAACGTCATAACGACGTCATGTGTTTGGTGAGATTAATAAGCAAATAAACCTTTTTCCACCAAATCATTTCGCGTACGTCGAAATCTTCGTGTGTACGTCGAAATCATTGTGCATACGTCGAAATCATTGTGCGTACATCGAAATCATTGTGCGTACATCGAAATCTTTGTGCGTACGTCGAAATCTTTGTGCGTACGTCGAAATAATATATATATTGAATATATTGGATCGATATTTTCTAATAATAACTTGGAATAAATTTGGTTATATCCAGAACGTATTTGGAACCACTTCTGTTTCTCCATAAATTGTCAACCTTTTTAAAACGTTGATAAAACGTTCCATGTACGTCCAAAAAGAACGTGGAGAATAAAACGTCAATGTGACGTTGTAATAACGTCCTAAAGTAACGTAACCAAATTAGAACTAATTTGAAACGTCCTAATTACGTCCTGTGCCGGCTGGGAAATATCAAGTTTAAATCCACCTTCAACATGCAAACAAATCTTTACAGCTAAGAAAGCTTGTTTGAAACTTCTTCTCTAGGTATATAATTTACTTTACATCCATGCAAAATAAAACTTAATTCCTGTTCAGTTACAAGGAAATGCCCTTCCTTCAAAAATTGTGTTCCACCCACGTAAGTATTCACTACCAATTTTATTAGCATTTGCTACCATAGGCGTAAGGGTACGGAGAACATCTTACTCACATAAATGCGATATCCTTCACGTAATGCATAGTGAACGTTTGATAAAACGTAAGGGAAATAATCAGTATTTTGAGGATGGTTTAAACTGACGATTTTAATACTCTGCGTTCTTATTTAGATCTATAGGTAGCTAAAAAAAACAAAATTGTACAACTTTATCAAATTAATGGCATGTTTTCTTGCATTCGTTAATCAAACGCATCGTTTCAGTAACTTCTACAAAAACTCTAAAATGTTATCAGAACAAATTTATCTTCCAGTTAAAGTGATGTTGAATTTCCTCATTTCTACACTTCAAATGCGGTGCACCTCCGGCCCGTTATGTTGTGTTGTTTCTTCGACATTGATTTCGTGGAAGAACAGGATAGTTGCCGCACTATCAATTTGTTTCGAAACAATATACACCACAATCGCATTGACAATCTCCTTCTTCGTTATTCTCGAAATTTTTTACGACAACCCAACATTTGGAAGCGTTAATTAGCTCAGACAGATCAATTACATTTCCATTTGGGAACTAATAAAAGAGAAAAGGAATTACATAATCAACATAAGTTACTCTAATGTTGGTATTGCGGTGTGACAATTTAGGTGGCATGTCGTTACTTTCTATTTTTATCATATTTTTAAGGCCAACATTAAACAGCATGATTCTATGAGTTTAATTCGAAGGAACAGTTTTCATGATAGCCTTGGCAATACTAAAAAAATGTTGCCAACATCTTATCTCAGACAGCTAGGCCTAAAGTATTCGACAGCGTATGGTTGGCATTGGAAAGCAGACATACTTGTAGATTTTACGCGTATTACCTTTCGATCTATTGAGATAGATGTAAGAACAACAGCGTCATCAATAATGTGTTTTGATCTTTTATTCTTATAAACTGATTTTCTTGGTCCAACATTTCCTCTATCTCCATCATTTCCTTTATCTCCATCATTTCCTTTGCATCTATCATTCCCTTGATCTTCATTATCTCCTTTATCTCGATCATTCCTTTTACGTTCCTCATTCCCTCTCTCTCCACGACTGTTCTTATCTCCATCATTTCCTTTATTTCCATTATTAGCCTTTTCTCCACGGTTTTTCTGCGGTTTTCGTTCTTTAACATTTTTATCTGTTTCATGTACTGCATCACGTTCTGCCTTTTTCGTTGTCTGTTTTTGTTCGTTTGCTCGTGTCTTTGTACCACAATATTCCTGCGAAGACTGTTTTATTTGTGGTCGGTGTTCTAAAGCTTCAAACAATTTCTCAATCTCTTCTTTAGATAATGTTTGTAAAATTATATGAGTCTTCGTAAAAGGTTCCTCAGAAACAATTTTTCGTATCCTCTTCCTTTTCGACTTCTTTGGTTCATCCCTTATTTCAATAGCACTGACAGGCAAAGCTTTCAGTGTAGACACACTGGGGCAAATATTCTGTTGGTCATACCCAGAAGAATCATCATAAAAAGCATTGGGTTCAGCGTTCTTAAATTCTTTAATGTCTTTGCAGTTCATATTTTGATTTCTTAGCTGTAATGCTCTCGCATGATTTCTGGATTGAAAAACATCTTTATAAGAAGCAGTACGTTCTAGCGTTTGAACATTGTGTTCCTGACGATTAGTTTGCGATGGTTCGGCACTAACCGTTTTTGTTAGTTTACGCTTTTCTCTTTCGCCAACATGATTTCTAACGATGTCTTGACGGTTGCTGTATGTATGACGTCTCTTCCAAGCAAATTCTTGTCTGTCCCTTCTGCTAATGTTCCAAACATTTTGATTGTCAAACCCTACATTAATATCCTCATGGTTGACATGACCCATTATTTGGTTCTGCAGATGAATCTATTTTAGAGTACAGCTATACATCTGACTATTTCAGAAATTCTTTCGTAAAATGTTTATTTCTTTTCATACATCCGATCCTCAGAATATTTTATAAAAATATCTTTTATTTATATCAATCCTCGTTTGATATTATTGAGGAGGAGCTTTCTAAAACAAATATTTGCTACATTCACACAATGGTGCTCTGATGAACCAGCAGATTATCTTAAATATTTTATTACCAACAGAGTATTGGATGAATTAGCATACATTGTCTTTCTATTTTGACAGATGTTGTATTACCGATTAAAATTGAAAAATTTATATATATATATATATATATTTCAGGAAAGTTATTGTAAATATAACAGTTGTTAACTCAATTGCGCCAGAACGTGTATTATTTTTTAAAGTTAAACCATGCAGTGGCGACGTTAGGTTTCGCAAGGAAATACTTACATAGCGTTTGTTTTGATTGGATAATAATTGGTTTGATTGGCTAACACAATCAAAAACCACCCGACCTAATTAAGCAACACAGTGTTCACCAAACAAGCCATTATGAATTGCCTTCGTTTCATAAAATTTTGCATGGATTACATTTGAAAGGTGCTGATTTAAAGTTTGACAGTCAATTTGGCAGATTTGACTAAAATTGGACAATTTGGGCCAAATCTGGACCAAACTTAGAAAGTTCTGCAATATCAATAAAAATTTGTGCAAAGCACATTTTAAATACTTTACTCCACCACGGATGTCCTAAAGTCAATAAGGAATTGCTGGGAAAGGAAGAGGTGTATAAATTGACAGATAAAACGAACATATAAATTGAGAAGACAAGAAAATATTATGGATTGAGATAATTAGTTTTAAATTCTCACAGAGTTCTTAAATGCTGCATACATTGCCTGACTGACATCAAAATATCTCTCTGAAACCTGCAATACTTTATTCGGAAGTCTTTGAAAAAAACAAACAATTATCTATTTTGAAGAGATAAGGTATGACCATGATATGATTGCATGTTTACAAATACACTTTGAAGCACTTACGAGATTGGCCTACAGTACAATCAATAAGCCAATTAGTCCATTAAAGCATTTAACCAAATTTTTCAGACAATTTCTAATAACTATGCACTGGCGATAGAAAAGAAAATCAAAGGACGTCCTTGCCCATGGCTGAATAAATCATTTAAAACAAAATGAAACTAGAAGCCTCAATTTCCGCATCACGCTCAGAGGAAATTGCTTTAGCCGAATTTTAAAGATATGTGAACGACTATTCATTCTTTTCTTGTTGCTCATGTGAGAACAGGTCTATCACAATTCCCAAAATATGACTTGACTTCACATGGAGAATAAAATGATATTTGATAGAAGTGAACCATAATCATTTGAAATAAGAATCTGTATGGATTGAAGACTTACATCTATTAAATCTATTACAACCAAATTATTTAAAATATGTCAAATTCGTTTAAAAACTGAAGACCTCTTTCAAATCTGCAAAAGTGGCCTGCAAATTTAATATCCGCAACTCCCAATTGATCTTTGTCCAAACCTTCCACATTTTTTCTTTTCCTCATAAAATCTTTCTGATAGCTTTTCCAGATCCAACTTTTTCAATATGTCGAGCAATACCTTGTCAGCCATAGTTGAACAGTTTATTTATTTGGCGGCAAAACTTTGTATATATTGCCGAACAATATCAAAATATGCATATTAAGGAACAAGTTAAAAGCAATAAGTTAAAACCACATAATGAAAAAGCCACATAATAAAATATCCGCATAATGATAGAACCGCATAATGGTGAATCCGCATAATGATAGAACCGCATAACGATAGAACCGCATAATGCTGAAACTGCATAATTGCATGATCGCATAACCAAATGCTGTTATCGCATAACCGAATGTTGTAATCGCATAATGGAATATTGTGATCACATAACTGAATGCTGTTATCACATAACCCAATACTATGATCGCATAACCCAATACTGTGATCGTATAATCGAATACTGCGATCGCATAATGGAATGCGATGATGTCATAACCAAATGAATTATCGCATAAAGTTGAAACCAAACCGAACAATTATCGCAAAAGGTAGTCAAGGCGTTCCATAGTCAATACTTGTGTAGGAGAGTGTTAGCAATTAAAACATAAAAGAAAAACGTTCAAATAATGCCATAAAATATTATGCAACACAATGATGGAAAACAAGGTTTTAAAAGTTAACTGATTAAGACCGTCGAGCGTTTTAACATAGTACGGCTCATTAACCTCATACAAGTATATTTCTACTGCGCATGAGCGATTTTTGGTTTCATTTTATGCTAATTGACAGCCCTTACAAAACTAATTGATGAAGACGTTCTTGCGTTTCGCCTCATTATGACCCATTTTTCTTGTATTGACCGTCTCTTACTGCGCATGTGCAAATTCCAGGCTTATCACGGAGCCACCTAATGCACTGAAAAAATTACGTAGTAAAGACTTTAATGAGGTTTGCCCAATTATGGCTCACTTATCACTTGTCATATTATCGGGTGTTTCACTGCGGATGCGCGATTTTTGGTTTTATTATATGACAACCTGATAGCCCTTGAAAAGTTACCTGGTGAAGATATTGATGTGTTTTGCCTAATTATGACTGATTTTACGTGTACTAGCAGGCCGTAAATGCGCATGCGCAAATTTCAGGCTTATTACACAGCCACCTGATAGCACTGCAAAAATTACTTGGCGATTTAATTGGCATGTGAATGTGTTTTTCCTATTTACAGCTCACTAAGCTCATATTAGCGTCTTTTTTACTGCGCATGCGCGATCTTGGCTTTAATTATGCGGTCACCTGATAGCCTTTGAAAAATTACCTGGTGAAGACGTTCATGTGTTTTGCCTAATTATGGCTCATTCCAAACTTAAACGTGTTTACTAGTCGTAGGTTTACTACATTTGACGGAGTTACTACATTTGTCGTTTGTCGTTGGTTTGCCTCGGGGTCGTTTGTAATGGGCGTTTGCGTAATTGAACGCCTTCTTCATTGGCGTTGATTCATCTGCCCTGATGACTCTTCCGATCCATTTTAGACGTCGTTTTTGGATAGTTGTTACTCCATTTAACAGCTTTTGTACTTCTGTATAATTCTTCGTTTCTGATGGTGTTTGGCCATTTAACGTTTACGACGAAAGTTCTTAAGAGTCTTCGCTGGAATGTGTCAATCGCATTTTCTGCTTTAGTAGTTGTCAAAGTCCAGATCTCACAGTTATATAGAAATATAGGTTCGACGTATATTTTGAAGACGTTCATTCTTGTCTGCGTTGTCAGCCTTTTGTTGGTAAAGATGCTCTTGAAGTTGTTAGCTGCATTTATAGCAAGAATTTTTCTGCGTTTTATGTCTTCTGATGTATCTAATACACTTCCAAGATATCTACATTTTTTCCAATCTCCTGATGTTCTGTTAATCAGGTATTCTTCGGTCTTGTCATGATTTATCTCTAGGTCTCTGGATTCTAGCAGTTTGGGTATTCAAGTTTTGAAATTTTCGATGGAGCTGTAGTTGCTGGTTATTTTGCTGATGTCATATTCCATTTCAATATCAATTTGATCTTGTTGAGTCATCTGGAAGTAGTTATGTTCTGCGAGATGGTCGGCGATTTCTGATTGTATATATCGTTTTGCGTAAGCGTGGTCTTCTCGTTGGTGTAGTTGTCCCGAGTCTAGTGCCTTGGCGAGATAATATGCGAATTCAATAGCACTTGCACAGTCACCTTGTGGTGCTCCAGTGTCCGTTTTAAAAGTTTCGCTTAGGATGTTTTCGCATTTGACAGAAAGTGAGACGTTTAGAAGCGTAGAGATAATGTGTAGCTCGTCAGGTTCAATTGTGTTTCGCAGGTCTTCTAGCAGCTTGTGTCTGTTAACGCTGTCGAACGCTTTGCTCATGTCCAACATTATGAGATGGACTGATTCATTCTTTGCTGTTATCGTTCTTTCAATAATTAGTTTGGTGGTAAATACTTGTTCTGTTGTTGAACGGTTTTCTCTATAGGCTGCTTGCGATGGTGTTATTTCCGCATCTATTCTATCTTTAATTCTTTTCACAATACAAGCTGCGAGAATTTTTCGGAGGGAAGTTAGAAGGATTACTGGTCTCAGGTTGGACAGTGGTCCTTTTGGTTTATTTGGCTTTTGTAATGGTTTTAGGATTCCGTGTGTTATTTCTCTTGGAACATCGCCAGTTTCTGCCATGTTGTTGTATATTTCGGCAATTTGTTGGTGTATGCTTTCGGGAGCGTATTTTATTAGCTCAACTGGAATTTCGTCACAGCCGGGACTTTTATTTGATTTCATCTTTTTCATTGCGCTTCTGATCTCATCAGCATTAAAAGGTATCTTCATTTTTGTTGGTGGTATATTTTCTATAGGTGGTTTATACTTGACGAATATGTTTTTGAAATAGTCTGCGATTATTTCTGCTTGCTCTGTTGGTTGGGCAGTTAGACCATCCTTTCCTTTTATCAGCAATTTTTGAGGTGGTTTTAAGCGTTTGATCTTTTTTACAGCTTCGTACATTTTCGAGTTTTGGTCTTGCTTGTTTTCAAGTTCTCTCATTGCTTGATTTATCTTTTCGTTTTCCTCTGCTTTTACGATTATGTGGATTTCAGTGAGGATTCTGTTCCGGAATGTTTTAAAATCATTTCTACTTTCTTCATCTGTACAAGATTCGATGCGGTTTTTAATGTTTCGTTGTAGAATGGACAGTTCACAGTTTCACATCTTCATTTTTATATACTTTCGGGTTTTCAATATGTCCCACGGTGTTAGTGGCAACTTGTTTTAGAATTGTAGCAATTTTGTTCCACGAACTTTGGTTTTCCGAGTCGGGGTCGTCCTGATTGGTTGTTAAGGATGCTACTTCGATTTCTCTTTTAAAAGCGTTTTTGATGTTGATAGTTTTAAAGTTCTATAGGTTGTAGCGCTTGTTTTTGTTTTTAGGTATGGGTTGGTATTTCCATTTGATCGTGAGTTTTGAGATGACGGGTTTATGGTCGGATTTTGTGATTATTGAGGTGATTGCTTTGGAGTCAAGTGTGTTGGTGTTGGTGTTGTTTCTTACCAGGATATAATCTATTTGATTGCGGTATGGATTTTTCCTTGGCTCGTTTATTTTGCTGGTGATTGCCATGTTGTGATGTGAATAGGCTTATGTTTAAAGAAAGTGTTAGTGATTTTAAGGTTATGAAGTGTGCAGAACTCTATCAATTTTTCGCCGTTAATGTTCATGTCGCTTTTTGCGTATTTTCCGATGATGTTGTTTGGGTAGTTGTTTTGTTTCGATCTTGTTTTTGCATTAAAATCTCCGCCAATGATTACCGCTTCTCTGTTTTTGAATGTTTTTATTGTAGATGAAAGATTTTCGTAGAATATGTGCGTTGTTTCGGGGTTATTAAGAGTATTTTCTTGTGTTGGTGCATATGCGCTTACTAGGTTGGTAGTTATGTCGTTATCTATCTTGATTGTCATCGTGCAAATTCTTTCGGAAATTGGTTTGAAGTTTGCTTTAGAATTCGGTCTTACGAGTATTCCGGTTCCCGCAATTGATCTGTTTTTGTGTCCGGAAAAATAAAGGTGTAGCTTTTCTCCAGAAGATGATTTGATTTCTTTTATTCCGATTCAAAGCCTATAAAACAACTTAATTGGAAAGGTAAAGCATGAAACCTTCCCGAAAAGAATAATGGTTAAAAAAATCGTTTAAGTCAGTGCTCCCTATTTTTTCCGTCCGACAATAAAGTCGAATCAAAAAAGTTCTTCATAACAAAATAAAGGACAACTACCAAATGTTTATCTTTCTTAAGTATCGATGTATATAAGAAAGATTATCATTTTAACTTGACCTAATGTTGGTTTTAATTGTCTGAAATTGCGATTTCTTTTGAATGATTCCGTCCGACAAAAATAGAAATGAAATAGAACATAAATTCTTCACTTCCAACCACCTCCAGAACATCAAAAAAAGTTCTCTTACCAACTTACTTAATTTAGAAGGTGTCACGATAATACCAATTTTTACCACTTTTTCGAAGTTTTATTGTCGGACGGGAGCTGATTAAATGGTGCATCAATTTCTTGTAACTTAAAAATTGGCCCCATTCATCATGGTGGTAAGTTGGAGACACTCTCTAAGAATAAGAATTAGGTCATTTTTTCCAAAAAAATTTTTATACATTTCTGAGTCAACATCACTACCGTCCGACAATTCCGTCCGACAAAACTTCCATTAGGGTGAATTTAGGCTTACATCATTAGGTGTTGATGATGAACATGTTAAAAACTTTGTTTACTTCGTTTAGTATATACTAAGTTATTTTTTTAGACATATCTCGTATGGAACTTCTTGTTATTTTCGATAATACTGCCAAAAAACCTTTAGTCTTGTTCAATATCAATTTCTATGGATTCCGTCGACAATTTACTTTTCCTTGTGATGTTATAGAAGGAAAAACTTTTTCGATCTCACTTTTAATTGTTTTGGAAGAAGTCAGATCCATACCAGCTAATCAACACTTAGCACATAGCACAGTTGTTCCTCTTACGTTTTTTGTGAGCGTTTAAAGTATCGATTTTCCGTCCGACAATTAACGGAATAAAAAAAAGTCTGTATGACAATTTTATTTGTTTACATTTTTCAATATCTTCAACTTTCAGTGCAATACACAGCAAAAACCAATATTCTTAGTTAGAATTATTCAAGAAAATATTTCTTGTTTTCAGTAAAGTTTTACTTGAAATAAGAAAATTAAGAAGTATTTATTCTTAACCAGAAAATTTTTCTTAAAATAAGAATATTATTCCTACCAAGGAAATGATATTCTAAAAATAAGATTTTTTTGCTTAAGTTGAATTTTTTTTCTTATTGAGAAAACAAAATTCTGAAAATAAGATTTTTTTGCTTAAAAACAAGTATGTGCGTTCAAAGATTGATGTGCGTTCATGGATTGATGTGCGTTCAAAGATTGATGTGCGTTCAAAGATTGATGCGCGTTCAAAGATTGATGTGTTCAAAGACCAGTCATGCATTAAAGGAACATATTCTTACCTTAGAGGAAGGAAATTTCGCGAGAATTTATTTTCGCGAATTTACAAACATCAAAATTCGTGCAATTTTCTCACGCGATATCTCGGCAATCGTTGGTAGTACAGAAACGATCCAATACATTTTTTTCATCAGTTTTTCGAGCTTTATGAGATGGATACACTATCCGTTCACTATTCCGAGATCAAATTTTTCGTCACCATCACCACGCGTTAAAACATTTACTGACAATGGAGAACTTAGAAACCATAATAATTGTTTAGCTTGGACACTGAATATTGTAAATATTTAACTCCATCGGCACTCACAAGAAATTAAAAAGTCGGCTATTGGATACAATTAGGAATCCTGAAGTTGTCAGTTTTTACCTGAACAAAGAATTCAATAACAGAAGAAGATGGATCAAGGAAATCCCTATTGAAACAAGAGTGCAGAAAGTGTTTGATGCATATCCATGTTTCAAAACCCCTGTGGAGGTAAATGCATCTCCTTAATATTGATAATGAATGCCTTATATACATGTTCTGGCTTAGTATAGTAAAGATGATTTGGACTTCAACAGAAATTATAATTGGAAAACATTATATTTTTATTGTTTTTTCAGGTCGTGCTAGAAGTCCAAAGGATTTTAAAAGTTGATTCAAGACCTTTGATGTACTTGAAAGACGCCATTATCAAATTTCGTGATGAAATTGATACATTGGTATACTTCGGAATGTCTAAAGGCATTGCTCCACCCAAAAAACCTAATAAAAGTATGTATCATGACATTTTACAAATTATCAAGTCTACTTGGGTCTAAGAATGTCAACTGTAGTTTTATTGAAATCATGAAATACGTTTAACTTTAACTTGATGTATATATTCTATATTGCAGATGATAAAATAATCCACATTCTGAATAATTTGCAAATGATGTTTCCACCATTCAAGAAGCAAAAGAAGTTGTGTTCCATAATCCATGAACTTCAGGTTAGTTTTAAAAGTTTAATCATAGTTGTAGTTGATTTACATTCATTCATAGCTATAGAATATTTTCTTTTTACAGAGTCACGAAGATCCAGAACGGTTTATTAAGAAAAACGGAGGTTCGCCTGCAATTATTTTGCACAACGATGACGTCTATTTGATGGCAAATCAATACATTATCTGCCAATCATCCATTGATGTACTGGACGAAGCGGTTTTGGGATTTCTTGGAATATTTTACCTGCTGGATATCGATTATCCCATTTTCTACTATTTGACGATAACAGTGTGCCGTTGCATCTGATGCAACTATATAACAGATACAATTCCGAATTTTACGTTTATAAGAACTAACATCTAACCTAACTTACTTGTATGTATGCTTGTGTTGTGTTAATATCAACGGTTGAACAATCCTCGTTGTTTTAATTTAATCACCATTATCCCATTTAATTTAAAAGCTGAATAAGCTTTTCCTTCTTATTTCAAGTATATTTGGACTAACTAAATCAGTTAAAATCTACTTGTTTTAAGCAAAATAGACTTATTTCAAGAATATAAATAATCTAAGCTAGATTTTTTTGCTAATTAATTTAAGAACTTTTTTCTTATTTTGTTAATTTTTTTGCTCAAAATAAGAAAATAAGTTTTTGCTGTGTATTTATTAAATAGAATGATCATGCCTCATGTGTTATTTGATCATACGTATTCACAAGTAATGTTGATACTACATACATTTCTGTTGTGTTTTTTCACAACAAAGTTTCGTTTATTATCAAACCTTCACCTTCTTTTTCAACAATTTTTCCCCAAAGTCAGTTAAACATCAATATTTCCTATATAAGGAATGTTCTTATGATAATATTTCGGTAATAATAGTAGATAAAGACAGAAAAGAAGTCTTAAAATTCTTCTTCATAGTTTCTACGAAGCTACTTCTACAACTTCTTGAAAACATAAGCCAAATCGGTTAGAAAACGTTTCACGTGCTCTTTGTGTATATTTTACGGAATTGATAATAGAAATTTTGAATTGGATTGAATTGGTAAGTTTTCAATATAAAACGGATAAAATAGCTTCTAAAAGTATTTCAAAAGTATATAAAAGTTAATATTCTTATGAATTAATATTGAAAGTGGCCTTTTTGGATTTCTGCGTAAGGAAGAAAGCCTTTACGATCGTTTTTGTTTTTTTTTCATCTCACTGTCCAAGCCTAGTCATATTTGTTTGTCCAATTTGATTGGTTCATACAAAAGCCGTCTTAATGTTCATTGGTGCATAAAGCGCCACTATTTCGCAAGGGTGCTAATTAACTTTAATAGCGCTAGTTTATTGGCTTGAATTTCCGCCATGTGCTCATCCGGGTATTTTTCGACTTAACATTTGCACGCCGTTCGCATAATGGTATACTATCAGCGTGACCGAAGAAACCCACTTAGATTTCCAAATGTTGATTGATCAATGTGGAATAGATTTAAAAGAAGATTTACAGTTCCAAGACCTAGAGTAGATGGTAGAAATTTATGATTACAAATATTCTACTGTGTTCATTCTTTTTTAAAAACAAGTTCTCAATGTTTTATAAAAACAGTGTCAAAAAGGAAAGGTTTTTATTTTTTTTTTGAAAATGCCTGGTATTCTTTTAAGCTTTTCTAAATACAAAAGCTCGTTTGTTTCATGTGTGGGTTGTAATGCCTTTTAAGCTCTGGATACGTACAGCTCAGCTCAGTTTCCTCTTCAGCTCCAAAAACAAGAATATCTGTCTAACCTCTGCCTGCATCATTTTATGTTTGATATTTCTCTAGCTATGTTAGCATATTTACTTGTATAGTTCTTGGCTGTATTATTATCAATGCCCTTAATTGGGAATGGGGCTAATGGGGAAACGTATCTCGACTGTCTGTAAATTTTAACTTCTTTTAGTTATGTTTGCTAATTTGGATCACATTTACATAATCCAAATCTTTGTTTACTTTTTTTTGTTTGGGAAGTCTTTTCGTTATTAGGAAGATTGACCGTATATATCGAAAGACTTACGTAATCACTGTGATATCTTACAGCATCTATTTAAATTTATTGTTCTTTTGTTCATTAAGTTTATTGGCAGTTAACGTAAGTTTCATATTGTGTAAGCTATGCTTTAATAATTTCCTGGGGTGTATGCGTAATTAAAAATGTAATGTTTTTTTAAGTTTCTGAATAAATCTTTGTAATCTTTTCATGAAATTTAGTTGAGGTAATGCATGTTTCTAGATTAAAAAGATGGCAATGACATATTGTTACTCAAATTTAAGCACAAATTTCTGTTTTCAGTTATGTATGTTGTATTTTGTAATCATTAAAATCTACGCTTTTCTTTTTGTGCTTGTGAATTAGGAATTCTGTTAGGAAGATTGGCAAGACATATTAAATTCATAAATTCATAACATTTACATTGACTTACATGCATACTCATTGTCTTATCTGAATTGATCACTGAATCCTTGATATCATCTCGTACCAACAAAATAAAGAACATTATGTCATTCAAATATAATCAAATTTTTTGTGTTTGTTGGTAGAAAGTTTTGCATAAACCTTTCTTAAATTTCAAGAATGTCATAGTCTTTCTTTTTTCATCCTTCAGCTGATTTTGCAGAAATCCTTATGCCTGCAAGGGCATCTTGTTGTGTTTAAAACGCTTAAAAGCGCGGAAATTGAAAAACACTACAAACCCCTGACTTTTCTACAGTGCCACTTTCAACCGCAACAATTTCCAACTTGTTAGACATGCTGGATATTTAGCTCATATTAGCATTTTTTTAGTGCGCATGCGCGATGTTTGGGCTCACCATATGGACACTTGACAGCCCTTAGAAATCTACTTGAAGAAGACGTTCATGCCTAATGATGACAGATATTTTGCTTGTATGAACAGTCTCTTACTGCGCATGCACGAATTCCAGGCTTATTACACAGCTACCTGATAGCACTGGAAAGGTTACTTGACGAAGACCTTAATATGTATTGGTTAATTATGGCTCATGTAGTTGATGTTAGCGTCCTTTTTACTGCGCATTGGCGATTTTGGGTTTTATTATATGGCCACCTGATAGCCCTTGGAAAGCTACTTGGTGAAGACCTTCGTGTGTTTTGCCTAATTATGGCTTATTTAAACCTTAAAGGTGTTTACTACATTTATCGTAGGTATACTACATTTGTCGGAGTTACTACATTTTGTCTAAGTTACTACATTTGTCAGTCAGGTCGAAAAGCAAACCATTACGGATGAAAGTCAACAGATTCCCACTAACATTGCAACCGTGAATAATTGATCACTTCAATAGGTATTTTACATCAATAATCGAAATAGCGACCAGCCGGCTTCGAAGTCAGGAATTAAGGCCGACATCCACATGTGCGTAGTTACCTACGTACGAACGTCCGCTCGGCGCCGTGAGGCCAATTAATTTGAATCTCCAGTTAATAAAGAAACTCGTGATGTTGTGTATTTGCTTTATTCGCAATGTTTACAATTTTTTGCAATGTTTAAATTTTTTGTTGACATGCTAGATGGTGGCGCGGCCACCTGAAAAAGTAGAACCGAATCCTACTTCCAAGCGCACAAAATATGGACGTCGACGGCCAACAAAGTTGAGCAATAGTTGTCACTGAGCATGCGCTAAACTGGCCGCGTACGTACCTACGAGCAAAATCGCACAAGTGTTGGTCGGCCTTTAGGACGCCGAAGTAATGTGCCGCCAAGACAGCATGAGTGTAGTTCATAAAATATGAATCGATGTTGAATATTAAGAAACTTAATAATTCAAAAACAACAATTACATTCTATTCCAGTGTTACCAGCAATAGCTGTTTCTTCACAACTTTCAATTGATATTTCATTTCTACTTCAATAGAAAATGTCAACGCCAGGCAACTTGTATATTTTGTACTATAACATGATTCAAAAAAGAGAAAAAACATAAACTGTAGAGGTCAAAAATTTTGACAACTGGTGAGATCTCCTTCAATAATTTTTTCTTTGTACCTGATAACTCCATCAAGAAGATGACTCCAATGACATCCGCACAACGAAATTTGGTTCTTTATCTTCTTTGTGTAAGTGAGAATTGTTTATTTATTTATTTATTTCTTTATTTACTTATTTGTTTACCAGATGTAACTTTAGTGTTGATTGAAAGTTGATAAAACTTTGATCGATTGTGAGTTAAAAGCGTTTTCGATATTATCTACCCCCTCTTTACTGATAAGAAATAGTGCTGTTATAAATACCACTTTCTGACGATTTATTCAAGCTTTGTGTGTAATGTTTTGCTTACATGCAGAATGTGTTCTGAAGTTGCAGGTGGCTTATTCTTTGTTTATATTCAACTGGTACTTGAGTTAATGCTCTCCAATTGATATAATCATAGAGAGAAATTTTGAAGCGATAAAAAATGCGACATTTATTGTTGATTGTAAATTTCTGTGCGACATTTCCTGTTGAGTATGAATTTCTGTGCGACAGATTAGATTTTAATGTTAGAGAACGAAATGATTTTTTTTGGTTTACGACATGTTGAATTTGTTACATTTACTGTTGATTTGGGACATTTACTGGCGACGTTGCGACATTTACAGGTGTAACAGCTTCAAGTCTTTTTATAATAAAATTTCTTGTCCAACTGAATTTATTTAAAAGATTGGTTACTATTTATTCGTTGTTTAAAGAAGACTTCATTTACATTGTTATACAGAAGATGATGGATTTAAATGTTTTACCTTCTTCATTCCAGCAGGTCATGGTGTCAACAATTTATGGCTTACGTAAGTTTTCTTTCTACTTCATAGGAACTTCATATTAAATTAACATAATATAAATATAAAACATAAATCAGGCACATCTTAAAACTGTTCTATTTAGCTATTGCTCCCCACCAAATGTATGGTTAGGGCTAGGGTATGGGTGTGATTTAGGGCTATCCACATAAACATAAACAAAGATAAAACAAAGCAGTAAAAGTTTTACAAATAGTTGCTATTTTAATAAAGTTAGAACAAAGTTAAACTGCAAAGAATGAAAAGAAACACATTTATGAGAAACATACATCACTTACTTGTCTTAGCTAGAGTTCAAAACAGAACGTTGAATTAATAAACCGTCACATTGCACTGAAGCAGTTAGCTATCAAAATTTCGTCGAGGGCATAATATAACTAGGCTTGTTCATTTATTTCAGATAATCTGTATGACATTCTCAATTTAAATTTTTCTTTAGCCGAATGTGTTTTAGAACCTGGTACAGGAAACGGTGAATCAAAAGTAAAGGTTTATAAAGATTCGTATAGAAGTTGCGTAGGAGACTGCTTAACAATGCAACAAAACGGAAATATTGAAGGACTAAACGGCGTAACGTTTGATTATATCAACAATAAAATTCAGCAGTGCTGGTGCCTCACGAATATGATGAACATTACAACTGGCGATCCGACCATAGCAAGAACATGTTTTTTAGGGCCCCCTAAGGAAGGTATGGTTTTGTGTCAGATTACAACATACCAAAAACATATTTCGTCTGAATTCTTATCTTTTACTGCCTCATGTGATGTCTAACTGGAAAATAGAACTCATGTGATGCCTAACTGGAAAATGGAACTCCGAGACTTGTTATTTCTTTTAGTTTTAACGGTTTCAAAGTTTGTCATAGAGAACAGAAATACAATGTTTTGTTCTTGTGTGAAACAAATGTATCATTATGTTAATAACATTTTAACGACTGTATCCGCCATACGTTTAGATTTGTCGCTCACGTTGATGTCACGGCCAGACCAACTTAATGTCGTTCCAGGAAGCAGCTTTCAATTCGACTTTAGTGTGTCATATAACGCTATTGGTCTGCGTAGAATCAGCTGTTATTGGCACAACGGTTATTCTGAGATGAATAACAGAAAGTGTAAGTCAAACCAGACCTCTCAGAAATTTACATGAACTTACAGTCAATTACAATCGTTGTGTGAGACTTAATCTGAAGTTTTGAACAGGAAAGGCAAAAGGGTCGAATAGATGTAACGATTTTCTAGTTCAAATTTCTAATAGTACCTTTGATTGGAAAACTATTGAAAGAAATGCACATGCATGACTTTTTCTTTTGATGACTGCTCAACTTTAAGAAGCAATTTGTCGTATTCGTATATTCCAACCTGTTACTTGTCAAATTCGGGACAGTGTCGTATATGTGTTAACCACCGGAGTTTCCCCTATGTGTTAAGTTTTAGAAGAGACGAAAGGGACCTAGGGATGAAAACGGAATTCTATATTCTGTGACATGAAAAACACAAAAAATGGTAGAACTTGTGGAATACGAAGTTATCTTTCGTATTTTATACGTTAGATGTAGAGGAGTACTAGAATTCTGGGTAATTTTTTTACGGGTTTTAAATTCGAAAATGATGTCTCAATGGACAACGAAAAATAAAATCTGTTTTTGGTTTGGAAAGTGGAGACTTTAACTTTAATTCGGGACAAATCTATGGTATTTCGGGACTTCAGGACAGGGTACCTGGATTATTATTTGTTTACGAATGTTTACCCAGGATAGCCTCTTCAGTTCCTTAAGGTACTGTTATTAATGAGGGTCCTGCGAAGGAGCTCCTAGAGCATTTAAAGCCCCCATTTGGGCTACGGAAGCTGTAATGACAGGAACCGCTCAACTAGACAACCACCCTAGACATCATTCCTACTCTCTTGCTGAGTGCTAAGCAGAGAGGATTGATTCACACTGTTATAGTCGCTGGCATGACTCGGTCGGGGATTGAACCCGCGACCTCCCGAACAGGAAGCGAGCACTCTACCACAAGGCTTCCAGTCGGTTTAAAACATACGAACTTTTGGGACAGTTGGAATCTTTGCGTATTTATAAAATTAGGTACCAAGTCGCTTTATGTGTAACAACAAAGACGTTTCAAATCAATGAAATGTTTCAGAAAATGCACAAAGTATAAGTGTAGGTGCAGCTTTCTTCGAAATAAATTTTAATATGAATAAAACCGAAGTGGTCAGATATTATTCACAACAATTTTTTAATGTAAGTATACAGTATACAGTAAGTATACAGGCAATTGAGAACAATTTTAGTTCAACTTTATTTTAGAAAACTAAACTAAAAAAGTTTGTATGTTTGTTCGAACTTTACAGATTACTTTACAGATCATGAGTCTCGAAATGATAAGAACCTATATTTTACAATTATTTGAAGTCCCTTCTGAACGGTCCTAAAATGATCCTAAATTCCTTCTACGGAACATTGCCACAGGTTTACAACTACCTTCCCCAGGATTCACCAGAATAACACCATAAGCAGTGAGTTTTAAAATGTTCTTTTTTGAGCCAAATCATTAACAATAAACAGGCTTACCAGATGAACAAATTTCGCTCTGAAATCTGAGCGACTTAAGAATCCCTATAATATTACAAAATTGAATAATATCCATACAATTTCACTTTCGTTAGCTATGCAAAGAATATACGGCTTGAGACCTGCTGATGATACAAACGCACGAGCGAACATGGAAGTGCAGATGAACAATGCATATGGAAATAACGTAGCTCAATATCCAAATGTAGACGGTTCCAATGAATTTATTCGGGGCTCCTTCACTATCATCATCTCGAATCAAACATTAACATTTGGTAATCAGCTTCATCTCGAGTTAGGCTTGCGAGTGGGTATTTTTTGAGTATATGTTATTTGACATGGGTATGCAAATTGCAGCGTTAAGGGGGGTTTACACATAAAGATTTTTGAACAATTTTTGTTTTAACCAGGTGTTTTCAGGCTTTAAAAATGAATTGTAAATCAAAAAGTCAAGTTTCAGCGTCATCAACTCATTAATTATTCATGAACAAAAAATTGGTGGAAAATCAAATCGATTTGATTTTTTTCGCCAACTTTTCTATTCAAATTACAACAGGTGGGAATGTGAGTTTGTTTTTTTGAAGAGAAGCGTGCGTCAAACACCTGCTTAAAAGAAAATTTTTCAAGAATCTTTACGTGTAAATCCCCCTTTAGAAAACCAAGTCTTCAGTTTTACTAGAAAGTTTATTTCTCCATACTTTATGCACTATTCCTTGATCAACATTTATATTCATCATGTTCCAGCTATAGCAGCATTTATAGGATAGTTTCATTTCTCTCGAATGGAAATCTGAAACCACAATGAAAAACAACAACCTTTACATGAGGTTTCACTTCGTGTGAAATTAAGAAATTGTCAACCTCGTACCAAGGGTTTCTTGCCTTTTCGATATACGGACGGCGGCGAAAAAGCAAGAAGCCCTGGGCACGAGGTGGAGAAATGGTACATGTCAACTATTTAAACATGCGCAGTAGCATTCACTTCGGTCTGATATTTTCAATTTACATTTATATACCAAATTGGAATCGATTGTTTTCTTTCCCAGTCTAACGAGGTTAATGCAAAGATTTCGAACTAAATTTTTAACCAAAAAACTTTGTATGTTCAGTTCATAAGATGTATTGCCAGCAAACAGTTAAAGAAGCGTCTAGAGGGAGCCATATGAGCATATTTTTTGTTAGGGAGGAGATATACACCTTGCATGGTCACTACTCCGACATGTCCCGTTTCGGCAGCCTATGTTTAACTCCATGAACGTTTACTTTAGATGAGTGACGTAGCAGAACAAGACGATGACGAACTATTCACTTCCGTCATATTAACGGCTGAGGAATCAATCTATATAAGACACGCTTACATCAGACAGCACTATCCAAATGATCCAACTTATGTATCAAAATTCAATCAGGAGCTACGCAAATCCCCATATCGAAAAGAATACATTCCCCCTGGGTAAGCATTTTGTTTCAGAATGAAAGCCCAGTTAAAACATATGAAGCAGGGCTAGAAACACGTTTGAAACAAGGTCTTGTGACAATATGAAACATGAGTTGCACCAAAAATGTCAAACCAATTTGATATCTTATTTCAATGGCTGCTTCATCTATATCGCCGGGGAGGTGACCTCTCTCTGTTAATTACCATCGCACAATACATGTGTTAAGAATAGTTACACGTTTTTCTTTTCTTAAAAGCAACCAAGGTCAGATATTTTATAGTAGTAACCGTTACTTAATTCCTTGCTAAGCATTAATCGATAATACATATTTGCCCCATCTTGAAAAACTAGCAAGTAGCCAGTGCAAAGTCCAGGACATTCAAATCATTATATAGAGTCCTACAACCTAGTGTAACAATTTTAAGAAGTGTGCTGTAGCTATCCTAGTGTTTCCTCATTTCAAACTTACATGTTGCTGATTTATCCAAGATACTTGTAGTATTGTTGTTGAAGTTTGTGACAAAAATTGCTAGTGTTGCTTATAAACGTGTTACTTATTAAAACCTGTAGTGCAAAAGAATGTAGAGCTCAAGACTCAAATCTTATCTATTCAAAAACAAAAGCTGCTTCATACTTTTTTACTTATTTATTGTATTGATGTTTATAGGTGCACAGGTTCTTATTTATTTGAATTCATCATTGTAATCCGACTATGACCCTTTCAAATTCCCAAAAGCGCTTTGTGACGCTTGTCCATATAGAATTTAAGAACATTGCCTAAAATTGTTTTAGGCATTGTTTGCAGTTTTTTTTTCTTAGCCATATACATTTCCATTGGTTTGCACATGAAATCGAAAATATTGGAAATACGTCCATGAAAGACTATAGCCTCGTATTAAGACTTCCACCTGAAATGGAAGCGGGTTACGAAGACCCGTTTGCTGACCATCATACCAGGTTCCATGGTCATCAATGTCATCACGGAAGGATCTATGAAGATGGCTTTAAAAACACAATTCGAGTTTATGTAAGTGAAAAGCTTTCATAAATCATGCTCAAAAATCTTTACTGACCCAGTGGGAAATGTCGTCAAAATATCACTGCGACGGAGAGCAATTTTATTGGAATTGTGTGTATATTTCCATAATGAAACGCAGAGGTTTTTTATCAAATGTGCCAAAGATTGAAGTTTGTCTCACAAAAAATTGAGCTGTTTTGCTCTTTTCTATTAAAAACTCGTTTTTTTCATCTTCTTTTTTTCTATCATGAAAAAGTGCTTTTTAAGCTTGACACAGCGCAAAAAGAATTTTTGAAACATCTCATAACCTTCAAATTTGCGAAGCATTTATAAAAACTGTGCAAGTTCATTTGAAACGTACTTTAGTTTGAATATTTTTGCAATTTTTATGCTTTTAGTTTCCATTCATTAGTCCTGCAATAAATGGAGAATGTAAGGCCATCATACGTTGGAAGATAGCTGAAAATGATTTGACTTTAATGCGTCGAAACAAAAATTTCACCAACTACACGGTCCTTACTGAAGAAAGTTATTGTCCTTTCAAGCAATGTAATTCACAAAAAATGTATGTATTGAATCAAGATGAGTGGAAATTCACCTGGAGAGAAAAAACCATTTTTGGTGAGGAATCTTTAATGTTTGATCAATATTACTTTCGGTTTGAGGCGATATAAATCTTTGCACACACAAAGAACACAAAGTAGCGTTTGACTATCCATAAGCTGATTACTTCAGTTATATCAAATGAACCTACATTAGCTCTCTAGTAAATAGAACGCCAATTAAATAACAGTGACTTTGGTCCATAATCCCATTGGTCCCAAAAGGAATCGATTAGAATTACGATATGTAAGTTTAATGTTAAAGAAAAAACCCGCTGTGTCTGTAAGGTTGATCATGTAAATAGAATTAACATTCTTTTATTGGTCCAAAAGTTTTCAGCTATAAGATTTATTTTAAAGGCGATCTCTGTTTTTGCTTCCATCTTTTCGTCTGACGGCATTTTTGCATTTTTGAAAATGGTACACCTCACCTCATGGTACAATCACCGAATCTGTTGACTAGCTGAAACTTCCAAATGAGATTGATGGGAGAAAGCTAAAGTCAATTATAGCTAGTTAAAATTAGTATTTACAACAAGTGAAAGGTAAACATGTTAATGCGTAAGGAAACAAAAAACAGAAAGATTTTCCAAGATGTTTCATAATATTTTCTGCAACATTGGCATTGTTTCTTTTGGAAATTGAGTATAAATTTAAATTTTCATTATTATTTTGTCAACCATGTATTATCAATATAGTGTGTTTAAACTTTCGGTCCTAAACTAAATGTCGAAAAGCTACGAGACCCATCTTGTATCGCTTTCTTAAAAATTGAAAAAATGATCACCATAAACAGAAACAGTGTTGATGGCAAGAATGTTCGAGACATTATGAAAATGCATTCATGAAATATCTCAGATTTATTTTTCACGTGACTTAGCTCTTTTAGACCCATATCATAGTTGTTAACCTTATTGAAATCTGGCAGGAGGTTCAATGACGTAGCGGTTTAAGCAGATTCACTTGTGTGTTCGTAGGTGACTACAAGAAATTTCGCGTCAAAAATGTTTACTCTGGTAGTTGCTGGTCAATTGATCCAGAAACAAAAACAGTTGTTGGCACAGCAACGTGCACAACAAACTTTTACGAATCAGCAAGATCTTTGTATTCGGAGGATTCTGATTTGGAATTGAAACAACAGGGCGTCAGTAATAGACATGACTTGTCTACTAACCATCGGGGTTTGTTCAATCTATACAGAAAGAAAGGCTATCTCGTTCATATTAGATCAAGACAAGATCACTGTCTCACGGAAATGAATGAAACATTAAGGCGTATTCAGTTCGATTCAAAACCTTCCAATGTAGAGCAGCCAGAATGTAGATTTCACCCGTTGAGCTTTCGTTCTCCAGTGAAACTATTGCCAGGTAATGTCTTATTGCATTGTTCAGACTATTCACCTCTTTGATGTTATTTGCAATATGCGTTGTGAATTTTATCGACATCTCCCTTAAAAGGACACACGTTTTTGAGGAAATACTTTGGAAGGTTTCCATTATCTTAGGATGCTTGCACATCTTCGTGATACTACGAACCCCCGATGATACCACATTCTGCTTGAATTGATAAAAGGTCCAAATAATACCATTTTGCTATTGTTGGATATTTTCATGAGTAATATTTACTCACATTGTTCAATTCTTATAAGCGAGGTTTCCTCATATGGACAAAAAAATTACAAAATTACCGTATTTCCTTTAATAAACGCTGCCCTCTATTAAACGCCACCGGCAAAAGTTAATAAATACCACGAGGTTTATTAGTGGTAATACATTATGCAAAATGATTGCATGATAAACGGAATAGCAATAGAGCGAGAAAGATTTAATCATCAAAACCACAACGGGAATATACGATTATCCAGAAGCATTCAGTACTTAATAGAATTAAAGTATCTATATTATTTAGCGTTTGATCAATATGATGATATCCATTTGCGAACTTTATTGGTGATTACAACTCCTTCTGGTGTAGCTAACGTAGTTTGTAATCGAAGAGGAGAAAGGTAGGGGTATGATGTAGTTTTAGTACCAAAAGCGATTAGTTCATTTGGGAAGGGATAGAGTTAGCTGTGCAAAGGAGGTGGAAGATATGATTAAAGTTGTCCTAGCGCTATCCTCAGAATTACCCTGGGTTGGCACATACACATACAATAATGCTATAACTCTTCTTACATCTATACTTTTCCGTATTGATTTTTAGCGATGGCAGAATTCGCTACAGCTGTTTCAAACACAATCAGATACAATCGAGCTGGAGAGGTAAGAAGAAAAAAACAGTGCTATTTCCTACAAAATTTCTTTGTGTGTTATTTGGCTAGGATATTTTCGTTTTAATTGATGGTCGACAAGATTCAAGATATGCAAGATATGGTAAACTCTCTTTATTTGATGTTTTAAAACTGCTTTATAATTTCAGCGTTCGATTCATCGATAACTAACATCAATTTCTACATACCTGACACTGATACATTATACGGTCTGAGAGATCGTGGCAAATCGCACTTCAAGTTGGTAGATGGAAATATAATACCGATTCTACCAGCTGAATACAACACAGAAATGACAAATTCACAATCGGTTCATGCTGAATCGTTTGATGGGAGTATTCCTATCGATGAGCCTCAAGAAACGATGAGTGATGCAAATATAGGAGGTGAGAACAATGACGTTTCTCAGTTATTATAATAAGATGTACCCTAATACTATGCATATAAGTGTCCCCCGGCTAAAGGTCCACTGCGTCTTAATCCTACAAATGGATATATAACGACAGTTGAAGTGGCCAAATTAGCAAATCCCAGGTACAACTGATTGTAGCAAATTGCATATTTTATTCAATCTAGCAACATTTTCACTTTTGTTTTAGAAGGTAAGTTTCCAAAAGGTTTTTTAAGTTGGTGGAAGGAAAAACACTAATTGTCTCTTTTTGTCCCACTGCTTTAACTTTATGTTGAGTTTCTGATATTGATAATCATCAGGGGTGTAATGAACTGAAAGATATTTCTTTTCAGTATCAACAAAAGGATTATTTCGAAAAGGTGATGGAGATTGGCAACTAATGTTCAACTGGGGATATTGATCTGAACCTACATTTCACCATCATCATAGTACTTGGATTATAAACTTGGTAGATTGGCTTCCCAAATGGTAATCAATGTTGTGATCCTTTTTTCAACATAACAGCAAAGAAAACTAAAAATATATTGTAGCAGTAAATAAAAACGTTTTTATATGGATAATTATTGACCATAAACATAACAGTAATATTTCAGTTACAGTTTATCGTTTTGTACTCACAAACACATTATAAACTACCGAGAATCAATGTGACAAAAATATTAAAATCCTGACAATATAATAACAAAGTTTTAAAAACAAAACAAAACAGATATTCCCACAAAATTTGAGTATAGAAATAAACAATTTCGGAGTCACAGAGTGAAACACGAAATGCTTCAAAAAGTCTGAAAGACTAACATCGATCCAAACCAGTGCACCAATTCTACCATAACAAGTCTTAGAAAACAACTATGAAATAGGTGAAAACTAGGTTAAAACGACAGAGATAAAAGTAATAAAATTATATGTGAGACATAAAATTCTTAGATAAATAGCAAGTGTTTGTTTTGTTTAGTAACAAAAGTATCGTCAAAGTATTATTAGGGTAGTAGTAATCCGGGTAAAAATTTTTACTACGTCAAACTTCGAAAACGTTGTGAGCAAATCTTGTGTGAAAAATAGATGACGAAAAGCTTTATTATCAAATCTGCAACAGAAACACAAATTCACATAAAAAGTGTCACAACAATACAATGTAGCATAGGCAATATGAAATATTCCTAACACATAATCCCTAGCTGAATGTTTCTCACATGTTCCAAATAATGATCTTTAGTTTTGAAAGTGATATGACTTTAACAGACGTTAACAGTCCTCCAATGTGCTTTTATGGTTTAGTCCATTTATTCTTGGAAATATTAATTTCCGGCGTTCATAGCAAGTGCATTGCATCTACCATTGCATGTAGTTTGATTTGTTGAATCTTCCGAAAAGTGAATATAATAAACGATGAAAATTTCGTAAAAGTTCTTGTCGTTACAATGAATATGACTAAAATCTGAACCAAAATGAACAGTCTAAATAAAATATAAAAATAAGATGGAATTTAAATTCCGAAATGTGCAGCCGACAATATATATCACGTGGACTAGACTTTCATTCGCGATTCTCTTGAGTTAACAACAACTGTCCCTAAACTATAGTCGTAAATACTCTCATTTAGATAACAACAGACTTCTTATAAAATAAGATTTGTAAGTGCTTTGTAACGACTAAATAAAGATTAACAGAATGATATAACAACATATTTTCTAACTATGGTATGGAATTAACGTATTAGTGAAAATAAATGCTTACTCTCATCATGTTTTTGGACTGACTTCCCTATAACATAAAAGAGGAACAGAGTAAATACTACATCTGTCAAAATGCATTCTACATGTTAAAAAAGAAAATATAACCATGAGTGACATTTTCTGGTTCTATGAATAAAATAGATTAAAATTACAATAGATTCAACCTGGCATCCAAAAAGCAGCAAAAAGAAAATTACAATTTACCTTCTCCAATTAAGTCTTGTTCTTCTGAAATGAAAGGAAAAACATTAATAACCTCGTTACTTAAAAGGTATTCTGAAAAAAGGATTATGGTAGTTAGATGAATGAAGTCATTTTACATTCCTTAGAAACATCACAATCTAAAATATAAAAGAAAGTAATTCTAACTGAACACTCCTTTCATTTTCTCATATATTTACAGTTTCAATTGATAACTTACCACCATCCTCCACTTCATCAATATAAAACAAACTCATAAGGATTTAAGCTGCATTAATAATCTCAAATATCATGAAAAGAACTAATTACTTACTGTCTTCACCAAGTTTATCTTTACAAACTAAAATAAAACAGTGACAAAATCATTTTTCATTCTAATTTCAAAATGAAAAAAGCAGAAAGGTTATTACCATCTTGTGCTGAATATCCAGCCGTTATTCTAATTATTAATTCACTAAAAGAAAAGAAACCTAAGGATTACACTTCCAAAAGACAACAGGATGAATGCTCTGACTGTTGGTTCATGGTTTGCGCATGTAAGGACTATCTCATAGTAGACTCTAAAAAACCAAAATAAGATGCAGGAGACTATGTTTCCAATGAATTGATAAAACGCATGCACAACCCATGGTAACAGAGTACACGACGTGAACGTAACTTAATGGGACTTGTACTCCACCTAAAAAAACAAATATACGGAAATAAAATGTTTTTTTAGGTAAAATAGTTCAGTAACTATAACAAAATAGCACCACTCAATCCATCACTACAGTTGAGCAACACAATGTCACTGAGTTGGTCTATCAACTTAGCCGAAAAGCCGCTTTTAGACAACTGCAATGATAGTCACTCTCCAAATGAGTGAGGATATCAGGGTCGGACGCAGAGGCAACATAGGCAAATGCCTTGATGAGTATTGATGCCTCGACTCTGTACTTTAATATTATATGGCACCTTGGATTCCCTTTCAGCATATTTGGAAATTCCAGCTTCGACCTGTCAATTTTTTCTGTCTTTCAAATGGTTTTTGCGGCGGTTTTCATATCGTGTCACGCAAAAGACTCTGGGTACAATTCCACGCAATCGCGCTGTATATATCACTTCGTTTCCAGGATATTTTATTAGTTTATTTAGTGCGCTTTTTACACAGAAACACATGATGTTTTGCCTATGTCAGCCTACTTTCCGGGGCAGGGTAGCATCAGAATTTGCAGCTAAAATGTGCGAGCCTCTTTTGGACGATGATAACGCAGTCTAAAACCAAGGCAAAAAAGGCAAAGGTTGAGCGGTGTAGCGGGTTGGAGTGAAAGAAAGCACGAAGTTCAAATGACAGATCCAATTTACATCGATGATGTGGATGCTTGCACTAAGAAGCTACTAGTAGATCCAAGGTTAGTATTTTCTCCATCCCATAGCCTCTGCGAACAAAAAACCCAACAAAAACAAAGGGTGACCAGCCACAGAGTGTGAGCACACTTCAGATCTATGCGATGCAGCAGTTATACTGCATCAAGTTGGAGGAAAGGATATAAATGATCAGTCAAAAACAATGACGAGACGAGGGTTCAGATCCCCCCAAAACACTAAATTTTTTGAAGAGCATAGGTAGTGTGATAAAAGCGAAGCAGGGCTATTGTGTATATAGCTATTTCTATCAGGCTAACCTGATGAGGGTTCCGGGGCTCACAAACAAAAAACCCTGAAAAATATGGGGTATCCGGTCGTCCTGAGTGATGAGGGTATCGGGGAGATTTCCAGGTATATCGTGGTAGCTAAATACAGGGTATAACGAAGGTGTTTCGAAGTAGCATGTGATAGATGTCAACTTATATAATTTCTGATTTCCCGAAATACCCCAAAATCTCGACATTTTTCGTGTTGTCTGATTTCTGGTCTTAATTTTTCATGTATCGCATGAACCTATGCAATGCAATGCAATGGCTCTTAAAGCTTGACAGGTCAAGTGTTTATAAAGTTTCTGTTTGTCATATTCCAGCATTGTACTACCAACAACTGAGCTGCTAAAAGCACTGCAGAAAAAAGATGAGCTGCTGACAGTACTTTGTCAAAAATGGAAGGGAGATCCACTTTACTCACCTAAAGCAACCTCAGAAATTGACACAATGGCAGATGTATACTTGAGTGGAAATCCGAATATAGATTCTTCCTGCATTGTACCAATTAGGTAATCTATTATATAATAAGATATTATGATTTAGTTTGCAATACAGCAAACGTATCAGATGTACGCATTCATTTGAAGAGCAAGCGAAATCAGAGGAGGGATAAATTGATTGTTCTTCAAGCGAATTCTCTAGATAGTTGGAAATGAAAATCATGTTTGAGTAAATAAAATAAAACACCTGCAATTCTATCTGTTTCCCTTAATTGATTTAGGTCACACATAATTTAATTGAAGCATTCTTCTCTGTAGATGATGAAGGCTATGCGTATTCTTCTCTTTGATGTAGACTGTGTCTATTTTCTTCAAGTAGATCCTAGTGTTATTTATGACAGAGTAATGCTGATACAGTTAGACAAAATAATTGTTTTTGAAGCACTGTAAACAAATTTTTGCCTATAGATTGGGTTTGTAAGAACTTATTTGCTTTTGAAATTCTGGAGCAGTAATGATATCAGAAACATTTCTTTTGATTTTAGGACCCCAGGTAATGGCAATTGTCTATTCGAATCTGTGTCGAGAGCACTACTTGGAGATGGTTCACTTTCCGATATCTTGCGAAAGCTTACATCAATTGAATTGTTTGAAAATCCAAGTTATTATTGTGACCATGAATTGCTAGCTGTCAACAATTTATTTGCAATAAGCTTGGGTAAAGAAAGTCAGGATCTTTTTACAGTTGGAAAAGATCGATCTGAGGCGATTAAAAAAGAAGCATGTCATGTTTGTGAGAACTTTGCATGGGTTTCGTTTGTTTCCGTTATGGCCATTAGCTCTGTAATCCAGGTAATTTATAACCCTTTCTATGGCGCAACATATTTCAGTTATTTTACTGAAGCTAAGAAAGAATAAAATAAACAAGGCTACTGACAAGCACTGCGCGAAAAATAAAAAAAACGGACCCTGATTTTATCCGGACTATTTCCGATTACAGGCAGTCCGACTCCGATTTTTTCAAAAAACGACTAAGGTGCTGTTTTGAATCCAGCATGTGATTAATAAAATTTCTGGAACCGGCCCTATCAATATTATCTTCTACCTTATGCAAGAAATTTCATGTGGTGTGCTCTTCAATGCTTTATTTAACTTCTTAATTTCATCAAAATACATCATTTTGATTGTCAGGTTATGTGTTATGAAATAAACCAATTTAGGCCATTCTCTGGCAAAACATGAGAAGAAACAAAAATTTAATTTTTAGATACCCATCCAATTGCTGT
This sequence comes from Turritopsis dohrnii, assembly GCA_027922465.2. Taxonomy (NCBI): domain Eukaryota; kingdom Metazoa; phylum Cnidaria; class Hydrozoa; order Anthoathecata; family Oceaniidae; genus Turritopsis; species Turritopsis dohrnii. The sequence goes on along the minus strand of BQMF02000074.1, from coordinate 567,541 downwards.
ATGAGAATCTTGGAGATGAGAGGATGTCAAAACTTTTCAACCGGACAATATATCCACGTATAAGTTATGGTTCAGCCACTGCAAACGAAAAGGTTGTTTTATTCTGGTACCAACAAGCTCGCACTCTTTCGTCAAACGTTAAGAAATCTGGTAGTCCAAACCATTTTGTCCCTGTATTGGCAAGACCAGCTGTTAAACCGAAAAAGAAGTTTCCTGTGCTCGTTTCGAAGCCTATGAAGATTAGCAAGTTCTTCTCTAAGAAAGGTTACTTTCCTTGACTGCTGTCCCATATTTTTGATTTTGAAAGAAACTAAAGGATTTGAAAAGGACAGTAAAACATAAAAATGAATTCTGCTTAAATTTCTAACTATATCTGACCATAATGTAGATTAGGCCCTCTAGAAAAGTGGTAGAAAAATTCAATGACATCTTCCTTAAAATTTGATTTTTTCAGCTAACAACTCTTGCAGTATGCCAAAAAATCAATGCTTGTCAAACGCTGGTCCTACTAATAGAAGTGAAGAATCTCGAAGTGTGCAGTCAATGGAATCAGTTTTAAGTTTGATGTCATGTGACGCAAGCCTAGATGACGCAAGTGTAGTGAGCGAAGATGACTTAACTGTAGCATGTGATGATGGTGCCTCCTCCCGCAAAGAGACATCTACATCAACTCGAGGTATTTTTATGCGATATTTATTTTTGTTCTTTTTAGATTTGAAGTAAATGCCCCCTGAATTAAATTTATTTAAAAGTTTCTAAATGTAATATTAGAGTTTATCAGAAATCAGCGAGTTCTTGAATTTGTATGGAGAAATCTTTTTCACAATGTTATGATTGAATATACTATCATACCTATTCTATCTTGTATTCTGTACGCAAGAGCACATGATGACCCCACCCTACACCCCTTTAACTTACATGTCAAACTTGCAATTATGGTTAAAAGTTGACTAAAATTGTGGAATTACAAAACTAGGAACTTTTTAGAAAAATGATATTTTTTATTTCCAGTAATTCTTTATTTAGGCCAACTTTCTTGTGGTCTTGTACTGAATTCTAAGAAGTTGTTGATTGCTACTACAAAGCCTGAGATTCCTGATGTGTCCAATCGTCCTGAAAGCATTCCAGTTCATATTGACAAGTATGATATTGGCAGATATGCGGGAAAAATACATCTTTTGAATGATCAAGAGAAATATGATCTATTACAAAAGGTTTGGAAGCCTACAAAAAATGGTCCATCAGATACCACGAAAGCGAAACGCAAATTTCTAGTAAAATGGTTGCCAATGTATCCATGGCTTTGCTATTCGCAATTAAAAGAGGGTGCCTTCTGCCTCAACTGTGTTCTATTTTCTCGCAGAGATGGTAAACTGTGTGTAGAACCGCTTAACGACTGGAAGAATGCACTTGCCCGATTTAAGGAGCACTCTAGCGCCAATTGTCAAAATCACATAGATGCTGTTGCAGCAACAAGAAGCTTCAAATGTACCTTTTTGAATAAAGACAAACAAATAAGTAGACAGCTGAACTCTCTAAATAACCAGCAAATAGAGAAAAACAGACTGATCATTAAATCCCTTATTCGTATTTTGGTCACTATGGCTCAGCAGGCAATCCCTCTAAGGGGCAGAGATGAGAGCGATTTCACTGCTCAATTTAAGAGTGAAGAGATCCAAGAAGTAACTGGAAATCCAGGCAACTTTCTTGCTTTCATTAAACTTGCAGTAGACCTTGGTTGTCCAATCCTGACAGAACATTTGTCCACTTGTGCAAAAAACGCAACTTATCTCTCGAAGCGGGTGCAAAACGACCTGTTGCAATTAATTGCTCAAAATATCCAAGAACAAATCGTCAAGAAAGTGAAAGCTGCGAAGTTCTTTGCTGTCCTGGCTGATGAGGCAAGTGATGTCAGCAACAAGGAACAAATGCCAATCATTTTACGATATGTGGATCCAGATGACAGAAAACCACGGGAAACATTCATCAAAATGGCTGAGTGCCACTATGGTTGCACTGGTGAAGGTTTAGCGAAAACAATCCTTGAGGCGATAGAAAGCGTCAACCTCGACATGGAGATGTGCAGAGGACAAGGATACGATGGAGCAGGTACATTCTTTTTTATTAGCAGCAATTTCTGAGAGTCGCCCCAAGAGTTGCTTCAGGAATCTGTTTAAACACCCCAAACGTTTCTTATAAGTCTTAGAACCCTAACCCTAACCCGGATGTCTTAAACTTTTACCAGGTGCTATGGCTGGGAAGGTTTCTGGAGCTGCTGCAAGGATATTGCGCCTATTTGCACTAGCACTGTACTGTCACTGCCGTTCGCATAACTTAAACCTTTGCGTTGCGTCAAGCTGCACCATTCCGATGGTAGCTGATATGATGTCGAAGTTTGAAACGCTGGCACTCTTTTTTTATAACTCGCCAGTGCGTTGCAAGGCTCTACTTGATGTGATGGAGAGAATCCAAGACCACTCTGAGCACAAAATCGTCACCAATGTATGCAGAACACGATGGGTAGAACGACTAGATGGCCTAGATGATCTTTGGAACCTGTTTGTCACCGTGGTTATCACATTGGACACCATTGCGGACCGATCTGGTACATTCAGCAGGAAGAACAACGACATCGCTGGCCCAATCCTTCACAGCTTAACGAGGTTTGAGTTTGTTGCCACTCTTTTCGTTGTGAAAAGCATCTTGGGGTATACAAGAGGGCTAACTGTTCGCCTCCAGGATCCTGAAATTGATCTTTTCCGAGCATCAGAAGATGTCTTGCTCCTTCACGAAACTCTCAAAAGTTTGAGGCGGAACATAGATGCACACTACAACAAATGGTATGAAGAGATTGTGGCCATGTGCAAGGAATTGGACATCGATGTCAAACAGAAACGAAACTGCGGAATTCAAATTTATCGGTACGGTTCAATTTATACTCTTCGTGTACATTAAGCCTTTAATGCAGTGTCCACATAAATGTCACACTTACTAAAAGCAATCCACGGTAAGATTGCTTTTAGTACGTAAAATGTAACGTATGTAAAATGTTACTTTTAAATTTCTCTTGTTTAGCGAAAACCATCAAGCAAATGACCCGAAAGAATTCCTCAAAAGAGCATGCGTGCTTCCTTTTTTGGATCATTTGATAAATCAAATTGAAGTTCGTTTCACGTCCGAAACCCTAGATCTATATAAAGGTTTTGGTATTATGCCATCTTTTGTTCTTTCAAAAGAAGGACAGTCCTTAAACGATGGAGTTCCATTGTGGAGAAAAGATTTTTTGACATTCACGTCACTTTACAAAGACGATCTTCCTGTGCCATCAAACCTATATGCGCAGCTGGACATGTGGTACGTGAAGTGGAAGGCTGTTACCACGGAAGATCTTCCGAACTCGCTTGTGAAGTTGTTGCCGCACGTGGATAAATGTATTTTCCCAACAATCGACGCAGCACTGTGTTTGCTTGCTACGCTGCCAGTAACAACTTGTTCCGCCGAGCGTTGTGTTTCTGGTTTACGTAGAGTAAAACCATGGACGAGAAATACGATGAAAGAGGAGAGGCTTAACAATCTGTGCGTCATAATGATGAACAGGGACATTACTGTCAACATGGATGAAGTCGTGGATCGGTTTCAATCGCTGAACCCTCGAAGGATGACTTTGGCAAATTTGCTGTCTGAGAAATGAAATGTTGAAACTTCATTTATTTATTTATTTATTAACTTTATTTTCTTAAATTCATTTCCTCTATCCAATCCTCTAATTGTCAGCTTATAGATCAAAACGAGGGTGCAATTTTGTTTTCCAATATAAAAAGTAATCCCTAACACAGAAGTTCGTGAAAACATTATATGTAGCTTGAACTCTATTGGTTGTTTTTTTTCAGTCAATAGAAAGAAACTATCAAAGATTACATTCATTTCATATTATTATCCTGTATTTAATGCTTTTTATGAGAAAGTGTGGGACTCGAACCCTCACCAGCCTTGTCAAATGTATCACACGCAGTCTGTTTAGGGCTGCGGTTAAGTGTGTGCAAACTCACGGTTGCTCTACGGCCAGAAGGTTATGGCGGCGCTGAACTCCTAGTGGAACGAGTTTGTTCCCTACTCAGCCATGTGAGAAGATAAGCTCACAGTCAGATTTACCTCAATTTATTCACGGTTACAGATAATATGACACAGATTTTTTGAAAAGTTCTGTGTCAGATTACCTGTAATTGAGAATAATTGGGGTAAATCTTAGTTTAGATCACTTAAATTTAATGGCAGTGACAGGCGTAAATTTAACCGTATTTGGGGTAAAAGAAGGCTTAAAATAGCAAAATTTTCCCCGGTCCCCGTTTGGGGACCAAAACCCCCAACCGAAGTTTTTCGGGCCTTCGGCCCATGATTTTGCCTCAGTGGAATTTTTTTCTGCGTCCGACCCTGGATATCAATAAATGCTCACCGGTGTCGCGGTAAAATAGGACCCGTGAAATTAAGACTCTTGAGTTTTCCCGGGAAATAAGAACCTTTCGAGTTTAAATTTACTGAAAAATTAAGAGCGGAAAGTTAAATTAAGACTCCAATAGTATTTTGAAATCGAGAGATGATTTCGCTGCCAGTTATAATTTCCCAGGGAACTAGGACTCTATAGAGTCCTAAAGTATATTTGAAATCAGTCAATTTGAATATTTCATATTGTGAAAATCAAAGATTTCTATCTAGTCGAAAATCTTCATTTTTCTTCTTCAGTTTCCTTTTTTTATAAAATTTTATTCCTTCAAAAGTTCTCACTTCAGATTATCTTTTCAACGAGATATTATTCATTATCATAGCTAATATACAGTAGGAGAAATATATAAAAATATGCCACCTGCAATTGCTTTAGAATAGACTTTCAGTCAACGTTTCTACCTAAAAATATCGGTGGAATACAGTCGACGCTCGTTATCTCGAACTCTCACGGGACCGACGAAAAAGTTCGACATAGCGAATGTTCGAGATACCGAGTGTTCGAGATAACGGATGCAAGTGATGTGAAAGTTCGAGATAGTGAAAGTTTTAAAATCGAGAAAAAAAAATCAAAATCAATTTTTAAGGTCACGCTATTAATAACCCAGAGAGATTTTTTTCAACGACAAACAAGGGAAAGGAAGACAATACCAGACAAAGACAATACCAAAATAAACCTTGTTCTTAGCATTCTACATCCCGAACTTTTAAAATGGAATGTTTTTCGTTCGAATATTTTGCAAAGATTCGAACAAAAGTTCGAGATAACGAGTGAAAAACAATTCAAGGGACCAAATAATTGGTTCGAGATAGTGAAAGTTCGAGATAACGGAGTTCGAGATAACGAACGTATTTTAGCCTAGAGTTGATTGAAAAGTTCAAGGGACCGACGAAAAAGTTCGAGACAGCGAAAGTTCGAGATAGCGAGTATTCGAGATAACGAGCGTCGACTGTAATTGTATGGATACCTTTTCCAATTGATTACAGAGATGAAAGAGATTAACGTTTGTTAATAAGAGTAGGTACCGTGGGAGCATTGAAGATTTTCAATCATTTCACTTTGCACATGCTTTCGCATTCAAATCGGCTTCATTTACAATGGAATGGGCTCTTTTAGAGATTTAGAGTCCTGTTATACCAGGAAAATAAGACTTGTAAGTCATACTTTTTACGGTAGCAGCGATAGCGAATACCGTATTAAAACACCCGCGGACTCCTACTACTACTACTCCTCCTCCTCCTACTCCGGCCGAAATGGCAATTAGTCTGCGATTTAGAGTCTGCAAGACTCTGCTAATAACGCAATGTAAATTCTAATGAAGGAACGCAGCCTTCGAAAGAGGTTTCACATATCAAGCATTTAAAAGGACGTTTTCTTTGATGTTATATGAAATAATTCATGAAAGAATGAATATTAATAAAATAGATCTGCATAAAAATGGAAGTTTTAGCTATTTATGCTAACTGAAAATACATTGATACTTAAAATTTGGTTATATATACTTTTTCTTGTTAGTAAAGCCTATCAGTTCAAAACTTCTTATTACCTCGTTTGTTAGCTACAACACTGTTTTGTGTATTAAGAAGACTTTCGAAGATCTAGTTCAAAAAGGCAGTTATTTGTTCGAATTCATTTTTGGTTTCATGAAATTATAATTAAAAACAAATTTTTTTTTTCGAAACGCGTGGTTTTTTTCTACACATGGTCTTACAAAAAATTTTCTTATAAAAATATATACAGCTCACGCATGTATAATTCTTTTGTCTTTAATAAATTAATTTCTGGTGGCTTATGATTAGACCCTTTTTACACTAACTTATCATTTTAACATATTATCGTTTATGCCTGTTTTCCACCAGTGAGATATAAAAAACACAACCCTCAAAACTTTTCATAACTTTAAGTACAATATTGCTGCTACCGTTTTGCGCCATCTGGCTCTTGTTTGAGTCTTAATTTACCGCTCCGATCATAATTTCTCGGGGAATTACGACCCGTGACGTCTAAATTTCCTGGGAAATCAAGACTATGAAGTCATAATTTCCCGGGTCTTAATCTCCCGTTACACCGGGAAAGCAGTGTTTTAATTTCCGGTATTTTTGTAACTCAATAAACAAATCTTCTGTGGATATGAAAAGGTGAAAACAAAAGATCTACAGAATTAAGTTGCTGCAATACTTGTGGAAAGACAACATTTTGAGCATACATCTTTCCATTGATATAACCATGTTTCACATTATCAAATGCCTTTGCCTGACCATGAGAAAAGCACGGCCTCTGCAAAAACAAACCAATTTTATCAAATGCTTGACCTTGACTCTTGTTAATAGTGAAACAGTAGGCCAAACGGATTGGCAATTGTTTCAATATAAAAGCATTTATCTGAAGGAGATAGTTCAACTCTAGGTATGAAAATGATTTCTCCAACAACAGCTTTAAACTTCAGCTTTAATAAAATTGCCTGACAGTTCACGGATAATCAAGCGTGTGCCATTACAGTGACCCTTCCTCATATTTAGATTTCTCAAGAGCATAATAATAGCCCCAACTTTAAGCTTCAAACAATATGGAGGCATACCTGACGGTGTTTGCTATTTAAAAAATCAAGCGGATAATTTTGTCGCTCGTCTTCATTGTCACATACCACTTCATCAGCACTGTAATAACAAACTGCATTTCCTGGCAATCTGTCTAACACCTCATTGTTAATGATTAATGATTGCTCGTTTGTTGGCGTCAAAATGGCTGTGGTGGCATATTCATGAGGTTCCAATCCGTCATACATCACCGATATTATGGAAGTGTTTTGGGGAACAACACAACAACCGGAGATTTTGATAGAACCCTTAGCTAGTTCATTTTGTTTTGTAGGCAGTTCAACATTACCAAGTTGTAATAATCAAGTACAGAACTCTTGTTTTTCCGGCCTTGATCTCATGTTCTCGGTAAGTGAGTACTTTACCATTGATGTCCACAAAGCAGAACTTCAATAGCATCAATAACAACAATAATAACTTCAATAACATCACAACTGGCAAACACTGACGAAAATCTCTGCTCCATAAACGTACCTTTCCACCGTCAGAATCTTCTACATTCAGATTAAACCATGCTGTAAGATGACTATCATTTAATGCCCCTTCAGCAGCGGCTTCTTCTTCACCAGCTCTAAAATAAACCTGATGGCAATTAGGTAAGTGAACAGCTAAGCGTTTAATAGCGTGTGACCTTTCTTGCATGGAGAACTCGACAATGTTGAAAACTTCCCAATTCTATCTTAAAAATTTTTATTATCAAGTCCGTAAAATATGCACGCAGAGCACGTGAAACGTTTACCAACCGATTTCGTTGATGTTATGAGGAAGTTGAAGTAGCTTCGTAGAATCTTTGAAGAAGAATTTTAAGACTTCTTTCCTGTCTTTATCTGCCATTGTAATCGAAACATTATCATGAGAACATTCCTTGTAGAGGAAGATATTGAATAAATGAAATTGTCATAGAAAGTACAAATTACTTTACTTGTGAATGAAATGACCCAAACTGTCTTTATACGTACTGATGGATACATACTGAAATTATAAACATTATGCACAACATGTTGACGAACGATATGTCTAAGGGGGTGGTTACACGTAAGATTTCACTTCGGCAACCCGAAGTGAAGTTAAGTGAACTCACTTCGGTCTCCTCAGAAACTCCACATGTTGTTTATACGTTCTAGGTGAAGTGAAATCTCACGCCGGTGTGAAAAATGCGTGTATCCCAAAATATTTGTGCATAAGCGGAAGTGAAAAGTAAACTTACAACTTTATGTATGTCTTACGAAAGGAAATATATGAAGATAACATGTGTTCATGTGAAAATCATTTTTGTAATCCCTTTAAAATACGTTGAAAATGGCCAATATTTTCTTTTCTCTATGAACTATTAATTATCTACAATATCATTTGGAAACAAATGATGACAAATGATTTTGCTCCTGTTTTTTTTGTTGAAGTTGTAATATCAGCACAGCGATGGTTAAAGTACTCGATATAGCTACATAAGATTAAAGTGTTTAAGCTAGTCCATTTTTTCCTTTTTTCATTTATATGAATTGAAACAAATCTTTTATAGTTATCATACTGCAAGTTGATATACCTGAAGTGAATTGAAGTGAAACACACATGTAACCTTAAAAAAACATTCAAACCGGCGTGAAATTGTTATGAACATAGCTTCAGGAAACCCAACAGTAGTGAAGCAAGTCAGTGGATGTGAATGACGATTGACGATCCTTTCAAAGGTTTGCAAGACAATCTCGAGAATTTACATTATTTGGAGAGCAATTAGTTTATTATCATTTATTGTTATCGATGATCTGGTTAGTGTATCTGCCTGCCTTTTACATGAATGATGCATAATATTGTAGCTGAAATCACTAAGAAGAAAGTCCATGGTAAATGATCAAAAGGAGGAAGAAGAGTTTTTATAAAAAGGGGTCAGATTGCACTGGCTGTAAACCAAGCCGACAATCTATCCTCATTTACTACATACGTCGGTGTTATCAAATTCAGTCTCTCACTTTAAAAATTGAAAGCTTACTGAACAAAGGGAGGACCGAAGGAAAGAAACAGCGACTTTTAACTGCCCAATTTTAGAAGCAATAAGCTTTGCAAATAATTAAGGTACTTTCTACCCAGTTTCACGCAAATGTCGGAAACTATTCTCCTGACTCCTGAGAGTTCGAGTTATCGAGAGATTGACTTATTCACGTTTCAAAACTTGAATTGTGATTTTTTTATTTATTTTTCGATTATTTTTCTTTTACATATACATATCAATAGCTAACTTGTATAAAGTTATATACATGACTTGAATGGTGACACAAGCAATTGAAACATTGTAGCAATACAAAACATGAAAAGTTCAGTACAAATTGTCAATTGAAAATTACAATATCTTCATGAATATTTCAGAACAACTTCATTCAATAGTTTTATTTAGGGGGCTATTTGTGTATTTGCACTTTTTAGCTATTGAACGAGAAGTTTTAGCTATTATCACTGATGGAAGAAGTGACAAAATGGTAAGAAAATATTTCAAATATTAATTTTTCGTCCATTTATAGTTAAAAATTTCATGAGATGAAGTTGAAATAAGTTAAATTTTACAAACAGTTATTATAACAGGTTTTTCTCTATCAGAACACAAAATGTAATTCAATATTACTTGACTCTTGAGCGTACAAGAAAAATATTTAAAATTCAATATTATGTTCGTTAAAGAATAATTGCTTCCTTTAAAATTGTTTATCCAAGCAGTTCATATCAACATTAGTAACGTGACCCTTATTCAAATCGTCAATGAGTTAAGCTTTTGCAATCTTGTTCCATTCCATGCAAAAAACTTCATTGAAGCGAGAATATATTCTCTTTTTTGGCGAAGGCAGCTAAAAACCTTTGAAATTTTTACTCACAGTGCCCAAACATTGTAATTTTCCTTGCCGCATTATTTTGATCAAATATTGTCAAACCAATGAAAATATAATTTTTGACATTTCGGTGCATATAACTTTCATGACGTGCCAATAGGCTGATTTGGGGACTTATTTTCTTCTTTTATGACTATTGGTCACTGATAGTATTCGTTTCTTCAATGCAGTTAGATTGCTCTATTTTCAAACTACATTATCGAATGTCGGATTGGTGATATTTTTCCAGATCTTACATGCATTTTTACATAACAAAACTTAATAAAATAAAACCTTACACACTATATATTAAATTGTGAATTGACCATTAAAAATTTAATTACATTTTTCCAAGACAATTTCCTTAATTTTGCAAAAAACACTTTTTCATTTTTCACAAAAATATACTGGCCGAAAGAACTTGAAAATAGCTTTACAAATGGCCATCGATCTAAAATTTATTTTGAAATCGGTATATTTATTTAAAAAACAGCTTTAAATTTCCGTTTCCAACATTATGAAACACACTGTATATCGAGTAACACTAGCATGCTTATATAGAATTTACATTCGTATCGAGTTCTGTTTGTTGGTCGTTTGAGGGATGATTTTACGACGTTTTTGGGACGTCTTTATACAGATTAAATAAAGACCTTGGAAACAATTAGAAGGTTTTATCTTCTGATTTGTTCTTGATATTCTTGTCGTCGCGAAAAAAGTTAAATTTTATGAACAATTCAGAAATACCCCACTCACCAACATGCAAACAAATGGGGAAAGTTGGGATGAAACCTAAAATAAATGCCCAAAATAACTTTAAATTTACAAAAAAAAAGCAATATAATAAATACAATATTGGAGAATTTGTACTGACTTCAACTATTCCATTTTTAGAGATTTCCAATATTTGTGTTATTACTGAATACGATGGTGGTAGTGTCAAAATGTGACATACAATCATATAGAAATTCGTTTAGTGTGTGGAACGGTAGGTATCTGTTACCAAAAAAACATTTATTTTTATTCAAATTTCGAGAGTTAAATGGCAGCAAAATCAATACTATTAACCATCAACAGTTTAATGCAAACTTTTACATTAGTAAGGGTTGAGTCATAGTTGAAAAAACGTGACATAGTAACATTTTCATAGATAAATTTTCTAATGTAACAATGACCTCACATAGCCAATTTGCCAGCACCAAGTTTCTACCCTCTGCTGCCTACTGCTGGAAACGAAAAGAAACAAAGGGTTCTTCAAGGAGGACCTATCATCACTTTGTCACCAGTACCATTAGTCCATTAAGAAATGTAAAGCTTGGAACACATTATCATTTAAGGTGTCAGTAAAGGAAAAAAAACGTGTTTTTGTTTTTTAATCAATCCTTTTGATAGGGATATGTTTATATTAAGTATAATACCTTTTTGGAAAGTTTATTTACATCTCTAAACGCCCATGTTAAAAATTTTGAGGTAAACTAAAAATTTTAAATTTTAGAACGAGTCAAAGAAAATGAACCATGTTGTAAGAATGTAGCTCCATTTAAATGTAAATGTATTAATGTTTGAAAAAGTTGAACGTATTCAATTGTTTTCTTAATTCCTGTTGTTTTAAATAAAAGAAAAGGCCATAGCGAATTAATTGCAAAAAAAGTCCCCTTGGGCAAAATCGTCATAAAAAGAAATATAGTCCCAGTGTGTAAAATCGTCATAAAAAACGTGAAGTTGGTTACGTTTGTTGCATAGGTGTAGACACTTGTGTTGGATCAGTTTTTTTCATATCTATTTGAACTGATACATTTAAACTGATCCATATAAATGGTATTGCATTCCTAGCTGAAAAGCTGAAATACATTATTATTTAAATGATCAGTTTAATTTTTCTTTTTTAAATAAAAGAAAACGTGATAAACAGCGAATTAAATAGAAATAAAGTCCCCGTGGGCAAAATCGACGATTATGACGATTAACTGATCGTTTAAATTATAATGTATGTCAGCCTTAAGCTATATAACTTGGAAATTAAGTTTCTGTTTGATGGATAGTGCCTTTAGTTAACATCAATCCACTGTTTCTCATATATTTTAAATTATTTTGAATTAAGGTGTCAGTTTCAATAACAAATTCTTGGTATGGTTTTGGGAAGATACAGAAACGGGTGAGATGATGTACAAAACTTGGAAGGTTGACGAGGTTGAAGATAATAAGAAGATTGGAATAAAAGATGATTACATTGTTAAACATTTCGATTACGACGTAAACACCAAATGTTTAACGATGGGCGGTATGAAAGTCCGGATTGATCATATTAGTACTTGGTCAATGTCTGAGATACAGACAAATGTTGATAACCCTTTAGAACTGAGTAAGGATCAGATCTATTTAAACCCATTAAAGCGTGTGTCTTACCAGTTCAAAAATTCGGAAACTTGTGTGATATTATCGTGTAAAAATGATGCCGTGGTTACTACCATTGAGTGTGACCACTATGATTTGTGTTTGATTCCAATCATGTCGCATCTCGATACCCCCCTACAATGCACTTTAAAGCTCATTTGGAGCAATCTGGTTTCTTTCCGAAACAAGAAGCCGAGTATTTGGTGAGCCAGACGGTAGCAAAATATTTCAGACTTGACACAACAAAATAACGGCAATAATTGAATATCATTAAACTGTTGTTTTTAATAATGTATTCAGAGGTTAATATCGTACTTTGAAAAATAAGACTGACATGAGCTATAACGTTTCTTCTAATTGAGTTTTGTGTTTTCATTAGGTGACTACTATTGTTCGAAATTTGTATATAACACCGGCCGATTGGTAACTGATCTGTCCAATCAATATTGCATTGCTAAAGCGGACAAACATTATCTAACAGATGATTGGTGCTCAGATGAACCATTTATAGGAATATGTGAGTTTACAAATCGTTTTATTTTAGTCGAAGGGTGAATTGATAAAATTCACAGAAATAGCTCATTCTGAAATACATTGTCATTTTAATGAATCAGTTTAAATTGTTTTAATTGTTCTATTTATGGCTATATTTCTATTTAATTTGTATCACGTTTTCTTTTATTTCAATTAGTTTAAACTGATCCATTAAATGTATAATGTATTTCAGTCTTAAGATACTCTTTCTGATAATTGTCAAAATACAAAGAAGCAACTTGTCATTCAAATTTAGGACAAATTTTTCCACGAAGCTTTTATGCAAACGATTTGTACGGTTTTTCACGGTTTTAGATGAATATGCAAATAAGTGTTTGGTGTTTTGACTATAAAGTGCTTAAAATAGACAACGAATTTTAGACGTTATATGCCAGCACTTTTAATGTTTCTTATATTCTTTTTTATTTTCATTTTAGTTGACTGTAAAAATCCCCCTTGTGGTGAGTGATTTTTTAAAATTTTATTTCACTTTATCATTTTTTAAATCGGCTCCCAAAAATTGTCAACTTGTGTTCAAATTTTTACAAATAAAATGAAGGCGTATAAAGTAATATGCCGAATGAAATATCCAATTCTCTAACTCACGTTTAACGTTTGTGACAATTTTTTATCAAAATTGTGGTGATAGCTGTGATAGCACCCATTACTGTCCATGAGAATTGAGAATTACATTTTCATGTAGCGAGCTTAAAAAACATATGGTTTCACATTTTCATTAGGGACTGTTCACAAATGACGTCAACTGTTAGGGGGGGGGGGGGGGGGGGGGGGTTATGCCAAAGTTGACGCTAGTTGACGGGGGGGGGGGGGGGGGGGGGGGATGATACTACTGTTGACGTCAACCTTCACAATTTTCAGAACCTTGATTTTTCTAATTAAATAAAAGTTTTTTATGAAAATGTGAATAAATGTTTACTTTGATGTGGTCCGTAGTGGCGTGGGAAAGTCCTTCCATATTGCTTTTGTTGGTTTCGTTCCGTTCCACCGTTTTTCGCTCACGTGGAGATTGATCAGAGAATTACACGAAGATCATTGCAAATATTTTTACGTCTAATTAAAAATGCGTAAGAAACTAAGATACAAAAGGACCAGTGGGGTGAAGGGTGTTTTGTTTTTTTTTGGAGGGGGGAGGAGGGGGGGTCTCTTCTCAAACGATGACGTCAACTGAGGGGGAGGGGGGCAACGCAAAGTTGACGCAGGTTGACAGAGGGGGGAGGGGGGGTCAAAAAGTTTGAAAAATTGGTTGACGTCATTTGTGAACAATCCCTTATGTGTCATGAAGTGATTACAGCCACACTATACACATGTCGTTTTATTACGGGACCAAAATGGTAATGGTAATGCTAATGGTAAAAGTTTGTTGTTACTAACAAAACACGAAATCATGTCGATCGATTTCTACAAAAAAACAAGAAACAACTAAGTTGTTAAAAGATTTCAGCAATTTAAGCATGACATTCTTGTAACTTTAATTTAAATTTAATAGTGCGAGTCTTTCATAAAAATTTATATTTCTTCTTCCCTGAATTTTCCCAGCTTCTAAAACTTTAATTGTTGAAAAATTTAGAAGATTTCCTATCGAGTGCTATAAAAATCTAGTTTATTACAACTAAAAATAAAAAGTTGTTCACATTCAAAGTTTGATGATACTTTTTTGAAGACACACTGTATGTCGTTGTGATTACTTTTTATTGTCAAAATAAATTAATTTTTTTCTAAGGGATTATACACTTCATTATGTATGTATGCTGCTTTCTCTTTCCACCACATATAAATGTCTTGTTAAGTAGAATAACAAATTTGCAGAGCAAAAATAAATATATACAATGTAAGAGTTCCTCATAAAAAACATATATAAAAATTAAAAAATAAAAATCGTCGAGAACTATTCAATTAGTCGACAGAAGTAAAATTTCAAATTCAAGAATGGCACTGGGCAATTACGTAACAAGTTTTTGATCCTTATGTTCTCCCGTGGTCTAAAATACTCAGAACAGTTTTCACACAGCCACAGAGGTTTGCTTTATTTGCAAGAAACAGAATAAGGCAGGATAGGTGTGACCTTTACTCTTGTTGGCTTTTCTTATTATACTGCATCGTGATTGTTCATTTTGCTTTTAAATGATTTATTCAGCCATGGGCAAGGACGTCGTTTAATTTTCTTTTCTATTACCAGTGCATAGTTATTAAAAATGATCTCATGAATTTGGTATGGTCTCGTTAATGTTTTTTGTTTTCTGGACTGTAAACCGATCGACACCTCGTCACTGCTTCAAAGTGTATCAATTTACTGTTCTTAAATAATGTCTGGATGATGCTGACACAAACTTTTTATGATTGAGTTTTCGTAAGCATGCAATCATGTTATGTATAGTCATGTATTATCTCTTCAAAATTACATTATTTTTTTTTCAAAGACTGCACAACATAATTCATGGGCCGCGGAAGCTTTTTTGTTTTAGGGGGGCTGAAGATTATCCCCCGCAGGCCCCACCATGGTTGAGGCGAAGAGTCCGAAAATTTTTTAAGATTTCCATCACTTTAGATTGCCGGAAAACGCCCTCACACAACGATATTTTGGCTTGAGAAAACTAACAAATTCACATAGATTATTGCTTATGGCTTGCAGGGAATTATATAAACTGAATAAAGAAGAAAAGAAGAAAAAAAAGGATGTTGTGAAAAGACTATTCTTGGCAAAATATTGGGGGGGGGGGGGGGGGGGGGGGGGGGGGCTAGCCCCCAGTTCGGCGGCCCATGTAATTAAAATCATTAATGAAGGTTTTTGACAGATATTTTGCAATGCAATGCAATGTATACAATTCATAACCACCGATTAAATACAAATCTTGAGATTCGGCATCAGATAAATGAGTCTTGATACAGTGTAATATCAATGTTATGATATTCCTTTTGTTATTATCAACAACTGCATATAAAAATCTCAAAATTCGACTGTAAATCACGTATATTTTGTTATACAAACGATAGTCCTGTCTTTCTACAAATCACATGCAGTTCTTTGATTATGAAATGATCTGTACGTAGACTTTTCCAACATTTCCAGATAAAAGTACTAAGCACAAAATACAAGCACGACCTCCTTCCACGCCACCATATTGTTTTTACATGCTTTCGGTTCAGATTTAGCCTGTCAACAAGTTACATCACAGCGGAGTTATGAAAATCATAAGCTAGAGCATTACCCGTAAGATATGTAGATAGATACATAGATAGATACGCCGCCAAATTGAATAAGATTATCCTTTCCATGAAAATTTTAACAACATTGTTGATGTTTTATGGATTAATATATTTCTAGTAAAATTCGCAGTCATTTCCTGAAAACAACGACAATGAAATACCACAGAAAATTTCTAGGAATTTTATCTGTCTTTAAGATATGTAAATTAGATCACATTGTTATTCAGGTAAACACCGATAGTATACTGTGTATATGTTACTGATATTTTCATGGAAAAGCCATACATTTATATGGAATGAGCCCTTAGCGACAACATACTTTAACAATAAACCGCAAAATATATTAATTTTAGCTTCTAAGAGAAAAAAGTCATCCTTTATAATGATGACATTGCTATCAATGACTTTTTCTTTTTCTTTATTAGCGCCATCACTATCAACGTTGTTAAGCAAATGGAATGGTAAGTACGTATAAAAAATACCAACGGTTAATTAAGTTCATATTACATTCCAGAAAAAGCCGAAATTTTTGTCCAATCATTTTTTTTATTTTTTTATTTTGGATTTCGAGACCAAACTAAGAATTATTGCAACGTAATTGACTTGGGTCACCCCAATGCCAAATCAAGTCAATAAGATTAGTAACAATTAACAATGAAATTGTTCCTAAGACCTGAATGTACCATGATTAATGAATGAATATGCAGAGAATTTCACTTACTCCATCTGCAATTGACACATTCGCCAGTCAGTATGTTGTTAGTATATATACACAGGAAACTTTCGAATTCAATATTAAAGCGGTAAGCTGCAATCTATGGCTTTTTGACATGACACATATCGGAAGGGCAACATTTTGGTAATTCATAGTTGATAATTTTAACTTTTGGAAACAATGAATTTTCACGTCTCTGCATTTTATATGAACACCTAAGTTCAAAGCATTATTAATAGATTAAATACAGGAATTCTCTTTGTGACAAACGGAGATTTTCAGATTGAAGCGGCAAAGTGGTTTACTAATTGGAAGCCCCTTTCATCTGAACAAGATCATGGTTTCCTCTTTCATCTAAATCAGCATTTTTTTCCGTACATTTTTTCAGCCGCTGTTGCTTTTTGAGCCTTCTAGGTGTTTCTAAGTTGACCTTGATTGACGGATTGTTCTGTCCGAGTTCTTTTGTTTGATTGATGATTTTGTTAGTCTAGTTCTTTCTTAGCTATATACTTGTTCTGGTATTATTATTCTGACTACTGGTACACCAAGACCAATCAGCCGGACTGATAACGCAGTTTTCATTTCATTGCAATCAACTGGGCTGATAAATTCTCCAACGTTTTCTATCGTTTGCAAAAATTACGTGAATTTGCTAACATATCCGTTGGTGAAAATTATGTACACAGCGCTCATTAGCACATAAATTAAAAAATATAAAACATAAAAAATACGACCATAGTATGTTTTAAAACGGGGGTTCATAAATTTTAGTTTAGTATGAGAAAAACCTCTTCAGGGAAATTGAACGTATGATTCTATAGAAAAGTTGAACAAAGATTATTTTTTTCATAATTACTACATTAAAAACCTTGTTCTTTTGAAATAAGTGTTACTCACATTTCAACGAAGGCCTATTATTCTTATATTTTCATCAAAACAACTTATACGCACGATATTTTAGTATTCATAAATTACTACGGTCTGTGTATCCAACCTCCTGAAAATTCTAAAAGTTCAGACATAAGAGTTAGCTTTATTTATGACAACGACCATTAAAATTTGAAAGGTCACCGAAGCATTCAGCTGTGTTTGTAGCTGTGAATGTAATGAACAAACTTTAGGGGCTGTTTATATTAGAGGCGGGACGAGACGTTTGCCGAGACAGGACGAAAAACGGGATCCCGCCTCCACTGAAGTTTTCATAAAAAATATATCTCGTGTTTATATGAAAAAAACTGGACAAAAAACGTCCCGTCCCGGTTAGGCGAGATCTCGCTTTCTCAAACCGGGATCCCACTTGAAGCGGGACGTTTTTCATCATATAAACACACTGTCCCGGGACGTTTTATAATGTTTTATATGCGATTGCTGTCTCGTCCCGGCAAAGCATCTGCTTAATGTTTTCTCATGTAAAGGCGGGATAAAGTCATCTCGTATTTCGTCCCGTCCCGGCAAACGTCCCGTCCCGCCTCTCATATAAACAGCCCCTTAGTTTCCTTTGAATATTTGGTCTCCCACCATTTCCCCCAGGTGATTGTACACCTTTGAGTCAATGAAAGATTTCTCTTTCTTCTTCCAGCCTCTTCCATCTTTTCATCATGAGATGCGTTGGGTAGTAACGGACCAGAGGATTTATTTGTTTTAACTTTTCCCACCACTCTTTGATGAATTAACATAACTGATTGTTTTCCATATAAAACGAGTTTCCTCCATATGCATGGCTGTACCATCATGTGTTTTGAGCTACATTATATCAAGCTGGCTTTTAATAATGAACTTTTGACTTTGCACTGAAATCACAGCTTCCAAGCATCTTATAACCATTTACCATAACATTGTTATCAACAAAAACAAAACGTGACACATTGATATCGCTTTTTTCTATTTTTCATGCGTTCATTCAAAATTATTTACAAAACTTTAGGACAACACTGAACTAAAACCATTAATTTCCATCATTTAACGTTTTAATTTGCTAAAAATTCTTTTATTTCATGGGGGCCAAGAATTACAACAGCTTACCACTGGATATTAGGACATGCAGAAACTTAAAGGAAAAGGTACAACAGTTCTTCAAGTCTATATATTAATAGCCGATTCTCTGTCTGTTTGTTTGTTTGTTTCTTTGTAAGTCACGCAAAATGGTAGATTGAGTTGTGAGCGAAATTATTTCTTTTTTTGTGTGCGACGTGAGTTCGAAGCAAATATATTGCAACCCCAATCAAACGTGACTTTTTTTGGCTGATGAACTAATAGGAATAACGTTTTGTTTTTATCATTATTGTTAGTTTCATATTCCACGTTGACTTGGCTTTGATGACAGTACATCAACTAAATA
The DNA here is from genome assembly GCA_027922465.2 of Turritopsis dohrnii. Classification (NCBI taxonomy): domain Eukaryota; kingdom Metazoa; phylum Cnidaria; class Hydrozoa; order Anthoathecata; family Oceaniidae; genus Turritopsis; species Turritopsis dohrnii. The sequence goes on along the minus strand of BQMF02000074.1, from coordinate 548,382 downwards.
CAAAGAAACTAACTGATTAAACATTTTTGACAAAAAGCAGCAGTGGCAAAACGTGGCAGCATGTTCGGTTTGCCACTAACTCTTGCCTGACTGTTTCAAACGGGTGAACTTTTTTTTTGAGCAATCAAAATGTTTAAAAACCGATAGGTAAAAAAAGGGTATCATAAAACAAAATGGTTTTTTTTTTGCTTTTGTTTTAATAATTTAATTTCTTCTTTTAATTGTTAAGCGTTCTGATCGAACGTTTTTTTATTCTATTTATTCATTTAGCACGTGCCTATTTTCTCTCCTCCCGAGTGAACTTTTTAAAAAGAGAAACCATTTTCCCCCTGTTTGATAGCACCCATGTTAGAGCGCGTAACTTTTTTAAAACAAAAGCTAATGAAAAGTTGAAGTTTTTTCTCCCTACGTTTTGAGTGTATTGTTGTACTGATCAACGATTGTTTTAAAAAATAAATAAGTAACACATCATGAAATTTGTTTTTTTTGGAACCATTGTTTAAACTGATATTTGATATTTGATTTCGAATCTGCCTCTGGCTGAACACAGGTTGTACGAGCCGTTTTTGAAGAAATAAGAGGTTTACTGGGGTCTTCGGAGTGACACAGAGCAGGTGCACATGGGCGGCGAGCGACGCCGCCTTGGCGACTAGTCTATATATTAAAATATGTTCAAAAATAGTGTGCAAACTTTTAAGATTTGCTTGTCATTTGCTCAATACTGAACCAATTTTAACAAATTTGGTATCGTTGGATAGACATTAAAAGGCACAATATTCTACAGAAATAAAAAAACCTTATAAAGAAAAAGAAAATGAAGAAAACAGAAGATGAAAAAAACAAACTTTTTATACAAAAGTCATATGCATTTGATTTTTATATCATTGGAAACCTTACTTATTGGCGATTTCAAAAATATATATATTTAACGGAAAATGTTTATTAGTTTTTCTTTATTATGACACATTTGTGGGTATATTGAAATTTTGGGAGTTTTGTTGATTTTTGAAAGACGGGGGAAATATCTGAAAACACAGTAATTATACAGTGTGTTTCGTAATGTTGGAAATGGAAATTTTAAAGTTGTTTTTGTAAATGAATATACCGAATTTCAAAATAATTTTTACATCAATGGAAAGCCATTTTCAAGCTCTTTCGGCTAGTATATTTTTGTAAAAAATGAAAAAGTGGGTTTTGAAAAAATAAGGAAAATGTCATCGAAAAATGTAATTAAATTTTTAATGGCCGATTAACACGTACTTTAATTACATCGTGCTTATTGTTTCAAAACACTGAATCCATTCAAATTTTTTATTAATTTTATGTTTGCGCTGAGACCCCCAAATAGATCACAGATCACAGATATTTTAAAACATAAAAGTTTAACGCTTTTCGTGAACACGCAGCTTAAATTTGTTTATTGTTTTCCAAATTGCTGTCATTGTTTCAAAACATCTTTTCTTTTCATTCACATCTTAATCGACCATTAAAAATTTAATTACATTTTTCCATGACATTTTCCTTATTTTTTCAAAAACCACTTTTTCATTTTTCACGAAAACATACTATCCAAAAGAACTTCAAAATCGCTTTCCGACGGTGTAAAAATTGTTTTGAAATTCGATATATTTATTTAAAAAAACAGCTTTAGAATTTCCATTTCCAACATTACGAAACACACTGTACTTGTACTTAAGCAAGAACATTAACACATTTTGTATGGTGTGAAAGTAATAAACAAATCACTCCAATCAAATCAAAGTTTAGATTACACTATAACAACATTACATTACATTTTCATACATTTTAAACATACACGCTTTTTTTAATAAACAACACTTTATAAGCAACACTAGGCTGAAATCGGCTGAAAAATAAGCAAAACCTAAGCAACAGTTGAGCCTGAAATTCTTTTCTGAGAATCTATAACTGATATGAAATATGTTTCTACAAACAGGTTTTTTGATAATGTAACTATTCTTTAAACTTCTACAACGTTTTAAGCGTTATAATTTCATGCTTGAAAACACTGTTTGAGTGGTTTTTTGTCTATTCCATTTTATCAAATCAAGTTTTGGCTCAATAAAGTTTGGTTCTGCTGGGACACTGCAATAAGTTCAGCATTATTTTCACATCAAATGTAATGGTTTTGAATAATGTATAACTAAATGCACTATAAAATTATTTATAAAGTAACCCCCGGTTTTTTAAAAATTGCAAATGGTTGAAAAGTCTAAAATGTTCCAAGTAATAGCATTATTATTATTATTATTATTATTTCAAATATTTATACAGGATAAATCGTCAGTTGTAATATACATATATAAATTATATACAATATTTACACTGTTATCTACGATGTCCTGTGCATAAAATGAAAAATAATACTTAAAATACTAAAAATACTAAAAACCGCGTAAAAAGAATAAAAGTGGAACAGGCCTTCAAAATTAGAGTGCGCGATATTAAACGATCAAGAGACACAGAAATTAAACGAACCCGAAATGCACAATTTGACTCACAAGTAAAAGGATTTGAGGCTCGTGTATCATACCAAAAGAGACAAGATATATGACCCAGGATATCAAGCACTCAGATACGAATAAGCGATAAAAACTCTCGGTTTGAGGCGAATTACGGAAACTGTAAATGATAAAATCAAGTGACTTTCAAAGCGTTTTTAAATCTACGAAAATCTTTTAAAATTCTAATACTTCTAGGAAGCTGATTATATATTTTTGCTCCCTGAAAATAAAAACTTTTTCTTGCAACTTCCAACTTTACACGTGGCAAACGTACCATAACTTCATTGTTTCTAGTACCAACTCTTGTTTTCTGTACTTCAAAATAATTTTCAAAGTTTTCGCATACGTTTTCGTTTATCAAGCATTGGTGGACGAAGGATGCAACCCGTTTTTCTTTAATACGTGAGGATGATGGAACAACATAGGAACTTCCGATGATCTTCTGAGCACGTTTCTCTGTAGATTCTATCTTACTTTCCATTGACGTTGAAAGTGTTCCACAGGTGACAAAGGGACAGTTTGTTAAGATCGGCAAAATCATGCTATTGTAGATTTTTCCAGCGCTTTTCGAGTCAAGTATTGGTCTCATTCTCTTTAGAAGATTTATTCTTGATGTGGCTTTCTTTAGTGATTTCTCGAGATGTTTTGACATATTCAGCGTGGAGTTTAGATCAATCCCAAGATACTGGTAGGTTGATGTGTTGTTGATAACGGAAAAGTTCCTTTTGATACTTAAACTTGGTGATTTTGATCTCTTCAGCCGTTGGGCGGTACCGAATACCATCACTTCTGTCTTTCCTTTTTTCGTGTTGATAATAAGTTCGTTTTCCTCCAGCCAATCACATAGGTGGCTAAAGTCTCTCTGTAGCACGTTTTCGATTTCATTGATTTCCTTGTGCGAGAAAAACAGAACGGTGTCATCGGCATACTTCACTATCTTGCTGTCGCGTAAAACATTTGCAGCATCATTGAAGTGCATAAGGAACAGCAAAGGCCCCAAAATGGAACCTTGCGGTACCCCACAGAAAATCGGTTCGGCTGTTGAAAGGGTGCCGTTATAGGAGACACATTGATATCTGCAGAACAGGTAACTGCAAAACCATTGCTGGGAAAGTCCAGTAATTCCAAATTTCGACAGCTTTTCAAGCATGGCACTATGACCGATGGTGTCGAATGCCTTGCTCAAGTCAATATATATTGCACCAGTCAGCATTCCCTTGTCCATCGAACGTCGTATTTCGTCGAGGAAAAATACACTCGCTAAGTCTGTTGAATGTTTTTTTCTGTATCCAAATTGTTGTGTTGAGAGAAGTTTATGTTTCTCTAAATGTTCCATTACTTGAGAATGAACGCATTTCTCAAAAACTTTTGATATCGCGGGAAGAATACTTATCGGTCGATAGTTGTCGAAATTGTCACTTGCACCCGATTTGAAAATCGGGGAAACTTTTGCCATTTTCAAACAGTCTGGGAAAATACCGCTTTTTAACGAACAGTTGATGATATGAGCAAGTGGTTTGGCAATGACAAAAGCAATATCTTTAAGAAATGAGGCTGGGATCTCATCCAGACCAGTTGCACAGTTTCGATTTAGACCTTGTAATATTTTCAACACTTGAACGTCGGTTACCATGCGGAAGGCGAATTGATGTTTTTCGAAGAAAACGGCTGTAGGTTTTTTCCTCCAACTCAGTTTTTCCAATGGGAACGCTATCGATTTCAGCTTGTTGGCAATCGTTGAAAAGAAATTACAGAAACCATTTGCAATTTCCTTTGGGTGATGAATAACTTTATCATTTACTTTAAAGCTTTCAGGTAAGTTCTCTTTTTTGGATTTAGTTGGATAAATTTCGTTAATGATTTTCCAAAAACGATCTGGTTTGTTTACATTTTCTTCAAGTTTTGACTTGTAATAATTTCTTTTTGAACGTTGGATTTCGTTTTTGATATAATTTCTTTTCCGTTTGTATGTTGTCCAGTCATCGCTTTTGTTCGTTTTACGAGCTTTACGTAAAAGCTGATCACGAGTGTTCATTTCTTTTGTTAAGTCAGCTGTTATCCACGGTGATGGTTTCCCTTTAATTTTCTTTGTGACAAATGGTGCGTAATTATGTAATGTTTCTTTTAGAATTGAAATAAAATGTGACAGTGCTGCATTTGGAGAATTGGTACTGTAGATGTATTCCCAATCTTTGTTTAAAAGGTCATTGTTTATTTGATCGATATTATAGTTTTTGAAATTTCTGCAGCGGATGGTTTCTGGTTTATGTTTAATGTTATTCATCTTTCTTACACATGCAATTAAATCATGGTCGCTAAAACCAGCAGCTATAATGGTAGTTTTGCTAATGTTCTGCTTTTTGTTCGTATAAATCACATCAATAAGTGATGCTGTTGTTTCAGTAACTCTTGTTGCTGTTTTTACGAGTTGACAAAAACCATTTAATTTGAAAGTGTTTTTTATTGAAAGATGAGTTTTCTTTAGATAGTCCACGTTTAGATCTCCCATGATAACTACCTCTCTGTTGCAATTGTCAATGTGTTTTAATTTCGTTGACAAAATTGATTCAAAATTTTTCGATAGATGCTTGGATGAATCCGGGGGTCGGTATATGGTGCCTACAATAAATGCTTTTGAGTTTTTTGGACAAATCTCGATGAAAATTGATTCCATTTCGTCATTTTCAAGTTCAGTTTTCCTCACAAAATCGATTCCATTTCGTATGTACATTCCAACACCCCCACCAGTGCCACTTTTTCGATTTTTTCGTAGAAAAGTAAACCCCGGTATAGAAAACGCTGTCTGCAAGTTGTTGATAAACAGTTCGTTGAGTGTAAGAATATCGACTTTATGATTTTGTAAAAAATCTGAAATTTCGTCAAACTTTCCTTGTAAACCTCTGATGTTTTGATGGCATATTTTCAAACCTCTTCTGGAACAAATATTTTTCAGCTCTGGAATATTACTGAGTGGGCCAGGTTGTGATTCGATATCGCCACACATAAGCAGTAACAACAAGTACAAACAACTTTTCTGAGGCTTGACTCTCAAAGGTTTGCAAACAAAAAGTGAAGAAAAACAGTAACTTTCACTGAAATTGTTAGCAGTGTTAACATCCAAAGTAATTGAAAAACCATCAGAAGTAGTGAAACATATCTTCTTAACTGTGAAACTCAAAACTATAAAAGTCAGTATCAGAGCGAGTATTGACACGTCGTTCCTCGCCGCCATCTTTCGCATCTTTGCTGCAATATTCCAACAACTAATGAAAATTTTCCATTAAATATATATATTTTTGAAATCATCAAAGAATAAGGTTTCAAATGATATAAAAATCAAATATACGTGACTTTTGTATAAAAAGTTTGTTTTTTTCATCTTCTGTTTTCTTCATTTTCTTTTTCTTTTTTTGTTTTTTTTTTATTTTTGTAGAATATTATGCTTTTTAATTTCTATCCAACGATACCAAATTTGTTAAAATTGGTTCAGTATTGAGCAAATCACAAGCAAATCTTAAAAGTGTGCGCACTATTTTTAAACAGACTTTAGTAGCCGATTTTCTGTTTGTTTGTTTGTCACGCAAAGTGGTAGATTGAGTTGTGATTCAAATTATTTAATGGTGTGTCATGAAACAAAATGTTTTTTGCTTTTCTTTTACTTAATTTCTTTTAATTGTTAAGCGCTTCTGATCGAACGTTTCTTTTATTCTATTTTTCATTTAGCAAGTGCCTTTTTTCTCTCCTCTCGTGTGAACTTTTTAAGAAGAGAAACCGTTTTTGCCCTGTTTGATAGCACCCATGGTAGAGCGCGTAACTTTTTTAAAACAAAAGCTAATAAAAAGTTGAAGTTTTTTCTCCCTACGTTTTGAGTGTATTGTTGTACTGATCAACGATTGGTTTTAAAAAATAAGTAAGTAACACATAATGAAAAACCTGAAAAATAGTTAATGTAACACTGATGTAACACTGACTGCACACCAGAGGTTGTGACTTCGAATCTGCTTCTGGCTGAGCACAAGTTGTATGAGCCGTTTATAGGGAAATTTGACGTTTATTGATACAGTGATACAGAGCAGGTAGACATGGGCGGCGAGCGACGACGCCTTGGCGGCTAGTAAATATCTATTTACTGAAGATTATGTGTTTACTTTAATTATATGCTTGTTTCATTTTATTTGTATCTATATTATTTTGTTTTTTATTCATTTTACAATCTTGTATATTCAATTGTAACCATGATAAAGGACACATACTGATAGCAGATTTTATCTAAAATGTAAATAACTTTTTAAAATATTCAAATACAATACAACACAAAAATCGCAGCTATCAGACAAAGCAAAAATGTTCCACTGCCCTACAACTGCACTGATTGAACAAAAATGGCGCACTATTTCTCTGAAGACTAGCCTCTATTCTTATCTACCTTATCTAAGCAAAAGTTTAATATATTTTCGCACACACATCTCTGCATAACAAGATATGAAAAAATGCAGCCTAAACATTTTCGAAGATTTCAAATAGTAAGACATCTCATGTGAAATTTAAGGGCAAATATCCGGAGAACCAATAAGAGTAACTGAAGTTTTTTGCGGTCCAGAAATTAAAACTGCTTTTTACCTAGGATTTCGGCTTCCACAACATGGATGAATTTTTCGTTTTTTCATTTCATTGCCAATGGCACCTTTTTGATCAAATTTTTAGTGCTTCAAGTTTTATTTTAAAACCTCGCCCTTATTACATTGTGATTTTTAATCTTTACAGATATATTTCGGTCTGTGCTGTATACTTGCAAAATTGGATTTCTAAGAAATACATTACAACTACCTTTGGTTCTTTTTTTTCTTTTTCTTACTGTCCAAACCTGTGTGTCAGGGAAAGATTCACAAAAGTGTCTTTGATCAATATTAAAATGATTTTAAAGAAGATTACATATTTTAAGATGAAAAAAGAAAAATTTGTAAAAGAAACTTATAACAAGATGTTCTTGCAGGCATAAGGATTGTTGCGAAATCAGTTGAAGTCAGGAAATAGAAAGACTATGACATTCGTAGAATTATTTATTTATTTATTTTATTTAAATTATATCGCATCCCAGGTAAAACTTATTTCCGATTTTAACTTCGAAAACGATGTGTCCCTTTTCCCATATGCAATGCCGGTGATGAATAATGATAACGAATAATAATAATAATGAAAAATTAAATTTCTGAAGTGGAAAAGGAAAGTGTACCCATGTTATAGATCTCGAAAAACTGAGCTAAACAATGTATACTACGATCTGTCGTTACAGAAATATCGTCAATCAAAGATTTCGTTGGCAGCATAGCCGCACCACCCAAAAATATTTAGGCCCAAAACCTTCGCCACCACATCGGCTGTATAAACGAACCCAAAATACATAACTTATCCTCATTACTTCGACATAAAATTCCTAAGATTAATTAGATATTTCCTTCAAAAACTGTTATTATATTTTTTGAATCCAATTTTTTGAAACACACTGTAGATGTTTTCAGATATCACAGTGATTACGTAAGTCTTTCAATATATATGGTCGATCTTGCTAATTAGGAGAGGACTTCCCAAACACGAAAAGTAAATAAACATTTGAATTATTAAAAATATGTCATCCAAACTTACCAAAATTAGCAAACATAACAAAAAGCAGTAACCTTTTTCTGTTTGTCTAGTTGTTGTATGTGTTTGTCTAGTTGTTGTATGTGCTCTTTTCTTGCTTGTGAACTGTCGCTGTTGTGTCGAAACTCTGGTAAGTCATCTCTTGGTGAGGGTACAACTCAAAAACTCAGTTACTGGTCTGAGGCCGGCTGATAGTTAGGAACCCGAACTTTTTTGGTAGCGCTTAAGAGAGGCTGTTCCATCAGCAGCTGTAAAATATCAGGACATTTGTTGTGCCATGTCGCGCATGGAGGGTTTCCCAGCAAATGTGTCTGGTGTGCTTTGTCGAGGCCACACCCTGAGCCTTTTGTTACGGCAGAAGGTTTATTGATGAACCAACACTATTGACACAATCAGACTTTTTGCAAGTACATGTTATGTTTGTTTCTTTTATTTAATTTCTCTATCTAAACTTCCCTTATGAAATGGTTAATCAAAGAAAAAACACAAAAAAACCAGCTTCAAAACCCAATTCGATTAACCCGGCCCCACTGAACATATCTTTCACAAATGTCCGTGGTTTTCGTACAAATTTCTCTCACATTCATGCTTTCATTTCTAACAACTCTCCCGACATCCTTGCAATTTCGGAGACTAATCTGAATTCCAATATTGACACAGAAAATGATTTTCTCTTTCAAGGTTATCTTCCTCTATGTCGTAAGGACTCTAAAACCCACATGCATGGCCTTGGTGTATACCTTCGAGACAATTTACCTATAACTCGTGTGAGTGATCTGGAGGATCCTGATTTGCCATACATGTGCTTTCGTCTTTCGTTGCTCCATTCAACAAGCTATCTGTTCTTTCTTTATCGATCTCCATCATCCCAAGACTGTTCTGTTATAGACTCTATATCTGAAAGTATTGACAAGGCCCTATCAATTCATCACAGTGCCAACATATTTGTTTTTGGTGACTTCAATGTTCACCATGAAAAATGGCTCAAATTCTCAAATGGAATCTCTCACTCAGGAATTCATACTCTAAATTTTGCCCTATCTCAATCTCTTCACCAAATCATTGACTTCCCTACTCGCTTTCCTGATCGTGATGATCAATCTCCATCTCTACTTGATCTCTTTTTAACATCAAATCCTGATATCTGTAAAGCATCTAGTCAAGCTCCTCTTGGCAACTCTGACCATGGCGTAGTTTCTGTCTTAACATCTCTTAATTGCAAAGCTGCTTCTGAATCTCCTTTTCATCGCACTCTCTTCAGTTATGAACGTGGTGAATGGGATTATTTTCGAGACTTTCTTCGCGATGTCCCCTGGTACAATGTGTTTTCAAATCCAGCTGAAAAATGTGCAGAGGAAGTTACATTTTGGCTTACATCTGGTATTGAAGCATTTATCCCCAGTAGAAAATTTCGTGTTAAACCTCACTCCTCTCCCTGGTTCTCACCTGCTTGTGCTGCAGCAATTGCTCACAGAAATCTTTACTTTCATCAATATCAACGTGAGAAGTCTTCTCATAATAAGGTTCTTTTCAACCAAGCACGAAATCACTGCAAATCTGTCATTAATAATGCAAAGTCTACATATCAACAAGAAACTCGTAATTGTATCTCTTCACAAAAAATTGGCTCTCGAGATTTTTGGCGCATCATTAAAAGTGTCACCAACAATAAAAGGTCATCCATTCCTCCCATTTTCAATGGTCCAGAGGTTTTATCATCATCTAAGGATAAAGCTGAACTCTTCTCTAATATTTTCAGTACTAACTCTACTCTTGATGACTCTGACCATGCTGTTCCGGAATTTCCTTTGAGGACTAATAAAGTACTGGATAGCTGCTTTATCACACCAGCTAAAATATCTTCCATCATTTAAAATCTTGATGCTTCTAAGGCTACTGGCCCTGATGGAATTCCTGTCATCCTATTTCAAAAGTGTGCACCTGAATTATCTCCTGTACTTTCTCGTCTATATAACAAGTGCATAGCTGAATCTTGCTTTCCTTCATCTTGGAAGTTTGCCTCTGTAATTCCAGTCTTTAAAAATTATGGTGATCGATCTAATCCACGAAATTACAGACCCATTAGTCTCCTACCAGTTATGAGTAAAATTTTTGAGGCCTTTATCAATAATGCTCTTGTTAATCACCTTGAATCTAATAACCTCTTCTCAGATTCTAAATAGGGCTTTCGCTCCCAACGCTCAACTGCTGACCTCCTTACAGTGATAACTGATAGAATTTACACTGCATTAGATAAATCTGGGGGAGGCAAGAGCTGTTGCTCTTGACATATCCAAGGCATTTGATAAAGTATGGCATACTGGTCTTTTGAAAAAGCTTGCTGCATATGGAGTTAAGGGTCTCTTTTATGAGATGATTCGTTCCTTCCTTGGTAATCGTAGGCTTAAGGTTGTTTTAGACGGGCAATCATCATCGACACATTCCATCAATGCAGGTGTTCCCCAAGGTTCTGTCCTTGGGCCAACCCTTTTTCTTCTTTTCATCAATGATCTGCCTGATGACATTATTTCCAAGCTTACCATCTATGCTGATGATTCAACCATCTATTCCTGTACTCCAAAATCAGATTTGTTCAGCCAGGTAGAAATGGCAGGCGAAATTGAGTTTGATCTGCAATCTATAGTTGAGTGGGGAGAGAAATGGCTGGTCACATTCAATTCCACAAAAACGAAACTTCTATCTATAAATCATACTAAAGATCCCTTTTTACCGTCAATTTCTATGAATGGCACCCAGTTGGAAGAAAACAACTCCTTTCGTCTCCTCGGCATCACTTTTTCACAGGACTTCTCCTGGCGCTCCTACATTGAGGCAATCGCTAAGTCAGCCTCGATGAAGGTGGGCGCCCTTCTTCGTGCAAGAGCATACCTCAGCCCTGATGCCATTCTTTACCTCTATAAATCTACTATTCGACCTTGTATTGAGTATTGTTGCCATATCTGGGGTGGTGCACCCTCTGATTCTCTAAATCTTTTAGACCGTATCCAGAAAAGAATCTGTAATGCTGTAGGTGATGAACTTGCAAGTAAACTTGACACACTCTCCCATCGCAGATCTGTGGCATCTCTTTGCCTCTTTTATAAATACTTTTACGGAAAATGTTCAACTGAGCTCTCTTCTCTCATCCCTGCATTAAAGACTTTCAAGCGAAACACAAGATATTCATCTAATTGCCATGATCACACTGTCAGCATCCCAAAATCATAAAAGAATTTTTACCAACAAAGTTTTATTCCTCGCTCCTCCACTCTCTGGAATTCTTTACCCCAGTCTGTTTTTCTTCTCATTATAATCTTCAACACTTTAAATGTAATGTCCATCGTCACCTTTCCTCCTTGTACCTCAATACACATTAGTGGTTTTAAACCTTGTATTGAGCGACTAATTAAAAAAAAAAAAAAAAAAAAAAAAAAAAGATAAGTTTCCTATTTGCTGTCGTAAATAGGAAGTCCTAATACCTAATGGGTCTGTTACAAAAATACTTGTTTTATGCTGGAGGGACAAATCGATACTTAGGGCTATATAAAAACAGCACCTTTATGGTACAATATTAAGCAAACGTTTTTCGAATATATACTAGAATAGACTTTAAAATAATTCCAAAACATGATTTTTACAAGGATGATAGTAAAAAAATATTGAAACAAATAGTTATCGTGTAGGATGCACAAAATGCCAATACTTTTGTAACAGACCCTAATTAAGGACATTGATCATACAACCAAGAACTGTGCAAGCAAATATGCTAAAATAGCTAGAGAAACATCAAAATCGGTCAACATAACATAAAATCGGTTAACCAAAAGGTCGGTAGTTCGAGCCTTCCTAAATCATTCAACTTTTTTTTCGAATTTCAAAAATGTCATAAAATATTTCAATTTTCATGTTTCAGCTGATTTTGCAGAAATCTTTATGCCTTTGAGGACATCATGTTCAAATTGCATTTTTTTAAGTGAAAACATGCATCAGTCAAAACCTAACTGAAATCTACATACATTGCAGCGATCATCATGCTGTGACAGGGAAGAAATGATTTTTTCAAAATACAGTTGTCTCGAATTTCTGTTTGAACATCGTGTTCTGGCTAAGCCAACAAGTATCTTCTCATTTTAAAGATTTTAATTGTCCCACTATGGAATGGAAATAATAAGTAAACTAAGTTATAAGAAATGTAATTTAGTGAAACAGAATGTAAATACAAATACAAAGCAAATACCTATTGAAATACCCTTGGACTGCTTCTACCACCACCATTACTACTACCATGACTACTATACTATTACGGCCGAAATGACTGTTAGCCTTTGCTCTACAGTCTATGAAAGTTTCTTCCGAAACTGCGTAAATTGCAACAAAATAACAGAAGCTACTCATACAAACTATCAAAACATTCTTTATATAAGAATAAAAGTATTTTCCCACTCATACACTAGAAAATAAAAAAAAAGATTTTTGTATTTTTCTATGTATCATATGGATATCTTGTCTACTATTTTTTCTTGCACTAAAGTTTAAAACAAAGTATTGATGATAAATTTTTCGCTTTTACTATGTTTCTACGATGGCCCTGAAGGCTCACATGTAGGCACAAAAAAATGTGTTCCGCAAAAAATATTTTGTGTCCTGCATAGTTCTTTTGTGTTACATATACATTTTTTCTCTACGCAGATATTTTTGTGCTAAATAGTTTGTTTTTTTTACATTGTTGCAAAAATACTTTTTTCATGTTTGTATTATTTTTTTGTTAGCTAACAAATTCAGCAACCTATATATGGTCCTTAGTTTATGCTATGGTGTGTTTGGTCTGTAAAGTGTCAGGAAAATAATATTTCAGGTGTATGCATTTTGTTTATTGTTTTGAACAAATGAAAGCGAAAAGGGCTTTCCCCAGATAATAACGTATGGGAATTAATTTGAAACATTTGTGAAAAAGCAGATCAGCTGGATTGTAGTAGAATAGTGAGTCCAAAATGAATCTCTTTGTTCAGGAATCATTTGTCTCAACGAGGTTTAGAAAATAACGAAATATTCCAGCATTACCATTAATTTTCTGTCCACATTGCCTCAATAAGAACTTATGGAGTTCTTTGCGAAGAACTCCATCCTCATAATAATAATAGAATCCTAGGTCACAGTTTTTCACACTAACAGGTCAAAGTTTTCATACAAGTAAAATTCTCCACATGCTTATTATATAGTTGAATTTGGAAGTAAACAGTCTTTTCTTTTGTCTTTGATAAGGCAATACAATATGATCCACATACCATCATTTTGCACATGATGCCATCTATCGGATAAGAGTGCACGGAGTCGTCAAAAATAACAGACCTGAATGGAAATGAGGTCAAAATAAATAATGACAGTTAGATTAACTCTTTATCTACAGTTTACATCGAAAATATATGCGTAATGCAAAAATTTTTGCGCAGGACAAAAATTTATGTGTAATTGAAAACTTTGCGGGAGCAAAAAATCATGCGTAGCACAACAAAATTTATGCGCAACATAAAAAATTATATGCGTAGCGCAAAGCAGTCTATGCGTAGCACATGATTTTGTGCTCACGAATGAGCCTTCAGGGCCATCGTGTGTTCCTTATATTTTTTTCGAACAGGTTTTTTTTCTTTTCGCTCTAATATATAGTTTTTTCTCTCTCTTTTTTTAAAAGTCCATGGCTGCAGTTCACACATTATGCATATTTCTTCTATTAGTATCAAATAGTCCTATTTTTACTTTTTAAAAGTAAGTTGCCATTAGTGTAACTTAAAGCTGGGTGATAAACAAAGGTTAAACAAAGTTCATGCAGGATTCAAGACGAATATATATGTTGAGTTTGCGAGCTGAAATACTGCTACTGTTCGTACCATGTGACTCTTCTTGTTTAGTTTAGTTCCCCTTAAAACTGGAAAATGATTGTTCTATTGAAAAGTTCTAACCTAATATTTTCAAACAATAGCTTTTGAATGTTTTGTATAAACTGTCTGCGTTGATTAGGAGATTTTTAACTTCTTTTAAACCCATTCTTATCTTATGTTACATTATTTATTTTTTCATTTTGAACCTCGTCCATGGACCCGCTCATATGGGCACTTTTATTAACACCTACATAAATTATAATTATTTTGAATTTAGGAGTTAGTTTTCAAGACAAGTACTTAGCATGGATATGGGAATCAGAAGGAGAAAGGACTTACAGTACATGGAGTGTTAATGGTGTTTCGAAAGATTATGTGATTGGAAAAGATAAATCTATCGTTGCGAAATTCAATTACAATGCAACTACCAAATGTTTGACTATAGCTAATTTAAAAGTGAAAGTCAATAAAATTGGTCGTTATTGGACCAAAGTGTATCTAAAGAGTAATGTTGGTCAATATTTAGAACTTAGTAAGACTTAGTTACTCTTGCCTGGCATCCATACGGTCTACTAAATTTTGTATTATTATATTGGTGTTTGCAAATCAAACTATTCACATTGACATAAGCAATATCAAATGTTGTTAAAAGAGTGCTGCATAGGGTTTGAAAAGTTGAAAATTCATAATTTCTGTTCAAACTCTTGTCTATAATCTTTAAACAAGAGCATTTGGAAATAGGAAAAGTAAGGAAAACAAGGAAGTAAGTAAAAGGTAGAACTTTCATCCCGAGATAAGAAATTCATTTAAGCACGAAAATGAGTTGAGTTTCGAAATTTAATTGATATTCCGAATGGATTGGAGGTGTAAAATCTCTTGCCACATAAATCTCTTGCCACACAGTGTCTTTGTAAAGAAGCAATGATAAAGTTAGAGAATTGATTGGGATTCTGTAATGAAAAATTATAATTTGGCTCAAAGAATGGATGGATTAGAATGGATTAGCAACTTATCATTTTTCATCATAGGATCCCATTTAATCATTGCTTCATCTATGACACAAGAATAATAATCTTTGTTGCTGTTGTAAAATCAAAGAGAGGGTAGTTATAACGCTGGTAATCATCAAAACTAATGTAGTCACCTTTTCTTCAAACCTCATTTTGCCAACCTGAACGATGTTAATGAATATCCATAAAATCTCTGATGAAAAACAAAATGTCATGCTCTTCTTATTCTTAAGAGACGAAAAGAATTTCATTTCTTCCCAAAGCAAAACTCCAAATGTAAGCCAAAAATACATCATTTCTTGACGACTGTATTATAGGTAGGTTTGATATCAACTGACAAGAACAAAAACCTTACTGAAGAGATGAATGATGAAATTCTTACTGGACAGTATTGTTATTTTTATTTTTTATTGAACTAGGTGAAAACAATTGTGCTGAACTAATATATAATGCTGGCAGATTCGAAGCTGTTTTATCTCGAATTCACTGTATCGACTTTGGTACTGGTGTAGAGTTTGTGCTTCAAGATCATGGGTGTTGGAATCCACCATTCATTGGAATATGTAAGTTTCAGTATAAAGACAAGATCATTAAAAAGAGTATAATGGAAGAGCAGCTTCACAAATCACTTAGTGATACATTTTTGCAAAACTACAGAACTGTGATTGATTACTTTACGTCGTTGATTAGCTTTGTATCAATAAAGATTTCATTACGTTTTATACTTTAATGAAATTCATTCCATTCTCTGAAAGCATTTTTCTTTTGCATTTAGTTGACTGTGCAAATCCACCTTGTGGTGAGTGATTAAAATGATAAATTGCAAATCAGAAATAACCAACTATATATAAAAACATTTGAAAGTCTCCCAGCTAATTTTATATAATGCATTTGTTAATGATTCATTCTTTCTATTTTAAGAATCATCATCCTTATCGTTGTCGTCATCTCTAGCACCATCATCAGCTGTTCCATTACCACCAATATTACCCTCGTCGACAGGATCATCTTCATCGACAACATCAACAACTGCCCAAGTCCCATCATCATCTCTTCCATTATTGTCTTCATCTTCTTTATCATCTAAATCATCACCTGCATTAATAACATCATCATTGCCAGAATTAATTTTACCATCTTCATCCAAATCAATGACACTGTCATTAACTTCATCTTTATCATCAACCGCAGTGTTTACATTATCAACCTTCAGTTCATCATCTAACTCAATATCAACGCCAATTCAATCTACAACGTCGGATGGAATTCTGCCAAGCCATTCGTTGACGGGACTTTCTTCTTCACAATTGGTTAATGAAATAGATACACTTTCACCGACGCTAGTATCTGGGATGACATCAGGATGGAGTTCGACTGTTCATGCTGTGGAATCAAGCCTAGGTAAGAATAATTTGAACTTCATCATTTTGATCAGATTCTATTGTACAGGCTGCTTGTTGCTTTATTACGGTAGCAGCGAAAGCGAATACCGTATTAAAACACCCGTGGACTCCTCCTCCTCCTCCTCCTCCCCCTCCTACTCCGGCCGAAATGGCAATTAGTCTGCGATTTAGAGTCTGCGGAATTCTACCAAAAACGCAATGTAAATTCTAATGAAGGAACACAGCCTTCGTAATTTGGAAGCTTTTTCATATCAAACATTTAAAAGTAGATTACCTTTTATTTTAAAAGTACAACCTGATATTTTATAACTTAATCCGCAAAATAAGAATTCATGCGAATTCTAATCAAATAGGCGTACATAAAAATGGGACTTTTAGTTCATTACGCTAACTGAAAATACTTGATATGTTGCTTTTCTTGTTAGTAAAGCTTATCAGTTCAAAATTTCTTATTACCTCGTTTGTTAGCTAATACACTGTGTTTGTGTATTACGGCTTTCAAAGATCTAGTTCAAAAAAAGGCAGTTATTTGTTGGAATTCAATTTTGGTTTCATCAGAAATTATTATTATAAACAAACTTTTTTCTACATAAGCTCTTAAGGCGGATTTCCACTAGGCGAACTTTTTCGCGCGACGCGACATTTTTCGATGCGAAATTTTCGTCGACAAACAGAATTTGATTTCCACACGTTCGCACACTTTTGGCGCGCGCACTGATGCAAATTGGTTTGTAAATAAACATGAAGGTAAAGAAACTACTGCTTCTAAAAAAAGATCATAATTCTAAAATATTGTCACAATAACAGAACATCGAAGCAAAAAACATATTTGGGTCCGTAACATATACCAAGAAAGATTGCAAAAAGGTGAATTTCATCTTTTAGTGAAAGAGTTAATGCTACATGACCAGGAATACTTTTTTGAAAAATTTTCGAATGACACCATCAATTTATGAAGAATGACTGGCATATATTGCTCCATCCATTGAGAAGCATGTAATTTTCATTTCCATGTAATTGCTGTAGAAAACTTTGTGACTGTGACACATGTTCTGCTGCCACTTTGATTATTGTGAATAAATTTATTTCTTTAATGCTGAACTAGCAAATTAATAACGCTTTCATTGGTTAGCGAACATTTTCGAAGCGAAAAAGTTGAAATGAATTCTACTTTTTTTTTCGTCGAAGTCGATCGCAGAATGATTCTCAACATTACGCAATAATGCTACTACGCATGCTTAGCGGCGAAAAAGTTCGCGTCGCGCGAAAAAGTTCGCCTAGTGGAAATCCGCCTTTATGAAAGAATTTCTTATAATAAAAAAAACATATGTTACACAGCTCACGCATGTATAATTCTTTTGTCTTTAAATAAATTATTGCTGGTGTCTTATCTGGCTCTTGTTTTTAATAAAATCGAGGTGCTAAATGAAATAATCCTTTGATTATCTCACTTGACTTTCACTGTTGTAGTGGCGTTTTCTGCTTTATCGGTTTCATCAAGCAGTTCCATTGCTCCAACTACAATGAATATTACAGGTAATTAATTCTTTTAGTTCAGTTTTGATCACTATCAGGAAGGAATATTCGGAATGGAATAAATAACAGAACATTTTTTTTCTTTACAGATGATATGTTTGGAGTTTATGAAGAATGGGATGATTGGTCAGAATGTTCAGAAAAGTGTGTTCGCGGAAGAGTTAGGCGAAGGAAAAAATGTTCAAACTATAAATTATATAGTGAAAACAACCTTCCACAAAATCGGTGTAAAAAGAACTTTTGGGAAAAGATGGATTGCTTGGAGCTTTCTGATTGTACAGGAAGTCGAAAGTACTTAGCTGATGGTGGGTTGTCTTGTACGGAATACTGTCACCAAAAATGTAAAGACCTAATATGATTTACCTTTTTAATTGCGTCATGTCAGCAGATACCAATTCTTATGAACTTATCAGATTTTCCTTAAAGGTTATAAAATGGAGTATTATGTATCCTCGGTATAGCTAAAAACTTGATTATGAAGTTTCTTCACAGTTCCTTCATATTTCACGATAATAAGAGTTTACTACTACTCTAGGTGAGAAAGCCATCTTGAAAAACATATTTGCAAACTAAGCGTTCGTTAATTGAGTTATCTTTATAGAAAATAACAGTTATTTTACTGCTGCTGTTTTACACAATAGCATTGATCTGTTCCCCTGATTTGGAAACTAGAAACAGCATTAACGCCTTTAAAGATGTACTGCTGGATTATGAAGATGATTCTGACAATGCTGTGTGGAAAAATAATTATGGTCCTTATTGCTTGCAAAATGGAAAATGTGGAGAGTATAAGAATGTTCTTGCTCAATTTAATTGCGATGGAAAACCACCATCTGAGAATATTCGAAGACTTTGTTTCTGTAAAGATCAAGGTGGGATGTTTTTACATGAAATTTAAAAGTAATTAGCTTAGCTGTCATTTTCTTTTCTATTGCACAACTTACCACTTGTAAGTAAACAGAAACAAAAAGAAATATTTCTAATATTGGCAATATAAACAGAAAAACCAAAAAAATTGTACATCGAAAGGAACTGTCCAAGGGACCTGGGAAAATGATTCGACTTAACGAATGTTCGAGTTAAGCGAAGTTCCCACAATCTTTCATGTCCTGAGAACATATATTCCAAAAAGGGTATATAAGAGAAGTATTAAGAAAATTTCAAGGGAACCAAGAAAACTGTTTGAGAAGCCTGCTAACCAGTGTTCGAATTACCGAAAGTCTGTATATTGTAACTACTTAACAATATTAAACAGCTCAAGGAAATAGGACGACAACACGTAGAGACAATTGTTTTTAACAAAAATAGCTTTTCGTTTCAGATGATGTTGGATTTGGACCCTGGTCTCCTTGGAGTGATTGTTCGGCAACTTGTGAAGGCAGACAAATAAAATCAAGAGATTGTCAACGCTTTTGTAATGGTGATAGAGTTTTGATGCGAGAATGTGGTGCTGCAAAATGCCCAAGTATGTGTTTGTTTGAATTATTTGCTTTTAATATATAGTGATACAGCGATTAGTTATTTCTTTTTCCTCATAATTGCTACATGGAAGCTGTTGATAACCTTTACCTTCCATGTGTTAACTTAAAGAAAACTGAAACACACACTGCTATTCCAACGATTTTAGCCAAAGTTAATTTTACCTGACTGTATTTTAGTTCTTTCTTTACTTTTTTGGTATCGTTTTACGTGGCCACGACTTAGGATGGAGGCTCTGATAGAGTTTGACACTCTCATGAGTGACACGAACCCAATGAAGGGCCTGTAATCTCCTGGATCACCACCTTCAACACCAGATATATAATCTGCCAAACTTCGCCAACTTGGCATGGGTTGACCGGGCGCTGTGGTGCGTCCGCTAAGGGAAATTTAACCCCGATCTCTCACAAGAAATATGAGAGTGATAATCACTATACTACGGCCCCACTGTAGACCGAAAGTGAGTGAGAAAACTGACCATGATTTCCAATGACTTATGCACTTTCTTACATACTTATTTGCATTTCAAATAAAAAGAGAGAAAAGATTTTCGTTATTGCTGTAAAGAATGGAAGAAATGTTGAACCAGTAATAGAATCTTTAAAATTTAACAGAACGGTAACTCCCCAGTCATAATAAACCAGGAAATTCATTTATTACCGTTTATTGGGTAATATATGTGACCGTCCAGGGGATTTTGATAACAAACGATGAAACGTTATGTAGTTACATAACGATATTCTTTTTTGTAATAACGTTACTTTATAACGTTACATCGTTACGCATAACGATATAACGTTATATCGTTGTTACAAAGTAACGTTACTGCAACGATAACAATAACGATATAACATCACAACACAACGATAAAACGTTATACGGTTATGAAATCATTTTGTAGCCGTTCTCGAGAAAGTAATCACCATGAAATTTCTTTCAGATTTTTCAGTTTACGACATTTTGATATAAACTAAATGGAAGACTTCTCCATTTCCGAAGTAAACAATGAATTCGTACTCCGGTCAATTTAATATACAGTAGGTTGTTTTTCAGGAATTGCCTCCCTATACAGTTCTAACTCTTTCTCGGGTAATTGTGATGGTGTGTTTTGACTTTCAGGGAAGGATGTATTATATTAAAAAATGTTTTTATTTACAATACTATCAAAAAAAAAAAGATAAACCAAAACGTGATTTCAGCCAAAGCATCAGAGATTTCATATCGAATGTTTACATACATGAACAGTCAGTATGTTTTCGAATGTTTTTGAAAATTTAGATGCAATGCAATGCAAATAAAAGATCTTCCTAATGTTTTCTCATGTGTAGCATGAAGCCAAATTTAAATATTTAAGAAATTTCCCATAAAGAGTATGTATGCGGCCCTCCAAGATCTTAACGAAAATATTTACGCTGTTGCGGTCTAAAAAAGTTTCACAAAGGAAATTTCAGTTGAAAACTTTCCCTGAGTGAAAATACCTCTTCTTGAAAATAAAACTTTTTCCCCAAGGGATTGCAATAGCAATCCTGTCGAACAACTTAAAATAGAATTATAGCGGACGGTTTCTGTTTGTAGTAGTTTATGAGGTTACTTACATATCTTTTACCTGTAACTGAATGAGAACCAGGTAATCAGCAACAAGTCAAAAGAAACTGATGTTAGTTGAAATCCTTAAAGCGAAGCAATACATGTTTGATGGATCGTATTCGTATTAAATTTTCCCCGTTTTTCTAAACTTTCTAATTTTTACCAGCTGCAATAAATTCAGGAGCTTATTTTTTCTATGAAACATAAACAGGATAGTTTTAAAGCACAATGTTCTGGATGTTTTTTGTCATGTGTTT
Source organism: Turritopsis dohrnii (assembly GCA_027922465.2). Lineage (NCBI taxonomy): Eukaryota > Metazoa > Cnidaria > Hydrozoa > Anthoathecata > Oceaniidae > Turritopsis > Turritopsis dohrnii. Next base: position 527,069 of record BQMF02000074.1, on the reverse strand, counting down.
CTAAACAAGAGACGAATTTATTCGCAAACAATACCAACTGTAATAAACTCATTAGATGATTTATTCTTTGAAACATAAATGGCATAATTTTAAAGTGCAATTCCTGTTCTGTTGCCTGTCATGTGTTTTCTAATAAACAGGAGACGAATTTATTTGGCAAACAATGATATCGTTATAACTATAACGATAAAACGTTATAACGTTACTGATTAAAGATTATAACGTCACAAAAACGATATAATTGTTTCAGTGATAACGTTATAACGTTACTTGAGTATCGTATTAATGTTGTAGAAGAACGATAAATATCGTTATTTCTTTTGTTCTTTTTAACCATAAAACGTTATTCATATAACGTTTTATCGTTTATTATCAAAATCCTCTGGACGGTCACATATTTAAATGATGGTCTAACTACTTAAAATCACTGTTATGTAAATAAACACACTGTATTAGAGTTAAAATAAACTTTAGAAAATAGTAAATCTCACCTGTTTATAATGACTCTCCGTGAAAATAATGGGTAATACATTAAAATGAATTCAATTCGATTACTAACATTCCTGTTTGGAACAATGAGAGGCGATTGTAAACACAAATGAAATTGGATTTTCCTAATTACTATTGCTGTTCTGATTTTGATTGTTGTACGCGTAATAGAAATGAAACTGGCTTTACAGAAATTTTCTACTCTTGTCTGAATTATCTACCTTGAAGGTAGCTTCTATTTTATTTTCCCTTTTAACCTTTTATACTGAGTAAATCAATGAGTCTCGAACTTCACACTTCAAAGCCCGCTTTGGACACAAAAATTAGTGATTGCAAATTCAAACCAGGTTTTTGTTGTCGTGGAAGTTAATTTATATTTCAATGGGAATTTAATACTACCCTTTTTCCCTACATATAAGCTCGTGATTTTTGAAATTTCAATATGAAAAACACTCCCGTATAAAAACCCATTGGTCCACACGTTTTGTTTTTTTTATAAGCAACACGTTTATAAGCAACTCTAGTAAATTTTAAGTTAAGCAACAGTACTACCAGAATCTTAGATAAATTAACAACAGAAACTTTTGAAATGATGCAGCAAAAGTATAGCTACATCACATTTCTTTTGCTGTTGCTATACTTGTGAAATTATTATACTAGGTTGTTACACTAGGTTGCAGTACTATGTCTTACACTTTGTACTTAGATACTTAAATGTACACAAAGGTTTTCAAGACTGGAAATACATTTTTCAATTAATGGTTAGCAACAAATAAAACCAACATTACTATGAAAAAATGGTAATTTTTTAAGCAACATTACACTACTAATGTCTGACCTTAGTTGCTTATAAAAAAAACATGTATATTTTCTATCTTCAAAACAGCGATGAGGTTGGATAAAGGAACGAGGCAAATCATTTTGTTAAACAAAATTTGCAGGAAATCTAAAGTTTACAAACAAGTTTACTTTATATCGATATCAACATCCGAATTGCTGTCATGTTCTTCTTCTTCTCCTTTTTCTTCTTATGTTTTGGCTTGCTCAGTGTTTTTTCATCGTCTCCCTTGTCAGCTTCCTATTTTTCAGAATGAGCAAGCTCTGATTGTTCCCTTTCCATCTCTGAGATCATTTCATTTACTTCTAAAATGAGGTTCCGCCTAGACGATCTTTGCGTCCGCACTTTCTTCCTAGATACAAGAAGTTTGACGTGGACGTCTTTTGAGGCCTGGTAAAATGTAAACATTGTCATGAACAACATTCTAGTTGTAGAAGCTATTCAAGCAGACTGTAGCAAAAAATGTTGATGAAAAAAATGTATTTAAAGTGAGTGGAACACTCGGGTGCAAGATTCATACGCTCGCGTGTTAAATCATTTACTCGTCTGCTATGTGACCACATGGGGTCGGTAGCTTAGTGATTAGAGCAATGGCCCAGGGTTCGATCCCTTCACCATTTGTTTTCAAATGAGTCCAGTGAAACGATATTTTCGCACCCTCTAACTTCTAAAGATCGCCGTGAGCGGGACAGCTCGATTTGTTATTGTTTCTCTCAATTTTCTGTAGGGCATCTAGGTTCCCACCCCATTCAATGTGACCACATCTCTTAAAACCACTTTCTATAACGTCTTTGGGGATTGAATTCCACACCTCTTGAACCCAATTCGCTAACAAATCATAAGAAGCCCCTTTCCTTTTTTCTGTTTTGTGTACTCCACTTCACCGCAATCTATCCACTTTAGCAACCTTATCTTTTTTAACAAGTCTTTCAAAGGCCAATGTATTGTTACATGGAAAGAATGTCCATGAATGAGATGGATATAAAATGATAATATTCCTTGAAGAATCCCATCAAAACATGCTTTATATACGCAGACACAAATACAAACGACTGCAGCCTCGATCTCAAACAACGTCGAAACAAAAATAAAAGAAATGCATGATATAAATATAAAAAGTACATATCTATCCATTATCATTCTACTTTTCATTGTTCCTCCTTTTGATTCATCAGCTACCATTCCTGCTGGATATGTTCCTTTCGGAGCTTTCTTGAGATTTTTGAAAATGCCCAGTGGTGAAAGTTTGAAAGCTTTGTCATATTGTCTCAGAACCCAAGACGTTAAAACAGCAGTAAGACTTAACTTCTCATTCTCAGTTGTTGAAACTTCTACAGTTTTAATGCTACAGAGATCATAGGCGTTAGATCTGGTTCAATCAAAGTAACACGGCGTTTAATCCTAATTCAATATCTTATCTTAATTTTGGTAGCCATCTTTCATCTTGACAAGAATTTCATCAGCTCGTTCCGGTGCATCTATTGGTATTTTCTGTCCTACACTGTTTATCGTCGAATGTTCTTTCTATCAACACAACAACAAATTTTTGGTGTTTCTGAAATATTTCCGTCATTTTCATCTGAAGCCTTAAATACTGTCTTTTTGAAGCTCGCTCAACGAATGGCTCTTTCTTGTTTCTATGTCGACTAACAAAACCTCGAGAACAATAAAAATTCGATCCAACTGTTTATTATTGTTCTTCTTTCAGTCAAACGTGCGAACGTCAAGAAATATTGCCAAACTAGAAAAAGTTTTACAACTTCATTCTATGTAAGCAATAAACACAAGTAATGGCAAGAGTATTGGGAAACTTACAATACAGTGTGACTTTTGAAAGTTTTAATACTAGTCATCATGTAAATAAAAACGTTGAACAAAGAATTGATATGTCTCCCAGAACCAGGCAACCCTCACAATAAGTATGCAGTTAAAATTTTAATGAATGCAACTATTGTTGGACATGTTCCGAGGGAAGTTGCGCGTTATTGCTCCTGTGCATTATAGGGATGAGACCTATTGTCTGTGAAAAAAGACAAAACAAAAGAGGAAATTGTTTAGAGGTTCCATGTAATATGTCATTAAAGGACAAGAAACTAATCTAAAAACAACGGAACATGTAATTAAAGATATCTGTAAAGAGAAAAACTTGTTTGAATAAATGAATCTCTCTTTCATTTTTACCCCTAAAACCTAAATTGAAAACATCTCCCGGATAACATTATATGCGAGGGGAATATGGTGTTAACAATGAAAGAACTAGGAGAGGATTTATATAAAGATGTATGGGTAAAACTGTTTGGCTCCTGTCTAACCGGTTTTACCTTAACGCAGCAGAAGATTTAAAATACGATTGCCCCTCGTTTTAGCGAACATGGCTTTCAAAGAACTTCTTACAAAATAGTTTGGTTTAACAAACTCGATAAACGAATTCCTTGCTACATCACACAAAAGTCTCCCTTTAACAAATTTTACTATGGAACATCAGAATAATTATATGCATTTTTGAAAGTTTTGTATCAACAAAATCTAAAATCACTCAAATTTAATGACTTTTCGCGATGGATATGTGGTGTTCGAAATTAGAATCTTCATTCAAGTATTGTTTTATGAAAAATCTAAAATGGTGACTGTAAAGAAGAACCTCTTTCTGTTGTATCTTTTCGAAAAGTGCAATCATAATAAATCCATTGATGTTTATGATTCTGTTATTAATTGCTATTGTCTATACAATAAGGGGAGTTGTTATTTTACAAGAAATCTAGGGAGATGTAGTACACTATGATATTATGATGGTTACTAAAAACCAGTTTTTATGGCTGGGGAAACATTGAAAAAATCGTGAGGGTGCAATATTTTCAGAAACATCTTGAGTACCTAAAATGAGGTCTTTAGTTCTTGATGTAAAACTTGTATAAAGGTAGACATTCCCGTTACGTTTGTTTTATAGTTCATGGTGGTTTCTCGGCTTGGACCACTTGGTCCACTTGCTCGAAATCATGCGGAGGTGGAGTTATCGAAAGAACACGAACTTGCAATAACCCAACACCACAACACGGTGGAAATGAATGTATTGGCAGTGTCCGTGAACAGCGACCGTGCAATGAACACTATTGCCCAAGTATTTCATTTTAATTTATCGATAATTTAATTTAGTTTATTGATAATTTAATTTAGTTTATTGAAAAATATGGCTTACCTTCTTATTTTTTAAGAACAGGAAATGACGCAAAGGATATTGAAGACATAATGAATTTTTATTAGCTTTAGTTACTAACATCATAATTCCAGTTTTCAATTCTACTTAGGAAATTGTTATTTCACTCACTCCAAATTAAAGATCAAGTCAGCTCATCAATTCACCAAAAATCAAGTGAAACATTAGATCCACTTGTCAGCATAAAAGTTGCAAAATGTTCGAATTTGCGGCGTTTGCGGCGGATATGTGACGACGAACCCTGAAAATGAAATTTGCAACTGACTCTTTTGCATTAATCGTCTCTCTAATGTGGATCTACCACTGAATAGTATCTCTTGGGTTCTAAATAACACCCATAGATGACACTGCAGAACTACAAAAATACTATGGAGCGACATATAGATTGTTGTTTACATATCGATATGCAGCGTTCAAGGAACCTTAAAGATTGTCCTATTTTGATTTTTAATCGTGTTATGCGCAAGTGTTGGAAATGCGAATCGCTTTTCATGTGAACAAAAACCTCCTCAGAAAATAAATTACACCCTTCAGAGGATTTTGGACCAAATATTTAAATTTGAATTCTAGTTGATGCGTTTCTCGGACCTTGGACCAATTGGTATGCCTGCGACAAGCCATGCAAAAATGGTAGCATGAGAAGATTTCGAAACTGTTCCCGCGGACTTTATGGTGGTAAAGACTATTGTGAAGAGTCACTCATGGAAGAAAGTCCTTGCCACCAACATTCTTGTCCAAGTAATGTCTTCGCTTGTTTATTTCCTTGCTAGAATGTCGATGATATCGAAAATTTGTACATTTTTCTTAGTGGAATTTAAAGTATTTGAAATAAATTTCCATTCTGTTTTTCCAAATTATTGTTCTTCTGAAGATGTTTATAATTTTTCAAGCACATGGAAAATGCCGTGGATAGGATGGTGTTTTTATAATTTGTATTTTCGGTCAAACCTTTATATGATATTAACAGATGTTTTTTAAAAAGCTCCTCTTCATGAAGAGATATTAATTTATTGTAGAGGCTTTCGGAAATATTGTCACACGATTTGATATGCCATTCAACATTTACTCTGATCAAGAATTTCAAGAATTTAACGATTACATTGACGAGCAGGTACAAAAGATTAATTATCCTATTTTATTTCGTAAATGTAAATTTCATTCATTCGTATAATAAGTCATACCTAACGTTTCTGGAATAATTAATAAATAAAGCATGGACGTATAAGTGCATAAAACTCTCTCTTACGTCCGTGAATACAGTGAAAATACTCGAATAATTTCCTGTAATGTTTCTAACATATTCCATTTTTGCAAAGTGATATCTAAAATTTAAAATTTCAAGTGAATAACTCAAATTATGACATCAAAATCCATTACTCAACTTTAAAACTCGATTTTGTAACTCGGGTTTTTCGGGTCCCATTGTTGACCAGCAACAGCACATTGTTATTTTGTGGGAGTCTTCGTCGATGACGCGAACGCTTTCGTTGCTGGGGTGCATATAAGAATCAACATTTGTCTCAAAAGTTCTGTTAGAAGAACATTATTTGCTTGTTTAGTTTCGGCACTCATTTGAAGATCAATTCAACAGTTCAATTACAAATATTGTGTTGCATTCAGTGATGTAAGTATAGAAGCTAAAAACATATGCATATGCTGATAATGTTCTCGTTTTTTGAAATATTTGTTTTCTATTCAAGGGTAGCTCCCAATTTTTATCTAAATTGTTTCAAATTCGGTGTATGAAGGAAAGTCAACATGAAATTAATTTGACACAAACCTTTTGCTATACATTTGTTGCAATGATATGTGTATTTTTATCATTTAGTAAAGGCAGTATCATAGCTAATTACAGCGTCTATTTTGAAGAATTGGATTCGTATCAATTTTTGTATATTCAAGACAGTATTGAACTCGAAGGGGCAATCGGGAAATTACCAGTGTTATCTTCCTCTACTCAATATATCATTGGCCCCGGAGGTTTGCATTTTCGTCTTTGTTGCTCTCATTGCCTTGTATCATGTATTGTGCCAGTGATAACATGGCTTTGAGAGACATTTGTGATTAATGTCCCAAGATTGTTTTTCAAAATTTTTAAAACAATGGCACTTTAACCAAATTTCACAAATAACAATGTCATTGCTGTTTTATCACCTGCAAACATCCCTCTGCATTCTACTTTGTTCCACCTCAAAGAAATAAAACTTGTAAGGGGGGTGGGGGGGGGGGGGGGGGATTAATTTCCGGCAAACGATAATCAAATTTCGTAATTTTATTAGTACCAACTGCTCCACCTGCAAATTTTCAAGTCATCGCTCAATCACCAACATCATTGTTAGCTACATGGGACGACGTTCCACTTGAACATCGAAACGGCAATATCACTGGTTACATTCTCTTTTATCGTGAAAAATCAGACCTATCTTCACCATATAAATCTTTTGCCAGCACCAGTCACGAAACTCAGTTAGTCAACCTGAAACCGGGCATGCAATATTCTTTTCGGATATTAGCGTACACACGTGATGGTAACGGCGTTGCTTCACCAGAACTATCACAGTTTACCTTAGAGAAACGTAAGTTCATACCTATCTATATTATATCGTTATCCGATGTTCTTGCACATCAGTAGTTCAACGTCTTGTGAGGCTTTCAGTATTCTCAACATTTAGATTACTTCCATGTACCCATTTTTGATATGTTGTGTTTTTTTTGTTTTTGTTGTAACGAGTAAAAGTTTATAAAGTTAATATATAATTAGATGAAAATCTATTTCATCAATAATATTAATTTCTATTGTGTGGTCTTTTGTATCTTCCTTTTTATTTTATTTTTCAGTGCCAGAAAAAGCTCCAGTACGAGTAAACGCTAGTTCTTATGGACCGTTCTCTGTATATATTGAATGGTTTGGTGTTGATCCAGCAGATATGAACGGCATTCCCATCGGATATTCCCTACAGATTTTTCAGATGAATGTATCAGTAAAGCAAGTGACCGTCCCATTCCAAGAAAGGAGCGAAACTATCACAGGTTTAACTCCTAGCACTACTTACATTGTTTCTGTATGCCCCTACAACAATCTGGGAAACGGGCCATGCGACAGGGCAATAGCAACGACTGATGCATCGCGTAAGCTTCATTCATACCTTTTATGTACAAGTGTACATCCTCGCTTTTTTAAATAATCATTCTCGTCATTCAATTTTTTAAGCACCATCTGCTCCTCCCCAAAATGTTTACTTGAGTCCTGTAAAGACACACAAGAGTCTCACTTTGAACTGGGAGATACCACCACTTGAGAAGATACACGGTGATTTGTTGGGGTTTAAAATAAGATTCATCGAAAGACCAAAAGCATTAACCGATATCAAGATATCAACTATTCTGATTCATCCATCTCTTGTCACCTTTACTTACTCAGCTCTCAAACCAAACACGGAATATGATGTTGAAATTCTTGCAATCAATGAAAATGGAGATGGAGCGGCAACATCTGTGATTGGGTGTAAGAAGAAATTTCTCTAACATAGCATATATAGCTCGTCGAACAATTTGAAAGCATCAATAAACTTCATGGTGTAAACCTTGTAAAATTTGTTTGGGTTAGTGAGGATTAGCTTCAGACTATTTTAAGGAGCGTTTAACCCAGACATTTCACGTCTTTCAAATTCTTAACAACTTCGAACATTGAAGGTTTACTTAATATTCTCTTGGATATCTAAAAATATTGAACAGCAAGAAACTTTTAACTAACTAACAATGGTTTCTTTACTTACATAGCAAGAAACGTGTTGGAACTTTGCGAATCACACAGTAATTAAAGATCAAAGGCATATCATTCTAGATGGAAACATGAAGGACTAGCATTTGTCATTTGCTTTTGTTTTAGCAACATGTCGATGTCCAGAGGTCATATCTACAAACTACTATCTGATGAATCCATACGTATTTAAAGATGATCGCAATGAATATCTGAACGGAGTTTATCCTCTTCTGTTAGATGAGATGGTTGCGTTTTCCTGTGGTTTTTGTCAACGGGCGTCAGGTAATTTGAGAACCACAGTTGACTTACATAATGACGGGCGTGGTGGATTTGCCGAGAAGACGGGTGTGCCCCACCTGGCGGCTAGCATTGACGATTACACTGATTTATCCTTTCCGGTGATTGGTCAAGACATTTTGGATACATATATGGGTTACAAGTATGTGTCGTTGTTGGAACATCCGGGTGTGGTATTAATGACTAGAGACAAAGCCATCAACGAGGTCGTTCATGATATGATCTACCTCGTTTTGGGAATATGGCCAGTGATTTTGTTAAATGTTTTGATGATGATGGCGATTGGCTTTCTTGTTTGGATAACGGTATGTTTCCTTTCTCAATTCCCTTCAGCGACACCATTAATTTGCATACACGATTTCATGGCATCTCTTTCAAACCATAAAACTTATCCTAAGTCCCAGCTTATTCAAAGACATCATTTATGTGTTTTGATATTCAATGTTTCGAAAATCAGATGCTCTTGGGGTTTTGTCACGATAGACATGATTTCGTGGAAGAATCGTCGTGGTTTTATTGGTCCTATACTCATAAGTAATGAGTTTTGATACAAGGAGCTTCTTCGAATTTCAGTTGGGTCACCTTGTTGCTATCAGGTCTTACTTCATTTCTATTTCTATGTCTTAATAAACATTTTGTTTATTACTCAGGAATATTTACAGTAGTATGTCCATTCGGCAGTAGGATTACATAGGTTACTTACTAAGTAACCAAGGTCAAACGTTGGTATATAGTACTGTTGCTTAAAAAATGACCATTCTTTAGTAGTAATGATGCATATCCCTGGTAGGACATGGAACTGCAACCTAGTGTAACAACCTAATGTAACAATTTTAAGAAATGTATTGCAGCTATGTTAGTGTTGCATCATCTAAAAATTCCATGTTGCTAATTTATCTAAGAGGCTATAATGGTAGTGTTGCTTTACTTTTTGAGAAAATTTCTTAGTGATGCTTATAAACTTGTTGATTATAAAGAAAACGTGTAATCCTGGCATTTCATTTATCATCTTCTTTTCATAGGTATTTCTAGGCGGTTTCATGTCAGTACTTATTTTATAGGAAAGATACTCAGCTGGTGATTTCTCCGAGAATTTTTGTGCTGGCTTACAAGAAGGGTGGTACTGGGCGTTTGTCACTCAAGGAACACAAGGGTACGAACACATCTATAGAAATCTCCATGGAATGTAGATTTTACTGATATGTTTTTGATTTGAGCCTCAAATTATTTTTATTCTGTTCTTAATGTCATGGTTGATTTGTACCTAGTGTTCTTGCCAAAATAATGGCATATTGAAAACATTATACTAATTTTCCATGTTCAATTGTCGCTTTAGTTATGGTGATTTTACACCCCGAACTGTGTTAGGGCGCATCTTAACTATCATATGGGTATTGATAGGCTTAGTATTGACGTCATTGATAGTTGGCGCCATAGTAACTGCTTTGACATCGGTTAATGGTGCAGTTGATGTTAAGATTTACGGTTCAGAGGTAATATATATGATTGTCCGAGAGAAATAGCAAATAGTGGGAAATTTTACCAACTCTTGTTAATGTTCTTTAATTTATTGATTCGATTGTTGTTATTGATTTTTTTTTCTTCCTACAGATAGGAGCTATTAATGGATCTTTCGAGCAAAGACTTGGTATATTAAGAAATGGAAAAGTCAATACAAGTATGTTTGTACGATCATTATTCTTTACGTAAGGAAATTCTAAACTATATTTAAAGAATAATTATATGTACGCATAAGAAAAAACAGCGGTTTTTTGTTTGTACTCAAAGTTTCATGTCTGTTAAATGTTTTGATGATGATGGCGATTGGCTTTCTTGTTTGGATAACGGTATGTTTCCTTTCTCAATTCCCTTCAGCGACACCATTAATTTGCATACATGATTTCATGGCATCTCTTTCAAACCATAAAACTTATCGTAAGTCCCAGCTTAATCAAAGAAGATTGCCTGCGATGCAGACATAAAACTTTGAGTACAAACAAAAAACCGCTGTCTTTTCTTATGCGTACATATAAATAGCTCTACGAAAGTATTGAGCACTATTTTTGACCTGAAGAAATAAAGCAAATCAATAAAGAATAATTATATAATGATTTGTTGATTTCAGAAGCCACTTACGAAAATCCATATCAGTTAGCAAACGCTTTGTTGAATCAAGAAATTGATGGTATTCTCATTGACGCCTACAGTGCAGGTAGTAACAAAAACGACTTCTCTGATCCACGAATTCGTGCTACAGACATGATCAAACAGCGCAAGACATATGGGATGGTGCTTTCTGGTGACTTGCAATATGTGGCTGAAGAAGTTCAAGATTTCATTAAGATTAACGAACAACGCATACTTGGTATCGTGGAGAATAACACTGTACGCATGGAGGTAAACATGTAATTACTCTCCATAATACAACAGAACCTGTTGTCAGTAAATTCCTTTCCTTCTACAAAAAGAGATTATCAACTTTCTTTTCAACATTCATTATACATACTTTTATGTATTTTAAAGCCTACTCCACCAAAAGAATATAAATCCGTTTTTGATCCGAACTCAGAGACATTAAGAGATGCATTGGTTGCCCTAATCACGTTATGGATTTTCGGTGTACTGATTGGCACAGTTTTCTGGTTAATCCGAAAACGGAAGAACAAGGTTAAACCGGACAACGTGAAAGTTATTCAAAATTGTCAAGGTATTATAAAACTTTTTAAATCCAATTTGAGATAAATTTTGTTCCAAAGAGTTAGTCGTTGAGTCGTTAACATTCGATAAGTAGAGCCATTTTCCCCGGTCCCATGAGGGTTCCACTTATCGAGCGCAGATTGTATACACAAAATTTCAATAAAAATTATTCTTCATTGCCGTGAATTTTGACAGTTTTGCACATTGGGTTAATTTCAATGCTGTTTGTTGTTTAGAGCTTTATTTCGAAAATATGCAGGAAATGTGCACAGATGTTAAATACAGAATGGATCAGTTGATGCGGAAGTTAAATGACTTGATCGCAAAGCATGATGGGATTTTGATACGATGTAGTCTTCGTGATTGTTTTTTCTCCAAAATTCGTAGATGGCTTACGAAAAAATTTCGCTCAAAATAAGAATTTGGAGAAAATGGATTTGAAGCATATGGGTAAAGAAAAACGTAAAGAAAATGGGAACAGACAATTTTGAAACCTTTCGAAAACAATTGCTTATAAAGCCACTTGAACATAGATTGGCTATGACCATTGCACAATCGAGACGAAGCTAATGTACCCTAATAATGAAACCATACCTCTTTTAGAAATATTAATGCACCTTTTCTGACGCCATTATGATTTACCAACTAAATTTCCACTTCTATTTTCCATCCCATATTACAGTAGGTGTCTCACTGGCGAATATTTTTCTTATAATGCCTTACACACTGTATTGTTTTATGATGTAACCCAGCCGGCACATTTATCAAAAAATCTTTGCGAAGGAGTGCAATTCTATAGAAATTTACACACAAATTCAATAAAAATACTCTCCGTCACAGTGGCATTTTGACAATTTTGCCCACTGGGAATAAATCTGTCCTGATATCATGTTTTTATGCCGCAGTTTGTCCAAACCTCATTTTGATGTGTTGCATTCTTCCATAATAATTATCTAAAGGCTGAAATACATTATCATTTTAATGGATCAGTTTAAATCTTCTACTTATACTAATCCGCAATCGTGGATCCCACTTTTAATTTAGAGAGTGTTTGTTTTTTTTTAAATTTACAGTCAAAATCTTCTTAATCGTGGTCATTTTTTCGTTAGACCATTGATAATTGACGATTAGTATAATAGCACGCGGCGTGACGTCAGTTATTTTTATCATATCACGAGTGAACCATTGCATTGCATCCCCAATCGAACGCGACGTTTTTGGGGAAATATCTCGAAAACCAATAGGGATAACTGACGTTTTTAAGGGTCGGCGATACGGGTGATAGTGTGACGCAAAATTTGGACCTAAATTTTATTTGGTACTGCGGCTATGACGTCTCAAAATCTTTGAACGACGATATCTCTGCAACGGTTGGTCGTAGCGAAACGATTCCATACATTTTTTTTATCAGTTCTTCAAGCTCTACAACATGGGTACACTTTCCAGTCCCGAAATTGAAATTTTCGTCATGGGGTTCGCACACGGGAACGCGGGATTTCTGCAGATCCTTTTCGAAATTAAAGCCGTAAAAAAACTTTTACGCCAGTAAAATCGACCATATCTCTGCAACGGTTGGTCGTAGCGAAACGATCCCATACATTTTTTTGCTCGGTTTTTCAAGCTCTACAACATCAGTACACTTTCAAGTCCCGATTCCGTAATTGAAATTTTCGTCACGGGGTTCTCACACGGGAACGCAGGATTCTTGCAAATCCGTAAAAAACTTTTACGCGAGATACTAGTCTTATTATAATAATCGGCAATCGTGTGCAACACATTTAATTTAGAGAGTGTTAGATTTTGTGGAATTTCACGGTCAAAACCTTCTTAATCGTGGTCATATAGCGGTAGTTAGACCACGTAAGACACATTCACGATTAGTATAATAGCACGTGGTATTTGACGTCAGTTATTTTTATGATCACGGGAAATCATTGCATTGCATCCCCAATCGAACGCGACGTTTTAAGGGAAATATCTCAAGAACCAATAGGGATAACTGACGTTTTTTAGGGTCTGCAATACGGGTGATGGGGTGACGCAACATTTGGGCATAAATTTTATTTGGTACTGCGGATATGACGTCATCAAAATCTTTGATCAACGATATCTCTGCAACAGTTATTTGTAGCGAAACGATCCCATACATTTTTTTGATCAGTTTTTCAAGCTCTACAACATGGGCACACTGTTGAGTTGCGATTCTTTAATTAAAATTTTCATCACGGGCTTCGCACACGGAAAAGGCGAATTTGACACATCTTTTTCGAAATTAACCTCGGTAAAAGGTTTTACCCGGGTTACTAGTTGTTTGGAATAAAAGAAAACGTGACTATATTTCTATTTAATTTGCTATATCTATCACATTTTCTTTTATTTCAAATAATTTAAACTGATCCATTAAATGTATAATGTATTTCAGCCTTTAATAAATAAAAATGAAACTGACGGTGGAAAAACTCAGTTAGTATCAACATGAAGAAGAGGTTCCATGGATAACTTAAAGGGATCCTGTGATGAAAAATTATATTTCGGGACATGAACGAGCTCTAAATGTTGATTAACGAGTCTTTTTGCAGTTTTTCATAATTCAACATTGTTTTCGAGATATCTCATTTTTAAGATCTAGATTTGATTTATGCAACGCATAATTATGATAAGATAAAATTTCTCATCGCTTTTACTGATATACAAATGAATAGTACATCCTTGTACTTCATTAAATGGATCAAGAATTCTAAGTGAAATGATATGATGAATTATGAAAACAGATATTGTGGAAATGTTAAAAATACGTCGGTTAAAAATATTGGTCGGAAGAATATTTAGTTAGTTCATAAGTTACATACATCAACAGTATCACTCTCCTGTTACATCGTAATTATGCATTACATAATTTGATATTTTTAAATTGCAATATCAATGAGAGGAAAGGAATTTTCCAAAAACTGCAAAAAGACCTGTTGAACAACTTTTTGAACTTTATTATATACCAAATTATCATTTGTCATCGCAAGATCCCTTTAATTCAAAAACTACACATAATTATGAGATTAGAAAAGAAAAGAAAAGAAAATTTAAAAAACGTAGCTGGCACGGCTTCTTCTGACAGGGATTCCAGCTTTCCGAAATGTTGCCCGAAACTGTGACATGTAAGGAATTAACAATTTTGATGTATCACTATTATCCATAATTTGTTGGAACTTTTCCAGAAATTCCGCATCTTTTTTGTTTTCTGGATCATTGGTAAAGCTGGTTAGACTGAGTGCATTCTTACTTGTTGTCGAAGTAGAGCGAGCTTGATTTTCAGATGACACGACATTCTCTTTGTGTTTCTGAGAATAAACGATTGCTTGAATCTGCTCATCATTAGCTTGCAAATGGATGAGCTGCTCGTGGATATCATCAGAATATTTAGCCATTTCGATTGATTGAACTGGAAATTTGAGCAATGATTTGTTTTATGATTTGCATTGAATTAATGTTTTCTAATTCAGCTACTCTAAAAGATAAGGAAGTTAATTGCGGAGCCATTCTTTCATGTTCTCAATATCACTCAGCTGACTCTTCGTTATAACTCTTGGTATGCATCCATCACAAATGGGGATTTGCTTCCTTTTGAAAATAGTGTTTTTTAGTGCATTAGATTCAAGGTTTGGAGCAGCAACAAATGTGGCAATAGTTATATTAGGAGAAGTTATTTTACTTTGAGCTATTACGAAGTTCATTACTGTATTAAGATCTTCAGCATCTTTTGAGCACTTTGAAAACTCATCCGATATGTCTCTGAGATGAGTACTTTCAGTAACTCTGATATTTAAAAAAGCACCCAGATTTTGATGGAATACCAAAATGTGGTTAGAGAAATCCCGGCCTTCGTTTAAAATGTGAAATAGCATTATTTGGAAGCTGTCATAGATATTTTTTAAATAATGCTAACCTGTCAATAATGTCCACAAGTTATTTGAACCAGAAGATTATATTAAACTAGCCGCCCATATCCGCCTGCTCTGTAACACCCCGCAGACCCCAATTAACGTCATACTAGACGCCAAGGCGGCGTCTCTTGCCGCCCATGTTCAGCTTGCGTTGTATCACCACCTGTTCTAAATTATTGCACTTAAAACTAGCAATAAGACTTCCTTTGATGCTGGCTTTATCCCTAAATAAACCTCGTTTGCACGTGAAGAGAAATATGTTCCTGGTGTTTCAAATCTTGCATGTTCTTAAAGGCCGGAGCAAACGTATCAAACGTATCAAAAAGTTCATCAAACTCCATCAAACTAGCAAGTTTGACAAACTGTTTGATAGGTTTGAGAGGAAACATTTTTTTGAAAAAAAGTAAAAAGAAGAAAAAAATCCAGTTTGATGGAGTTTGATGAAGTTTGTTCGGGAACAAACTTTTCATCAGACAAAATTGCCTCCATCAAACTAAAATTTGCTGTTTGACGCGTTTGAGACAAAATTTCATCAGATAACGTTAATTTATCACCGCGTTGAGTGCAAAAAAGCAAAGGTGGAGTGTTTTTCGAATGTTTTGACGTTCGAAATTGTATAGAAAATAAAAATCAAACTGTGTGCACGATACAACAATTATAAACAGACGTGATGGATTCAGGAAACGAAGAAGAAGTAATAAAAAATGGTGATTTTTTTAAAAAGCAAAAGGAGAACAAAAAGGTAATCTCAAAACTTAAATCAGCTAAAGATTGGACTGACGAAGAGACATGGAATTTGATCGATATGCTGAAAACAAACACTTGTTTGTGGGATATATTTGATAAATCATACACCAAACGTGATTTAAAAGAATCAGCATACTCTGAAATCGCAGAAAGTCTCGATACAAATATCACCTCAGTTAAAGCAAAAATTAACAATTTGAGAACTCAGTTTGGAAAGGAACTGTCAAAGGAAAGGCGCACTAAGAGTGGACAGAGCACAGACGAGTTGTATTCCAGTAAGTGGGTACATTTTGACAGGTTAACATTTTTGACCCCAGTTATCGGTGCTTCCAAAAGTAGAGACACCTTGAAAAGGATGAGTGAAGATGAACAAGATGAAGAAATCGATGTAAAAGAGGTTACTCCAATTAAAACCAAAAGAACTTCGGTAGCAGAGAAGAAACTTGAGCTATTGTCTCGATGCACAGAAGCTATTTCAGCGAAGGGAAGTGCTGTTGAATCCCCAAAAGTATCCCCTTTTGCGCAGTACATTGACCAGAAACTATCAAATTTCGGAAGCAGAGAGAGAAGAATAGCAGAAAAACGAATCCACGATATTTTATTTGAAATAAAGATGACAGTGGACCCAGCAGTTGTCGATCCTCAAAAACAAAACCAGAGATCTCAGTTTAACTTTCAAGCTTTACCTGTAGTGATGCAGGGAGGACATTCATATATGGATATGTTAAACAAATGAGATTGTTTTTGTTTTATGTTGTTTTTATTCTGTTCTTATTATTTCTTGTAAACTAATTTTACAAATCTTGAGTATACAGAAATTCAATAACATACACATATTTTTATTAGTTTTTGCTCATTTGATATTATAAAAATGTTAGCAATATTTCCATTGCCATTCAACTGAACCCTCATTGACAAAATAATGCATGAAACATTCTCTAACTGATTTTGCTGATTGTGAAGAATTATGACCAAATCGAGGTGTTTGCAGTGGATAAAATGCATTGTTTTGATCAGCCTTACGCCATTCTCCTTCAGCAACTTCACCATCTTCTAAAATGGTATCAGCAAATAACGGTGGGTGGTAGGAATTTGATGAAATTGTGCTTTTAATCAGAAAATTATGTAATATGAGAGCTGAAAAAATAATATCCTCTACGTACTTTGGTTCTAAATTGATTATAGTGAAAAATACCCGCCATCGATTCGCTAGGATTCCGAATAAATTTTCCGATATCCTTCTTGCTCTGCTGTGTCTGTAATTATAGATGCGTTTTTCGCCGGTCAAGTCTTTTTGAGGAAAAGGTTTCATCATGAAGGTTTTCAGCGCAAAAGCATCGTCTCCTAGGAAGACATATGGAGCGCTTTCACTATTAGGTAAATCTTCATCCATGGGAAGATTAATAGAACCATTCTGTATGCCTTGTAAAAGAGATGTTTTGTTCCAAATTCCCGAATCGTTTACTCTCCCATTACACCCAACATCTGCATATAAACATTCATAGTCGGGTCCCGCGATAGCCATCAATATAATTGAATGGGTGTGTTTGTAATTGTAGTAAAAGGACCCAGCGTTTTTTGGTTTTTGAACCCTTACGTGTTTCCCGTCAATCGCCCCTAAAGCGTGCGGGTAGTTCCATTTCTCTTCAAATTTCTTTGAAATCTTGAGCCATTCAGCATTTGAAGATGGAGTTTTAAGAAATTGCTGCACCATTCGATCTACAATGGCTTTGCAACAGCCTTTCACGATGTATGACACTGCATTCAACGAAATTCTAAATTGGTAGCCCAAAGATTGAAAACTCTCACCGGTAGCTAAAAATCTTAATGTCAAAGCTAACCGTTCATCAGCCTGAATGGGACTGGTTCCTCCAATAATTTCCTGTGGAGTTATCAAATCAGAAATTTGAGCCAAAACGTATTCAAAATCAACAACATCCATTCGAAACATATCCTTGAAACCAAATCGATCTTCTAATCGCAATTCTTTTATAATCTACTTATACTAATTCGCAATCGTGCATACCACTTTTATTTTAGAGAGTGTTTTGTTTTTGTTTTTTTAATGGTCAAAATCTTCTAAATCATGGTCATATAGCGGCAGTCTGGCCAGTCAAGAAACTCTTCCACTGCAATCCAACGATCATTTGTTTTGACACGTGATTGTCTTTTCGCCGTTTTCATTGGTTGCCGAAATCGTACAAACTATAGCGACAATGTTCGTTGATAAGAAATCCATTTTCATTAATCGTTTGACGAAGGAACAGGTCTGTACGAAGGTATTATTATAAAACGTTTATTGTTTAACTTTTTGCTTTTCTTTTGTTGTTTTTCTATTTTAGATTAATAAAAGAACGTAAGTAAGTGTATTGACGTATTATTTATGTATGTATTATGTAAAATCATACTGAAATGTTTTTTATAATGCAGAAAAAATCAATTTTCATTAATCGTTTGACGAACAAACAACAGGTCTGTACGTGAAGGTATTATTATAAAACGTTTATTGCTTAACTTTTACTGCTATTATTCTATTTTAGATTAATAAAAGAACAGGCAAGTTATGTATGTATTTAAATGTTTGTTTACGTTTTAGTTATGGCTATACAGAAGAAAGTGCAGTGAAGAAATCCAGAAAAAAATGATGTTCCTTTACACAGTAACGAATGGTTTTCATTTTAATTTAGTTTTGAAAGATTAATTTTGAGTTTTGAAAAGATATATGAGTCAAAATAATTCTATCATTTAGTATGTATCTTCGCTGGATGAAAACTGGATGCTGGATGAAAAGGAACGCGGAACGAACGAAATTTGTTTTGGTAACGCGCGCTGTAACTTATTTATTTACAAATCAATTAAAAATGGTTCTCATGGCTGTGGAAATGGGGGGAACGTCAACCATGTCTGCCTTTTATTAGATTTTCCTGTACAATTTAAGATGCTTGGTACTTTGTCTATCTGCCTGTCTTCCAGCCGACTTTATGTCTTTTGTTTTTGTTTGCTTCAATATGGTTGCAATGAATGTGATTATTTTAGGTGTTCTTCAACTGAAATCTTTTCTTTTAAGTCAGAAAAAAGAAAAGTGTATAAACCATTAAAGAAATGAAGCACATGGTTAAATTATGAAGTTGAGAGGGTTCTGTACAATGAAACTGTCCTACAAAAAAGAAGCATTATTGGATGGATTTTTCTTCAGTTTATATTTTTTCAAGTTTATGCATTATTTTGTGTTATGGCATGGTGGTATATAATCGTTTACGTACTATATGCCTGGGTGTATAAGTTTGACATTATGTTTTTATTTGTTACTTTTTATCTTCTGGGTAAATTTGTGTTTTTAGTTATTGTTTTTAGGATATGCGTACTTGAATTTCCTTTTTGTTTTTTGTTTCTTTTTGTTTTGTTTTTTATTTTCGATATTACAATTGAAATATTATTCTTTTAGGCAATAATTTGTAATGTTTGGTTTTGTGGTAAACAGTTCTGTGTTATATATTGCCACTTTTTTTACATTAAAGTTACTTCTCTTCTGCGTATAAATATATATTCTGAGCCATGTTGCTATTTGTTTCTGTTTTTAATCTTCTGAATGTAATAACGCAATAATGCCTGTAAAAAACTTTTACACAAGTGAAATTCTGCGACAGAACGCATACTGAACATGGGTGGCGAGCGACGCCGCCTTGGCGGCTAGTCTATATATACTAATCCGCGTTGTGCATACCACTTTTATTTTAGAGAGTGTTGTGTTTTTTTATAATTTACGGTCAAAATCTTCTTAATCGTGGTCATTTTTTCGTTAGACCATTGATAATTGACGATTAGTATAATAGTACGTGGTGTGACGTCAGTTTTTTTATGCTCACGGGGGAATCATTGCATTGCATCCCCAATCAAACCTGACGTTTTTGGGGAAATATCACGAGAACCAATGGGGATAACTGACGTTTTTTGGGATCGGCGATACAGGCGATGGTGTGACGAAAAATTTGGCCCTAAATTTTTTTAGGAACGGGTCTGTGACGTCATCAAAATCTTTAATCAGCGATATCTCTCTTACAGTTGATCGTAGCGAAACGATCCCATACACTTTTTTAATCAGTTTTTCAAGCTCTACAACATGGGTACATTTTCCGTTTCCAATTCCCTAATTGAAGTTTTCGTCAAGGGGTTCGCACATGGGAAAGGCGAATTTGACACATCCTTTTCGAAGTAAAACTCTGCAAAAAATTTTACCCGGGTTACTAGTATACAGATAAGCCACCTATACGGAAAAGCCTTTTGGAGCTCTCTCTGACCAATTCACAATTTTTGTTTTTTAAGCTTGATTTCAATTGGGTGCTAAATAGCGTTAAACAGGTAGGTTAAATCGAGATAAATTTTGGCACCTAATGGAAAGAATGATGAGACCTTAGTGCTTCAATTTTCTCTCCAATTAATGCCGATTAGCCCCGAATTTAAATATCACAAACTTTTGATATCTTAACCCGAACAAACACATTCTCAGTTGTTTATCAATTAAAACTGACACTCTTTCTTGATATTACTATGTTCAAAATCAAAATCTGAGTTATGTAATATTTTTTCAAAGAAAGTGAGTGATATTTTCTTCAATATGACGGACAAAAAGAAGAATTCAAGAAGGAAGAAGTCAGGTTCTATTCATGTTGGTATGACAACAAAGAGAAAACCTTCAAAGAATGTAATATGGGCAAAAATGCTTGCTCTTTTCTTTTCATTTGTCTCAACAATATCCAAAGTAAAAGCTCTTATCAATGTTATCTGTCATGTTTCATTCCAAAAAAGAACTAAATCTGTATCAATTTTGTTTTGGCTCAATATATGATAAATGCCTGGGACAAAAATAAACACGCAAAAATTAACGTAATTTAGCACCTTAAGGAAACCAAGAATAAAAACGAAAAAAAAACGGACGATAGCGTATGCAACACAAACTATTTTGTTTAAAAACAGATATAGTTTTCTATTTTTACGTGTGACGTTCGTTATAATTTGGAAAAATCTGCTTGAATTTTTTGGGCGCATGCAATTTACTTGATCATCTCGGGTTATTTCATCATATTTCAGTAAGTGAATTTATTTATTGCCCCCGCAGCGAGCGTAAGCGAGCGAGGAGGCATAGTAGTTTCACGAGATAGGCGAATGTCAGTTTCCGATTTTGTTCATCATCATCATCATCATCACCATCTTCATCCTCCAACTTTCGTGTTGACGTTACACGGTGGAATGCAATTATTAGCTGACTTTGCTTTTTTTCCGTTTCAAAGCATGGTACTGTAAGTGGGAAAGACAGAATGTTTTTTCGTATCTCTTTCCTAATTTATTATTGTATTATACTATGTTATTTAGGAAGATCGTATGCTAAAATTGCTTAGATATTTTTCGTGTTACTTTTGTGTTGTTTTAGTGAAGTGAACGACAAGGATTTTGAAGCACAGCTTGAAATCTGAAATTTTGCCAACCATACATTTTATTTTTGTATATATATGTTTTAGCTCTAAATATTTCATTCAATAAACTTTGTTCAACGCACTAATTTTTGGCAAAGATTTTAATTGGATTTCTGTGTATGCAAGAAAGCTATATTACAAATTGTCTTTCTTTGTGTTTTTCTATTTTAACTGTCCACCTCGCGCCAAACCTAATCATACTAGTGTGTGATCATGATCAGTAAAAGCTTTTTACATTTTCTTGTTGTTTTTTTTTATAAACATTGGCTACTTTTTGTTTTGAATCAAAGTTTAAAACGCAGATTTCTAATGGATTTTTTGCTTTGATTTTTTTTTAAAAAAAGTTTGTTTTTTTTTCTTTTGGCTCTTAAGCTTAGTTCTCACTGAGTTCAAAACAACGATTAGCAACGATTTCGCAAAATAACGATTACAACGATTATCATGCTCTGCATGATTTTATGAAGTGCCGGTCAACGTTCACACTAGCAAATCGTTGCTGGCTTATAAAATGGATGAATACCGTCTTCGCTAAAATCGAGAGCAGAAGAAACTGATTCCCATGCGTTTTTGATGACATCACGTTCCTTATATGAGGAATCCGCTTTATCATACAAACATTTGTACTTTTTACCTTCTTCTGCCAGTAGTTCTTCTTGTTTTATAAGAAAAGGTTGTTTTCGTGATTTCTTGATGTTTATTTTGTCTGCCATTTTTATTCAAGTTTGTCGTTTTTCTAGCTTTTTAAAGGAATTTTCCTAGTTTCATCGAAAACGTGCTCAAAAAAACTCACAAAAGCATGAAACGTCACCAATCGTTCGCGTAATCGTAAATTAAAAATCAAAATTTTTTGATTTTAAAACAACGATTACAATTACGATTACACAACGATTACAGCCATCAATTACGTTCACACTAACGATTGCTAACGATTACGCATCATGCACACCATGATAATCGTTGCTAATCGTTAATTTGAACTCAGTGAGAACTAAGCTTTACAGAATTTCTTTAACAAATCTTGTTTTGATTATAAAATACGTATCCATGGTTTCAGTTCACACATTTCTTTTGTTTGTAGCAAATACTTTCTGATATTACTTGTTAAGCCTTTATTACACTTTTTGAAAGGTATATTAGCATCAATAAAAAAAAAGTTATCCTAAAGAAAGTTTAACTCAATTACAACGTAAGCGAAAAACCGTGAAGACCATCCATCAAGGAGTTTTCAAATCTGATCTCCCATTTCAAAATGATCATGCTCGCAATTCTTCTTGTTTTTATTGTGTTTAGTTTATACAATGTTAACAAAAGTTTAAATGTATATATTTGTTTCTGTGTAAAGACTTGCAAAAACATTCATCTGAATTTTTTTGAGTTTTCGGACAAAGATTTGTTTTTGTTTCCGTTGTATAGCTTGCAATGTATAGCTTGCTGTGTGTACACATTGGAATGCTTGAGCGCGGGGGCATTTTTTAGCTAAAGCTACATGCTAGTTTTATTTCAAAGGGATCATGTGATGACAAGTGATAATTTTGGTACATAATAGAGCGCAAAAAGTTGATTAACAAGTCTTTTTACAGTTTTTTCAATTTCCTCTCCTTTCGCTGATATTTCGATTTACAAATATCAAATTATGCAACAATAATTATGATGTAATGTAATGTAATTTCATTTTTTGTTCTTGCGTATTTTTTATCTCTCTATCTTATGAGCAATGAATTTGATATCGGCAGTAACATTTGCTTACTATATTACTTCACCATTTCGAAATCAGTCAACTGCTTATTGTCCTAATGAGGGACTCCAAGTGATGACATCAGCACGCTGCACTGTTCTTACCCCACTAAAATAAACACTGACCGAATAAATTGTAATTGCAGCAATTTTAAGTAAGTCATTCTCACCTGTAGATATAATACAAGTTCTTGTTCGAATCAACATGTGTAGGTTGCGCTAGAATAAGAAAAACAACATTTTCCTTGACAACTTCTATCACACTTTTGTTAGCAGTATTCTTCACCGCCCATGATATTTTATTGAGAAAAAGTATTTCCAGGTGCTTACTCTCTTCGTCTTCAATTTGAAATACAAGATGCTGTTTGTTCAAGAATGTAAGTATTGATCTCAGATGCATCCAAGTAGATTGATGTGGTACATCTATGCCATTCTTCCAACATTTCACCAAGCCTCTTTTGTACATGGCCCGGATTATCAATAGCTATTTTTTGAATTTTGCGATAATCCATCAAAAAGTGCAAGATGGTCCTCCAATCATCACAAGCAGAGTCACAAATCTTTTTGAAAACTTTCATGCGAGTTGGTCGACCTTGAAGTATTGCATCTTCAGCTTCATCTAAATGTCGTCAGAAAAATATGAAATTTTCAGAAGATATATTATTTCACCAAGATCGTATAAGCAAATTTCACCAATATTCAACTATATTTCCAAAAGAAGTTAAATTGAGAAAATTTCTTCTGCTAGAGGGATTATAAACAATGAAATAGTGGAAACACTGTTTTGAGTACTGAGAAACTTTAGTGAGTTCCTAAAGGTTAGGAAAAACTTTATAAAAAACTAATGCAAATTTGCAAATTCATACCAAGGTTTTTGTATACTAACTACTAAGCTTAACTCAAAGTTTTCGGTATATTCATTTGGTATAAAGGAATTTGGTTACAGTAATGCTCATAAAAAATTAACTTGGGAAATTCTGCAAGGACTTCTGGATTGGAAGGATAGAATTGTAAAACCATGATGCAGAAGAAGAAATATTCTTTTGAACACAAACCTGCAACGTTCAGAAGTGGTGAGGATTTGAGTTCTTCAGATAGTATGGCATTTTTTCCAAATGTCACGAGATGTTCATTCATTCTATCAATCAGATCTTTTCTTTCTTTAACAGAGGTGTTTGAAACCATCTCCATGACACAGTTAAGGATTGATCTTTCATCTGTCTTCGAATCTTCATATATCGTCTCAACTTCTATATCATAACTGAAGATGGCTGCACATAGCTGCTTTCCATTCTCCTGATCACCTGAGAATCGCTGTGCAAGGAGGTACGCATACATACCACAATCTGAAATAGTAAAAAGGTTAAACACTTTACTATGATCGTTTGAAAAAGGTCAATGAAAAAGGAAAGAAAGAAAGAATAACGCAGGTGTTAACCAAATGGTTGCATTAACAAAATTTGGAATCCACATTCCCCTTGATCTGCTTCTTTATGAGAAAGCCACCATGAACACTTTCTGTGTCAGCGTTTCAGGGGTTATATGAAAAATATTTGAATGATGATAATTGAATATACGGTGATGCGAATTTTCATGTACAAGCAACAACAACAACAACAACAACAAAGCCAGGTCAATCGTAAAGTGCCTTCCGTAGAAATAATAAAAAAAGATAAAAAATAATAATGTGTTAATTAACGCAACATGAGAAAGGGACAACATGATTGAAAACAAAAAAAATCTTTCGAACGTTTTCGTAAAGTTCCAAACTACTTTACAAAATCCTCGTCTCGAATCCAAGACCCTGTCTTTTCCATCAAAATTGCTAAAGTTCCAAAAAAAATCATATAAAGTGATGTTATTTTTGTAAGTGTGACCATGGTTCAGTCACGTACTTCTCTCTGTTCGTAATATGACAAGGAACACGCATCCTTCCGATTTACTGAAGATATGCTTGAAAAATAAGCTGGAAAAATATAAAGAGAAAGTTGATTCAGTCCTACTTAAGAAAGACAGAAACAGTCTTTTTTTATCCGAGAAATGATTTCATCATTATATTGGATTATGTTACTAACCATTATCGTTCATATCTTCCATCTTCCTCAAATTCTTCGGTTAAAAGTTTTCTTCAACGCGGTTAGAAGTTTTCTTCAACGATAACAAGCACTGGACGTCTGATTCTTCGCTCTACGAAAAGCACGAATGACTTTGGAAAAGGGTGTGCTAGTTAATTTGATTGTAAACAAAAATTTGTTAATTAATGACATCCGCACACAATGTACCTTTCCAATTGCAGTCAGTTAGCTGACTAAAAATTTGTTAATTTGTTGAATAAAGGGGGGTTTACACATAAAGATACTTGAAAAATTTTTTAAGGTGTTTTGAGACTTTAAATTTAAATTCTACATAAAAAAGTCAACGCGGTAATGAGTAATTAATAAGTTGAGACGCTGAAACTTTACTTTTTGGTCTACAATTTAAATTTTAAGCATTAAAACACCTGCTTAAAAGAAGTTTTTTTCAAGAATCTTTTTGTGTAACCTATAACGTGTGATTATAATTTGACAAAAATGTCACATCCACAGTGTCAACAAAAAATGTTTAGAACATGGTTCGCTTAGTTATCGTTGTTGGTGAACCATTGTGACAATTTTAACTTCTTTTAACTTTATTGAGGCAAAAACAAAGTGTTTTAATCGTAGGATAACTTTATGATAATGTTTAATAATTGCTAACAGAAAATTTATATTATGCCGCCAAGAAAACGGATAATTTCGTCGGGGACGTAAAACATAAGACGTTTCACAGGGTTCAACCATTTTTATGACGGACTTGGTGTACACCAAACAAAATCATCTCGAAAAAATATTGTCGGAGGTTTCGCAATCAATCTATGCGGTGCATTGTTGTTTATAAGTCTTTTAAGTGTGGTTTCCAAGTGGTATGGCAGGAATTTCATGAGAATAAGCAAGTTTCTGTTAAGCCTGGCACACATGAAGCGAACAAAAAAAGAATGTTGAAACTACCAGAAATAAACACACTCTGCTGCCCACCGACCAAATGTAAGTGTAAGTGTGCAGCAAGTTTCTGGCGGAATATGGTCAGTCTGTTGTTAGTAAATTTCTTTGCTATTTTCACAACTGTAGCAGCCGGCATAAAGTCGTCTAAAAGACGTCTTTTAGTGCGTCTAAAAGACGTCTAAAAATGTTCTGAAATGTCCATTTTTTAAGAAGCATTTTTCAAAGAGCTTTCATGATTTCACGTCACAACAACATTCGTGATGTAACGGCGAGTTTTTTTAATGAAGTATATTAGGGTTAGGGTTGATGCAGCTAAAGAATCACAAGATCTACCAAAATCTTCTATAACGACATGTGAAGCATGTCGTTATAGAAGCATGGATTTTGGCAAATATACCAACGAGCATATTTTGATGTGAAGGTTTCCAACCTTATCGCTCCTATTTACAAAACCAAATATGTGAGTGCAACTCTATCTGATATGGAAAAACAGAAGAAAAGATCATATAACGCTTGAATACAAGAGGTAGAAAAAGGCTTGTTTACGCCGTTGATGTGGGACTGCAAGAGAAGGCTCGATTTTTCTCAATAAACTTGCAGAAAAGCTATCAATAAAGAGAAAGGCAACGTGCTTACGAAGAAAACTATCGTTTGTCTTGATTAGATCAATTGTGACGTGTTTACGTGTTGAAAGGGCAAGTCGCTCTTTTTCAAGCAGACAGTTGTGCATAGAAGACGCAAGACTTACGGAATATTTTACATTATTAAATTGTTTTGAAACTTCATACAACAGAATTATGAAAGGTGCAAAAACAAGGCTTTCTTTTTGCCGAGTGGAGCTATGCGGAACGGAGCTCATTTGGCATAAGATCAAATATTGTCATCAAAATACTAACAGAGAGATGCATTTTCGGTTGACGTAGCTGGATGCAACCTCCTACAGGCTTATACAAAGAGTGCGATTTGGCTCACTTACCTTTGATTTTCGCAAATTTTGACGTAGATAATATATGGATGACCAAGCCCAAAAGTGTTCAGAGTATAACTTTAAGAGAAAATTGACGATCTGTACGGTGGTGGGCAGGCCAAAATAGTTGCTTTTTTGAGTTAAGTAGACATCTTTCCCCGGGAATGCTCCGAATGCTCTGAGGTTTGTTATGAACTTCCAACTGGGAAACTGGGAATACCAACTATCCTTTACGAGTACATTGAAAGTTGAACATTAATAGATGAGAATATTAATTGTTGATAACTTTTTAAAATTTAAATTCAAATCATAGCTTTTGAACGTTGTGCATCTATTTTCGCAACCTGTGTATCTGTAAGGAATGAAAAAGAAAAAAAACTGTAGTAGTATTTCTTCTCCATTCCTTTTACTACTATCTTTAAGCCATGTTTTTTCAACTTGGTGTTGTATTTTGATCCACTCTTAACTGTTTTTATTTCCGCACACAACACAAAACAAGACCTAAAAGTCCAATGATGATGATAAAACCTAATGTTTATATTTGCCTGGTGCAATAATAACACCACTACTTTTGTTGCCCCACAAAATTTTATTCATAATTGTAAGGTTATTCATAGAAAATAAAAGAAAAATTTATATAGTATTTAATTTTACTATTTGATTCTGCCATTTTGTTTTTCTGTTCACCATGTTGTTTTTTGTTGCCTTGACAACTTGGTTTGATGTGTGTATTTAAGCCAAGGCATTCTCACATTCTCAGTTCTACTCAAGTGACTATGGAATAAAGTCAGTTCAATATCAGTCTTCATTCATTTACCTGTATGGCCACACCTTTGTTTACTCTTGGCCTAACTGGTAAGTCAGCCATCTTTTTTGTTTGTTTACACACATCTTAGGTTGGCATATATTATACTTATTCAATCATTATAAATATCAAAATTCATTGTATTTATTTAGTTTGACAGTATTGAAAGATCATTGTACAAACATGTCCATGCGGTAAACCCCACAGTCAAACAGGAAGACTACACAAATTGTTTATCAATCACTACTGTAAATGTCAAGACCTCATAGAGCTGAACGAATAAACTACAGCAAACTCAATTCAACTGGTGAAAGGACACCATTGCCTGAAGCCAATCAATTACTTGATTTATCAGTATCATCTGAAGTTGACGATCAGTTATCAAACAAACTCAACAATTTGACGTTGAATGAGATGTCCCAGCCATCTGAACTAATCATTGAAGCAAATGTCATCATTGCTGAAATTCGAGATGTTATGGACGAGAACTTTATCACTGCAGACTTTGTGGATAATTTCAAGTATGTGACTGAAACTCTTAACAGTTTTCGAACAAGTCTTCGAAGAAAGGAGCAACTCATCAAAGCTAAAGCAGTTGACCATCCATTATTAGAAACTATATCAATTCTTCTGGATGAACTGAAGACGTACATCAAGACCATGAAAGAATGTAAGTTGAAATATGATCTCTCCCAAACTCGTCTTGCCAATGAGAATACAGTCTTCAAAGAACGATCAACACGTTTCGCTATTGAGGACATATCCTACAGGATTGTGGAACTACAAAAGGAATTTGATAAATCATTTGAAGACTTGAGTGATGCAGAGCTACTCCAAATGAAATCAGATTTGCCGATGCAGATTGATCAACTCAATAAGATCTCCAAGAAGTACGAAGCTCTTCTCCAGATTCCAATTCAAAAAACAGAGACACTTGAACATATCAAAGATATTGGTAAAAGATATGAACATTTACTGAAGATAAAGTCGGAATTCCAAGCCTCAATGAATGCTGCAATCATTAAGCAAGATGTCTATAAGCAAAAACTGTTCAATCAGTCCAGACTGAACATCCGCCTTGAGAAGTTCTCAGGACACCATGATTCAATTGATTTTTATACTTTCAAGACAAATTTTCTCAAACTCAATGAACGTACAACACCAAAGCATCTTTTACCAGACCTCCTTATCAACAACTACCTTAGGGATCCAGCCCTCAGCTTGGTGAAGAGTATGAAAGACATCAATGAAATCTGGGACCGACTCAAGTTTGCTTATGGTGACGTCAAGATGATGCTATTCAAGAAACTAAATCAACTATCCAATATGGATTCCCTTTCCCGCAGCAAAGATCCTGAAACCATTGCACACTTACTCAGCAAAATCATCACACTTCTGAAGGATACGGTTATGTTAGCTGAAAACCATGACATCGAGTCAAATCTTTATTATAGTGATGGTCTTCACAGAATCTACAACCTTCTGGATGAACCTCTCTTATCAAGGTGGTTGAGGAGCAATATCGACAAAGAGGAACCAAAAGAAACCTGGAGGAAATTTATCAAATACCTGGAGACCGAGCAGAAACTCCAACAACAGAAGATTACCATCCACGAATCATTCAAGTCATCAAAGTTGTCCAAGCCTGACAGCCAAAAGCCAAAGAATCCAAAGTACGGACATCACACATCTTCAACAATTAGTATACCCATTTGCTTCATTTGCGACCGTGAAGATGGCCAGAACGATCATCTGGCAACCAATGGTCCTGCTAATACAAAGATCATACAGTACCACAAGACGTCTTTACGACGTCTTTACGACGTCTTTGTGCCTGCTGGGCGATAATTTCGAATGTCTAAATCACAGAGACATCAAAACGGTATACATCATCATG
Organism: Turritopsis dohrnii; assembly: GCA_027922465.2. Lineage (NCBI taxonomy): Eukaryota > Metazoa > Cnidaria > Hydrozoa > Anthoathecata > Oceaniidae > Turritopsis > Turritopsis dohrnii. The sequence continues at coordinate 497,192 of BQMF02000074.1, read as the reverse complement.
GAATTTGTCTATTTAAAAGAGTGCAACCTTAGTCACTTTTTGTGATCAAATTGGACTGCTTAACAACAAAAAATGTAAACAATATTTATCCATCTATATTAAAAAATATTCTCTGATTTGGAATTCAATATTAGTAAACTCCGTTGTAGTATTTACATTAATATGTGTGTCTGGGTGAAACTTTATAACTTCGAGAGAAATAACTGAAGGTAAAATAGCTACAGCTACATTCTTTAATTGGATAAGATAACTAAAAATAAACGACAATGAAGAGCAAAGAAACAAATCAGTTAATTTATTTTTGTGTAATTGTTATAACTTTACATATGCTACTTGAGTTATTTCTAAAATTATAATTATAGTTTTACATCATAATTAATATATAAATAATTATAACTAGCCGCCAAGGCGGCGTCGCTCGCCGCCCATGTTCAGCATGCGTTGACTTCACGAAAAATAAAAATAAGGAATTGGCAACCGAAAGTGTTCCCATGTTGTAGACCTTGAAAAACTGATCAAAAAAATGTATGGGATCGTTCCGCTACGACCAACCGTTACAGAGATATCATCATTGTTCAAAGATTTTGATGACGTCACAGACCCCTCCCCCAAAAAATTAGACCCAAATTTTTCGTCACCCCATCGCCTGTATCGCGGACCCCAAAAAACGTCAGTTATCCCTATTGGTTATCGAGATAATTTTCCCGAAACGTCGCATTCGATTAGGGCCTCAATACAATGGTTTCACACTGACGTCGCGCACAAGAAGAGAAATAATTTATGTGTGATCTTACATTGCTGACTCCCCGATTTCTTTTGCAGTTCACATCTACCATTTTGCGTGACTTACAAACAAACAAACAGAGAATCGGCTATTAATATATAGACTAGCCGCCAAGGCGGCGTCGCTCGCCGCCGATGTTCACATGCTCTGTCAAATTTCCTTATAAACGGCTCGTACAACTTGTGTTCAACCAGAAGCATATTCGAAGTCACAACCTCTGATAAAACCAATCTTTTATCAGTGTAACAATACACTCAAAATGTAGAGAGAGAAAACTTCAACTTTTTATTAGCTTTTGTTTTAAAAAAGTTACCCACTCTAACATGGGTGCTATCAAACGTAAGGAAGAAATAGTTTCTCTTCTTAAAAACATCACGACGGAGGAGAGAAAAAAGGCACGTGCTAATTGAATAAATAGAATAAAAAACGTTCGATCAGAACGCTTAACAATTAAAAGAAGCAATTAATTTGTTAAAAGAAAAGCAAAAAAAAAAAAAAAAAAACACATTTTGTTTTGATATAATACTCTTTTTTTACCTATCGGTTTTTAAACATTTTGATTGCTCAAAAAAAAAGTTCACCCGTCTCAGACAGTCAGGCAAGAGATAGTGGCAAATCGCACATGCTGCCACGTTTTGCCACTGCTGCTTTTTGTCCAAAATGTTTAATCAGTTAGTTTCTTTGTATTTAGTTGATGTACTGTTTTCAAAGCCAAGTCAACGTGGAATATAAAACTAACAATAATGATAAAAACAAAACGTTATTCCTATTAGTTCATCAGCCAAAAAAAGTCACGTTCGATTGGGGTTGCAATGTATTTGCTTCGAACTCACGTCGCACACAAAAAAGGAAATAACTTCGCTCACAACTCAATCTACCATTTTGCGTGACAGACAAACAAACAGACAGACAGACAGACAGAGAATCGGCTATTAATATATAGACTAGCCACCAAGGTGGCGTCGTTCGCCGCCCATGTTCAGCCTGCGTTGTATCACCGCTTGCTCCAAATTATTGCACTTAAAACCGGCGATAAGACTTCCTTTGCTGCTGGCTTTATCGCTAAATAAAGCTCGTTTGCACATGAAGAGAAATACGTTTTTGGTGTTTCAAATCTTGCATGTTCTTAACTCAGGCGTTTATTGTCGCGGTCGCATTTGAAATTTCAGCAGATTTTCTTGCTTTACACAATGCATTCCGAACGTGAACTTCACGTGATTTTTCTCTACGATTTTAAACCAATCAAATATCAGTTTAACAATACACTCAAAACGCAGAGAGAAAAAACTTTTCAACTTATTATTAGCTTTTGTTTTACGCGCTCTACATGGGTGCTGTCAGAAGTAGGTGAAAAAAATGGTTTCTATTTAAAAGATCACACGGGAGGAGAAAAAAATGCACGTGCTAAATGAATGAAGTGAATAAAAAACGTTCGATCAGATCAAAATAGATTAAAAGAAATCGATTAAAAGAAATTAAGACAACTATTAGGATAAAAGCAAAAAATTATTTTGTTTCATTATTTTACCTATCGGTTTTTAAACATTTTGATTGCTCGAAAAAAATTTCATCCGTCCCAGACAGTCAGGCAAGCTTTAGGATACACTGGCAAACCGCACATGCTGCCACGTTCTGCCACTGCTGCTTTTTGTCCAAAATGCTTAATCAGTTAGTTTCTTTGTATTTAGTTGATGTATTGTTTTCAAAGCCAAGTCAACGGTGGTCCTTGGAATATAAAACTAACAATAATAATAAAAACAAAACGTTATCTCCATTGTTTCACCAGCCAAAAAAAGTCACGTTCGATTGGAGTTGCAATGTATTTGTTTCGAACTCACGTCGCACACAAAAAAAGAAATAATTTCTCTCACAATTCAATCTACCATTTTGCGTGACTTACAAACAAACAAACAAACAAACAAACAGAGAATCGGCTATTAATATATAGACTAGCCGCCAAGGCGGCGTCGCTCGCCGCCCATGTTCAGCCTGCGTTGTATCACCACCTGCTCCAAATTATTGCACTTAAAACCAGCGATAAGACTTCCTTTGCTGCTGGCTTTATCGCTTAATAAAGCTCGTTTGCACGTGAAAAGAAATACGTTCCTGGTGTTTCAAATCTTGCATGTTCTTAACTCAGCCGTTCATTGTCGCGGTCGCATTTAAAATGTTAGTAGACTTTCTTGCTTTACACAATGCATTCCGAACGTGAACTTCACATGGTTTTTATTTACGATTTTAAACCAATCAAATATCAGTTTAACAATACACTCAAAACGCAGAGAGAAAAAACTTTCAACTTATTATTAGCTTTTGTTTAACGCGCTCTAACATGGGTGCTGTCAGAAGTAGGTGAAAAAATGGTTTTTCTTCTTAAAAAGATCACACGGGAGGAGAAAAAAAATGCACGTGCTAAATGAATGAATTGAATAAAAACGTTCGATCAGATTAAAATAGATTAAAAGAAATCGATTAAAAGAAATTAAGACAACTATTAAGACAAAAGCAAAAAAAAAAAAATATTTTGTTTCATGATTCTCTTTTTTTTACCTATCGGTTTTTAAACATTTTGATTGCTCGAAAAGAAGTTCACCCGTCTCAGACAATCAAGCAAGCGTTAGGATACACAACCGAACATGCTGCCACGTTCTGCCACTGCTGCTTTTTGTCCAAAATGTTTAATCAGTTAGTTTCTTTGTATTTAGTTGATGTATTGTTTTCAAAGCCAAGTCAACGGTGGTCCTTGGAATAGTATAAAACTAACAATAATAATAAAAACAAAACGTTATCTCTATTAGTTCACCAGCCAAAAAAAGTCACGTTCGATTGAGGTTGCAATGTATTTGTTTCGAACTCACGTCGCACACAAAAAAAGAAATAATTTCGCTCACAACTCAATCTACCATTTTGCGTGACTTACAAACAAACAAACAAACAAACAAACAAACAGACAGAGAATCGGCTATTAATATATAGACTAGCCGCCAAGGCGGCGTCGCTCGCCGCCCAGGTTCACCCTGCGTTGTGTCACCTCTCCCAAAGAGTTCACGAAAAATGGAATTAAGTTATTGACAATAGAAAGTGTTACTATCTTGTAGAGCTCGGAATTCTGAGCAAGAAAATGTATGGGATCATATGTCTATGACGCACCGTTACAGAGATATCGTCGATCTTTTGATGACGTCATAGAGGCCCGTCCCCAAAAATTTTGCCCAAATATTTTCGTCACCCCGTGGCCAATTTCGGGGACCCCAAAAAACGTCAGTTATCCCTATTGGTTACGGAGATAATTTTCCCTAAACGTCGCATTCGATTAGGGTCTCAATACAATGGTTTCACACTGACGTCGCGCACAAGAAGAGAAATAATTTATGTGTGATCTTACATTGCTGACTCTCTTTCGCAGTTCACATCTACCATTTTGCGTGACTTACAAACAAACAAACGCACAAACAAACAAACAAACAGAGAATCGGCTATTAATATATAGATTACATAATTAATATGTTAAATATAAAAGATTTTGCTTACTTTCAGTATCGTGAATGGGAAATTTATGCTCATAATAATTTGTCTGTTGGTTTTACTATTTCAGGTGTATAAGTCATTATCGAGAGTAATTGATATCAATTTATGAATTGAGACAAATCGTGGAAAAGTGGTGGAATATCTGGTATACTTGAAACAATGGAACTGCTGAACCAAGACAGGAGTAACAAATGTTACGTGTTGGGCATTTTCAATATATGTGGTTAGAGACTAATACTATCAGGAAACATTGATTCAAAATATCGGTTATCATTCTTTTGAAAGGAACATGTGACAGATTCAAGAATGTTTTATGTAAATTGAATTTTGTTGATTGACATTTAAAGTTGCAACATAAAACTGGATGTTGTTCATTATATCGGGTTAACTTACCTGAACATTTTGGCAAAGTTAAGAAGATGCCTGTTATGTATTTCTTGTTGATTTAACTTCCTGGTGCTTCTTTATGATTTGAAAAAGCTATTTTTATAGAATAGATCATTTTTATTCATGCTCTTTTTGCCACTATGTGTGTCAGAATTTTTTGGAATCTGTACTTTAGCATAAAAGAACTGGAAATGATTGATTCATAAAGCATTTTGTTTTCCTTCTCTTTTCTATCTCCATCCCACATTCACAAAATCAAATGCTTGAATACACGTTATCAGACTGTCTAACCCGACCTTGTTTTGATTTTTGGATTTCTGCGAAAGCAAGAAATACATTAAAACCGGCTCTGTTTTTCTTCTTTTTTTTCTTTTTCTTACTGTCCAAACCTAGCGGTTTTTTGAAAATTCATGCGTGCGATTACATGAAACCAAAGCACCGTGCCATGCATGTTAGCGGGAAGAAACCCTTTTAGAATTACCAAGGATTTACACAAGTGGATTTTTAAGATGAAAAACGAAAATATGTGATCATGTTGAAATATGTGACGCTCATTTCAGCACAATGGCTTTTATTATGTTCGATGTTCTTATTAATGTATTGTGTTCACGCACGTGGTTTTTTATAACGCATGTTATTCTTTTTAGGGGCTGTTCATATGGAGGTGAGCTGGCCCGGTTAGCCGGGCTAGCTCACTTAGCAGAGATCTCACTGTCATTAAGAAATCTTTATAAAAATAAATTGTGTTCATATGAAAAGCGGGCTGGCTCACTTAAGTGAGATCTCATTTCACTTGACCGGGATCTCACCTAGGTAAGATGAAATTTGTTCATATGAACAGACCAGCCCGGCTTAGTGGGATAGATTTTAGACAAGTGCGCACGCGTCGAAATTCGAATTATTGTTTAAGTGATTTAAAAAACATTCTCCAGCCCGGTTAAGTGGGATGAGAAAAGCCATATGAACGCTGGGTGAATTTCATCTCATTCAAGTGAGCCAGCGCGGTTAACCGGGCCAGCTCACCTCCATATGAACAGCCCCTTAGTTTTTTCGTTCGTTGTAGTTTTTATAAGAGAGAAAAATGTACTCGTTGAACTCTGTGTGTCTGTTTTCATCAGATCGTTCTTTTCTAACTAAAACAAAATTCTCAACGTTTTGTAAACAGAAGAGTCAAAAAGGTATATATTTGTTAGTTTTTAGTGAAAACATGTCTTGAGATGTCTTGAAAAGCCTGAATGAAAACATCTTTGTTTGTTTCGTATATAGGCTGTTATGCTTTTTAAGCTCTGGATACTTAAGCTCAGCTCAGTTTCCTGTTAAGTTCCAACATCAAAAACGATTGTCTACTCTCTGCATGTTTGATGCTTTAATGTTTTTAATATTTTATATCAGTTTTTAAGTTATACACTGTCGATAATGTCCCTTATTATGAATGGCTTTCCTAATCAGCGAATCAAAACATCTTCCAACTGTCTGTAAATTCAGTGCACATGAAACACGATACAAAACTTTCCTTTCAGTTATATAATTTATGTGTGTGCTTGAGCATACGTATAAGTATACGTACGTATAAGTATACTTTCAAAATCTTTATTTACTTTTTGTGTTTTCAATATTGAGAAATCCATTCATAATTAAGAAGATTGACGGTACATATCACATGTTTAAAGAGTACGATTAACATACGAAATCACTGTGATATCTGAAAAGATCAATAAAAGGTTAATATTTCGCTCCCCAAAAATATAGAATGTTTATGTCATCACACAGTGTCGATTACACTTTCCCAATGCCCTGGAGTGCCTATGAAATCAGAAATGCAATGCTGTGTTGTAAAAATCATTCAACCTTATTTTCAAATTTCTTAAAGAATTTTTATAAACAGGCCAAGAATGTCAACTTAGATTAAAAATGTTTGTGAGTGTATACCATATTAATCAAACTAAAACAAAAATGTCTGATTTTAGGACAGCTTTATACGGCCGCATAATCGTCGCGTCGAATTAAACTCTTTATTAAATGCGACGAAAATTCGACTGTATAAAGTGATAAATTAATTAAGTGCGACATAATGAATTAAGTTCAGCAGAGTTTGTCGAATAAAACGGCAATCTTCGACATAAATTCGGCATCACTTTATACGGCCGCATAATCGTCGAATTTAACAGCAGCTTGAATGAACTTCGTGGAAAAAGTGCACGAAAGTACTGACAGCGTGTAAGAAACCCACGATGATGAATTCATTCGACATTTATGCGGCTGTCTAAAGCCATGTCGAATTTGATATGCGGCAACAAAACCTGTATAAAGTGACTGTCGCATTTTTGTCGAATTGTACCCGAATAAAAGTAATTTAATTCGACACGGCAATTATGCGGCTGTCTAAAGCTGTCCTCAGTTGTATGTTGATTTTGGTCTATGTAGATGTATTTTGCATGACCAAAATCTGTGTGCCTTTTTGTGCTTGTGATTTAGGAAGATTGACACAAAGTTATCAAATTCAGAAATTCATATCTTTTAGAGTTTATGAGTTATGTGCTCATTCATTGTGATATCTGCAAGGATCAATATATCCTTGATATTGTTTCGTACCAGCAAAATAAGGAATGTAATTCAGAAGTAATCCAGTTTATTGGCAGTATATACATTACAAATCTCAGATAGTGTCAGTTATCGTTTGACAATGTCTTGGGGGAGTACATGATTAGAAATGTGATGTTTTATTTTGGAAATTATATATATATAACCTCTTTCACATTTTTAGTCACACGGTCTTTTATTTTTCATTTTTCAGTAGATTTTGCAGAAATCCGTCTGCCTGTTAGGGCATCTTGTTTATATTGTAACATTACTTGATATTAAGTTTTTCATGACTGAAAATTGCTATGGGTCAATTTCTTATAATTTTCATCAAATGACCATATCAAAACGAGGCAAGGGAGCACAGTTTGGTATTTCTACATTTGGAGTAAAAAGGTCTTTGAATTGCAATATAACTAACTAAAATGTACATTACATTGATAGGATACATTGTATTAGTTTCAAGAAAACTAACAAAAATTACAGATATTCCTTCAGTTATGAATGCGTATTCATGCATTCAACTCGCTCGTCGGAATTTGTTGAATGAATATCTGGCTTTCACGCATTCCATATTTTCGTTGGCGAATGGGTGATTCCACGCACCCACTCCGCAAACCTTATATATTGATTCTTACAAGATGCAACAATTTAGGATCGACTTTAGTTCAATTTTATTTTCAGAAAACTGATCTAAAAAATTGTTGCATTTGTTTGCGTCTTTGAAGTCCAAGCTGTTTATGTGACTACACTACAAGAATGCGTTGCCTGAATAAACTTATTTAACAACCAATTCTGGAAGCTCTCAGTTATGACAGCAATCTGTGATTTAAATTACGCTGGAAAACATTATAATAGTGTGCAGAGGAGGACTGTACGATGTGACTTTTTAGTCGATGCAAGACCTATTGGTATGGTGTGAACGAGGTCTTAGAATTTTTATTCAATAGCTATCAATAAAAGTAATTGAGCAGTTCAATTAAACTGGCTACTGTAGCTTTTACTGCTAGAAAAAGTATCAAACCATAAAGACAAGTAACATATTATGTTCTAATCAGAAAAATTTGAATATGGCAACAAGTAGTGATTACGGTTTAAAACCAGATGAGTGTTCCATTTGTTTCGATAAATACCTCGATCCAAGAAACTTATCTTGTGGTCATTCTTTCTTTAAAGAATGTTTAGAAAACTTACTAGTGCGCAAAAGGAATGGCGATGTGACCATAACTTGTCCCAACCATTGTCATGAAGTGAATGTAATACAATCTGGAAAAACAGTAGCTGACATTTTGAAAAAGAATTTTGTGCTGGAGAATCTAGTACAAAGAGATGCTTCTCCACACGGGTAAATACATTTTTCGACATCACTTTTTATGATTGACCTATTTTCTAAAAGAATTTCTTTACCTCTGAAGCTTCAACACCAGATTAGCTTCACATACTTACACATGTTATGAATAAGATTCTTACTTTTTACACGAAGCGTATCCATCCGTGTCCAACATCGAACCCAGGGTCTCTTGCTTTTTCGATATACGGATAGCGTTTATCCGTATAGCGAAAAGGCGCGAGACCCTGGGTTCGATGTTGACCCGTGTCATTTCTCCTATCGAGTCTTACTGAGTCCATTTGTAAGGTAAAGTGGAAGATAATATGTCACTTAGAACTTGACTGTTTTATTTTCCTTCAGAAAATAGAAGTCCTTGGCTTTTTATTCTAGTGAAACTGGAATCTGCAAGGAATGGAACAACTGCGAGAGATTATTATCTCGTTATTGCAAGATTTGTAGGTAGAAAATGTGTACACCATGTTTTAGCGCGTCCACTTGTCGTACACATGAAGGTATCAGCATATCTTTCGATCAACTGAGTCAATCTTTCTTTCCGATCTGCGAGAAACATAAATCTTTCTCTAGATACACATGTATAAAGTGTAATGAAATGTTTATTTTTGTTTATTGCAAGAATGAGAAACATCATGGTCATCAAATTGATTGGAACGAAACACAAATCAGAGAACTGAAGCAAAAATTCACTACCTACCAGAAGAAAGTTGAGGAGAAGTTACCAAATACAAAGGAGCATCATATCTTCGAGGAGTTGATCAAGTGCAGGCAAAAGATTGACAACGAGTTGGAACTCAGAATCATGGAAAACGTAATGGAATCTAAAGAGAAATCCAAGATTATGAATAATTTTGATGACCAAGTTAACATCTTTTTGTCAGGAAACCAAAGGATAGATTCAATACACGACATGTTCATGTTATTAAATAATCAGACGATGTACGACTTTGAATTATTGTTCTAACGTAAGTTTCTAGAAGAGAATCTAAAAGGTGTATCGATCTAGGAAATTTATCGGTTGCTTTTTTGGACGTTGGGCCAGATTGTCACCTGCGGGTAAATCTCCAGTTAACGTCGTCACGAAATTCTCCAATCAATTTAAAGTCTTTGAAGCAGGAAGTATTTGGTATGAAATGTAACTTCAAACATTTATAGAATTCTCTTTGCGTGTTTCTTGACGATCATGAACAATGTTTCAAGATTTTTTGTTTTAGAAATGATTTCCACGGATCAAAGGTAAACTTAAACATATTTTACATATTTTCAATTTTTGATTGAACTTACCGTGGAGTCCCTCTCAAACTCTCAATGGAACGGATAAGAAGTTCGCGACTTCATAATAACGAGATTTTATAGCTGGATAAATGCTGACGGGACCAAGGCTTTTGTTCGAGATAGTGCTTAGTTCGAGTGCATGTTTGAGATAACGAGAGCCAACTGTATTTAGCGAGGAAACATCTAATCCATCCATAAGTATTTCTCAATATTTGCTAGCCCTATATGTTAATGAGAAGCTTCAAATGAATAGAGCTTGGTCACCTGGACCTGCCATCATTTCTATTTTGATACGTTTTTTTTCATTAACCAGCTTTGACTATAAACAGTTTCTTGGTATCTTGAATTCTATTTTGTAGATGTACACTCGAAGATAATGACACGTTGGAATATAAAGGTTCGGAATCCATAGAGAAAGAAAATGCCATAGTAGAAGGGAACTTTTGGAACTTTTGCAAGTTATATTGGAATGAAAAACATAACTCACTTTTCTGATTTCTTTGTTTAGAAATTGTTGCAGCAGTGAAAAAAGGAGATGAAGCGAAAATTCAGAATATTTTGTTATGTAATTTTGATAAACAAAAAGTCAATTATCCTCAAGTACTTCACGTTGCTTCTGAATTTAATCAAATTCAGATATTAAGATTAATATTGCCACAAATAGAAATGGATGAAAGGTTCAAAGCTGCAGTTGCTGCTCTCATAACTGCTTCTATTCATGGAAACATTGAATGTGCTGAACTGTTAATAGAACATGGTGCTGACACCAACATGACAACAAAGTAAGGTATTACCGCACTCATGAATGCTTCCTTAAATGGACACATCGAGTGTGTAAAGGTCTTGAACATGGAGCTGACATTAACATGAAGAGCAACAGTGGTATTACTGCACTCACTAACGCTTCTTTAGATGGACACATTGAGTGTGTAAAAGTCTTGATAGACCATGGAGCTGATCTAAATATGAAGAGCAACATTGGACTTACTGCACTGACGAATGCTTCCTTAAATGGAAACATTGAAGGTGTAAACGTTTTAATAGAACATGGAGCTGATGTTAACATGAAAACCAACAACGGTTTTACTGCACTCACGAGTGCTTCGTATAATGGACACATTAAGTGTGTCGAAGTTTTAATACAGCATCGGGCTGATATTAACATGAAGAGCAACAACGGAACTACGGCACTTATGAATGCTTCCTTAAATGGACACACTGATTGCGTAAAAGTTTTAATCATGAATGGAGCCGACATCAAGATGAAGAACAACAAAGGAATTACTGCGCTCATGAATGCTTCCTCAAATGGACACAGCGAGTGTGTTAAAGTTTTGATAGAACATGGGGCTTTTGAAAAAAATTGAGAATCTAATCGCCGGGAAGGATGGAAAATTGTAGAATAAATTTTCCACTCTTTTTTCAAATAGAAGCTTCTTTTGAAACAATATTAACAAAAGACAATAAGCCTCTTGGCTTGAAGACTTCAGGACGTAACACAACTAGTCTCAAAAATACGACATTGCCGAATTGCCAAATTATGGTCAAATCTAACAAAATGACTGGCAAATTCAAAATCAACATCTTCCAATTGTGCTTTGTACAAATTTTAAAGAATATTGCAGAACTTTCTAAATTTGGTCCAAATTTGGCCCAAATTGTCCAAATTTAGTTAAATCTGACAAAATGATCGTTAAATTTGAAATCGGCACATTTCAAATGTAATCCCCATGCGAAATTTTATGAAAATTGAAGAGCTTTCGGAATTTGGTCCAAATTTGGCCCGAATTACCCATTTATGGTCAAATCTGACAAAATGACTGTCAAATTCGAAATCAGCACCTTTCAAATGCGATCTGTGCAAAATTTTGTGAAATTTGAAGAACTTTCTAAATTTTGTCCAAATTTGGCCCAAATTGTCCAATCTCAGTCAAATCTGGCAAAATGACTGTCACATTCATAATCAGCACCTTTCATATGTGCTCCGTGCAAAATTTCATGAAAATTAGTGAACTTTACAAATTTGGGCCAAATTTGGCCAATTTTAGTCAAACCTGTCAACAAAATTGTGGAATTCGAAATCAGCACCTTTTAATTGTGGTTTGTGCAAACTTTAATGAAAATTGGTCAACTGAAAGTCCAAATTTGGCCAAAAATGCGAATTCGGCAACGATGTCATGTAAACGTTGCACGAAAGCGTTCATACCTTAGGCCGCCTTTTTTTGCGTCGCCTTATTTTGGCGATTTTAGCGAATGGGAATATTTTCGCTAAATTAAAGTTGCGGAAAATTTAAATTTCGCAAAACTTTTCCCCAGACCGAATTCATTGCTTGGTTTTATCCACGAGACCAACTTGACAGAGCTGATCATTCTTGCAGGGTATAAGAATAGAAAAAAACCGTCTGTTTTATTTCTCATCTATAACATGACCTCGCCATCTTGCTGCTCGTCGCCTACTAGCTTCTCATCTTCGATGTTTTATATCGAAATCGGGAATAATGGGAGTACTAAACAAAACTGAGAAATGATTCATTTGTATACACAAGGATTTATAAGAATACAACTCTGTGAAGTTTTTTGAAAATCATGTTTGTTTGTTTTTTTACCTTCTGACAATTCTTCGTAATTTCGCACTCGCTAATTATGCGGTCATTCGCTAAAATTAGATTGCGTTAAAACCAGTTTTATCCATTTTCGAAAAATTTTACTGACGCAAAAAAAAGTCGGCGTAAGGTAACTTGAAGTAGTATAGGAGGAGGAGGAGGAGGAGGAGGAGAAACCACGGGTATTTTAAATACTTTACTCCACCGCGTGTGTCCTAAAGTCAATAAGATTTGTTAAAGAAATTATGTAGGAGCCAAAAGAAAAACAGAAATTTTTCTAAAAAAGAATTAAGAAATCCATTAGAAATCATTTCAAGCGTTCCAAGCCTTGATAAAAAATAGCAAAGATTTAGAGCTGAAACATCATATATATAAAATTAAAATGCATGATTGACACAATTTCAGATTTCAAACATTCTGTCTTCCACCTACTATAGTATCATGCGTTTGAAACGGGAAACAAGAAGCCGCTTGGCTTGAAGACTTCAGGACGTAACACAGCGATACACATCTGGTTTCAAAAGTACAAACTTGCCGAATTGCCAAATTACGATCAAATCTAACAAAATGACAGGCAAATTCAAAATCAACATCTTCCATTTGTGCTTTGTACAAATTTTTTTGAATATTAAAGAACTTTCAAAAATTGGTACAATTTTGGCCCAAAATGTCCATTTTTGGTCAAATCAGACAAAATGACTGTCAAATTTGAAATCAGAACCACTCATATGTGCTCTGTGCAAAAGTTCATGAGAATTGAAGACTTTTTGAAATTTTGCCTAAATTTTCCAATTTTAGTCAAATCTGACCAAATTATTGTCAAATTCGAAATCAACACCTTTCAAATGTGACCCGTGCAAAATTTCATGAAAATTGAAGAATTTTCGAAATTTGGTCCAAATTTGGCCTAAATTGTCCAATTTTAGTTAAACCCAGCAAAATCATTGTCAAATTCGAAATCAGCACCTTTCAAATGTGACCCGTGCAAAATTTCATAAAAATTGAAGAATTTTTGAAATTTGGTCCAAATTTGGCCTAAATTGCTCAATTTTAGTCAAATCTGGCAAAATCATTGTCAAATTCGAAATCAACAACTTTCAATTGTGACCTGTGCAAAATTTCATGAAAATTGAAGAACTTTCGAGATTTGGTCCAAATTTGGCCTAAATTGCCCAATTTGAATCAAACCTGGCGATATCATTGTCAAATTCGAAATCAGAACCTTTCAATTGTGACCTGTGCAAAATTTCATGAAAATTGAAGAATTTTCGAAATTTGGTCCAAATTTGGCCTAAATTGCCCAATTTTAGTCAAACCTGGCGATATCATATTATTGATGAATGTTAATATATTTTTAAGTAGAAGCTTTTCGGCTTACGCCATCATCAGTACAATAAAATGAGTCTCTAAAAAGTATCACTGGCGATATCATTGTCAAATTCGAAATCGGCTTCTTTCAATTGTGACCTGTGCAAAATTTCATGAAAATTGAAGAATTTCCGAAATTTGGTCCAAATTTGGCCTAAATTGCCCAATTTTAGTCAAACCTGGCGATATCATTGTCAAATTCGAAATCAGCACCTTTCAATTGTGACCTGTGCAAAATTTCATGAAAATTGAAGAATTTTCGAAATTTCTTCCAAATTTGGCCTAAATTGCCCAATTTTAGTCAAAACTGGCAAAATCATTGTCAAATTCGAAATCAACACCTTTCAATTGTGCTCTGTGCAAAATTTAATGAAAATTGGCCTACTGGAAGTCCGAATTTAACGAAATTTGCGAATTCGGCTACGATTTCATGTAAACGCTGCACAAAAACGTTCATAACTTGGAGTAGTAGTAGGAGGAGGAGGAGGAGGAGAAACCACGGGTATTTTAAAGACTTTACTCCACCACGGGTGTCCTAAAGTCAAAAAGTCAGCCAATAATCACATACCACCGTGTAACAGGAACACGAAAAGTTGGAAGATGAGGAGGAGGAGGAGGATGAACAAAATCGAAAACTGACTTTCGCCTATTTCGTGAAACTACTAAAAAATTAACAAAATTAACAAAATAAATGAGAAAGTGCTTTTGATTGCAAATCTGTTAAGCGCGCTTATTTTGGACGTAATGAAACGGTTAGTGAGAACATAGGCAAAGATGTTTCCAGGTAGCGGCTTTGAATAATGTACGCGTAAATGAAGCCATGGTTAGATTTATGAACTACTGTAAGAAAATCTTAGTTTCTATGCTCAACCCATTAGGTCCTGGCATTTAGTATCGAGGTCCGTGCTGGCTTGGGGTGGTCCCCACAAATTAATCCACCCAAACTAACAATGCACGTTAGAGTTCAGAAAAGGTTTATTTGGTTTCTAGCACCAACCCTGTTAGAATTCTACAAGAAGAAAGGGGGAAGATAAAGAATAAGAAAACCTTCAACTGTTTTTTACGGCAGATGCTATCTGATTTAACGTCAATAGGTAAAAGAGATATAAAACAGAAAATTTTTTGAAACGGTGTAGATGTTTCGTCGATTTCGGCCTTAATTATTCGTTGGTGCAAATTTTCGTCACCTCGCAAAAAATTCGTCGTTTTTGGCAGACAAAGCTTTTACCAGTAAGGTAAGTGGTTTTATAGTTGACACAGTTCACTGTTTGCAACTCAACCAATGGTTACAATCCCACGATAACGCAGTCTGCTTAACCACCTATGATTGCGTTATAGTCTATGCTTTACTGAATAAAATTCATACGCTCAATGGAGCTCAATAGAGCTCAATATACATAGTATTATACAAAAAATACAAACATATATACAACAATGGATTGAGGACACAAAATATCACAAATGAAAATGAATATAGTTGAAATACAACGCTAATAAAAACAAGTATCTCACTTTGCCAGTCCTCTTTGAATGTAAAGATGTTATCCATTAAAAGCAATTTCTGAATTGGATCTGTTCCATTTTATATGAGCTGCTGTTTCGTACTCGACCCAACCTTTATAATGACTGTTATAATACCACACAGCATCAGCTGTTGGAGGCATAGCAAATGCTTCTGCACCTCGCACAGCTTCCTTACCACTCAAGTGATCTCTGACAAGACGTAATCCACCATGCAAATAACGATTTGTATTTAAGAAATATCGCATTCTCAAGTGGTCTGGATGTTTTTGCAAATATGGAAATTTTCTTTTCAGTTGTTGAAATGAATATTCGTAGCAACCTCTATGGTGGAGAATAGAAGAAGTAAGAATCTGCGTAAACAGTTGCGTTCATACAACTTGCTTTTGATGAGGAAATGAGATTGAGCTTGAAATAAGACGTTTAAACATATTCTCGGGAAAACTTAAATATGGCCAGCAGAAATAATGGCTATGTCTTTTATGATTCAATAAGAAACATAGAAGGTCTCTAAGTCCTCGAAGTCCTCGAAGGTAAAAAGTACTTACTGCACATGCGCTAGTTGAATGTCAAACGTGTCGAACTGAAACTCCATCACGCTTCCTGGTATTCTTTCAAAAATAATTATCAGATGAAGAAAGATTCCTTTCAATTCGCCATGATATAACCATAGCAACAAAGCACAAACAAGGAAACAAAATTGCATGTAAACATTATCTTTGATGAAATTTATCATATTTCTATTACCGAGACTTTTATCAATTATCCATGTTACGAACAGCAAGAAACAGAACAAACAAAGTCTTGGATCCAAACCTTTCCACTGACACCAGCGAAGATCGTGGTCATCTTCCGGACGAATCCATTTAAATGCCATTTTCTCATAAGCTTCGACATTATGTAGTAAATCATATCTTCTGATATATGTGAGCAGCAATTTTATGACTTCTACATTCGCTTTATCAACATATCCATGTTCTTCCAGAAAATAACAACATTCGCGTGATAGATCATCTTTACTAACTCTCTCCCATTCAAGGTCATACGTTAATTCGTGTTTCAAAAGGACTTTAGCTCGATTTATCTCTTGTAATTTACGGAAATCATCCAAATTTAAACATTTAAAAGTAAAGAGGAGGAACTGTCTGAATTCCTTTACTCCATCCTCCATCTTGATCAAGTTTCAGTTCCACCGACATGAAACTCAGTGCAAAATATTATTCATGATCTCATTCATAAATTTTGCTTGTCTAAAAATTCAAATCATAACTGAAATCGTTAAGATGATAAATTTGTACGCAGTCTGTTTCATTTTCGTAACAAGTCCACAAGTTAAGGGATAGAGAATCAGTTTGAAGCAGCCGGTGTATTATCAGCTATTATTGTCCACCAAGCAAAATATCTCAATGGTTTAATCACAAAAGTCATGGGACGAAAGAACATGTATTAAGATCGAAATTTATAAAAATAACGCTATGAAACAATTATGTAAAAACTAGCATGTAGCTTTAGCTAAAAATGTCCCCCGCGCTCAAGCATTCCAATTTGTACACACAGCAAGCTATACATTGCAAGCGATACAACCGAAACAAAAACAAACAAAACTTTGTTACTTTTTGTTTAGGTCAATGTCACACTGATGCTAATATACCTTTCAAAAAGTGTACATAAGGCTTAACAAGTAATATCAGAAAGTATTTGCTACAAACCAAAGAAATGTGTGAACTGAAACCATGGATACGTATTTTATAATTTAAGATTTGTTAAAGAAATTCTGTAACAACCAAAAGAAGAAAAAACAAACTTTTTCAAAAAAAAAAATTAAAGCGAAAAATCCATTAGAAATCTGAGTTTCAAACTATGATTCGAAACAAAAAATAGCTAAAGTTTACATAAAAAAAACAAGAAAAAAATATAAAAAGGTTTTATTGATCATAATCACATCAGGTTTGAAGGACAGAAAGAAGGAAAAAACACGAAGAACGACAATTTTTATACACAGAAATCCAATTAAAATCTTTGTAAGGCAAGATCCGCCAAAAATCAGTGCATTGAATAAAATTATTGAATGAAAGATTTAGAGCTTAAATATATACAAAAATAAATGTATTGTTGGCAAAATTTCAGATTTCAAGCTTCAAAATCCTAGTCGTTGACTTCACTAAAGCAACACAAAAGTAAAATGAAAAATGTCTAAGCAATTTTAGGATACGAGCTTCCTAAATAACATAGTATATTATGATAGTAAATCAGGAAAAAAAACATTCTTTCTCCCACCTACGGTACATGCTTTGACATGGCAAAAAAGCAAAGTCAGCTAATAATTGTATACCACCGTGTAACGTCAACACGAAAGTTGGAAGATGATGATGATGAAGATGAAGAACAAAATCGAAAACTGACATTTGCCTTTCTCGTGAAACTATTATGCCTCCTCGTTCGCTTACGCTCGCTGCGGGGGCAATTATCAAAAAAATAATTAAAAAAATATCTTTCACGATAAATCAATAAAAAAATAAATCAGCCTTAAAAGGCCGCAAGTCAGCGGCAAATATGCAAAGCTTACAACTAGAACTAAACAATTTAATCAATCATTTAGCAGACACAATGGCTAAAGTCAGGAGGTTCTGCTACAATTTTATGGAATAGTGATTACTTGTGTGAATCCAGTTTTAGTTCAAACACCTGTAAATCTGTACCTGAATACAGTTAAACAGTTTCATAGTAGCTACCAAAGCAAAAAAAAAAAAAAAGAAAAAAAAGTGCCTCAACATAAGAAACCCAATATTTTATAATATATATATATATATATATATATTATAATATTGCCCAATTTGAAGTCAGAACAAAAATTAAGGTTTCATTAAAAATTACCATAATACATACCATAATTCATTATTGTCTCATTTATATTTAAAATTAAGATTGTAACTGGGTCGCTATCAATAGTAAATGTTTTTTTTTTATGTTGACAGAAAGACTCTTTCAGAATTTTTGAGACAAATAATTTGAATGTATTATTTGATCTTTAAGCAATAATAAACAATTACAAAATATCAATACTAACTCCTCTGTAGCCACTTGCGTTAAATCGTTTTCGTCAGGAATAAACAGATTCTTTTCTGTCACATGAATTCTAGCTGTTATACATAGCTATAAAAGATAAGAAATGCACCCACTTCTGATATTACTCAAAAGCTCTGTATAAACAGTTAAATAGTCAAAAGGTGTCAGTGTATTTTGAGAAATTATGCATTTCTTCTTGAAAAATACCTGTATTATTCAAATCAACTTTATGACATTTTTCTTCAAATATGTATAAAAAGGAAAAGATCTTGATTTGTAAAAGGTGGGCTCTCACCTCAGCAGCAAAATTAATGTTGTGGTAGCTAATGGTTTTTGACATTTGATGTTTTATGAGAGTAAACGTAAGCACTAAGTCAGATTTAATAGACGAGTTTCCAATGTTAATTACACTTTTATACCTTGTACATACTAAAAATCAAATACAATGTACGAAAATAGATAGGAAGTGCTAATGTGTATTGAAACTTTCTAATGTCGATTGTCTTTAAGGGGACTCCAGAGAACCAAATAATGTGACAACATTTTGAAGTGTATAAAGAGACTTTTATTTCCTGCGAGGCTGCGTGCGCATACTCACAGGAAAATGACTTGATTAATGATATTCTATGTTGCAATATACCGTAATTATTGAGCAAAGAACACTGGTGTTTATAAACATTACATCACTAAGAAACTCATCTATAGTTTGATGCTACAAAAAAGTTTTATGAGAGCTTTGACTGGAGCGAAAATAGGTTTACTTGAAATCAAGATAAGAAATTGCTATAAAGGTTGTAAGATGAATCAAACGTTTTCTATGAGAAAGTCTCAATCATTTTTGTAATTTTGTTTGTTTGCTGTTATAAATGCTGTTATATATGATGTATATACTTTTGTTTGTGTACTGTTATAAATAAAAATACTTATAAAATTTATCAAGTGCTAATACACTGTACAAACTGAAAAAACGTCTATATTAAATTTAGTGGAACCACTAAAGCTATTATTAAAACATCTTCATTCTAACGATAAAATACATTATTTTATTAATTAAAAGCTTTTCAGCTTATGCCAAATTTGTTATATACTGATGGTGTAAGCCGAAAAATTTTTTAATTAATGAATTTATGTATTTTATCGCTATCAAATATGGCAAATAGTTTGAATTATCTTCATTTCTTAACTCATAATACTCATACAGTGTGTCTCTGGGAAATTTAGCCCGAAACTTCAACAAGCAATAACTTTTTATACACTTCTCAGTTTGTAGCAATTCAAACACCATCAGAAAGATAATTCTGTAAACTATCTTATAATTCCAAAAAAACGTTGTATTTATGGATGGTTAAGAAGTTAAAAGGGATTTTCTAGAGGGAACGGATCATTTAAACTATAATGAGCGATTAACACATTCTTACAATAAAAACTACAAAATGTTACAAATGTAAACAATAAACTAAAAGTCATTTTAACAAAGAAATTTTATATTTATTTAACACATAATTTTTATTCCCAGTTGAAAATCAAAGATTCATTATTATTTGAATAGATTCATGTTCAAAAATAAAGAGACATAGACTCATTAAAGAAGGTGTTAATCGATCATTAAGAAAGTAGTGATGCATTAGATGCCAAAAAACTGTTATAACTTGGAAAATATAAATTTTCAATGTCTAATTATTATATCTCCAGAAACCCAACAAAATGCTCTTTTTAATGGTATAAAAACCGCTAAAAACAAATCACTGTATGAAAAGTTATTAGATGTTAAACCTTCGGGCTAAATTTCTCAGATACACACTGTATTAAATGAAGGATTCCCACTGGTGAGACATCACCTCACTGGCTACAATCCTCACTTCCAATTTAAAACAGTTCATTTATCTTTAAGTTACGAAATTGAAATAAATCTTTTTACAGTGTGTCCCAGAGAATTTCGGTCTGAGATTTTAACAGCTCATAACTTTTCACACATATATCAGATTTCAGCAATTTTTACACCATTCGATAGGTTTTAAAAACATACATTTTGTTCTCCAAATACGTTCAGTTTGGAAACAATTAAGGATTTTGCCATGAAAAAATCCAATTATCTTCTTAATGGTTAATTAACACATCTTTCAATAAAAGCTATCAAAGGTCATTATCAAAAACCGTAACAAGTCAAGTTATTGTAAAACACAAGAGTCATTAAAAACAAAACTTTGAGCTGTCTCAACACGTCCCCCGTTTCTCTGGACACAGCAATTTGCTCTTACTGTCTTAAAGAGTGGCGAATAAATTTTGATTTTGTCTAAGATTATTTGCTGCGTCAACAATTTTACTTCTCAACTCTGATAGACTCCAAATCTCAGTGGAGAAAAGTTTTTGTATAGCAACTAAAGATTGCTCATATGATGTCAAAAAATTTCGTAGAAGCCCCCGTCTCAAAATTTTTACCTTTGTGATAACACTATAATTTTAGTGTGTTCAATAACACCACGACATGTTCTTAATAAACAAAAGAATAGTCGCTCGTGAAAACTTACTTTTATTAACCATTAAAGAGTTAATGACCGTGACAGTTTAAAGAAATCCTTTTTACTGCAAAGGTGTTGGACTAAATTATTTAAAATATAGGTTTTTAAAATCCTTGAAAGAAATGCTAGCGAATGATGTAAAAATCTCCAAAATTTGATATGTGTGTGAAAAGTTATAGCTTGTTAAAATATCAGACCGAAATTCTCTGGGACACACTGTATATATATATAAATAGGGTCATAAGGTAAGTTGATCATAAAGTAAGTTTAAAGCAAAAGGTTTTATTCACTATAAATATTATATATAAGATATAATATCGTATTCAACAATCTCCTTAAATCATAAAGCTTTTTCATTATATAAATTGATCACTTATGTACTGTTTAAAAAAATTGGAAATACATAACTTCAGAAAATTCTCTGGAAAGACTTACCTTAAGGGAAGAAATTATCGCGGGAAGAAATTTTCGCGGAATTTAATTTTGCGGTTTTCAATTTTCAAACAAATACTTAACAGAAAACATGCCTCCTTTTTTACCTTGTGAATCGTTTTTTCTTTTATTATTTAACATATAAAACTAAAATCGAATTTTCGCGGAATTTAATTTCGCGTTAGATGCAAAAATCGTGAAATTAAATTCCGCGAAAATTTCTTCCGCGAAAATTTCTTCCCGCGAAAATTTCTTCCCTTAAGGTAATTAAGTATGTTTAGCTACCTCAAAATATAAATGGAAAGAATAAAAGAATCAGGAATACGAATAAACAAAAAAGTAAACAATCATGTCAGGTTTCCTGAAAGAGAAACTGCTGTGCATTAACACCAGGGTAGAAATCCTTCACCTACCTATAATATTTCATCTTAGACAACCCAAAGCAGTATCAATTTTGATTCCAATTCAAAATTATACCCTCCTTCTTCTTTAAACAACTCACGTTATAAATACACGTGAAACACCGAAACTTCCCTGCCATTTTTATTATTTGTCCGCTACTCTTCCACAGAGAAAAAATTACGTAGTTCCAAGTCTAGTCTTAAACAATGGAAAATCTTTTGTGTCTTACGACAGCTATATGCTATTTTATCTAGCCCGTGAGCATCGAAATTTTGGGGAAAAAAACAAAAGAAACGTCGATTTTAATAGTCAGCGTGCTAAAGCCGCTGACTAATATAAGCACATTAAATGGTTGCAAAATACAGTGTGTTTCATAATGTTGGAAATGGGAATTTTAAAGCTGCTTTTTTTAAATGAATATACCGAATTTCAAAATAATTTTTACATCGATGGAAAGCCATTTTCAAGTTCTTTCGGATAGTATATTTTTGTGAAAAATGAAGAAGTGATTTTTATAAAAATAAGGAAAATGTCTTGGAAAAATTCCAACGGTGTAAAAATCATTTCGAAATTCAGTATATTCATTTAAAAAAACAGCTTTAAAATATCCATTTCCAACATTTAAGAAATATTTTATTTGTAAAAAACATTGAAAATAAAATAAAAACAAGAAAACTAAAATAAAACAAAACTGAGTCCGAATAAATTCATTGTGTTGAAAAATCTAGAATCAAATTCAAACAAACACAACAAGAAAACTGAAGACACTGAAGTCATTAAAGGAACTAATACCCAGTACTTATCACCTTTACCTAGCATCCATATCTTTCAAACCCAATACCTTTCTAAAATTAACATCGCATATAAAACAGAGACTTGAACCAACATTGTTAACCTTATCAAAGGTACCTTCGCTGCACAAAAAGTGTTGCCATGGAAATTTTTATTAGGATATCTCTTTGGCTTAAATTTAATAGTGATGACGATGTCGAAGAGGTGGAAGTTTTAAAGTTGGAAGAAATTACAACAATATATAAAAGGAGATCTTCGTCTTGTGACAGCTTGGTTGTTATCCTATCATCTACAAACTTCACGTCAAAAAAAAAGAAAAGGATTTTCTCCAATTCACTAATCTGTTTAGAATTGTTTCCTTAACCAATTGTTCGAAAATTGTTTTCCGTTCATCAAATTTTATTTTTTTCTCTCCCACACTATAGACGTAGCCGATTGATATCTTTTCCACATGTTTAGAGAGCAGTCAAAAAACCAGACCGACTGGGCATCTTCAGGCATCCCAAATACTTCAGCACCACAGATAGCTTTGGTTTTATCTGTACCCTGCTTGATTCCGCCATGAATACATCGATTTGTGTTGAGAAAGTAATACATGTCTTTCCGTTCGTGGCGGAGAAGGTAGGGGAATCTTTCCTTTAACGTGTCAAATCCGAATTCCACGTTATCACTGACAAGTAAACAATATCGGCATTTATTAACAAGACATTCATTAGCGTTAGTAACATTTTTAGGGTCAAACCTCGATTTCAAGTCTTCTCAACTGTCATATCGGACATTCTTGGCAAGAAAGGGTAAAAAATAAGACAAAATAACGTATACCCCTGCCCACCAATCGATGCAACTGCAAAAAAACTCTTTCTGATATGATTGTAGAATGCTATTAGTTCGATCAATCGAAAGTTAAGATTTTGACCAAAAATACTTACACCACTTTTGATGTCTGCAAATTCATTCCAGTGAATTGAAAAGACATCATGCTGTTCGGTACACAACCATATGTGCATCTAAAATATCGTATTTTCCAATGAATCTTCTGGCCAAAAAGAAAAATTAGTAGACAAAGCAGAAAGACGACTTGATAAACTGCCAACGGTAATGATAACACGTCAACTCTTCTTAACGCAAAAAAAGAAATTACCACGGCTAGTATAAACAGCACTCGAAGATCTCCGTAAATAAATAGGCGAGTCATCTTCTTACGAAACTTTGAGATTTTACTAAATTGCTTTTGATATTTCTTTAGATCTTGTAAAATATCATCTCGATTAATCAAACCAAACAATTGTATACATATTGTTAAATCCTCTGGTTGAACAAACCCGTTATGTTCGAGCTGTTCACAGAAATCAGCTTTGCTCATGATGAATAAGTCTTGTTTGTTGGTGATCAAGTTGTTATTGCAAGCATGTTTCTTCATTTGCTGGAATTCATCTTCGGAAAGCTTAGCTAGATTTGTAAACAGAATCTTCCGATACGTATTCATTATGGCCACTACAATACTGGTTTACCATAAAAGATGATGAACATAAGGTCGAGAAAAAACTGTGTCAGCAGTTTTCTTGTGAGATAAGCTCCATGAGACAGCAAATCATATTTTTACTTTGTTTGAACGCTTTATTATTAATAAACAGCTTCTCGTTCCCAGACCATTTCTCAATTGCTCTCAACTCTCTCAACATATAATAGTTCCTTTATCTTTAAAATTTTAAACTTTTTTGTTTTTAAAGAATTCCCAGGAATCACAGGGCTTCCACTTACGACGATGATGAAAATTTCTGTGAAGTAAAGGTGAAAATTTTCATTTATGTACTAGGTGTTTTTTAAAATTGTTATTAAGATCTATTTTTTAAATAAATTAGTTATGAATTAGTTATAAATTAGTTATAAAATAGTTATAAATTAGTTATACAGGGTGTTTCGTAATAATTGAAATGGAAATTTTAAAGTTGTTTTTTTAAATGAATATACCGAATTTCAAAATAATTTTTACATCAATGGAAAGCCATAACCAACAAGTAACCCAATCATTTGTTCACCTACAAAGCTTCACTATGACAGTTCATTTTTTTATCATAATCATAGGGCAACACATTATAACTCTCAAAACTCTCATTACAGCGGTTTTGCAAGTTACGCATGCGTCCTAACCTTCTTACCTCGCACTGATGTTCAAACTTTTGCGGCAGGTTTAAAATCAAACTGGATTTGAATTTGATAATGCTTGTGCTATGTAAGTAAATGTAAATTTAACATCACCCTGGAGATGAATAATTTCAAAGCGGTTTGATTTCAGTAAGGGTTTCATGTAAACAGATATTCAATTAGTTTATGTTTCGTATACATAAAAAATACGTTAAGGGATAAACAAAAAACTGCAATATGTAAAGTACCATGGTAGACGATAAAACAGCATAGAGTCTCTGTTGTGAAACAAAACTAAGCTTATCTTCTTAGGATAAACCTAACAAAGATATACTTTTAATGCCTATCAAGGACGAGCTCTTTCAGTTCTGATAAAGCTGTATTATCAAATGATGCTTACGCCTGGTTCAGACCTGGCATTTATGACGATTATGATGATTAAAATTCAGTGTAATCGTTGTATTCGACTTGTTTAAAGGCGAACTAAACTCAAATAAGAAGTCGCTTGCCCTGAAGACTTCAGGACGTAACACAACGATACATATCTAGTCTCAAAAATATAACATTGCCGAATACCCAAATTAAGGTCAAATCTAACAAAATGACTGGCAAATTCAAAATCAACATCTTCCATTTTTGCTTTGTACAAATTTTTATGAAAATTGAAGAACTTTCGAAATTTGGTACAAGTTTGGCCTGAATAACCCATTTTTGGTCAAATCTGACAAAATGACTGTCAAGTTCGAAATCAGCACCTTTCAAATGTGATCTGTGCAAAATTTTGTGAAACTTGAAGAATTTTCTAAATTTGGACCAAATCTGGCCCAAATTCTCCGATTTTAGTCAAATCTGACTAAATGACTGTCAAATTTGAAATCAACACCTTTCAAATGTAATCCATGCAAAATTTCATGAAAATTGAAGAACTTTCGAAGTTTGGTAAAAGTTTGGCCTGAATTACCTATTTTTGGTCAAATCTGACAAAATGACTGTCAAATTCGAAATCAGCATCTTTTAAATATGATCTGTGCAAAATTTCATGAAAATTGAAGAACTTTCTAAATTTGGTCCAAATTTGGCCCAAATTGTCCAATTTTAGTCAAATCTGACAGATTTGACTAAAATTGTCAAATTCGAAATCAGCATCTTTCATATGTCACGTTCATTTGTCTGCGGCAAGTTATTATGCGCATGTGCGAACATTTTCTCTAAAAAAGCCGTTAAAAATGGCGGAGTGGACTGGAAGAGACATTGCTTTTATTTGTTTTTTTTGAATGATTGTGTAATAAAAAGCATACGATGTCATGTACACGTTGCACGGAAGCGTTCATAACTTGGAGTAGGACGAGGAGTAGTAGTAGTAGTAGTAGGAGGAGGAGGAGGAGGAGGAGGAGGAGGAGGACAAACCACGGGTATTTTAAACATAAACATAAAAATCTATATAATATATGATAACAAAAATAATCGGTTTAAGGCGTTATTAACAAAAGATAAAAAACTTGCCGATGTTTGTTTCCTTTACATATTTTCTGGTATATCAAAAATGTTACTTTCGTCGTTCCTGAGCGATATCCAAAAGACCCTCGTTGTTTTTATTTGAATTGTCTGCACCATTTTCTTGCCTAGATTGGATAAGAATTCGTTTTTTCAAACTACACCTCCCTTCGTAAAAGCCTGCTTTAATCTTACGCACGTGTGGTTGCAACATTATGCTGGTCTCGTTTTCCTTAAATAGCTTTTGGAGATCATCCAGAAATTTTGCATCTTTGTTCACATCAGGATCACTACAATTGTTTTGGAGAGATTTGATGGACAAAATTGAAAAATTTCAGGTGAGTATTTCATAAAACTCATGTTCGCTATCCAGAAAATAACATGCCGAACAAAACGATGGAGGAGGGTGGCGGCAATCAAAACGATGGAGGAGGGTGGCGGCAATCAAAACGATGGAGGAGGGTGGCGGCAATCATTGGATTGGAGGATTATTTGATGAAATGTTTTTCTTAGATGTTACAGAATTTATGCAAAGAACCCGATCTTCAACTGACTCCCCACCTAAAACTACGTAAGGAAACTATGTATTCAGGTATTCACCTATCATTTAGCAAACGTGGCATTAGAATTATATTGTATTCCCAATTTTAAGGACGTCTGATGATGTCATCAATACATCTTTTACAGAAGATACGTTCAACTCATTTTTGGCATTTCCATGTCAATCATCATTCTTGACAGAGCAAAGGTTAGATGATAATCTTGAAAACATTCTATTTCTCAATTTGGTTCGAACGTCTAACCTAGGGCAGTTATTTCCTTTTTGATAATTTGATATACACTTTCATCGAAAAATTATTTTCTTTTAGGTCAATACCAATGCCTAAGTGAATCACTGAAGATTCGCGATGAAGACGATGAAATTGATGTTGCTTCAGATCCGGATTTTGAAGTTTCCGATGAGGGTGACAACGACGTGATTTTGACGATCCCAAAAAATGTGAACTTTAAGCAAGATCGTTGTTTTCTTGTCTATGAGTCACAACTTGAAAAGCTTTTAACTCGATGTTGAAAGTGTAATGGGCATGTCATTGAAAAAACGAGCTTAGTGGTGATGGTAGTCAATATCATGTATCGCCATAATGGTTGCCAAACGACATGGAGTTCACAGCCCTCGTTAGCTGGTGCAGCAGGTAAAATAATGCCAATAAGTTTTTAATAATATTTGGTTCAAAATACTTTATAATGAAATGCATGAATTTACTTCTAGGTCCTGGAAACCTTACGATTAGCTACTGCAGATATGGTTGGCATACCGTTTCCGAAATTAAAAAGATTTGTTACCGTATTGAAGGTTTTATTAAAGAAGTCAAGAATATACAAAGGACTTGAAAATAACGAATATCCCTAAATTTTTTTGTCTTGGAATGGAGAAAGAAGGTTTTATTCGGTGTGTTACGAGATTGAATGACACCACAGAGGCGTAGCCAGAGGTCAGTCAAAATTTGTGGAGGAGAGTTAAATCATTTAGGGTAGAAAAGAAAAGCGTGCAAGTAACCTAATCGGCACTTAAGACTGAAAAGAAATATCATCATGTTGAACTCCTCCAGGTTTTTTTGACTGACCCTAACTACGCCTCTGCACCAGTGGTGTCAGAGACGTATCAACTGACACATACAAATTAAAAAGTTGATGAGAACAGACGACAAGTTCGAAAGTATAAAGCATCAAATTTATCCTGTGGCACTTGGCAAAAAACATTTCAAAGAAGTTGGTTTGTGGCAGAAAATTACTTGTTGTCAAAAAATCTTATCTTTGATTGATTTTATGGATATTAGTTTGATTTTTAGCTGTTCGCTCTTTGGGACCCTGGGTACCAGCAATATTTAACAAATTATATTGGTCGATTAAAACAGCTGGTGGGAATCCTCAAGAGCTCGTGGAACGGATTTTGTCAACGATACAACATTGTCCTGGCAATACCTTCTATAAGAAATGCGAACACGATGCATATACCAAAGAAGAGATGATGCGGAGATCGTGGCTGAAGTTTGGATCGCCCGCACACGAGGCCCTAAAAAGCGTTCTTCTTAACAAAGTCTTGGTCAAGGACCTGGAAATGTTAAATGAGAACCTTTTTACCACTCACTTGGAAGTTTTCCATGCTCTTAAAATACGGTACCTCTCAAAAAGTATTTTCTTTGAGCAAGAAAAAATGAAGGCAGGAGTGAAACTGGCGATTTTGGACCATAACCTGAACATGGGAAGAGGTCAAGTAAGTCTTCATTTTGTTGCTAACAGGAATGAAAGTAACTAGCTTATTTAATTCATGCAACAAATAATGATGAACTTCGTTTCAGGATAACACAAAAAAAATCAAGAAAAGGCAGTTACAAGCCCAAGTTTAAAATGTCTTGGCACCAGTATTCAAAAAGATTCGTGGCTAAAAAGGTGATAAAAAAAGAAATCGTATTATTTCCTGCGTAATATTGCCCTGGAGGCATATTACAGAGCTGTTGATCGTGATGCAAAAAAGAATTGTGTCACAAAGAAAAGAGAGCGAAATGTTCCTGAGGAAAGACCGTCTCGGGAAGAAATAATTGAAACATCAACTAATATTCTATGCTGACCAAATAAAACATTGAAATAAATCTAATGTTAGTCATGCTTTTCATCTTCCATTCGAAACGTTCACGAAAATTCACGTTCGTCCACCATCTTTCCGTCTGAATATCCGCTATAACATCCGTCAACAGAGGGAAAAGTATGCCTTATTTCCTGGACGACACATGATGGAATTACCCTCCTTACACCTTTTCCCAGGTGGTTGTGGATCCACCGCGTAAATTGCCGTTATGCTGCATACCGATAACATCTGGATGGAACCTAGTTCCTTGGTGGTAGGTATGCACTCTCTCTGCCATGCATTCCAACCAACGCTGTCCAGAGATTATCTTCTAAAAGCTCTACTGCTTTAAAGTTCTCGCGGCGCGTAATGCATGTCAGTCCTAAAAAGTTAAATAACATAATGATGAATGAAAAAGCATTCAGAATTGTTAAGAAGGTGGAACAAAATTTTCCTTACCTTCAATATCAAAAAAAACTATTCCCTGCAACTCTCGGAAGCATTTACACTCCTTCTCAGTTCAGAGCAACGTCCACATGTACACCACTCGCTGACAATTTTTTCTCTCTTCTCTCCCAGCACATTCTTCTTGATCATCATCTTCCTCGTCATCGTACGTTTCCCATCCTTCTTCGTCAAAATATTCTGGATTTTTCCTAGGCTCAAACTGAAAACCTTTAATTGAATTAACTACTTTCGACATATAATCCTTGGAAGACATATTCTAAAAGCTAAAAACTGTAATGTACTTGCTCTTCTTCAGTATATGAAAATCTTTTATAATAGAAGACGTAAAAAAATAATTTCAAAAGTTTAATTTTTAATGTTTTTTCAAATCATCTTTGCAGGGGGTTGTACACATCTGAAGGAATTCCAATATAACGCTTTCGATCTGCTCCGTATTTTTACTGATCGTGACGTTAAGACGTCTACCATATTTATTTTGAATTTTCAGGCGCTTCGTTTCGAAAATGGAGGTTTGTGGTGGAAAAAACGTAAGGAAAATGAAAATTAATTTGAGGTTTTATAAAGATATAATTCAGCACAAACAAAACAGAGTTGAAATTCATATTATTTATTATGTTTTGTTTCAGCTAACAGGCCATGCATTTTACTGAAGAAAGCAATACAACCTATGCGTGTGTGTACAAACGAACACTCAGACTCAAACATTTATAAAAGAAAACAAAAATAAAAATATAACAAAAGCTGATCTCTTTCACTCTGTTCACAAAATATTGAGAACTTCTTTACGATCTTTTTCTTTAATTTCTTTTAAATCCAAGAAACTTTGAAATCTAAGTGGGTGACTGCGCTGCCATTTTGAAGACGTGCACTGTACGAACTTTTCGCTTCATGTATTGATTTCATGTAAACTTATGCACGAAGTATACATTTTCTGGGGACACGATCATCGATTGGTATTTCAAACACCTACGCGATTTAAAAAAGAACTAAAGCCGGCTTAAAAAAAACAAAAACAACAACAAAAAAAAAATTAAGAAAAACAAAGAAAAGACTTTCTTGCTTATGCAGAGATCCAAAAAAGATAAACCAAAGCCGGTTTTAAGGTATTTCTTGCTTTCGCAGAAATCCAATTATCATTTGTCATCAAGGATCCCTTTAATTCAAAAACTTCACATAAGTATTAACTTGGAAAATGCGATATTCAGCTTAGCGTTCAAGTATTCAAAGAAAACGAACTATGTGATTATCCCAGTGGGCAAGTTTATTGAGAAAAAACACTCCGAAGAAGTGCATTTCTTAAGAAATATGCACATTATTTCCATAAAAATGATCTTCGTCGCAGTGGACTGACGGATTTGCCCACTAGGGATTGTCGTATTCTGAGTTTAAAATGGAAAGGATGATTAATGTGGTGACAAAGGACCAACAAAGTCTTTATACTTTACAGTGGAATCTAGATTAGAATAATCATGACATCGCCTTCTTTATATCGAGGTTTTGTAATACCAAGATTCTATTATATCCATTGCATTTAACGCCCATACGCCTTGGGGTGTTTCGCTTGCTCACCTCCTGCCGGTGTTACAGTCTACACCCTGCTCTCTAAATAAGCATAAAGAAGTCTAACAAGGCCGAAGTGCAAATGGTGTTGTTATTATAATAGTTATAATAGTTGGAAGCAGTTTGAATATTGAAAGTGAGGTGAGACACGATAACTCGATGAATGTAATTGGCTAATCGTCGTGTACTGGTCCACGATTCCTGTCACGTCTGTTAGGGAATGAGTTAGCATGTCTTGGCTGTGTTTTTCAATAAATTTTCTAATTGGCAACAAGAGTATCTATCTTACAGTTATAAAATGACTACCTATTATTATTACAAAAACTTAAAGGACATTTTCCATTAGACAAAATCATCCACGCCAAGTTGACCTTAGTGGACCACAGCATATGTGCAAGGCCGACACCAGTCAATTTCGAATGGGTAATTCCGCTTGATAGAAAATGGCCTCAATAATTAAAAAAAAACTAAAGTTATTTGAATATCTACAAAAACAGGAAGCCGTTTCTTCCCAGACCTCCGTGGTACACATTCAATGCAATGTTAAATGCATATGCAATACCAAATTTAATGTTGGGCATGGCGATCAAACTTTGTTTTTGCTTGTCAGTGACGTCGCTACCGTGTGCATCGGTGTCGTTTTGCTGTTCTGCGACGGCGGCGTGAGTGCTTGGTGGAGTTTCACGTGAGTTGACACTAACAGTATTGTCTGATGTTGATGTTGCAATAATTTCCTGCGCACATCGAACCAGCTGCGGTGGAGGCAAGGCGTTCACCTGGTTAAGAGTGCATAAAGGCCACTGTGGCGGAGATGAACCATCGTCATGTGGATCACTCGATAACCACTCCGGTGGAGAGGAATCGTCATCTTGTTGTTCGCCACAAAGAACGAGAAAATCATCTTTCGGTTCTGTCTGTGTAACGGCTGTCGGGTTAGAGATGGTTTGTGTTAGATTTTCCGCTTCTGTTGATTCAGATGATGTATCCTATAAAACCGAAAATCCCATAAGATCCAATCTCTTCATTTTACTGTTCAATTTCAAACAAATCATTAAACGGAACATGAATATCTTTCTTTAAAAGAGCTGCGTCATTGTGTCAAAATATATGTTCAAAACTTGCAAGTCTCACATGCTTATAATTGTATCATGTTGTACCTCCTAATGCCTCTTATAAACAAGTTTAAAAACTAAGAAATTTAAATTTTGATAGTCATAACTGGACAAAAACATCAACGAAAAAGACTAGATCATATCAAATATACCTATTCGAATGGATTATAATCTAAAGTATACCTGAATGAATGGATTATAAGCGTCTGTGTCGAAATGCCTGCTTCCTTTGAACCACCTGTGATTCAAAACACAATCCATTGTGAAGCGTTGATAAATATCAATACAGAGCATTCCTTCCAAAAATGTCTTGAAATCTAAAATGAAAAGCAAAACGCCGGTGATTGATATTCATAATTAATTGCATCGAGGAGACACATTGTAACAAGTTGAAAACATTGTCAAGTGATGCGCAATTGAAAATATTGAAAATATATTGACAGGCCTCGTTTATCATGGACTCATTCTCCCAACCAAGAATTATACAGTTGTTTACTTTCATAAATATTACCTAAGCTGAATGGCGTCTTCATCTCCATAAGAGGGTGCTTGGGCGGCACAATAAATTCATAATCTTTTGTCACTTTATATGGTAGTGTGTAGAAGAATGATTCGAAAAAGATAACACCCAACGCCCAAACATCGGATTCTTTGGCGAAGTACCTGCGAAAAAATAAGAGTGGTTACTTCATTAAAATTGTTTTGGCTTGTTTTCTTTTCATTAAATTTTTCGAAAATATAAACTGTCCCCAACAATTAACTCGTTTTCAAAGGATATTAAGTCAGAGTCAGGCTTTTTGGAACTAGTCTTCA
This sequence comes from Turritopsis dohrnii, assembly GCA_027922465.2. NCBI lineage: Eukaryota > Metazoa > Cnidaria > Hydrozoa > Anthoathecata > Oceaniidae > Turritopsis > Turritopsis dohrnii. The sequence continues at coordinate 464,372 of BQMF02000074.1, read as the reverse complement.
TACCTCTTCTGTATAAGCATCTCCGGTGCCATAAAACCCCTGGTTCCACAGTTACCCATGAAGGGGCCATTACCGTCCTTCTGTAGATCTCTAGCGAGTCCAAAGTCAATGATCTTTATTTGCAAATCAGAATTTATGATAAGATTTTCAGGTTTCAAGTCCAAATGTGCCATCTCGTTCTGATGTATAAAAGAAACGGCAGACGAAATCTACGAGAAAACATATATTTGTTGAGGTTAGCAAGTTTATGTCTTCTAAAAAGAATGAAAAATGTATCGATCCGTATAGCCTAAAACATGAAAAAAAAGGATTTCTTGAATAATGCCTAAGTGATATTTTGTTGTCAGTTTCCCAGCCAGATGAGATATTTAAATAGAGTTCATAGACTTTCCTTGTAAACTTTGAACATTTAAAAATGGTGTGCATTATTTAAGAATTATTTAGTAAAGCAAACCTGTTGAAAGAAGAACCTGCAAACATTTTCATTCAGGGATGGCACATATTGCAAGTATTCTCTGAAGTTGAGTACAGCATCTCCATGGCTCTTCGTAATGATTTGCAAGTAATCGCGATTCCGAAAAAAGTCAATGCACTACGAAATAAGGTAGGGAGTTTATTTTTCTACATTAATGATAGATCGGTCCCGTAAAGTTTGTGTTTGATTCAATGGACTAACTTACTTCAATAATGTTAGGATGGTGTCCAAGTTTCGTCATCAAAATGGCTTCCATTTCTGATTGCTGCGAGACACGTTTGACAAATTTTACGACAACTTCCTAGTGAATAAGGAAAATTCAATTAACAATCGTGTTGAAAATATGACCTTTCATGAATATTACCCATCTTGAAAACCTTTGTGTACATGTTATAAAACTAAATTTGTTTAATTAAAATTTCTAAGAATAAAATCTAACAAAATGTTCATCATTACATAGAGGGTACCTAGCACAGCAACCCAGTGTAACAATCTAGTTTAATAATATCACAAAATGTGTTGTTGCTATGCATGTGCTGCATCATTTCAAAAACGTGTATAAGGTATAATATAAGTGTGTTCATCCAACAATTTGAAAGCATCAAAGCTTTCAGGTTTAAGGTGTGAGTAAGGGAAAAATCATTGACTTTTTTGAAAAAAAGTTTTTTTGCACATCAGGATGAAAGGAACTCTGAATTTTCCAATGGTGAAACTATTTTTTCAGGAAGTGGATGGGAAGTCCGTTTATTTTCCAAAACCGTTGTATTAGCGGCTAATTTGTGTACATTAAAGACCATGAAAAAACAAAACATATTGATCATGTTGCGTATTGATCCTTTTGTTTCGAAATTCCGTTTCATAAATAATTAATAAGTTCACGCAATAAAGAAAAATCTTTAAAGCTATTTTTTTCAGTGTTCACTTTTCGTGTCAGAGCCACTAACGTTTGATGCTTCATTTACAAAACTAAAAAAGCTCTGACAGTGAGACTTGGCTTACTGAAAAGCTGAAGGGTAGATCTAAAAACGGTTTTTTTTTTATCTTTTTAATTTGAACAGAATATGAGTTATAGTCTTGAAAGCAAAAAAAATGAAAACAGAAAACGATACTTTTGAAAAATTGAAAATAACTCTGAAAATAATTTGTTTGAGTAAAAACAGAAAAAACCGTTTTTTACTCTATCTCTTGTGATTACAAAAGTGTAAAAAACATAAGTTAAACTTAACTCGTTTTGTAAATGGAGCTACGTTTTTACAACAAGGTTCATTTTCTTTGACTCGTTCTAAAATCTAACATTTTTAGTTTACCTTAAAATTTTTAACATGGGCTTTTAGAGATGTAAATAAGCTTTCCAAAAATGTATCATACTTGATATAAACATATTCCTGTCAAAGGAATTAATTAAAAAACAAAAACACGTTTTTTTCCCTTACTCACACCTTAGAGTTTCTTAAAATGGTATGAAAGAACGAGGCATAGCCTCAACCTAAGGTTTACATCATGAAGTTTTGATACTTTCAACTTTCGGATGAACTATATGGAAAGTGTTTCTAAATTGCTTCAAATAAACACGCTGTATCGTCATTAATTGATAGTATACCTTCGAAATGTCATCACGAAAGTTAGCCGTATAAACACGGCCAAACGACCCTCCACCAATATAGTTACCAATCTCCATGAAGTTATCGAAAAGCCCTGCAGTCATTGCTTTCATTTCTTCTTCGCTCTAAAAGATCAAATCACTTGAAAGTAAGTTGGTTGAATTCATTTGTAACTTGATTGTCGACAACATTTTGAACTTTTGAACAAACCTGGCTTGAAGCTGAAGAAGATGAAGAATTAAATTCCTCCGACTCGCTCAAAGATTTTTGTTCTTGTGGAGAACAACAAGGCGATGAACCAATCTATACCAGAAACAAAAGGTTATTAAGATGAAGCTTTCATGTAAACATTTTCATTAAAAACCTTTCCAGTAGATACCTTAGGACTGACATGATGGTTTCCAGTAGATACCTCAGGACTGACACGGTAGTTTACCTTCATACCGGAGATAGTCATCTCCCCCTGAATGAAAAGAATATTGATGATGAGAGTGACAAGACATGAAGGTTAAGGAAGAACATTTTACTAAGTTCTCTTACCTTTTAAATTATTCTGATATTTTTAAATGAAATGTTTTCACTACAATTTTCGAGTTTTTCCCAAAAAGCAACAGTTTTCTTGAAGTTCAAGTTAAAACGAACAAAGTCGTCCAAAAAATTTGACGTCAAATATATCTTCGTTTTGCGTGGCAATGTTGACTTTACTGTCGTATTTTCATCCGCTTTGTTCCAAGTGTTTTAAAAGAAACGCTGTGCAAGAGGGAGGCGTTAATTGGAATTGGGCGTTTATATGAAGGCGTATATTTTGTAGCCATAAACTAGCTGGTCTAAGCTTATGTTTTATTACTCCAGCAGAAAAGATGTGTTTATGATCTTAACTAGTGGCAACAAATCAATACGACAAAAAGCATTTTCATTGAAATAAATGCACTCTCTCGCAGTGATTTTTAAATAAACTGTGAGAGACCTCGATACGAGAGACAACGCAGTAACATGTGACGGAATGGGCGCACATTTAGTTGAAAAACACAAACCCATCATGTCGCGTTTCATACACCATATATCCCATCAGCGAACCCAAGCTTTATAACGCTAGAGAGAATTATGATTACGATTTTTTCCTGCGCTTCCAAATACAAATGTCAAAGTATTTTCAGCTAGTAAAATAACTTTTTATTTTTATTTATTTATTTTATTTTATCTGCGTTTCAGTTTTAAGCTTATTTTTAGATATTGCTAGTAAAATAACTAAAAGTCTAACTTTTATGTAGTCCTATTCGAATAATATTCATTTTCACATGATAGACTATCAAGAAAGCCGTATTTTAAAATGTTTGCTATGTGAAACCTTCACTTCTATCTTCATGGTAATGACTCCAATTTTAGCAAAATGATACAAATAAAAGGTCAGGTTGGCTTCTACACCATCTGATGGGTGAAAAAGATTAGAGTTTTGATTGCATTTGTGTTTCTTTTGTGTTTTCTACAGATTGTATTCGTTCGGTCAGTGTTTTGTTTGAAATGGCGTTGAGCAAAGGTATAGAATACCCTTACCGCAAGGAATGCTGGTTAAGGTCAAATTATGTTCTTAACGCCAAAGTGTTCTCTTCTCAAATCCTCTTACGCTTGTGTTTTTTCGTAAATCTACTTTATTCCGAACAAGGACTAGTAGAAGTGCTTTTTGAACGTCTTTTATACACTTTGCTGAACAGGTCAATTTTTAATTCAACAAGCACATTGTGACGGACCTTAATGAAACCATCTGTTGTAGAAGAATAGTGACCAGACAATGACCAGGAAAAAGCTTTCCGATTCCAGTTTTATCGTAGATAAACAGCTTCGTAAAGAATTTTAATTTTTCATTATCTTTTGTTTCACGTTTTTATAGTTTTTATAGGTTTTATTGCCGAAAGGGACCTAGAGTTACAACACAGGTATTTGCTTTTTCACGAGTTATTTCTTATTAGAGTTACCATTATTAAAATCCATGCATGCAATCTCCTTTGCTACAAATACTTATCGATATTCTCACTAAGGACCAACTGTGCATTTTTTTTGGTTTCCAATATGACTTAACTGTAGCTGCGTTACTTGTCTTCATGGCTGCAGCGTTTATTACAAATGCCAGCTTTTGGATGCAGCGTTTAATAGAGGGTGATGTTCATTAGAGGGCGGCATTTATTGCATGAGACAAAAACAGTCTTTAAGCAACAATGTTTTCTTTTCCTAAGCAACGTTACAAAACATTGCATGAAAATGTTTTACACAATTCACATTTTGCAAAAAATTTCAAAGAATATCAATGTCACCGTCAGCGTCTCTTCGACGACATAAAAACTTTCATAACTTCCGCTGACGTCAGACAAATTTGAAAAGGATTTTCAGAAGGTTGGTTTTAATCCAGTGTTTTCGTTCCCTGTTTCAATAAACCAGCATCCAGTCGAACGAAACCTTTTAATGCGAATGGAATGTCAGACAAGGAAGTTTTAGTGGAATATTTGCCAATAGGTCAGAGAATTTGGTTTGAATGTTCCTGTACAATTAATTACGCATCAACTAAAATTCATGCAAACGTGGACAAATTTGTCGATAGAAGACATATAAAACTATTAAACTTTTCTTAAACTAATTCTTGTTCAACCTGTACTCTAAAAAAAAAAACACCTGTTTTCTAACACACGCCGCTTTTCAAGATGCGACGTTTATTACAAATATTTGGCTAATATAAGTGGGTCGTTTAATAGAGGAAATACGGTCACCACTTCACACTCGGATAAAATCACCAGTTCTAATATTACCATCGTCGTTTATGCAACCGTACATCCGGATACTATCTACACAGTCGGCAAAATCGGTAAAAAGTCACTGCGATGGAGAACACTTTTATTGAAATTGTGTGTATATTTCTATAGATAGGCACTCCTTCGCACATATTTTTTAACAAATGTGCCGGCTGGGTAAGTTGTTTTGTCAGTTAAAGAAGAATCATTGCAGGTTGATCGCATCGTAATAGGAAAAGAGATTTGTACTTGAGTGTGACCACTGGAAACTGTTATATAAACTATAACCAGAACTTTATTAGATTAGAAATATATAAGAAGCATTTTTATTTCGTTTCAAAATTTTTTATTCGAGACGTTTTATTAGAAGCGTTGATCAGTAGTCTGCAGATGAGTTTCAGACTATTTCTATCAACCTCGAAGCCAGGGATTCTTGCCTTTCCAATCGTCCGTATATCGAAAAGGCAAGAAACCCTGGGTTCGAGGTTGGGTTTTTCTACTCCTCATAAACACTTTCAAAACCTCGTCATCACAAACAGCCAGACAGACTGGCGCTATATGAACTATTGTGCACTTCAAAGACGGTTTCCTCATAGATACAGTTTATCAACAGCATTGGACAATTTTATCATCAGATGAATATTTCAAGTGCATAGAAAACTTCGAAACAGGCTATCAAGAAATTAGACGTAAAATCGAAATACTTGTTTTTCAGAAGGAAATTAGAAATGTACTTGTAGCGTCAAAAATATTTTGTCCCTAATACTTTTAACAAATCGGTTCACAGGCTATAGTTCTTTGTTAGAACTAACAAAAAAAACACCAGCTCATCAAGTCAAAATCCGATAAATTTCTTTCGGAAGAACGGATGTCATAAAAAGCGACACTTCAGGACGTAAACACAACGATACACATCTGGTCTCAAAAATATAACATTGTCGAATTGCCAAATTCTTGTCAAATCTAACAAAATGGCTGCTGTCAAATTCGAAATCAGCACCTTTCAATTGTGGTTTGTGAAAAATTTCATGAAAATTGAAGAACTTTCGAAATTAGCACGGATTAGAGTTTCTTTAATTACATCTTGAAGTCAGAATGAAGGCAAAATTCACACTGATTGTCGATGATTCGTCCAGACAATCCAACTCATTTTACACCCAAAACGTTTTTCAGCTGAAAATGATTCTTGTGTATAATACCCCTCTTATTAACCATGATACATTGAAGGTCCCAATGAAGATAATTCTTACGATTTTTGTCTCAAAGTGCCCATAAAGCATTTCTTCGGGCTGAAAATTGCTTTAAATATTGTTAAGCCTGGTTCAGAACTGACCATTATAAAATTCAGCGCAATCGTCATAATCGTCTAATGTGAACATTTTGGTAACCGTCAAAATCGCCGTAAACGCCCGGCGATTACGACAATGAAACATCAAACATCACTGATTGATACTACTTACTATTGAAATACTTGAGTGTTCACACCTAGCGATTGGCGATTGCGCCGATATATTAATTTTTTAAATGGCCATAATCGCCAGGCGTGAACCAGGCTTTATTGGATGATTCTTCGTATAATACAACCTTCATTAATTCGCAGAAAATCAACCGTCACAAATATTACCACAAGGGAGGAGGGTGTAAATGAAGCGCATGTTAATCCGCATATGCAATTGGAAAAAGATATCCTTCGACTTCATTGCGAAAAAATGTTCATGACTTGCATGCAAATAAGCAACTACATACATAAAATTCAAACAGTTCAATACATTGTCCTGTTTTAACCAAAATTCGTTTTATCGGGAAAAAAAGAACACGACGTAACTCCAAAAAGGCCGAAAAAAAACATTCGATCTATGGAAAATTAGAATTACAGAAGCTCCATAGACAAAGGAAAATTAGGAAAGGGACCATGTAATTCGTTCGAATGAGAGTGAGTTCGAATCATAGAGGTTCGAATTATGGAGGTTCGAATTATGGAGATTCGACTGTATAGTTACACGTAGGATGTCAGTATTATAGATTGCTGAAAAACACTATAATACTATATCTATCGTTACTTTAAATAGAAGTAAAATATTTCGTGAAAAAAAAAACCAAACAAACAAAAAACCAAACTGTTAACCTAATCGATAGGTTTCACTCAAATTACATCAGAAATATTTCTTTTTGTTTCGGAGCACTAGAATAATTTTCACGTCTATATTTTTGTTCTCGCATTTTTCCCGTCGGCATTAAAGAATTCGTTGATTGGTTTAAAAAGAGGCATTCCAATATTGTGAGATGTCTTTCAATAATGCATCCGATGCATATGGACACTTATTTCAATTTAATTACATAGAAATGTTTCGCTTTTTTTTTTTTTCTCGAAAGCCATGAAAACCCTTGAAGATACTTGCAGTTCTCTAAATGAAAGAAGTGGAGTGTTATTAGTTTGTTTATAGTTAAAGTAAGGGAAAAAAGGGTCTCTTGTGAGTCCCTTTTTTTGTGTATGTGGAGTTCAGACCGTACGTACAGATACAATGTGAGGTGTGAAAGCAGCACAGATTAAGAATGCAGTTTCACTTACCAAGCCGTACTGTCAATAATTCTCGCACGAACATTGTCATCGCTGCTCCCTGAATACGACACCTTAGGCGCAGTTTTTCTAAAAACAAAGACATTGAACATACAAAGAAAAGAAACAAGAAAATAGGGTCAACAAATCATATACCCGCTCAATCACTGTCTCAATGCAGAAGAGATTATTATGTTGATACGTCGACACTTACACAAGAGGAGATGTTTCTTTCAAAGACTCGTCACTGCCTGGAGAAAAAAAGGAGAAACACATTAGAAACTTTGTTCAGATATCGAGAGTGCTATGACCCGTTGTAGGCCTGTTTATGTGCTCTTACAGCTGTTTCAACATCCACACTTCACACTGGCCACGGAATTGGAAAAAATTATACCGTGGAAATCCGTTGCTTCATATGAACACCAGAAGAATGTTATCAGTTTGAATGCTATAAAACAATCTGTCATTCTGTCCCATCCCATCTGAATTACCAAAACCATGACAGAAAAGAAATATCAAAGCTATCCAGCAGTGTTATTTGGATCTAACAGTGCCTACTGTAAGCTAAACCGCAACTTCTGAAGGTGCTCAGACACAGCTAATTATTATTTAAGAATAAAAATTATTAGCCTTTCAAGTGTGGAACTTAAAAAACATACCTTGTTTGCCCTTTCTAGATTTCTTACTCATTTCATAAACAACAATGATGAAAGCAAGGATAATGGCTTCTACCACAATGCCAATAAATGGCCATAGTGCGCCAAGAGGATCTGAAAGGTATTCAGTTAAGGAAACAGTCATACCTTCATCACGAAATCCAAGCTATTATGTTTTACTATTCTTCGGTTCAAGAATGTTTCAGTGTTGTAAAAGGTATGCTTGCTAAACTGGCAATGATATGAATTATCTTACCTCGGACTCTCAATGTGAATTCTCTAAACAAAGACTTGGAAACTTTAAAGTCCACCACACACTTGTAAACACCACGATCAGAATAGGTGACATCCTTTATAGTAAACTTTCTGGCAGCTGGTTCAAATGCCGTGCCATTAGAAAATATATAACGATCATTCGACTTGTCTGAAAAAAGTGAATAATGAGAAAGATCCTTTTTGAAACCCTTAACAGAATACACAAATATCTATGGTAAAACTTTTCACAGGGGGTAATACAGAATAATTTTTTGGGCGTCAGCAGCAAAATTTAACAGGGAGGTCAAAGAAAGTTTTGAGCTGTTTAAAGTATCTAAATAGGCTAAAAATGCTGATCTTTGCATTATTTGGTAGGTTGTGGATTTTGTGAAATAATAAATAATACATAAAAAACAACATTAAAATTTTCTGAAATAACAATAACATTGATAAGTTAATGCAGTTTTTATTGTTATCCTATTTTTTTAGATGACTTGCATTATTTACAAATGAACATTTTTTGGGGGCGCCAATTTTTTTACGCCCGAAAGCGGTTATTGTATTAGCCCCTGCATCAAACATTAAACTTTAGGAAAATGAACCAGTTTCAATATGCTATCCAGTTGAAATTAAAGCATAGATAGCTAGCTATCTGAAAATATGCTATTCTGAAATAGAACACTAAATAGCTGAAAATAATTCAAGAAAGCACAATATACCATTAATGGAATCGCCATCTTTTGTCCAACTTAGTACAGGTAACGGTGAACCATTAGCAATACAATCAAATGTTACGTCCTCTCCGGCCTTAACTTTTTCTTCTTTTTTCGTGTTAGGTTCATTTGGGAACGTCACTAAAAACATTGAGAAAGTGTAAACTTAGAAAAAAAAAATAGACAGCATTTTTTTAAATATAACTTAACAAAACAGAGTTGAAGGGGACTTTCAAATGATCATGCATTATATATAATAGTTGCAGTTACAAGTAGCCCTCTTATTTAAATTTATCATAAAAAAATGAAAAAGATTGTGATTTGATAGGTTTATTTGAGGTAAAATAAACAATACAGACTCTGGCCGCTTTGCCAATGAAAGCACAAGTTTCCGTGATTCAATAGTATGTGCAACATATTATATACGGGAAATATCTATCCCCAAACATAAATTTCTTTGTAATTTGACTAATTAAATGTAATTAAATGTATTAGTCGCTAAATTTTAAGGAGACTGCTTTCAGATAAAAGAAGCAACCAAAAAATAAAACAAAACAAACAAACACAATAGCCAGCTATCATAATTGATCGATGACTAAAATGTGTCATATTCACCTCGTTCAAAATCTATCGTCTTAAAGTATAAATCTTTAGCCTCAAAACTTTTTGAATCTGCACTTGTTTTGATATTGAGAGCAGCAACACAAATATATTTGCCCATGTTGATACTCCCCACTTTACCAATCGTCAACATGGAAGTTACATTTGGTCCAACACTAGATTTGGTGACATTAACATTTGGTGGCAACGTATCAGTTTGGATATCATTAAATCTCCATAAAATGAATGCAGATTGAACGGGTGGTTCAACTTTGGTTGTTACCCGGCAGGTCATTACAAGCCTGTGATCTTTTTCAGCTGAAACAGTTGCATCTGGAATAGTTGTTATTACTGGCACACTTTCATCTGAAAGAACAAATCAATAGTTACTCATAGAAATAGTCGGTTGGGAGAAAAAAGCCGCATTTTTTAAAACTTTTTATTTATTTGCATTATGTTTACAGTTAAACAATTCTAACCATGTTAATGTGAAAGACATTATGCTATAACAAAACATTGGTATATCTTTTTAACATATTCACGCATCTATTTTGTAGAAGAATGATTGTGCGGTTTTTTTTATCCTGAAGATCGGGGCAAAAATTCGCAGTAAAGGGGAAAAAACCGCACATTGCTTTTTACTACTTTTCTAAGATGCCATCTTTATTTATATTAATTTTCTAAAACTGCAGTCCATGAGAATGATAAAGGCCGTTTTCCACACCACAGAAATACTTCGTAGGCAAAGCATCTTGTAAAACTACATAAAGGCCGGTTTCCACACCAGAGAGGCCCGTTTCCAAACCACAGAAATTCTTCGTAAGCAAAACATCCTTGTATTCTGATTATAATTGTCTTTTTTCTTTCCTTTATATCAACAACTGTGGGAACATCCTCTCATTGGAATGCTCTTTCCTGGGAATCAATCTCCCAAAGGGATAATTAACATGAGAAAACTTTGCAGCTTTTTTCCCCCATAGCCTAATTTTTGTGAGGGGAAAAAAGCTGAATGAATTTTGGTAATACAGCATTACCGTTATGTAATATTTATATATTGGATATTTTCAATATGGTGTTGATAGCTACGTGAAGCGTGGCTTCTATTGATTTACCGTACCACGCGGCAGTAGTGGCAAAAGGAAGTCCAGTCTACAAAAAATTGATATTGCAAACAATTTGATGGTGAATTTTGAAGTATGAAATATGACAAATCAGAGCAAATATTTTAAACATTAATTGAAAAAAATAGTTGTTAAATAATGATAAAGCATATAGTTAAATAATCATGTATTTCATTATAAAAAAAAACAAATAAAATCAAGTGCGGCTTTTTTCCCCTTAAATGTCACATGCGGCATTTTTCCCCTAAATGACTATACTTGAGTTTTGCTTATAATATATGAATTCCTTAAGGAAAGAAAAAATTATAATATCATAGAAATAACAGCCATTGAATAATTAGATTTTATAAATGTCTTAGATTTTATTTGATAATGTAATCTTGATCTTACAAAAAGTTTCATATGTTTTTAACAAGAAGAAAAAAATTTTAACATGTGCTTTTAATGAAGTAATCATAATATCTACGTGGACAAAAGCTCTTTGCAGTTGTCCCATGTATTTGATTTTGAGGAAAAACTTTTATGAAAACTGCAAAACCTTCAAGCAAACAAACCATTACTCCCCATAAGATTGATATAAATACATACTTTTGAAAACCACAAAACCTATGTGAAAAGATTCTTTATTGTCTACGGTATAGCTACACTTCAAACCATCTGTCATATCAGATACTTTTACTTTTGTCCATGTTATAGAAACCACGATTTCTCCTTTCCCTAGAAAGCAAACAAAAATTTATTTTCTAGATATTTCCATATCATCACTGTCATTACCAGGAAAGGTAAGAATCATGACCCATATGAAATGGCTTTACCTAAGTCTTCTTTTTCTACTATTACTCGTTCATCTGTTAAATTCCCTAATGGAATATCTCGTGATGTCTCAAATCCAACTGTTGGTACTTTCCCTCCAACATCCCATGTCACCGTACAATTCGCAGTAAATTTCTGACCTTCTATTAAGTATGCTCTTTTAGAAGGCTCGAATTTCACAGTTACCTTCCCTAAAATAAATAATTATAATAAGACTTGGGTTGGAAATAAATGGGGCAGCTGTTTGTACAATGAACTGTCAATTATATAACTTTTAATATGTACGAAGTCCTTTTTATCTCCTTAGAGGAAAGTTTTAATTTCTGAATATATATATTATATATACTAACAGTATATATATTTACAGTTTGTTATCATAATCCCCTGAAGCGTCAGGGCTTGGAAAATTGGTGTACATACACTCCTCGTTTGTACACCTACTTTTAGTAGCATTCATCTGTCTTTTTGTACACACACCTACCAAAGATTCCTTGTTTTTGTGTACGCATGATGGTTAACATGCAGTACCTTCGTCAATATTTTAATCGCAGGCTATGTCTTGGTTGCAGATTTTGTGAAAAATTCCATTTTAGAATGTGTAAAAGCTGTTTTCCACTTCCAGAAAATTTTCAATGGAAAAAAACGGAATGGACAAATGTTAGAGAAAAAATGTGATTTGTTCTTTTGGTATATAATTATTCTTTTGTTCTTTTCTGTTCCTGTCCTCGGACGCATCATAATCTTTAAGAGCCATTTTCTGAGAGATTCAGGCAAAGTGAGGAAGTGATATTCTCAGATTTGCCTCATTTTCAGATATTTTGTATAATATTATGTGAAATGACACCAAAAAATTTTTTTTACCGGTTGGTGAGATATCAGCCTCCGAAATTTAACCCTTTTGGACCAAAATTTGACATTTTGAACGAGGAACCAACTTTGAATGGAAATATCTTACTATTAAAGATGATTTAAGTCTTTCTTTTTAGGTTTTGTTGAAATATGGCAGGTTTTGTATGGAAAGTACAAAAATTCAGAGTCTGAAAAGATTTTAAGGGGTTATTTAATTATCAACTGAAAACTATCATCAAGCAAAAAAAACTAAAATGTTTAAACATTCCTCACATCCACTTGGAAACTCATCTATACACTATGCTACTATGCACAACCAACCCTCACACCTTATGTACCTTTACATGTTTTTGTTCTTATTCTAGGTAAAATCAGAAATTGAAAAATGCTTATCGTAAGATGATTCTTCTTTTGTTTTCATTAACACAAATTGTGGGTCTAGATATTGTAGCCAATTGTTACTTTTTTTGTAGTGCAAGGACTGTGTAAGAGTTAGAGTTGTTATTAACAGAGGTATGCAAGTTTAGACCACACACGGGTCACACAATTCATAAAAATCAGAAGGAAACCAATTTCCGCCCCACCCCCATGATCCCCAGCGTACGTAATTTCTTGGAAATAAATGTATGTTTCAGAAAATAAGTCTTACCTTCAAGTACTCCTAACGTTCCAAAAGTCGTTAAAATGAGCAACAAAATCATCGCCTGCAAGTTAATACATAAATAAACTTTACTCCACTAGGTTTGATCTGCCCCTCAGCTCAGCAGGCTTTTGCTTGAATATTTTGATGTATTTTGTTGTCTCGTTTAATCAAACAAAAGAACGAATAAATTCTTATTATGAAAACCCTTCAGGGAGCTTTCATTCTTCATCGCGCTTCAAAAGCGAACCAGTGTGTTTTCATTGGAGGCGCTTGAAGAAGGCGCAAGTAAGGTTTACACATTATTGAAATGTTAGGTTTGCGTAAGCAACAATTGGTTGTACTTGGTTAAAATATGTCACGTTTTTGCTGAACTTCAAACAATGGTAAATTAATAACGAGCCATCACTAAAATATCGTTGTTCAAAGATTTAATAGAGAGAGGAGACATCAGTACTTGGGGGATGTTATTATAGTCCAAAAAGTCCCTTAAAATTTTGGTGCCCAAATTGGACACAAATTCATTTTTCTATATATTATTTTTGAACACAAAGATAGATATTATACAAAGAATTCTTCCCAATATTAAAACAAACACGATAACTAACATAATGGATTTCAGCTTCTCATCAAATCTGCTGAATCAGAACTATCAATTAAGTTAAAATGTTAAGTTAAAATAAAAAGATTTTACACTTTTAATTTTTAAAATATGGCAAATACTTCACCACTTAACTATCAATAGGTTTCGCTTTTTCGATCACTATGTTTAAATCGACATCGCTGAAAGAATATTTTAACATGCCATTTAATGTCTAGATGCCTTAAACATGATATACACCAGTTGATACACTTAGCAGTGATTTTCTTATTTTTCGTGAGCTTTTTCTCCAACGACTTTTACTGTGACTGAGAGTGAAATTGTGAAAATTATTCACGTGGTCGTGTATTAAAAGTTTCATAACAATATAATCAGAGTGAAGTGAAATTTTACTGGTTCTCACAAAGGCCGAAGGCCGGTGCGCAGCCAGTCGATGGCTCCTAATGAGCTGACACGCAGCTTTTAAAGCGCATCGGAGTGGTGTATTGGCGATAGGACAAGACTGGACTCGAACACGGGTCGCAGCGGTCGCACTCAAAGGTATTAACCACTACACTGTCGCTGCACAGGGAATTACTAATAAGTTGCGTCTAAAACCATCTTTTTAAGAACTAATGTTTTTCTGTCGATGTGTCAATGGAAACGCAAGGAATACTTTATTTCCTTTAGTAGATGTGACAAGCATGAGAATGAGTGGTTGAATTCAAAAACGAAGTTCAGATTCAATTTTAAACTTATGATGATTTTATTTGTTTTCCAAAACACAACAACAAACTTAGCTCAACAATTTCACATTTGGCGCCAGACAGTTTCATGTAGCCCTGGTTTAAAAGTTTCATAACAATATAATCAAACTGAAGTCAAATTTTACTGGTTCTCACAGTGGCGGATCTAGAGGTATGTCGAAATTTGTGTAGGAGAGCATTAACATAATTTGTGAATTCAATTTATATTACCAATGGGATTATTTGAACACTTTTCTATTATGGTTAGATTGCTAACACTCTTCTACACAAATTTCGACATACCTCTAGATCTGCCACTGTTCTCTCACAAAGTGTAAACCAAGATGTCTATCCCCACGGATATGTAATGAACGTAACACTGTTCTCAATTCTTGCAAATAAGACGTTTGAACAAAGAAAGCATACATCTGACTAATCGAGGTACAAGTTAGTGAAGAGATGACTTAGTCTGTCAGGAGCTAGTGGGGGTCAACCTTGACTATCAATTGAACAAATTGGGACCTATGCCATGTTGAAGGTATATTTCTGAAGTTTCAAAAAAACGATGTTAGCAATTTTCAAATTTCTTCAGGGTGTGTATTTTACAGACCAGAATGAAAAATAAACATGTTTTCAAGAAAAACAGCCGTTATTCTATGTCAATTGAAGATATATTCTTCAAATTTTGTACACAGCTTGGCGAAAGTGTGAGGAATTGGGAAACCAAAGCAAAAATTGAAAAAAATTTGTTTTGCGTGCTGACGTCAGCAATAAATATCAAATTTTCGTCTTTTTTCTAAAAACTACCATCTTTTGTTTGTTATAAAAATTTCTATAGCCTCGATTTCAGAAATTTTTTTGCTGGATTATGATGAACATTTATTTTAGAGCATGTGCACAAAATTTGAGATAATATACACCATTATTTGGCAAGTTAGAGACGAAAGAAGACATGAACAAAATTCTTGATATTATACGCTATTTGCATAATGTATTGCAAGTAGAACTCACTTACTTGATAAAAATGAATCATAATTTTCTGAAAATTGATATACTTCTTATTAGGAATTTAAACCTATTGAAAGGACTATTAAAAATGAAAGTAAAATAGCTGATGTCAGCAAAACATTTAGGGACTATCTACATCTTCGTCATCAGAGTTCACCGCTTCATAGGTCACATTTTCGCAATTTCCGTGACACTTACAAATGTCAGTACACTCTAAACCAAAAATTTGACATTGACAGCTCAACCTACACTTCAGCCTGTGACAATCGCATGTGACTATTGCGAGGATCGATTCTGGGGCAGGTAAGTTTTCCATCCAAACAATTTCGAGAAAATGATCTGTTGATTTCCATCCATTATTAATTATTCAACCTTTCATCAAACCAAAACATCGCCCTAACTCTGAACCAATCGAAGACGTGGAAAGTGAAATTCACCATTTGGATGGCTGGATCTCGAAACGCATGGGGCTTACTTCGGTACAAGAACAGAACTCATCAAATTGTTCTTGATTGGAAAGGATTCTTTCACGATGTTATCCAATCGCTAATGATGAGCATGTGGTGGGTTATATGCCAATGATTAATAGCTCTCCCACAAAATTTGAAACGGTAATAGAGGTATTCGTTCAATGCAAAGAAAAGGCAAGGCAACTGGGTCTAACAGAAACTGATCTGGTGCTGGATCATGCAATTTATTGCAAAGCTGTTGGAATTGTGATGGATGACAAACATACAAATCTTCGAGCATTCGTCAACTTAAGAATGGGTGGATTTCATGCTACCTGCATTTTTCTCGGGATCATAAGAAAAAGGTTCGGTGATGCTGGTTTATTGGACATTATCGTAGAAGCAAGTCTCAGTGGAAAAGAACAAGTCGATCAAGTGCTGAAAGGAAAGTATTACAACAATACAATGAGAGTCCATCATTACGTTGCTGAAGCTCGCACTAGAATCAAGCTAGATGCGTTTAAAGATTGGCTGTATTCAGAAGATAAAATTGATATCTACGAATCTATGACATCCTCGATGGAAATCGAAGCCTTAGAATTTACGAGAGATCCTATACATTTTGAACCCTGTGTTGAAGTTGCAAATCGATTGTTCACCTTGTTTGAAGAGTTCGAAGAATCTATTTCAGACAAAAAGAGATATCCAATGGCTGTGTTTTGGAATTCATACCTCAAAATGATTCAAACATTGAGAGACTATGTAAAGTCCATCAAAACTGGTGACTGGGACCTACACATGCACTCGTCTGAAAATATGCTCCCTTGGTTTCATGCATATGACCACTACAACTATGCAAGTCATTTCGCATATTACTGGGCTTCACAACAAGACTTAAAGGTTCTGCATCCCAATATCTACGATAATTTCAAGGCTGGTGGTTTTTCAGTTCGTCGAACTAAAGGAAAGTTTAACAAAGTGTCACCTGATCAAGTCAATGAGCAGACCATCAATAGGATGTTCAGTCACGTGACAAAATCCGTGTCCAGCTAGCTCCGCCTGAGAGATGCGTAGTGTGCGAAGTCACATTTTCGGAAAAATTATTTTAAAAGTGCCTAATTTAAAATTCAATTATGCGCCCTTTGACAGCAGTCAAAGCAGCAGTTCCAGTTCCAAGCGCTTGTTAGGTACCTATACATTTAGGATTCAAGTGAGCCATGATCGGAAAGTCATGACAAAAAAAGTTATTCACGATACAAATTTGTTTTGATTGCCAAATATGTTATTTGTGAACTGTTTAGTAATGGCTCACCTCAACTATGGAAGGACAAAAAATCGTCTTTCAAGTTATTTAAGTATTGTTAAATAAAATTTGGCCATTACTCGCATAATTACATTTTTATGTTTTTGTAAACCCCCGTCTTTGCTGGCAGACCTCTTCCAGCTTTTGAAAATGCACTGCAGCACACATGTTGAAGATGATTAAAGACTGAAAAAGGTTTTGGAAAGTGGTAAGTCGAGTTTACTTGATGCTGCTTTATTTTGAAATAGGTGTACACATTTCAAATATCCCTTTTCTTAAAATTATTCTTGAAAATGAACAAGATTCGCAAAAATGCGACTATATATTTCCCCAAAGTTGCAAAACTTTTATCAATTATTGTGTGTACATAGAAGACCATAAGAAAAGTGGTATAACTACCATCAACGCAAATAAAAATGCTTTCCATACTAATCAGGGTAGAATTCAATTTAATACCATAAAAGAACTTATTTCGAACTTATTATGAAATGAAGATATTCATGGTCATATGATATGGTTTCTCTTATAATTTTTGCTGAGGAGTTAAAAAAAGTTATGAGTTATGAGAAGTTATTATGGAGGTAAATTCATCATAATAAACGTATGATCTTCATTGCTGCAGAAGCTTGACATCCTTTTACACAGTAATATCATGGCAAACAATGCAATTCAACAGAACACAGCTTTTCGTAACTCGTATTAAACTATTTTACAACATCATACAATGAAATTTGTTTACAAGTTTACAAAAGAAGAAAAGAAAATTGTCAAACCTAATTTTAATACCACAGTCTAAGTATTAAAAATACTTTGGGGTAGACAGCAAATAACTATTAAAAACAATCAAAATTTGTACTGCGTAGCATTTCAAATTAGGACAAGAGTTATTTTCCAAAAAGAGATGGTCTTAAAGTGACAATTTATAAAATTAAATTCAAGTATTCAGAATAAACATCTCAGTCACAAAAATATGTGGACACTTATTATTTACTATGTGATAAAAATGACTTCCGTAAATCTCAAATGAAAAAAACAAACAGATTTTGGTAGTGAAAATACACATCCATAACCAAATCACTACGAAGCTAAAAAAAGAAATTTGAGTTCTGGTTTGATTTAATTTACAGATTCTTATGTTGGATTGTGTTTTGATTTAAGTTTGTTGTTTGTGTAAGGAAAGTTGACAGTATATATATTATATATACTTTTTACAAAATAAAATATCATAATACAGTATCAAAACAGTATGCGTGATCATGGAATTAATCCATAGTATCCAGCCTATCCAGGCCAGGGAAGCACATTCAACCAGGTTCTTTCAAGTTATTATCTGTCTCAATCCTGTCTGTGTACGAAAATATTGTAATTGGTTTTCTGAACATCTTATTGCATATAATACGACATCACGTTTTTACTTGCTGTTTTTGTAATGTACTCTTTGAATTAACATAATTGGTCGAACTACTTGTTCTCCACGTATAAAAGGTTTCCCTTGTGGTGGCTGTACATCGTGTGTGCTGTGTCAGTTCAGTTTGGCTATACATTCTGTATATATACATTATCCTGTCAAATCAGGATGTAAAATAAAAATAAATCTGCAGCCTGTATTTGATAATGAATTTTCCCTTTTGCACTGAAATCACAGCTTCAATGTTTTGCTGTTCCAAACATGTAACTACCAACCAATCATCCATAGCATTTATCAACAAAAACAAAACATTTTTTTTTCTGTATTTTACAAGTTCATTAAAAAGTTTTTATAAAACCTTTCATAACAAAACTGAACTAAAGCGATTTATTCCCATCATTTAACAACCTTTTATCTTTTGAATCATTTTAAAAGCTGGCAGGAAAAGCAAAGTCTTCTACTGACCATCTGCACTGACTGAAAAAAAATGGCGCATTACTTCACTGTAGACTAGCCTCTATTCTTATCTACTGGCGGCTAAGTGAAAATTCAATACTGAACTGCGGCTATAAAAGTGAACGAAAAGAAGGAGGAGAAGGAGGAGGAGGAGAAGGAAATGCCGGTTTTAACATATATTTCGCCCTACGGGGAAATATATATATAAAAAAAATCTATAGATTATAGCTAGTTAGATTATGTCCAAATGTAGTCCAAAATCTTTCAGTCAGATCACATCTGCTGCAGGTAAACATGTAAATCTGGCTTAGCAAGAGTCACTTGAGAATTTCAAAGTTGTAAACATCAGCAGTGCAGCAGGCTTGATCAGAAAAGACTTGCTCTTTCTTCAGTTTTCCAACAGAAAAATGATCTTGTATATATATACAAAAAATAAACTGACAAGCAGGAAAATGACTTGCTTAAGAATTTCCTTGAATTCAAGTTTTTAAACCCAAAACCTTTTGTTGGAAAAGTCATTTGTGTAAGAGAACAAAGAAATGAATGAAGTGATGTCATAGAAACATTCTTTTACAGTTGACGAAGTCAATAACAAGACGCCAGAGGGTGTGAAGATCAGCGCACTAGACAAAGTAGCTCCTGTTTAAACTCCGGCTCAAATCTCTGAGTTGAAACTCTTTTAAAGAGTCTCGTTTCTAAATAATCCTCAGTAAATAAGACGGGTAACTTTCATTTCATCCTTACTTCATATTATAGGAGGGTTACAGATGCAACAAATAAATAAGAGAAATGTTTCTTTAACCACACTGTGGTTCGACCATTTTTATCGACGATTTCCTTTTACTATTTCAAAACAATTTGCATGATTTGCTGATGTTCGCATGCGGTCATTTTCTTTTAGAGTTTCAGATAAAATACTGCCAGACATGAGAATACGTGTTTATAAAAGTAATAGTATAAGCATGAGCCTTAAAAGAGTTTGGTCCCCACACTAGGCCGATTCCTATAATCAATAAGTGAGAAAAAATAAGTCTAAATCAGCAGCATTTTTTTAAAGCATAAGAAAAATGCATCATTTCGCTAAATAATTCTCATAGTATAATTCTGCAAAAATGAACCAAGTCACCCTGATATTCAGATAAAAATGTTGTCCTTACTTATCAGGGTGGAATTGAATTTAATAAAACAAAAGAACTTATTTTGAATTTATTATTGAATGAAGGTGTTCATGGTCAAAATGATAAGGTTTGTCTTATAATTCTTGCCGAGGAGAAAGAAACAACACATCAACAACTGCATCAATATGTAAGACAATTTCATCATAATAAATGTATAATCTTTATTCTTGCAAAAGCTTGACAAGTTTCCAATCCCTTACCCTATTGTACCAGGGGCGGATCTAGAGGTATGTCGAAATTTGTGTAGGAGAGTGTTAGCAATCTACCCATAAAAGAAAAGCGTTCAAATAATCCCATTGGTAATATAAATTGAATTCACAAATTATGTTAATGCTGTCCTACACAAATTTCGACATACCTCTAGATCCGCCACTGTGTACCATAAAATTATGGGAAACAATGTATAATTCAGTAGAACAGTTCCTTTTGTAACTCTATAACATCTTACAAAATTATACAATCAAATTTGTATACAGGTTTACAAAAGATAAGGAGAATCGCTCTAACCTAATTTTACTACTACAGTGAATATTAGTATAACAATATACTTTGGGATAGACATAAGCAAATAACTGTCAAAGGCAATCAAAAACCTCTACTAAAATCTCTACTAACATTACATTCCCTGTCTTCTCCTTTTAAAAATAACATGGGTGTGGCAAAACGCACTCGTAAAATTTCCTATGTGTGCGATTGAAATCGCATGCATCATTGTACCTCACCAGTGTGATCACACGTTCGAAATTTATACAATCTGATATTTTGCGTGATTGGAAAATATTTCCTTTTAAAAACTGTGAAAACGAAATAAGTATTACCATTGCATAATAAGCTTTGTTTGAAAGGTTGCCCACTGGGTAGACGTTGTGGAATCGCACGATGATGACAAATTGATGCGTGCGATTAAATTTTCCCCTAGGACTTTTGACGCGTGTGACAGCACGTGCGTGTGCGATCGCACTCGTCAAAAGGAGAAGACTGATTCCAAATTAGGAAAAAAAGAGAGTTATTTTCAACAAAAAATAAGGGCTTAGAATGATGATTTATAAAATTAAACTCAAGTATTCAGATTTAATATTATTTAGTTCAAAAACATATGTTCACACACATTATTTCATCAGAATAAGAACTCCTAAACATACTGTAAATGTGATGAATACAGTGCCGTAAATGGCGGGGTGTGTTGGGTGCAATCACACCGCCCTCGGATTTAGGTTGCCCTTTTCTCTTAGCAAGCAATTTTTCGTATGATATTCTTTTTACTAAATTTACATAAATCGTTAACTTTTTGTCAACTAAATTGCATAAAATAGCTTTGTGCATTTGTTGGCATGGTGCTTTACAATTGTATATTCCAAACCCAAATACATGAAAAATGCACCTGCCTTAAGTTTAACTCAGTTACGCCACTGGAATCTATTAGGATTTAAGATGGCTATAGCCTTCCTAAATCCCAAATGAAAAAAATATGAAACAAAAAATAAACAGATTTCGGTAGTAAAAACATACATTCATAAGCAAATCACTTATACATATTTGCAGAAAGGTGACATTTGTGTTTGGGCTTGAGTGACAACACAGCCAGGAATTGTAGAATGTTATGGTGGAATGTGTTTTATTGATTAAAGCTTGTAATAAGAAAAAGGTTGTTCGTAATTAGAAAAATTAACAGTAATTAATATTACAGAAATAAAATATCATACATAAATACAATAGTAAATTCTATTTAAGAAGCACACTCAATCAGATTCTTTCATGTTATTATCATTTGTCTCAATCCTGTTGTGTATTAAAAAATTATGTGGGTTTTCTGAACTTCTTGTTGTATATAATATACAACGTCACGTTTTTACTTGCAGTTACTCTTTGAATTAACATAACAGACTTTTCTCCACATAAAGTAAAGGGCTCGACAGCTCCCTTCATTATGGCTGTGGTGTGTTGTGCCATGATGTGTTTTCATGTCAGTTTATGAGTCTTCAGTCTGGCTGATAAAATTTCGCCTTTGCTCTAATGCCACAGCTTCAATCCTTTACTGTTCCAAGAAATTAATTACTAACCATTGTAACACTGTTGTTATCATCAATAAACAATAAACATCCAGTGACATTTTTTAGATATTAAATATTTGTGTTTCTGTTTTTCACACGTTCATTCAAACAAAATATAACACAAAACATTCTAAGAAAACACTGAACTAAAATCATTTATTTCCATCATTTATCTGTCGAATCATCTCTTCAAAAAGCTTGCAAAAAACAAAAACATCTTCCACTGCATCTGCACTTGGGAAGGTATCAATGAAATAATTTACAAAAAAAAGAAATATCACTCAAACATTATTTTAAAAAGGGATGATACTAAAATTTCAGACCCTACAAAAATTTCCAATGAATTCAACAAATTTTTCACTACTGTTGCTAGTAAAATTCAAAATCAAATTCCCAAAGTTGATAATTTTGAAAGTTTTATTAAAAAAAACCATTCTGAGAATTCCTTCTTTTTTTCTCCAGTAGAAAAAAATGAGCTTCTCAAAATATTTAAATCTTTGAATCACTCGAAAAGCTCAGGTGATTCTAGTATACCTAGACAAATTTTTGATCATGTTCCTGATAATTTTGAATTTAACTTTTGAAACAGGTGTCTTTCCAGAAGCCCTTAAAACAGTCAGAGTTATCCCTGTCTTCAAAAACAAAGGATCTAATCAAGATGTTAACAATTACAGGCCAATTTCACTTCTTTCAAATATAGACAAAATTTTTGAAAAACTGGTTTACTCTCGTTTAATTTCTTTTCTTCAACTTCACAACATTCTATCAGAAAGACAATTTGGTTTTAGGAAAAAACACTCTACTAAACTTGCTCTTATATCACTTACTGAGGAGATTCGAAGATATCTAGATGAAGGCAAATTCTCATGTGGGGTTTTCATTGACCTGCAAAAAGCGTTTGACACAGTAGACCACAATATTTTGCTCAAAAAACTAGAGCTATATGGAATTAGAGGAATTGCAAACAACTGGTTCAAATCTTATCTTTCTAACAGAGTCCAATATGTTTCATATTCTGGAGCTAAATCAACCATCCAGAGAATTTTAGCTGGGGTCCCTCAGGGTTCAGTTCTAGGACCACTTTTATTTTTAATCTATATCAACGATCTCTGTAATGCTATAAACTTCAGTTTGACCTCTCTTTTTGCTGACGACACTAGTATTGTTTATTCTGATTTTTCACTCATAAACATTGAGAGAAACATAAATTCTGATCTTGATAGTCTTTTTACTTGGCTCTGTGCTAATAAAATCTCTTTAAATGTTGCGAAAACTAAAATTCTGCTCTTCAGGAACCCTCACAAAAGAATCTACCATGAATTGAATTTTTATATCGACAATCAACCTCTTAAACTCAGTGATTCTGTTAAGTACCTTGGTATAACTCTGGATCATTTTCTAAACTGGAATATCAATACCACTAATTTACGCTCAAAACTCAGTAGTGCAAATGGAGTGGTTTCTAAACTGCGTCACTTCCTGCCTCTCTCAACTTTAATTCAAATATACTATGCTTTATTTTTCTCTCATTTGAATTACTCCTGTCAGATTTGGGGTCAAATTTTTAATCATAATGTGGAACGAATGTTTGTCTTACAGAAAAGATGTCTAAGATTAATCACCTTTTCTGACTTTAATGCTTCTTCCAGTGAAATTTTTTCCAATTTAAACTTACTTAAAGTTCCTGATCTTATTAAGCTTCGTAATGTCACTCTAGTCCATGACATCTTGAATAACAAATGTCCTATCAGAGTCTGCAACATCTACTCTCTCAGTTTTTATCAACACTGTCATCAAACCAGGGGAAAACTAAATCATCTTTTAACTAGACCATCCTTCAGAACTGTTATGTATGGAACAAACTCTATTACATATAAATCTATTGTTCAATGGAATGAGTTACAAACACTATTTCCTGTTTCTCAGCTGTCTGATTTTTCGAAACATAAACTCAAAATGACATACCACTCTTTACTAGCATCTGAGTATTAAAGCTGCCTACCACAATACAAACAAGGATACCCTCTCCTCTTTTCTTTTTTAGTTTCTTTTTATTTATTAATTTACTTATTTACTTATTTTATTTTATTTTATTTTTTTTTTTTTTTTTTTTTTTTTCTTTCTTTCTCGTTTTATATAATGATGTTTTTTGTTTTTACTTGTTTAATTAGTAGTCTAAAATTCTTTCTTTAAGTCATCTTAGTTCAAATTTACGGTGGCCTTTTCTTGAATAGCTTGCTACTAAGAGGTCTTCCTTCCTTTATGTAATAAACTATATTATTTTGTAATACGCACAATGTAAATAGTTTTTATTACTTAATGGAGAAATAAATACTACTACTACTACTACTACCACTGACTAAGAAAAAATGGCGTACCTACCACTTCACTGAAGACTAGCCTCTATTCTTAGCTACCTAACTACGCCAAAGCCTTTACTCCAGTGTAAGGAGGAGTCCAGGCTAGTACTGTGGACAAAAATTCTGGAATAACGGACGGACGGACGGACGGAAGGACAGACAAACGCTAATGAAAGATCAGCTGCTACTTGCGCGCTGATCAAATATTCAAGATGCACCTAATTTTGAATAAAGTATGACAATGAGTTCGACAAAATTTGTTTTTTTCCCATTCAGATTTCGAGAAGGGGGATATTATATATTATACCGTGAATGATTATTTTGGTTTCCATTTTTCTGGACAAATACTTTTGTTCCTTTAGTGTCAGTATATTGCAAATTCTACCTTTACAAACTGTGCCTACCTTAAGGGGATTTTTATTGTGTGGATTAATTTTTGTGACTTTTGCAAGTTTTGACCACAAAAATGTCAAGACATGAACGATTCACAAAAAAAAATCCTCGCAAAGTTTTTTGGCTCTGTGTACCTTTCGTATATTAACTATTTCCTTGTACTTATATCAAGCACCCATTGACTCTGCAATATGGCAGGCATGGAAATGGTGATTTTCGCATTGCACTTTGTTTACATTCGCAAAAATAAATCCAAACATTTTCCTTGAGATGCTCTGTCTCGCAAAAATAAATCCACGCAAAACGCTCTAAAACCGCGTGGCTCGCAAAAATTAGTCCATGCAAAAATAAATCCCCTTAAGGTAATAGCAATTGCCGTGTGTTATTTTATATGAAAAAGTTTTTTCTGTTTTTTCTGTGTCTTTTTTTAGCTATCTCCCTCTAAAACATCACTAAAAGAACCAGTCAAAACGTTTAAACTCACATCTTCAATCCCTGTAGAATTTGATATTAGTCAGTGACAGAAGAAGCTGAATATTTCTTTATTATATATATATATATATATATATATATATATATACTATTTTTATTTTTCTAATTTCCATCTTTGAGACATTTTTATTTTTGAAAGAAAATAATCCAAACTCAAGCATTTTTAATTTCATTTCTTGCTAAGAGTGGTCACTGACTTATAGTTATAATAATGTTATTGTTCTTGTAGTTTTGCATTGTTTGACAAAAAGATAATTCTAACTGTTCATTATTGTGTTCTTGATAACCAATAAGTTATGGACAATTAAATATTTTGGTGTTAGAACCCAGGTTTCATCATGTGTCCTGGTATTGGGGCCTTTGCATTGTATGTATTTCCTGTGGGTAGGGCTATTAGACAACTGTTTTGAAATCTTTAACAGTGACATAGAACTTTGTTTTATCACACAAATATCACTTCCAGTGGTACTACGGCCTGAGTCTAGTTGTAAAGCGCCACAATCAAAATAATGGAGACATGGATCGAAGCCTTCGTCTTGGTGGTCATAAACAGGTCATATGAAAGTCCATGGGGTGTGGCATGTATGTTACTAGTTAGCACTGTATATAATAAGAAGAAAGATAACAAAATAACAAGATAGCAAATTAACACTCAGAATTGTGTCCAGGTTACGGGGTCTTGCTCTACAAGGTATATAATTCTAATGGGTGTGGCTCATCAATGTCTATTTGACAATTTTAGTGGAGTAACATCGTTCAAATAAGATTCTTTTCCAAACAAGCCTCTCCTGATGTGCATTTTCCAGTCTTGGTCAGGGTTACGAGGTCCAGGTTGCAGGGTCTTGGTATATAAGGTACCTATTCCTAATGGGCGTGGCTTGGTAATGTCTATTTAACAATTTTTATTGGACTTATATCTTTCAACCTTTCTTATCCAGCATCTTCTTTGTAGTACTTTGTAGTTTTTTAGGTTTTGGTCCGGGTCCGGGTCCCGGTCCTAGGTCCCAATCATCAAAATCGTTGAGGCAAAATGGGCGTGGCATTATATAACATGGATTTAGTAAATACTGAAATACACTTTAAAAATCTTATATTAAATAATTCTGCGTCAAAACTATTGTGTTATTGCACATTTTATGTGACATGACCCCCGTCTTTGTGCCAAAAATCGCAGCAATTTCCATTCAAATTTATGTCCAAAATTACCCTAAATTAGGCATACAAAAATTGAAATATCTCCAGTTCTAGAAAGGCTAGAAACTTGGTTGACCCCTCGTTAGAAAGCTGAAAGTCTGTAGAATACGATGAAAATGATTTTAAAAAGTAACCCACACAAATAAAAAATGACCTGAAAGGCCTACCATCAACAAGGATAAAAAAGGCCCAGGTGGTATCATTGGTTTTGCCACAACAGAAGGCACTGTGCAACGATGGGTATTATTGAGTCATGTTGCTGCAAAAGTCCGAGCTGACATGGAAGAGGATTTAGGAATGAGGAAAGAAATATCTAAACCAAAGGAATTACAAAAAAACAGAATGGAGATCGATGAAAACAAAGTACAAATCTGTTACGAAACCATAAAACAATGTCAACCTATCTTCCAGTCGAGTGATGCGATTGTCTCACTATCATCTGGTGTAAACGCTTCTGAGGATGTGCAAAGGGATCTGTTGCGCGCTGAAACAGTCGGTAAAGAAAAGTCAGAGCTGTTCATCAACGATTGCATCAAGATTAATGACGTTGATTTCTACGATGTCATTCCGAAAAACCAGCTGAAAACCTTTACAACTACGAAGCAGACAAAGGTGAAAGTAAAGGGAAAGGATGTGATCATCAAAGCAGATCGTGATTTCTTCGGAAGACTTACCGAGACATCAGTACCAGAGAGCTGCTGCAGTATTTCTTAGGTTCGATTGCATTGTCACTGGCTGAAGAAGATGGCAGTATTTATAAAAGTGACAAATCAAATTTTTTCAATACTTTGGCGGAGAAAATTGAAACACTGGAAACCATACCAAAAAAGTCAGCAAGAATTTATGATGGTTTATGCATCATCCAGCAACTTCCAAGTGGTTTGGAGACATTTGGTGAACTATCGAAGACCGTCCTGAACAGAGTAACCTCGAACGACTCGAAGCATATTTTTTTCGTAACCAATCAATACTGGAAAAATTCAATCAACTCATGTGAAAGAAACATACGTGCAAATCGTGGGACCATTCGAATAACCGCTTCTCGATGTAACCAAACATTACCAAAGCAAATGAAAAATTATTTAGGAGAAGGAGAAAACAAGGAAGAACTGATTGATTTTTTGCTAAATGATTGGAAAACTAACAAGGATTATAAAGAAAAGCTCAAAAATAGGTAATTATTTCAATATTGCATAATTAAATGAATATTCGACACCTTAGCTGATTAAGATTGAATTTATAGTATTTTGTGCGTCCAGGTTCATTAATTTTTTGTGTCCTTTAAATTATATTTTGTTCTGGCATCATTGGACAGAAGCTAGATGAACATGTTATTTATTTAGGTTCTTGTACTTTACAAACAAAGATCGAGCATCTGTGTTGACTTGCGACAATGAAGAGTTGATGTGCAATCCTTTACGAGCTCTGAGTTCAAATCAAGAAGAAGCTGATACAAAAGTTTTTCTCGCAACCAAGTATGCAGACTATATCGGCTGTGAAAATGTGGCCATCTTTACCGTTGACAGTGATGTTGCAAATTTGGCTTGCTACTATAGTCAGTTTTTTACGTGTCGACTTATTCTACGAATTGGTAGTGGTTCACAATCAAGAATATTGGAAAGAATACACTCAAAGAAAATTTGGTAAAAAGTCTTCCCTCTTTATATGCACTCTCAGGATGTGATTCTGTAAGCTTTGTTAAAGTAATTGGGAAAAAAACGTGGCTTAGGAAGCCTTTACAAAATGATGAGTATCATTTTTATCAAGTAAGCGAGTTCTACTTGCAATACATTATGCAAATAGCGTATAATATCAGGAATTTTGCTCATGTCTTATTTTGTCTCTAACTTGCCAAATAATGGTGTATATTATCTCAAATTTTGTGCACATGCTCTCAAATAGATGTTCATCGTAATCCAGCAAAAAAATTTCTGAAATCAAGGCTATAGAAATTTTTATAACAAACAAAAGATGGTAGTTATAAGAAAAAAGACGAAAATTTGATATTTGTTGCTGACGTCAGCACGCAAAATAAATTTTTTTCAATTTTTGTTTTGGTTTTTCAATTTCTCACACTTTGGCCAAGCTGTGCACAAAATTTGAAGAATATATCTTCAATTGACATAGAATAACGGCTGTTATATGTTTATTTTTCATTCTGGTCTGTAAAATACACTCCCTGAAGAAATTTGAAAACTGCTAACATTGTTTTTTTGAAACTTCAGATATATACCTTCAGCATGGCATAGGTCCCAATTTGTTTAATTGATAGTCAAGGTTGACCCCACTAGCTGACAGACTAACTTGCCTTCATCAGGTTTTCAAAAATTTCGCAAAGTGGTATTTCCGCGCTCAAAATTCAACACATTTCACGTTTTCATGTTTCGCGTATTTTTACATTCATACTCAAATTCTCATTGCGCATTCTCGTATTTCGTTGGTTTGAGGAAAGAAATCTTTTAGATAGTGCGAACAAATTTAAGTTAAATAGTGATTTTTTTTTTTATTATTTTTTTGCGAAACCACTTCAATAATTTACAAAAAATGCTTTTACGTTTTAATACGCAAGGAGATCTTGTTGCAAATGTATTTTTGCGTTTCGTGACTAAAAGTAACTCGATTGACGTTTTTAATAGCAATATTGCCTATGTCCATTTCGTGAGCGGTTTTGCTGTTTTTATCATCCGCTTCTGATAAAACATCGTGTTTCAGTCCCTCTGAAAATGGAGCAACACCAGGGTCGAGTTGGCGGCTATTTTATTCGTGGACGATGTCATTGTTTGTATCGACAACTTCTTTTACAACATAATGTGTGTTTCCAGGAGTAAATGGCATAGCGCCTGGGTCGAGTCGGCGGCCATTTAATACGTAAGAATTGTCGTTGTTTCTATGTACGAACTGAATTCCTGATTCAAAGGTATAAAGGGTCCATGACCTACAACAGAGTATGTTCACCCCAAAATTCTTTCGCTTCTCAAGCACAGACCTTAGCAAAGTTAATCAATCTTTCTTTCGAGATTGACTTTCCCCTTTTCTCTCAAAACTGCAATACAGAACTGAAGGTTGCAGTATTCGTTTAAGATATCGAGGAAAAAATCTCATTACCAGGTATGAAATCAACATCTCCCTCTATCCTAGAAATCTATCTTTCTCTTCTAATGCAAGTGAATTTGTTTTCTTTTTTCTGTTTCGACTAGGTTAGGATTTAAATTCAAATGCTTTGCTACTACCGGGTTTTTCTTCCCTCTCAAATCCATTTAAAGTTGATTTTTTCTATAAACAAATAATGCACAATACCTTATCGGACAAAACTTAGTCGGACAAAAGTGACTAAATTTTTTGGAAGTGACTAAAATTTTGTCCGACTAATAATTTTGTCCGACTAAAATTTTGTCCGACTAATTATTATGTCCGACTAAATATTTGGTCCAAATCATTTTTTTCGAATTTTTCTTCTTACCAGTTTAATTACAAAATTTTAAATATTTAGAATTTCTTTATGATTTTTCTTTTTGCTCACTAACGAATACAATATTTTTACATGACTTAGTCATAAATAAACAATTTCTAAAGTGGTAAAGTGTTTTGATAAATAATATTAACGCTCGTTTTTATGATGTTCATTGTTTATTCTCGACCCTTTCGTAAACAGATTGGACCTTTTTAATAGCCTCGCTTATTCCAGGAAGGAATCCACAGGAAAAGAGAAAAGCACCGGTAATAACAGAAACTTCCGATGAAAGTGATAGCGAGGTAGTTCAAAAGAAAATGAAGAAGGCAGCCGTAATGGAAGAAATGCCTGAAGCCAATGCAGGAACCAAAATAAATTTTTATACTGATCAGGAATATGATATTGAAATTGAAAAATAAAATTATACTGCAACCCTTTTAATTATGACTTTTTTCCGACGGCAAAATTGTACCGTCGCGGTATGATGATTTTGTTGGACATATGTTTTTCACGTCGGCAAAACTGTTTTTATTAAATATGCCTTTCCCCTCGTTTTCCTATACATATTTAGAACTTAGAGTAATCGGCACTCCCACACGCTTTTTGATAATCCTTATCGAAAATTAAGTAAGTTATGAAATTTTAGAAAAGGACCAAAATTTTAGTCGGACAATGTTATTAGTCGGACAAAAGTGACTAAAATATTTGGAGGTGACTAAAATTTGTCCGACTAATATTTTCGTCCGACTAAAATTTTGTCCGACTAAGTTTTGTCCGAAAAGGTATTCAATTAATAAAAATTCAATTCAATTCAATACCCTATTTTTTCTTATTTATTTTATTTATTTATTTATTTATTTGGTATTGTTTTACGTGGCTAGCCTCACTCAGTTGGTACTGCATCTGCTTTCCAGGAGGGGCCACGGCTTAGGTTGGAGGCTCCGAAGTATTTGACACTCTCATGAGTGACACAAACCCAATCAAGGACCTGTGCTCTTCTGGATGACCTCCTGCAACACCCGATGTATCATCTACCCAATTTCCCTCACATGGCATGGGTCGACCCGGCGCTATGGTACATTCACTTGCGCATGGTGAATCGCCGCCAAGGGGAATTGAACCCCGATCTCCCGCATGAAATGCGAAAGTGATAACCACTATACTACGGCGCCAATAAAAAATGGCATTTTTTAAAAGTAGATTAAATGTTTGCCTTCATAACTCTTTAACAAATAGACGAAATTTCACATATAATACATGTAGTAGAAAACATTGACCCCTTAGAATATTTTCACCCCCCCCCCCCCCCCCCCCCCCCCCCCACCCCCCCACCCTAAACCTAACCCTAACCCTAACCCTAACCCTAACCCTGACCCTAACCCTAACAATAACAAAGAAAACCTAACAAGTCATAAGCGTAAACCACGGGGGGTGAAAATATTCTAAGGGGTCAATATTTTCTACCACATACATCAAAATCTAAGTTAATCTTTCGTCTTTTAGGTAAAAAAATTTATTTATTTTTTATTTCAAAATATCAGTTCAAAAGTATTCATTTTTTTTTTTGGCGCACCCGGTAGACAAAATTTAGTCACAGTGTTCTATTAAAGAATTCAAATATACGTTCATTCCTACCAACTTTTCTTTATCTTATGTTTCAAACAAAATGTTGAAGAAACTAACAACTAATCTGAACGTGAGATAGTTCTTGAAACTTTTCCTCCCTGTTTTTGAACCTGGTATTGCTCAATAGCACGTGACTTCAATCGCGTTTATGTTTATGTCCCTTTTGAAATCTATACGTGTTAGTAGGAATTAGGAATATTTACATTTGCTGTCATAGGTCGTGATGGCAAATGGTGAGAATCACAAACCAGAAAAACAATGATGGGTTTGGTTAGATTCAATATATGAATACTTTAGGAAGTCTTTTTAAAGAAATTATCTATAAATTGTTAACACGTTGCTTGTTCAAAATTCCCTCAAAATTAATTCATTTATTTTGTCACTGTATTTAATATTCTATTCAAATTGCATGTATTAATATTTATGGACAACACGAGGAAATAAACGAATTCATTAGTCGAAAATAAAATATTTTTAGAATTATTTTAACATGTAAAAGTATACTTGTTGGGATAGGTATAATTTTGTACAAAGTTTGACTCACAAATAGTTATGACTGCCTCTTTGCGTTGTGGTACTACTTCTTTTCCGAGTGTAACGACAGTGGATACATTTATTGAAAGTCCTGGCTATCCATCCAGATACGCATCAAATTTGGTTTGCGATTATTTCATCAAGAAAAATCCTTTCTATTCAAACTTTGGTTACGTGCTGCAACTGACGTTTGTTACAAGTTACTTTCCTGGTAGCATGCCGAACTGTGAGGAAGATTACTTGGAAATAAGTGTAGGGTAAGCTGATTTTTATATGTCTTGAAATTAAGTCAATTAAAGAGTCCTTGTTAGTTTGAAAGTTAACATTTCAGAAGAACTGTATAACTGTAGAAATTTTATCATAAGGAGCTGGGTTTTTTTCCTTTGAGATTATTATCCTCATCAAGCTTTAAATGGAATGTTTGTAAGTAAATAAATAAGTAAGTGGGGGTTTTAAGTCCCTGGGCTTCAACCGGGAAGGTTGCTCTTCCAGCCGCCGACTGCAACAAGTACCTTATCGGAGATAAATTCGTCAAGGAAAAGTGACGAAATTTTTGCTTCATGACGAAAATTTTCCCCGACGAAAATTTTGATAAAGTAAAATTGATAAGAAAGTACAATATCAGTAAAATTTTGCAAAATGACGAAATTTTCCCCGACGAAAAATTTTTCCCGACGTAAATTTTCCCCGACGATACCATCTCCGATAAGGTAGTTGACTTACTGCCAGACATACATATAGCATTGCTCAAACTTACCCGAAGGCTAGTGCGCAGTTATTTATTATTAGTTACCGATATTTGTTAAGAGCGTTATTCCTCGTTTCTTGCTAATATCAACCTCGAACCCAGGGTTTCTTTGCTTATCCGTATATCGAAAAGGCAAGAAACCCTGGGTTCGAGGTTGTTGCTAATATCTGATCTGCTACAACTTCCATTCTCAAACAATAATATTGTGAACTTCTAACCCAGACCACAAATTGCTGCCAGGGGCTTTCTTGTCAAACTTATTATTGTTCGATCAGATTATAACACCACGAGAGTGTAAAAAACAAAACAAAACAAAAAACACAAAACAAAACAAAACTAAACAACAAACAAAAAAACACTAAATTAGCATGGGATCTCTTTTCTTCCTTTTGACAGACTAGTGATATTTCAGACTAATTTTATTTTGTTATTTTGTTAGGGAAGGAAAGTATTTTAAAGATATTGGTCGTTTTTGTGGAACTGAAAAACCGTTTGACATTTATGCTTACGCCGACAGAATACGTTTGCGCTTGAAATCATCAAGCATTCAAAATGAAGGCGGATATTTTCAAGCTGTGGCTAAAGTGAAGAAAGTTGCTGGAGCACATTGTCCGTAAGTATACTTTTCTTTTGTTTTGTTTTACCACCCAACCGGCACATTCATTAAAAAATCTCTGCGAAGAAGTGCATAATTGCTCTCCGTTGCAGTGACTTTTTGAAGATCTTGCCCACTAGGAAATTAAGTTATGCAAAATTGAATCTGCTTGATCATCCACAAAGGGGGGAATTATAGTGGTAATCCAACCTCGTTCCCAGGGCTTCTTGCCTTTTTGATAAGCCCTGAAAACGAGGTTGATGGTTATCACGGGATCTTACTTTTAGGCAGTCGGATATTTTCAAGCAAAGTGGTATCCTCTTTTCGCCAAACTATCCACGTGGATATTATTCCGGAGAACGATGCGATCATGAAATACATGTTGGTGAAGATCATATGATTAAACTGACTTTCATTGATGTCGATTTTTACGGAAACGATGGATTTTGTAAAGATAAGAACCAAGATCGCTTTGAAATTAGAGGTCATTTCATTTTGCTTTTCGAGAACGAGTTCGTTTGTACTGTACATGAATTCTACATGACTTCTTTTTCATGAATTGTCTGCAACATTACGTTACTGAATGCCCAACCTCGAACTGAGGGTTTCTTGCCTTTTCGATAAGCCTACTCACTTAATGATATCAACATACGCTCTTAGGAGCATTATTTTTACGTCCGTTTCTCAAGGTTGAAGTTCAAAGGTTTACCCCCGGCCGGTATAAATGGGTCAGTTATTTATCAGTAGGTTTTGTGTTGACAAAATTATAACGGTTGTCATAGGAGCTAGCGGTGAAGATGGAGATTTTGAAACGTCAGAGTTGGTAGTAGATTCGCAAATGTTGTGTGCACAGATGGAAAATAAGACAGTTGACGTCATAAAAGGTTATGACGTCATTTATTGTCGGTTCGAAACAAATCGTACGACATACAGTAGCGAAGCAAAGCACGCTAGAGGATACTATTTAGGATTCACAATATGTGAGTATTTATTCGCTTTATTTTTGACTGATTTAGAAAAACGCTGCATAAACCTGTGTAACGAAGAAAGGGTATAAAGGCATTGATACACTGCCGATTTATGTTGAAATATAATGAATAAGCTTTCCAGATATCCCATATATGGTCCGGCTAGATAATATTTGACTGAATATTCGATAGTGTATCATGGCCAAGAAAATAAAAGCTTAGGATTATACTGCATGATGTTCAAACAAATATTTTGGAAGTATATTGCCTTATCCGGGATAATTTCGAAATTTTTGCTGCGTGACTAAAATTTTACCCGACGAAAAGTTGGAAAATATAAAATTTATAAGAAAGTATTAGTAAAATTTTGCAAAATGACAAAATTTTCCCCGACGAAAAATTTTCCCCGACGTAAACTTTCCCCGACACTAAAATAAAACAACTTATTTTATTTATAAACCAAATTCGAACATTTTTGATATTGCCCTTTGGTGCAAGGTCGTTTTAAACCAGCGTTTATGCTGTCCATCAGAGAGTTCGTGGATCGTTTGCTCGGATTGTTGATCATCTGAAGATTAAAAACAAAGCTTCCTGGTTAGAATGTAAAATATTATCTGAGTTGGAGCAAAACTTCATCATCTTTAAGGGATTGTTCGCAAATGACGTCAACCATTAGGGGTTATGCTAAAGTTGACGTTGGTTGTTGACGATGGGGGAGGAGGGAAGAGGTGACACCAAAAACCTTAAAAATTTTTAAAAAATGGTTGATGTCATTTTGTGAACAGTCCCTAACAGATGAATTACAATAATGCCAAATTCTCAGCGAAAACGAGGCAATAGTAGTTCGAACACTATAAACTTTTGGTGGTCTGAAAAGGCAAGATCAACTTTAGTATGGAATGTTTGCTATGTAACCAAATTACTGCTCCTCTTTTAGTCAAACCCGAATCATTCGATTGGTGGTCGTTGCTATGGCCGCTTGTCATACTTATCTCCATCACAGCGTTAATTATAGTGTTATACAGAAAACTTGAAAAGAGAAAACTTCGAAATATGGAGGAGTACAAGGGAGCGGTTGACAACCCGTCGAAACACAAAACAATCATAAGATCACTGACAAAAGCCAATCTCAAGTCAGTGTCTCGGATTACACCGATGGAGATTGATCCGATGCCGGAATTGCATGACGACGACTATGGTGTCGTCAGCACGCGTTCAACGATGACAACAACAACCAATGTCGACGATGAAAATGAACACATAGTGACCAAGTGCCATTGAAACAATAGTCAGTGTCATTGTTACCGTATTCTCTCTAATTAGCACCCCTCTCTAATAACCACCCGGGCGATAATTTATAAGCGCCCGGATTCTTTATTTGGTTTCTTTCGTTTCTAGGAACTTACGAAAGTACGACGGCAACGAAGACGTAAAAGATATTCATCTTCAATGAATCACAAAAGAGCAGAAACTATACGCTTGGGTTAAAAAGTTTATTTATAATGTTTATGAAGTGTTTGTTTCTTGAACTTTAAGAGACTGAATTACGAAGGAACCAAAGAAAATTTATTCGAAGTACTGCTATTCTCACGTCTTCTTATGTTGTTAAGCCTTGTAAATAAAAGTAACACATTTAAAGGTATAGGTTTAGATAGAAAGAAAAGGTTTCGATAAAAGTTTATTAGAGAATATATTAAACTGAACGATTTTTACGGAAACGAATTCAAAAAACTGGAATATTATCATTATAATGAAAACGAACTTATTTTCTAAATGCCTGTTTTACTCGTGTTTTATCTCTCACAGGTAAGAATAACATAACATGATCGCCTTGACAGTTGACACAATCATTTTCTAGATTTTTTATAAGCACCCCTCTCTATTAAGCGCCCTGAATATCAAAAAAAATTTTTATTGACCCGGAACAGTGTGCAGTGTTCCAAGGAATTGGGATTATGAACAACCTCCTCACATCGGACTTCTAAAGGAACTTTTACAGGCGGTTGTTTATAATTCTTCAATGTGTTCACTTTTCAGGCTGGAGTACTACCTGGATACTTTGGAAATAGAAAACAGAAATATTTGTTGCTTTCTTTTTATACCCTTTTTTCGTTTTTGTGTGTATAATAAAAATATAAGTAAAATAAAATAAATCTCTCGAAAACACAATATATATGTCCGCCGTTGGCTTCCATAAAAATATAATAGAAATTTGTCAATATTTCCCATGTCAAAATATTTATCTTGAACTAAAAGCCTCCTTATAAAAATAGCATCGAGATTGGAACGTATGGCCAGATATCAGTTCCGATAGACACTGTCTTTCATTAACGATAAACTTGAAAATATCAGTTTCGACAAACAAAACCAAACGAAGCTTCATTTCTATAAAACCTGATATTTTCAAGCTAACTTCCCAAAGGTCGTTTTCGGTGTCAACATGACACCAAAAAGTTGTTTATAGTATCACATAATAGAAGCAAACCTAAACCTTTTTCTTTACATAAATATATACAGTGTATGTACAAGTAAAAAAAACAAAAACCCCTATAAAACTAACCCTCAGAAAACAAACAATGCGTGCCGATTAAAATCCATGGTCACTCGGCCTCTGAAACCTCTTGCTGCATTAAGTCAGATTTAACGGCGATATTAATCTTGGTATAACCACGCCTATAAGCTAATGGATCACTCAATGAGCGCTCAAATCTAAATTTGTTTGCCGTCAATTTAAATTTTCTCTCTTCGGTGTTGCTCGGCTAAACATAAGATTGAGAATGAAAACATATCAAGTAGAAACGATAAGATTGAGAATGAAAACATATCAAGTAGAAACGATAAGATTGAGAATGAAAACATATCAAGTAGAAACGATAAGATTGAGAATGAAAACATATCAAGTAGAAACGATGTTGTTTGTAAATTTACAAGCTGCATTATTTACTCTCTTTTACATATGAGAGTCATAAACCCTTAACAAACCGCAGTCGGTCATATTAGTTTGATGACTAACAGAGAAGGTACAAATTTCATCATATATTTTATCGAAACCCAGTGGGCAAAATCGTCAAAAAAGTCAAGTGAAGAGCATCTTCATAGAAATAGTGTATATTTCTTTAGAAATGCACTTCTTCGCAGTGATTTTTCGATAAATTTACCGACTGGGACACACTGAAAATACCATCAAATTTTACTGCATTGGTAAAAAAAGTCGGACATTGTTCTATTGCGTCACTGGTAAACTCCCAACCAACCTTAAGCTGAGTGTTGACGGCTACTGACAACGTGTAGCGACCCAGCGGACAAATTTATTGAAAAAAAAACACTGCGAAGGAGTGCATTTCTTTTGAAATATACACACTATTACAATAAAAGTGCTTTTCGTCGCAGTGACTTTTCGAAGGTTTTGCCCACTGGGTCAGCATGTGTAGATGTTACTACTGTTCATCAGGTGAGTCAGTAGAATACATCAACATTGCTCGAACCATAAAACGTGTACTTACGGTTGGTTTCGTAAAGTATGAATATCCACTGTTTCGCAATATCAGCGGATCGCTAAAAAATAACAAAAAGGGGAAAATACTTTCGGAACACAAACAAAACATATAGAAGAATTCACGGGTGGGGTTGATCATAGCGTGTTAATCAATATCAAGTTGAATAAATGCTTCGGATTACTACACAAAAAAACCAGGAATAAATACCGTTTCGATAAACGGCTTGTCATCGAATTAGAGACACCTTCAGCAGTGGCAATAAGTGAAGCAATATGGGCCAAGCACTTTGCATTCTTTTTTCCCTGAATCTGCATAAAACAAAACAGCGTGTTACGATAAAGGTACCACATTTTGTTTTGAAGACTGCAATAACATAGTTCCTCTAGCAAAATTAAACGACTTTTGATGTGAGAAATGCTCCAGAAACAGATCGTAAAATATCAAGATCATAATGCATAACACTCTTTCAACTCTCATACACACACACAGGAGAGTAAAAACAAACTATAAAACACATACGGGCGGACACTGAATTTGATAGCGCCTTTCATCATAGGCGCCCGAATTGTTGATGATGGTCACAAGTTTCGCTGAAAGCCAATCAGTAACGTAAACACAATGGCTCAAACAAAAACATCACTAGTTTATGGTTTTGTGAATTTTCGTCGAGGTCTTTTTTGATTGACATCTCTGCCTAACATTCTAAAATTCCTGAAGAACGCATTTGATTGGTCTAATCAAACAATGGCAAACACTCACATTCCTTGTTTTGGTACTGCGCATCTGCTGGTCGTTTTCTCTTTACAGTTTCGACTTGGTGAAAGCTTTGCTCGTCCACTCGTGGCTCTTTCTAAATTCAATTCAGAACATTCTTGAAGTTAGATTTTCAAAGCCAACTGGAAACACCTATTCAGAGGAAAGCACGCGAGGAAATTAGAAATATAAAAAGAATAACCCGAGTTCGTTTGAGTTCCTGATTATTCCTGTCTCTCCCAGGACACGAAGATATACAAACATCTACTTCAGAACACCCTTCCATTCGACCGCTGAAAAAAACAAAAAAAACAAGGGTACTTACTTATAAACAAACAGGTGGGAACAACAACAACAACAGCAACAAAAAAAAAAAAAAATGTTTAAACTGAATTAACCATTACAACGTTTGAAAACACAGACCAATAAACACGCCTTCAGACACCCCACAGACCAGTAAACAATCACGCCTTCTACCTTATTTAACGCCCTAGTGCACTCACCTTACATAAAGGGCGATACACAAAGCAACAGGTCTTCTGTTAATTCCGCCCTTACAAGATGATGAGCATGTGAATGTAAACATCTTCTGAAAACTAGTGAATGCCGGTGGCTGAAACACGGTCACGTAGTGTCCTGACGCGGGACATTTCAACGAGAATGCAGTGTCTTTTTGTGAAGCTCGCAAGACAAACCCTGCTAAAGATCGATCTACAATGAAATGTAAACATTGCTTTATCCATTCAGATTACTGCTGTAAGAGACTTGTAACAACAACATTAATAAAAAATTGAGTCAACAGCCACAAACATTAACATTCCCGATATAAATGTTAAAGGGATGTTAGTATTCTATACGACTTGTGAGATACTGAAGCATCTCCTTCCACACTGGACAAGCTTCCAAACAGGTCTTGAAGGAAACAGAGAAAAATATTGGAATTTCTACGGACTGGTGATGGTAGTGTACAGGAAAAAACATTGATAACGGTGATTTATTTCAACTGGAGTGTCTTTAATTCTATTCGCCACCAGATTGAGAGAAAAGTTCACCTGACCGAGTTATGATATTGTGAATAAGATACTCAGCTTAGCAAGCAGCTTGTTAGAAGAATTAATGTTGAGTGGAAGGCTTATAGCAATACTGGACCGCTACAGTTTAAATGCTTTAAGGACCTCATACACAGGAACTTCATTTACAGTTAAAAAAAAAAATCAAAACAAAATACATAAATAAAAAATAAAAATAGAGGCTATCCTGGGCAAACATTTTCTTTCATTAACCTCACATACCTTTGTCATCAGAATAATGCAGGGGACATCTTTCCACAACATGATGTCTCCATCTCTTCTCAGTATATCTTAGGTAACATCGGATTTGTGCATCTTTTACTGGCATTGGGATCTGCGTTGTAAAATTTACTGGTACGACAACATTTGGCTGAATAAACAGTCGGTTTAATGATGACGAGTACGTATATTGACAACTTTTGGTAGGAATTTTCTGCTCCAAGGCAAAGTGCAGTTGAAAGTCATACCTAACAAAAACAGTGTTACTTATGTGTAGGAGAATTGTGTGTGTAGAATGGTAACATTGACAAGATGGCTGAAACAGATGAAAAAAAGTTATTTCATATCAGATGATGTACCATAATAATTAACTTTCAATTCTTCCCCTTAAAAGACAATATTAAAACCATTCCCCAGTGGGCAAAATCGTCAAAAAGTCACTGCAATAAAGAGCAGTTTCATTGAAATAGCGTGTATATATCTATAAAAATGCACTCCCTGGCAGTGGTTTTTCAAAAAAATTAAAGAAACCTTAACAGATATCATGATGAAAACTAGGCAACAATGAACTATCTAACATCTCTGGAAATGATAGGTCCTTGATCAATCTATTCCTATCCTTACAACCAACCGCAGAAAACATGAATATAGTTATATGTTATGTGCCAATCATTATTTAGATATTCATTACTTTAAGATGGTTACTTTCCTCTAGAACACATTTATTGTAACTTTTTATTAATTTTATTTTAATGAGGCTAGTTCATGCAGTGTGAAAATGTTGCAGGTCTCAAAGTTGAATGTATACCGTGAATTTGGGTGGTGTGGTTTTTTTACCGCTAGAACTGATAACTGGGGCCGTAATTTACTTTATATATTTTTACATTTTAGTCATTATCATCATCATCATCAATAAGTGATCATCATATAACAGAAGTATACATCATACAAGTTGTGCTTGTACCTTAAAATATTGCAAGTGTTTGTCCCTATGCTCCTGGAAATAGAACCCAAAAGTTCTCCGAGGGGTTGTTTGAAGAAGATTGTGCATATAAGAAAATACCCTCATTCGTGCCATTGCTTTCATATTCTATCAACATCATAGTTGAGAAAATTATACAGCCTTACCGATCATCAATTGAAATATGTGACAGCTCCCTAGGT
This sequence comes from Turritopsis dohrnii, assembly GCA_027922465.2. NCBI lineage: Eukaryota > Metazoa > Cnidaria > Hydrozoa > Anthoathecata > Oceaniidae > Turritopsis > Turritopsis dohrnii. The sequence continues at coordinate 423,069 of BQMF02000074.1, read as the reverse complement.
ACAAGTTCGAGCTGTGATTGGCTACTCCTTTCTGGTGGGTCATAAGCTCTTTCAATGACTGCTTCAATGTTGTCATTCAGCAGCTAAAAATAAAGACAACATAACAAAATACTTTTGACAAGGAAGGAAACATTATGTAACCTAGTGGACAAAATTGTCAATCATCTTTGCAATGAAGAACATTTTTATAGAAATAGTATATTTCTAAAGAAATGCGCTCTTTCCCATTGATTTTCCTTCAACTTTGAATAACATGAAATCATGCAGACACAAAAGTGAGGAACATTTCTATTCTCATCATTATGCCCAACATTTAGTAACACAAACGGATGCTATCACAATCCTAGAGTAACAACACATGATACACATAACTAAAGAAAAATTACTAAAACATAAAGCAACAATGTAGCACAGTATAATATTGCCAACCATCATTTCCTTGTGCCATAGTTGTTGATCTTGAAACTGTTGCCTCATCATATCATAGTTTCGACACATCTAAACAATTAAACTGCTTGTTACATTCTAATATCAACTGCACTATAAGTGCTTATAATTTTTTCATAAACTCTACCCTATATATTTTTTATCGTGATAATACTCAATAATACTCAATAATACTCAAAAAAAGGATAATTGTTATAAAGGCTAGTAAAAAACTAAACAGCAACCTGAGGATAATTCCACACCTTTTCTAAACACCTGTTTCATATAAAAGTTTGATTTCTAATTAAAGTTCTCATGTTTAGTTTACTAGTCATACAGTAATCAAAAAAGGCAACATTGAAGTTTTCACCTGTTGTTGTTGTTGTTGTATAAACATCTGGTGTTGTAGTAACGGGAAATGGAATGGCTGAGGTGATACTGGTGGTGATAGATTCGATGCAGGCATGGGAATCTATCGTTAGAACGAAAGAGAAAAAGTTCTTGTGAAAACTAGGAACAAGTCAAGATTATTTTTTGATGAAATTACCTGCATCTTGTGTTGAACATTAATGAACTCTATTGACTGTTGCGAAGGATATTCAATTTTGTCTATGGGTTGTAAAAATAATTGATTATGCAAAGCTATATTTTGAAATGGGTACATTGGCAATTAAGTTGGTTGCTACACAATTGACAGTATCAACACACGTAAATATACATCAGATTTGTCATGGAAAATGCCAAAGATTAGATAACAAGAAAATCATAAATCATAAAACAAATAGCTAAAGAGGTCAACCAAACAAAGCTGGTTTCATTTATATGCATCACATATATGCACCACTGACAGCTATCAGAACCAATCATTTCACTCAAATACGTACATTTTAGAATTTTACAGAGATATGTATGCATATGCTGTACAACTTTCGGATTTTATGACGACCATGAAGGATAATTAATTTAATTCAAAATAACATTAGCAAAGGTTTTTGAATGAAAATGATTTTTTTTATGACTTGACTTTTCAATTGTTATCAAAAACAGGAAAATCAACTGGCATAACATTAGTCAATAAATGGAAGGCAGATTAAATTTTACTCTTGACTTGATAAAGAAAGTTTCAGCCCTGTAGATTGCTTCTGATACAAATATGTAATAAAATGTCAACTCGGCAATAATAAGCATACCAACAAAAGAGATCATACCTACTGTGTTGGCATATTGATTTATCATCATTAGATTTTGCCACTGCAAAAAAACATAACAGTAGTAAAGCATTTGTGTAACAACAGTACCATGTACGTACAAATACAATGTGTAACAGTGGTTTTGAAAAAAAAAATGTAAGCAAAAACAAGCAAACCATAACTATGAAATTTCGAATTTTCCAAATTTGGTATAGACAAAGAATGAGAAATCAACAATTAACAGGACAAGAAGTCCAACCATGTAATTTCATTGTACTGTATTTTGAAATTTTCTACATGTTCGATTACAAAATATCAGGGAATTCTGGGGGTAAAATCATACTCTGCAAACTTATCTGGCTTCAAATACCTAATACCAGGTAAATTTTGGCTCTGATACAGAAGCTGAGTGATGAGATAACAATGAATAACTTTACGAGAAAAGCTGTTTATTTGCAACAGAAGAACTTCACAAAAATTCTGTATGTTCTTTCATAAAATTCATATAATAAAATCCTTTTTAAATTTCTCTCACAGCTATTCCAAAATAAAAAAATAAATACACTATTTTACAACCAGTGGAGATATTTGCCTAAAAAGAAAACCGACGTATGTACAAACGTTAGTCACAAAATTTGTTGTATATGCTAGTCAATAGAAAAGTTCTTTTATCTGGTAGTAAACGGTGAAATTCCATTAGTCCTTAATTTCAGTTTTATAATTAACTGAAAATTATCTTTAACGTAAAATTTCATCACTTTGTCAAAAAAAATAACAGGAATTAAATAAAATCAGTTACAACGAAATCCAGAATAAGTTGCTCTAACCAAATTTCAGACCAGCGAATTGAAAATGTGGAGGTAAAACCTTGAACAAAGCAAACAGTTATCTGTGAAAAAATTCACATGTTCAGTTTTTGCACTTGGCAAATAGGATCTCTTAGAGACATAAAAAAATACAATGAACTGATACTGGTGAATAATAAATGGGTAATAAAACAAAACTATTGTACAAATGAAACATGGACTAGTAATACATTCTATTCATCAGCCATGTTTGACACAATTGCTATGTTGACAAGTCTATGTTTTCGTTGGTACCCAATAGGGTCACTTGACGACCGCGTCATTACTGGTGACTAAAAGCACAAGAAGGAATCCTTATTAACAGCAATGTACGAAACAACTGCCACACTTGTTGTGCACAACTTCACAATAGAGGTTCAACTTACAAGAAGTTTTTGTATGGGAGTATCCTTTGTATCGTCCCTATTAAATTTAGCAAAATAAAAGGAAATCAAACATTAATTCATAGTCTGTTAATACAGAAAATGTAATATAAATATAATATAGATATATGTAATATCACTTAATGTAAACTCATTGTGAAACTATCAATTCAAGGCACAATGGTCATTGAAACTGTTGGCAACAAGAAGATCCAGCCACATACTTCTCATTGATAGGATTCATTTTCACTAGTGACTTCTCGTTCTTCTTCACCATTAGTTTGCAAATATTAACCAATGACTCTGCATTTTGCTTGCCAACTATCTACGGAGATAACAATAACTTGAACCATTAAAAATTCAATGTTACCACAAACAAGAGAGGTCACACAACATTCTTCTAAAAATACTCCTCATAATGATTTGATTCTAGTATTATATCATTAGTGACAGTAAACACAAGTATAAGCTATTCAACAAAACATATTCAAAGCTATTGCAACCTACCGGAGGTATGATGACACTATATTTGGTTAGGTCATCATCTTCAGAAGATGATGAAAATTTGATGATCTTGGTTGGTTTTTCTATATTGTAAAACAAAACAGAAGTCAAAATAGAAATTTTGATTCGAACATTTTTGGCTTCAATTCTGAGTTTCAGAAAAAAAACCCACAAAAAAACCTTTTATTATAACGCAACTTTCAAGGGTTTACCTGTCTCTTTTTGATCAGGTGACGCTGATCTTTTGTGGCATTTTTCAGGATCAACAAGCTCCGGTTGTTTACTTGAGCTTGAACATTGCATTGCTGGTGTTGTGTGCAGGTTCTGTAATTCCTAGAAACCATTATAATGCATAGAAAAAAGGAACTAGGTGCTAATGATAATGAACATTGTACCTGTAACTTCTTTTCTGCGCCTCTCCTGTCTCTTCCAGGACAGGAGCAAATACAAATTTCAACATTAGCAGATCCCTCAAGCTGAGTACTATATTGAAAGTAAAATTGAAATCACAAATGTGCAATAAAACTGCATTGACTTCCCAACAGTCTTGCCAAAAAATGATTTTGTGAAATGGAAATATAATAACATAATAGTGATATATTGGAAAGAAAAGCTTTGTAAGAAAAATATATTTTTTGCTATTCATATAGGACTTTCCTGATCACTTCTCAAACTGAATTTGGTCCTGCACTGGTAAGTCGAAAAACCCCATAAGCCATGCCATAACTCATTAAAAATTACTTACCCAACATATAAAAGAAAGTAGGCAATTATCGGTCTCCTATTTATACCACCTCTACATGAAGATGCACAAGCAAAGGTGAATGTCTCTATAATGTTTTCCCCTAATTGGTTTGGTTGAACTATGGCACAACAGTGCCCTGTCTGTGACTTTGTATACATTGTGTCTCCGACATGCTTCAAAATATTTTCTTTTGTGCGTACGTCTAAAATACCAAAGAAAACAACAAAATGTTTGACTGTGATATTTTACCTACAAAAAACTTTAAGTCTTTGACTAATTACCAGGGCCGAAAAAAAATCAATTTTATATTTAATTTTTTTTCATCGTAAAGAGGATGCTTTCACTTAAATTTTGACGTATCAAACTTTAAATTTGGTTCATTGGTTAAAAAGTTATGACCGAAAAATTAAAACATCACTTATCAAAAATTGTCAAAAAAGACAAACAAACAGGGTATCAATTTTTTTCGGCCCTGGTTATTACCGTATTTGCCGTTGATAAGTCAATATTTTTTTACGTTAATTTAGTGCTTAAAGTCAGGTGTCGACTTATACATCAGGTCAATTTCATCATCGTTATTTTTTATCATTATCGTTAAACTTAAAATCGTTAAAAAATCATTCTTGCAATTGTTTTACACTCACCCTCTGTAATCTGATCTTAATCAATTAAGCAAACAATGAATGAATTATTGCGCACCTGTTCGGTGGGCAGGTAAAGGAAAATGCAAAATTAATATGTCTAAGCAAAAATTGACCAAATATGGTCAATTCAAATAATTCGTAAAAGACATGGAAACTAATGTAGTTTTATGTATAACGCTGTCAATATAATTATATGCATTGAAATGTATTTAGTTGTAGAAAGTGATAAACAAAATCATACATAACATAACAAATTACATGAAACAACTCAACGCACATGTTCACTGTTGTATTTTCGCGCCGGTGTGAGTTCATGTAGATTACTTCTGCAAATTATTGATAAAATGGATGCATGACAAGTTTAGAAAACCAGCTTTCTTTGCCGCGAAAAAATTATACACTTTCTACATTTTGATCAGATGAAAGATGATCAAGTTTAGGTTCGACTTATACACCAGGCTTAACGATCTTCCATCTATTTGAACTTTCATATTCACTGTTCGACTTATACACAAAGTCGACCTATACACCGGCAAATACGGTAATCAAAGACTTGAAGTTTTTTATGTGACACCCGGTATCTAGTTTCTACCTGCTTCCATGTAAGAGAAGTGATTTAATGAATGATCATGAAAATATTAATGTTGCAAGAATAACTAAGACTAAAGAAACCTTTATCTTGACGCATGTGTACAGGACATCTTTCCACAACCTCCTCCTTCCACCTGTTGTCTTTAAACCTTAAAAAGCATTTGATGACTGCATGTTTGGGTAACTTGATTTTGGTTTTAAATACAAAGGGGACCTCTATATCGCGTTGTACAAAAAGTCTATTTAGTTGGCTGGAGTACGTAAATGGACAGCTTTTACTAGGTTCCTTCTTTTCTTTCTCAAATTCTAGCTGAAACTCGTATCTAAAACAAAAGTACGTAACACTTAACATCTGCAAGGAATTAACAATGATTTATATAAATCCATTGATAAAGAAACAATCAGACAACAATTTTGAAACCAAACATTTAAAAACAATTCAAGTGCTGCTATTACACAGATAGAATAGTTTTACCTTCCTTTTTTCCTTATACAGGACAAATCATGTGGTATCACCTCAAAAGGTTCCGTTTTTGATTCATTCTCACCAGATGGGGCATTCATGACCTGGTTTTTGCCCATCGTGTGCGAAGCAGGTACCTGGAAATAAGGCAGTGAATATCAGATATAGAATGGGACAAAACTTTAAAAACAGATTCACACTAATTAATCTCCTATACTTTGGAGGAAAATTTTAATAACAACTTAGTACTTAAATCAAGCAGAAAATAAACTAACAAGTTGAGCAGGCCACTGACTTTGCTGTTGAATTTGATACATCATCTAAACAATAAATGACAAGGAATATAGGTAGAAACATCTAATTTCTCAGACCAGTATCGTATAAGACATGAAATTTCAGGGAGCGAATTAACGAAAAAATGTATGAAAATGTATGAAAAACTGTATGATCTGTTTTGCTTTAATCATGATCTATTTTTCATTACTTCGCTACCCAGTAAACGTAGATTTTGCTATCACTACAAAATTTATATTTCTTCTTTGTCTCTTGTAGGTTTAAATGATTGCTTGTTCTGTTGATGTTGTGATTTATTTTGATAGCATGTTTCCTTATGCAGCCATATTGAGTGAAAACACAGAAATGCAGATTTGCCGTCAGCCGTCAGATTTGCCTGCATCTTTGCTCATTGCAAAACTTTTAATCATTGTTGAAAATAACTTTGCATTTCAAAAACCGATAATGGCACGCGCAGCAAGGTCTACTCAGGCAGGCTAATGTAGGATGTGTTTTCATCATGTCATGGTTCCTCTTGTTTGCATTAAAACAATAAAAAAATTATTTTGATCATTATCAGAAATTTGAGATCGCGATTTAACCTTTTTAAGTTATTTCGTTATCGTGACTTCCTAAAAACAGATCGCGAATCGCGATTCGCCATCCCTTAATTCGATCGTTGAATTTATCACACCATGACTCTGGCTCTGCTATCTTGAATAATTTACTTGAAAAGAAAGAACTTTTTGACCCTTTTAACTGGAGATAGCTTTTATCCAGTCAAAATAAATAAATAAATAAAACAGATATTACTTACCTGATTTTGCATAAATTGATTCTATGAAAGTAATGAAACAGGTATTATAATTAGACAATCATACAGAAGGGCAAAATTTCCAAATCAGAGAGATTTCTGATATTATTCTAGGTGTTTTTCTATTTTTAGAGAGGTGCTAAATAAAAACAGAGAAAAAAACAGAGCCATTCATTTTGAAGAAACAAAAGTTTAGACAAACTTTCACCTGTTGAACAAAGGGTTGCTGTTGTTGCTGCCAAACTGGGCTTTGAGGTGGTGACAGTGGCGCTATTGGACTCTGTTTATGGGATTGAAAAGAGTAACAATTAAGTTTTAACAATGATAATGTCATCATTGATGACAAGGCCGTGTTTGTAATCCAAGCCTTGTTCTCTAGCTGTGTAGACAAGAGAAGTCATTCACTGACAGCATAAAACCCTGAAGACCCAACACCTACACATCTTCCATTTACATCATCAAGACATCTTACCTCTTCAGATTTAATGCTGACAGAATGGTTCAGGATAAACTGATTGTCAGCTGAGAAAAAAAAAGTTCAAATAACTAAAATATTAGCAAATCTCACAACATTTGTATCAAAATTCAGTTTGTCGCATTTTCACAAACGCGAATGATCACAACCACTACCAATAAGATTAGCGTTCGTTATGGACACACAAACGGAAATCGAACGCATGACGAACAGTACAGTGTTCGTTTAGCGTTCGTGACGATCGTTTAACGAACAGTTTAAACTAAAAGCGTTTGTGACGAACAGATAAGCGTTTTTCTCGAACGCATGAACGTTTGTAACGAACAGTATACCGTTCCACACGAACTAGTTCTTAAATTTCGCAATTCTATGCGTTCTAAAGCGTTCGTGACGAACGTAAGATCGTTTGTTACGAACGGATAGATATTTTTGTTTTAATACTAACACGTCAATTTGATTCTGTATGAACTATGAACATCTCTCTAAAAATGAAAACAAAAACTGAAAACAAAACCGAAGATAGTTATTATCTGGAATGAAATGAAAGTTTAAATATAATTAACTATTTCATTTTCAACCATTATTATTGTGAGATTAAGCGTCGCGTGATCGCAAATTTACAACTTAAGATTTTTGATTCGTGGCATTTGTCATATCAGTAAATTGTATCCTTGGTCCAAGATAATCAGATCAGGCCAGACAGAGGCGTAGATAGGGTCAGTCAAAGAATGTGGAGGAGTCCAAAATCGTGATATTTCTTTTCAGTCTTAAGTGACATTATGTTTGTTGCACGTTTTTCTTTTCTACTTCTAATGAGTAATCTCTCCTCCACAAATTTTGACTGAGCTCTGCCTACGCCTCTTCCAGAATATTTTCAAAATTTAACAAATGCCCTTGCTGTCTATCTACTAAACCTACTATTTGCTGCCGCAGTTATTATTTTAGATGAAAGATATCGTTTGATATCAGTTTTGTCTTCTTATAGCTTGATTGCAGTTATTGGTTATTTTAGTTTAGTTTATATCAGTTCGCAATTATCACAATAGTTCGTCGGATCGAAAAAGCGTTGTCGTTGTCGTCACGTGATGCAAACCATTGGTAACACACCGCGGACGAGAAATTACTTATATAGTAACAATTTTCTACGATTTCGTTGACTCTGTAGTCAGCGGTTTGTGACTCTCAAGTATACAGAGTGTTGGTAATGGCATTGGTTGATAGGCCTTTTTATTTTAGGGTCACTTACATTACTTACAAACATGGCCTTGTTTCTAATGTTTATAATTATGACGTCTTTTTCAAAGATAATCGTGATCATAAAAGTTTATGAGCCCCAAGACGTTACGTCTTTTAATCATGCATAGAAACGTCATTATTATACTGATTACAAACGAGGCGATGCTTGTAAAGCTCGAAAGTGTCTTAATTAAAGTCTGTTCATATGTGGACTAATTTCAGTTACCATGTGGAAACCAGATTTAGCAAATTACATCAATTCCCTTGAGCCTGGTTTTTATATAAAAGCTGAAATCAGTCCACATATTTTTTGAACAGACTTTAATAAGTCTATCACAACAATAAATATCTCAGAAAAATTTATATAATCGATGTATTGTATCTTATACACAATATACTTTATAAGAAAATAACTTCATAAGTTACGAATTACCCTTAAGCCTTTTAGTTTTGTCTAGCTTAGCTATCCTCACATTCATAATGGTTTGAAAAGCAGAAAAATCGGGGAAGCTATTGCAAAGTTATTGCAAAGAGATATGTCTAACTTTTCGCAACTTTTCACGTTGAATTTCAAATCATAATTATAAGCTAGCAGAGTCATACTTAGGTAGTTCTTCCTCGTCTCTCTTCTTCGATTCAGTATTTAAACCTTTCTCTAGCAAGAAAAGGATAAAGGATTCAGAACGTAAATATATCATCATAGAAACCGATAGAAAAGGAATCCTTTGTTTTCGCAAAGTAGCTACATGAAAATAAAAGTCGAAATCTTTATAGTTAAAAACTTTTTAGGTTGTTAGAGAGTAGTTTAGCATTAAAAGAAAACTAACAGCAAAGCTTAAATGATATTCATATGATCTAACATCCATGGAAAAATTAGTTTTGGTTTTATGGATATTACCCAAACGACCTCATCTTCTTTCGCATAGACAGCAGGGCTATTAAGAATTTGATCTGCAGATATATACAGGTTGCTTGATGAATCTCGCAATGTGATGTATGTCAAACCACTTTCGGGATCGACTTGGCTTCCGTGCATAGTAAAGTTGACTACATCAAACTCGCCATATCGAAACATGCGTAGCACCTCCATAATTCCACTCTCGGCCGTGGGTAAAAAATCCCCCATCTTTATCTTTCCATTTTTTGTTTCTGTCGAGTTCAATTTCACTACGCGGGTGATGGTCAGTTGCGTTTTCAATGCACACTTAACGTTTTTCAATTCCTCCTCAGTCAAGTCAATGACTGCCTCTCTCTTTCGCTTCCGCTGGTCGTCTTCTTTGTAAATTTCCCCATTCAACAGCAAACTTTTCTTAGCATTTTCACAGATCTTGTTCTTACTGTCATGGCAATCATCGAATCTGCTAGATAGTGTGCAGTATGTAACCCAATCTAAAAGCTAAATTTTCAGATCTTATCAGTGATAATGATAAATCGCACGTTTTACATATTTCAGTTAAAAATTTCGAACAAAATGGAAAATAGATATATATCAATTACCTGGTATGTTTCCATGACGCATCGTTCTGGGGAACTTCGATTGTTGCATCTTCTAGTAACCCATGAGTTCATTCGCTCCCAAGGGTACATCCATGACGAGTACAAAGGACCAAACTTATCTATGTTGTCAACAAAATGATGTAGAATATGCGTCGTTATGTTAAAAAGACATGCGGGAAAATCCCTTTCCAATAAAACTAACGCGTTAATCACGCTAGATTTAAGCAGTGGCAAATCTTTACGGTTAAATGATTCCTTCAGAAGATTCGAAATCACTACAAGAAAATACGTCATAGTGCGTTGTTGCTTCAACGGTAAACATCCACGAAGTGCGTAGATCCAAATGTTGTGAGTGGCGTACTGAAAAAAAAAAGATCTTTTCTAATTCTCTTCTAATCTTAAGGCGTGGTTGATATTTCAAGAATACAGAGCACACAAACATAAAGCCTCAATAGAGCATATTTTCAGGTATACATTTAGAAATGTATACCTGTATAGGTTTTAGAAATCATACCTCCTGCCACCCATGATGATTTTTCAGCAGCTTCAAATCATCAAAAACATTTCCTCCTACAGCAGTCGATCCAGATGGAAAGTTTAACAGACTCAGTCTGTTGTTTGCAACCTAAGAATTAAAGCTTCAATTAAATAAAAGAACTTAAAAGATTAAGGGAATAAATCAATGAATGACCATGATACCTTTTTATCCTCGTTACTGAGTACATACGTAATATTGGGATCGTGACGTAAGCGTAATTCTTCTGCTTTGTCAACAGTTTCTTTGTTTGATGATGTTTGTACCAGCCAATTCACCAACGCTCCAACCACTCTTCTCAAAGTGTGCATTCCATCCGGCTGATAGTCATTATGGAATGAATGGTAGTCTAATGCCATGAATGCATACTTTCCTTTAATTCCTAAATGTTAATGAAGTATCGAAATATTTATCACAATCTGCAATGACGTTCGAGAAGAAATAAATAAATTAATAAATAAACTGTTAAGCTTGGTTCTCACTATGGGCTAACAGTCGGCTAAGCATAGTGCGAATGATGTCTCAGCCGATCTAGATTTTCAGCTGAAGTTCGGCTGCAGGTAGTAGAATATTTTAATAAACGTTCTCACATAAAAAGCTGTTACCCGATATTTCTTTAATATTATTATTATACTATAATATTTTTTTGTGCTTTCAAAACATACCATAAGATTTGGCGAATTTTGATTTCTGTGCTTTGTTCGGCAACTGATCATATTGGTTTCGAAGCTTAACATTTTCTTCCGCTATCATACTTGAAGGTGGATCTCGCAATTCTTGTTGTCCACCTGGAAATAGTTGAGAGTCACGCATTGGATCATTCATGGGAAGGAAGCGCCGGTTATTTATATATATTGTTTTGCGATTAAACGGACAATGAACTCCATCAATATCACACCAAGGACATGCTTTTAATCCACCTACGAAATAAAAGCAATTTCAAATAAGCACGAACATGAAAATTTTTTTTTATAAATTATGAATGTCTTGTGCATACCTTGTGCTTGAACATGAAACATTTTTGCGATAGCGGGAAAGTCCAATACATACTCAACCATTTTTGTGCTTACAACAATGGGTTTTGGTGTGTTTCGGGTGTACATAACTCCTTGTGATAGTTGTAGCAGTTCTTCAACCACCAATTCGAAGTAGGGCTCCAATGATTTTGGTTCCTTTTTCCCATTTCCTGGAATTATCCCCAATAGCATAATTCCGGAATTGCATTTACGATATTCCGCAGGAAAGTTGAGAACTTGAACCATTAAGGGCCACATCGAATACTGCGTCCCTGTCGACTTGAAAGGATTCATGCCATCTGTACAAAATGACAAAGCAAGGCCAAATCTGTCTTCGAAGAGGCCGTTCTTTCCAAACCAACGAATCTTCCAAGCAGATGTATCTTGAACATCAGTAATGATGTCTGGATTCTTTGACAAATCAACTTGGTAAACAAGCTTTTCGGCTAGATCAGCTGTAGCAAATATACGCGCTAATCTTGGGCCGAGTGGGAAGTAAGTAAATGTTCTTTGTGGCGATTTGTTAGCATAAAAACGTGGCTCCTCGCAAATAGGACAACTGACGTCTCCTTCGTAACTTTTACGAAAAATGACGCAATCGTTTTTACACACATGATATCTTTCCAAAGGTATCAGAAAAGGTTTGACCAACTCTTTCGCTTCCTCAAATGACTTAGGCATGTTATTAGGTTTAGGGAGCATGAAGTCGTGGTCATGACGAAAAGATTCTGATAAGGCTTCTTTGGAAAAGTTTGGATATGAAACAAAAGACCGAAATTTCAAAAAGATTGCTTCTAAAGTTGTCATTTTAGATTTGTCGTAAAGTTGTTGCGTAGCCAAGGGGTGAGTGGTATATATTAAAGGGTCAAAATTAACTGTTCTGTCATATTCACAGCGTATCTGCTTACGTTCTTCAAGAAGTGTTTTGTAATCAGAATCTGCATGCCTTCGAACCGTTTTACTGCTTCGAAGTTCACCATTACATTTATGTGACTGACAACAACAAGGTTTCTTTGCAGTTTCTAATAAAGAAATTAAAATATCCTATTCTTGGATTCTTGGAGGAATAAACGACAAGTAGAAATGTAAGAAGATATCAAAGATATTTATTTGATATTTTACAAGTGTAAAGTTGAAAAACAAATTAAAACAACGTCTAGATTATTTTTGAAACGCCCCTTTCCAATTAGCGCCCCTTTAACTTCGAAACACTTGTAAGTTCAAATCCAGGTTGACAAGTGAAGTGATCGAAATAATATTGATATGGAAACACTTACCCTTTCTCGAAGACATGGTTTCTATACCGCAATCAACGTGGATAGAAGAATATAAAAACTTTTACACAAGAAAAATCGTTTTCAGCAGTGTTCGTCACTTTGAATTTTGTGAACTGATTTTGGACGATGGACTTGGGTTTTCATATTGTGGAAATAAATCGTTTTTGACGTTTTGTAACTTAATTGAAATAAATTTTTGACGTCATAAACCAGGGATTGCGTGATGACAATTTTGTAAAAAAAATACATAGCGTCCCTTGGGTATCCAATGGAATAATGACATGGTTTTCACCGAGTGTTAATGAATCTTCGAGTATCAGCCTGGAAAATGCAAAGAATCATAACAGCATGAAGAAAACACCAATGGTACCTCCAGGAAAAGTAAATTATGGAGCACCACAAAAACATTCGATGTTTTTACGTAATAGCAAGAAAATATTCAAAATTTATGACGCGTTTTGTTTCTCAGTGACGACTTTAGACTCCAGTCACGCTATGATTTGATTGGTTCCTTTCAAATAAGGCTCTTTTTGCCTTCGAAAAGCAGTACCAGCTCTCCAACCTATTGTCGTCACTGTGTCCTAGGCTCCCTTCCCTAAAGGTATATAAAGATGCATGAAATGTTCTAATGTTATTTACGTCTTGTCTGGTGAACAACTGCAGCAATATTGCTATGGACTTTGAACAACTTCTTCGTGATCGCATGGCTAACTTCAATCTGGATAACTACCTTTTCCCACCGATGATGGAAAGTCATCCGTTATCGCCAACAGAAAGAGAACAGTTCGAGTTCCTAAAGCATTATTTTATTGAAAATGAGCGTAAGCTTAGAGAACAGAGCGAACAAGAAGGAGCGCGTCCGCAAGAAATGACTCCACGACGCACTTCAAATTATTCAAGTGAAAATTATTTTGATCGAGAAAGTGGAGCGCATAGGATTTTAATGGTAGGTTGCACTTCTACTAATAGTATTCTTTAATCTTCTAATCTTGGACATGACGTCAGATTTATAATGATGATTAACCTTGAATTTAGAATGCAATTGACGACGAAATCGAGAAAAACGGCCTTATGACTGAGGAGCCTTCAAACAGGCGTTTGACGTTGAAAAGAAGGGAAGATTCTGCCACTTCAGTAAGTTTACTTTTTCCACGTCTGTTTTTCCCTTTGCTGTTAAATCAGGTTGATAACTACTCAATTTTTATATCATAGATTATAAGGACATTGAAGTTGATCGATTCCACACCAACACGTAAAAAAATAAAAGAACGGATAAGCCTAAAAGTTCGACGAAAAAGATATAACAGAAAACTTGAGTGAGCACAATTTTGATTTTGTTATACCACGTTAAACCAGGCGCATAACGTAACTATGACGTCACAGTAACATTGAACTAACTACAATGTTGTTTTGACGCATTTTAACGTTAATTTTCCGGCAACTAAGAAAAATTGACTATCTTTTACAAACAGTTCTCGTGAAATTAACAGTGCTTATTAAGAGCCAATTTCTGTAAGAACCAGGCAGGTAGAGATAGTTTGAAATTTTGTTTTTCTTCATTTTTAGATATTTGATAGTATTTATTGAGTAAAGCAAATTTCCAAAATTTCAGGATCCAAAAATCCATAATGGCGGATTTATGGCTATTTGAAGTTTTTGGCAGTTTTTGTACCAGTGGAAATTTCCAATTTTGAAGGGTGGTATTTCATGTTGGGATTAAGTCCACATGGTTGTCTTTCTATTTTCTGGAAGTAGTTCCTGGAAAGTTTCAAAATTTATCAAAAAACCCATGTGACCTTAATGGCGGATTCCATAATGGCAGCTTAAAAACGGCCTAGAACCCATTTTTTTACTATTTCGCGCCTCTATTACTCATTCTATCATTATTCTGGAACCATTTTTTTTATCCAAAATTGTTAAGTTATCTTTGGAGATGTGATTTTAGCAAATCTGGTAAAAATTTTTTAAAGGGATTGGGCTCTAGTAACCCAAAAACATGGTCACAAACTCCAAAGTTGCAAACTTTGTCTTGCTTTTTCAGCTTTCGCAATTAACTTTGGGAAAAAGGAAAAATTGGTTTTGGTAGACAAAACTATGTACTTTCAGAAACTGCAATAAAACCCATGTGATCTAGTGGTAAAATAAAGAAAAATGAGTTCAAAGATTGGCCAAAGTCCAAATAAAACTTGGCCCGTCTAGGCTAAATTTAGGGTTTGTGACTATGTCAGTCATCATGAATGACGTCAAGTATTGCATTATAATTGAGTTTTTTATGTTTTAGTACAATATTATAATGGAAGTAATTGTAAATACCTAAAAACACCTTCAAACTATAGAATTTTAGACATTTTTCAGCATAATACTTAAATTAATGTGTTTTAAAATATGTGTTTTCCTTCTTGAAATCTCTATTTCCTGTAATATGCTAGTTGTTCAATATTGTATTCAGAAATTATATGCTTGAAAAGTATGAAAATACCTATTAATAATAATTATATTATTGTTAATAATATTATTAATAACAGCTAAGAAAGAGTTAGAATATTAACTGTATTTTAAATTCGTGAAAATCTCATTTAAAAGTTTCAAATTACAGTCAAACCCTAATAAATATAAATTTTTAAATCAAGTTTTTGTGCACATAGTTTTAAAATTAGCATCAGTTGTTGTTTCACAAGGTAGTCCATGCAGAAAAGAAAGCTGTTCAGAATTTTAGTTTTTAGGCCAATTTGGTTCAGTTATAGGTTAGTTGACAATTGTTTAGTTGGTAACAACATATGGCAACAAATATGGCAACAAAAGTTATCTGATATAATCTGTGATAATGAGTAAGAAATGTATACTTGACAATAAAAAATGTGGCCCCTTTACAAAACTGGCTGATCACAAACTCTATGAAGTTGATGAACTGATTCTCCCAATCAAAGAACATCTAGTGAAACTCAAATTGTTGCAGATTTATGATGATTGTCCTGAAATCACAGAGAAGGAATTAATTGAAAACCGAAGTGGTGTTGAGTTTAAAGAAGACAGTTCAATATGTGCATATCACAGGTATCCACATCATTAAGATCATGATGTTTTTTTCAAACAACAGCAATTTTCAGTAAAATTATGTATGTATATATATAATATTTCTTTTATAACTTCGACATTGTTAGGTTTACCCTTGGAATTTATTATGGCCCATCAAAGAAGTGTCAACATCCAGAACATATTCTAACTGGCAAAACAAACAAACAGCCTACAACAAGAACAGCTTCATTTTCCCAAATGAACTTCGTAAATGAAAGGTTTGGTGTTAGCAAACCTATTGGCATGAAGCTCTGTATGTCTCACATCAAGGCAATTAACAAAGAAATGAGGGAAAATACAAACGTTTCCATGCTTGATGAATCAGTTGTATCAGAATTCAGTGAAGAATTTCATCCACATCCACATCAACACACAGGGTGTTAACATCCTCACCTGCTAGTGAATCCATGAAGCAGGGATGTAGCAGTCATGATACCCTTTATAATAGCATTGGCTGGGCTCTTCCTGCAAGGTCATCATTTCGATTTAACCAACAACAAAAAAGTTTTCTGTTTAAGACCTTTGAAGCAGGAGAGATCTCAGGAAGCAAAAGAAGCCCAGAAGAGGTGCACCTGGCAATGAGGAGTTCTTTTGCACCGAAAGATTACTGCACTGCCAAGCAGATCCAATCACTGTTCTCCAGATGGGCAAAACAGATGCGGAAATCGAGTTTGCAAGAACTACATGATCATGTTTTAAATTCAGGTAATTATGCTCATTCTTATCTTTTGAATCGTGAAAATCTATTAATCTAATCTGTGAAAGACTTTTTGCAACCATATAAGAAGTTTAAAGGATAATAATGGCTTTATGGAAGCAGTGTTCAATATTAAATGAGTTCAGTAAGAAAAATTGTAACAAGCATGTACTAAAAGCTACTACTGTTGTACTTTAGAGAATGGACAAAATGAGCATGTAGTTGATGACACTGAAGACAATGATTCTTCTAATTTGCTGAAAACCATTAACCAACAATTGAATGGTAAGTCCTCATAAATGTTTTACATAAATCACACAAATAGAGAAAAAAACAGTTAATCAAGGATTAGCATATAGGAAGCAAAACAATGTTATTATTTTCTTCATTAGATAACCAACTATATGATGTTGGACAATGGATTGCAGTGAAATTCAGGAATTTGTGGTATCCTGGAGAAGTTGTTGAGCTTTCCGATATCGAGATTGAAGTCCGATGTATGAAAATCATTGGTGAAAATAAATTCATCTGGCCAGACAAAGAAGATGTATCCTGGTTCGATCATGATGATGTTCTTTGTTCAATTGAACCACCAATTCCAGTGTCACATAGGGCATTTGGATTACCTGAAAATATCTTTCAGAAAGTTAAAGATATGTTGTAATAAGTTTATGTTCATTTTGTTTATTTGTTATGAAAAGAGAAATAGATAGAAAGACAAGTTTTAAAGATATTTTCATCTAACTATTTCCCAAAACCTAATTGTCTAGAGGGTTGGAATAAGATTGTCCTAGGTGGAAATTTTGAAAATTTTAATTGCCAGGTGGTCTATTCCAAAATTTTTGAAGGATCAAGTCAAAATTTATGCTGAAAAATGTCTAAAATTCTATAATTTGAAGGTGTTTTTAGGTATTTACAATTACTTCCATTATAATATTGTACTAAAACATAAAAAACTCAATTATAATGCAATACTTGACGTCATTCATGATGACTGACATAGTCACAAACCCTAAATTTAGCCTAGACGGGCCAAGTTTTATTTGGACTTTGGCCAATCTTTGAACTCATTTTTCCTTTTACCACTAGACAGGCCTGGCCGTGAATAAAATGCTTCACGTGCGGTAACCGCACGCCATAAAAGTTTTAAAAACTTATGGCGTGCGATGATCGCACGCCAAAAAAGTGATCGCACGCCACGGGACCTGGAAACTAAGCTGCCTTTTAATTTTACTGAATAACACGAAAACGAGTCCTGCTGGTACCACTTATGTTTTCATATTCTTTCGTTAGGTGAACAAATGAATTCGAATAATGAAGGAAATTTCAAAATTACCTTAGCAACGGTTGTCGTTTTCCTTAGCAACAGCGAATAAACCTAAGCTATAATGTAGGTCGGCATTGCCATTCTGAGGCCTACCACAGGTCGGCAATTTATTAACTTGCATCTAACAAGCACAGTGACGAATTGAAAAAAAATGTATTCGTTGAAACGTGACTTCATTCATCAAACAAGTTTTTCTTTCGTAAATATGAACATATATAACACCTGTTGATTAATCTACATTAATGATTAATTCAAGTTGATCATTCTTTCTACCAGCTGATGGAAGAAAAAATATGTGATCAAATGTTCCGTTATTGTGAAAAAAACGTAAATGTTCTGCACGTGCGATTTATAAATCTGTTTGATTGCACGTGCGGTAATCGCACGCCTAGGGTCCGTTTTTACGAAATTCACGTGTGCGATTAACGCACGCCTTAGCCAATCTAGGCGTGTGTGGGCGCGTGCGCGTGCGATCGCACGCCATTCATGACCAGGCCTGACTAGATCACATGGGTTTTATTGCAGTTTCTGAAAGTACATAGTTTTGTCTACCAAAACCAATTTTTCCTTTTTCCCAAAGTTAATTGCGAAAGCTGAAAAAGCAAGACAAAGTTTGCAACTTTGGAGTTTGTGACCATGTTTTTGGGTTACTAGAGCCCAATCCCTTTAAAAATTTTTTACCAGATTTGCTAAAATCACATCTCCAAAGATAACTTAACAATTTTGGATAAAAAAAATGGTTCCAGAATAATGATAGAATGAGTAATAGAGGCGCGAAATAGTAAAAAAATGGGTTCTAGGCCATTTTTAAGCTGCCATTATGGAATCCGCCATTAAGGTCACATGGGTTTTTTGATAAATTTTGAAACTTTCCAGGAACTACTTCCAGAAAATAGAAAGACAACCATGTGGACTTAATCCCAACATGAAATACCACCCTTCAAAATTGGAAATTTCCACTGGTACAAAAACTGCCAAAAACTTCAAATAGCCATAAATCCGCCATTATGGATTTTTGGATCCTGAAATTTTGGAAATTTGCTTTACTCAATAAATACTATCAAATATCTAAAAATGAAGAAAAACAAAATTTCAAACTATCCAGATTCTCTAAAATTGCCTGGTTCTTACAGAAATTGGCTCTTAAAACTTAACTAGTAATTGAATTATATTTTATAGTAACGAGCTGGAATCCGCTGGACTTAAAAACAGAAGTCAGTTGATCCAACAAAAAAAAAATGTCGCGGAGACTGCTCCCATTGAAACTGCTCCCATTGAAACTGCGACCGTTGAAACTGCGACCGTGGAGAATGCTACCGTCGAGACTGCTGCTGTAGAATGTCCCCAAACACCGTGTGTCCCAGAGGAGTTTGAAGACTATCCACCAGCGGGCCTGGAAGTAGGAGACTCTGTTGCTACGGCGTACTCCAAGCTGGAGTATGCTAAAATCGTGTCAGAGGGACTTGACAAAGATGGCGACAGGACTTTTCGACTTCAGTACTACGTAATTGTCGAAGAAGGTGTATTGAGAGAGAAACAGGGTCGACCAGTGATAACGGATGACAAGGCTTGGTATGTGATTGCCAAATTGGAAATGGTTCCAATGGATGGAGGAGGGTTGTATAAGGTGAATAATTTGAAAGAAATCAAGAAAGCTTTCAATGACTACCAATCGGAATTCATGTAATTTCGACAATTTTACCGAAGAAAAAAATTTTAACAACGTCAACACTTTTCTTTGCTTTTTAAATCCCTCTCCTTTTAAGATTTTCTTTCTGGATGAACTAACAAACCCTGATAAATGCAATACAATGTCTTCAATGATGAGTAAAACTGAATTCTTCGGAAAAATCTCTCAGATCTTTTTATAAGATGAAAACTGTGACAATTCCGCTTCACAACTAAATAAAAACAGCGCTATCTTTTGCAAACAATCATAAAAATATATTATAAAAGTAACTTTTGCTGAAAATTGAACATTAAAAGGTCATGAAAATTCAAGAACGAAAAAATACTTTTGTTTTGTTCCTTCTTTAAAAGTAGAAATTTTAAAAAAGACACATGGAACATGCATTAGCAATCAGTTTTACAAGTTTACGTTCCACAAAGAACTTCCGAATATTTCTTTTTCTGGACGGTAGTGAAACTGAACTAAATTTTTCTCACTAACTCTAATAATAATATGTTAATATCTGTAATGTCAATGATGACAATTTATTTCAGTTTAATCTCACTCTTATAATCTTCTTAAACCGGTTTTTCACTAGAGACAGAATATTCAGCGCGGAGCGCGGCTATTGTTTTCCTCCACGTGACCACTCTTTAACCATTTTGATTGGCTTGCGGAATATGCCGCTTCAGAAACGTTATGAACTTTGATCCGACTTTTCTGCAGACGCTTTGCACATAATTAATCAAACACTAGACCGCAAGCGGAATACTTCACCTATAGAAAAACCGGCTTTAATGTTGCAACTGACGACGACAATCGGCAGTGCCTTTTCAAATATCAAAATGCTACATTTGTAAATTATTGTAAACAAACATTGTTTGATAGCTTCGAATATTGTTCTGAGGTATTGCATTAATCTGATAATATTAACTGACTAATTTTCTGATCTTCATTTCTACACATACGATCGATGCTGGAACGATCTCTAAAACGAAATAAGTAATTTACAGTGAATATACAATTATGAACTTAATTTAAATATAGTAAATAAATTAAATTTGAAAGAGGTTTTTTTTTTCATTTTGTTTATCAACAAAGTTACAAGCAAACAGTTTTTTCGAATATTTAGAAAAAAATATCTATCCGTTCGTAACAAACGATCTTTACGTTCGTCACGAACGCTTTAGAACGGGTAGAATTGTGAAATTAAGAACTAGTTCGTGTGGAACGGTATACTGTTCGTTACAAACGTTCATGCGTTCGAGAAAAACGCTTATCCGTTCGTCACAAACGCTTTTAGTTTAAACTGTTCGTTAAACGATCGTCACGAACGCTAAACGAACACTGTACTGTTCGTCATGCGTTCGACTTTCGTTTGTGTGTCCATAACGAACGCTAATCTTATTGGTAGTGAACTGTTAGCAAACAGATAGAAATAGAAATATTTTACCTATCTCATTACATTCATTTTGAATGCACCTCATACTATAAAAAAAAACATGAACAACCATTTTCAGAATTGATTTATCCTAATTACTACTCATGAAACAGCAGGTTGAGAATGTAAAAAACGGCTTCACACATGGCTGAATGATCGTAAAGTTTATTATAATAATGATTGCCGAAAAACAAAAATACAGGAAAGGTCAATAAAATTTCAGATTTCATCTATTTCACCATGATCTGTTTCAATTCATAACAAAGTGAAGTTCTTTCACTTATAGGAGACTTTCCACTGAAAATTTTCCACGGACTAAAATCTGATTGGTTTACTTTCTTTCTGTTCATTTCAGTTTAGAACAAACAGAAAAAGTTGAACAGAAATGAACAAAAGAATAATTAGCAAAAGAACCAATCGCACTTTTTTTCTGGCATTCATCCATTCTGTTTCTGTCCGTGGAAATTTTTAGAAGTGGACAGCCACCTATACACATAAAGTTCACTAACAATTACTTTGCACCACAACCTACCGCTAAAACTATATAATAATACCAACTTACTGCTCCGACAAATTTGGTATCATTCTTTTTAAGTACTGATCATCTTCCTCTTGTGAAAGAGGAAGTTCTGTATCTGTGTCCTGTCTTTCCATGTTACACAAAACAAACAACTATGAAGCAATAACAAGTCACAATATTAAAGTTAAAGCTTTTACTTGGCAAATTTCCTTACTAATGCAAATCAAGCTCATAATCTTTTGTTAAAAAATATTTTCATCTCAATAAAAAACAAGATTAAAACATGGCTGGTTCTCTTAAAAAATCTGATGCCTGGATAACTATTAGCATATATACAATATATAATAATAATAATCTATAATTAACTAAGTATTGAATTTCGTTTTTTATTATAGAGGTGTTTAACATCATAGTGCACAATGGAAAGCAGAACTACAAAGAGAAAAAGAAAAAGAAATGTTTCTAGAGAATCCATTCATTTTTAAGTGATTGTGGTCGAATTTAAATCATTTCAAAAAATAAGCATAAAATCTAAACCACATTTAAACCAGAAAAAAAACATTTACCGTAACTATCTTTTAATGTAAAAGTCATGACCGTGGTATGATCATAGTGTGATCATCAAAACATATGTACTTTAAAACATGTGTTTACTGTTTCGTCAAGATACGGATTCATAAGATTTTTGTAAGTACCTAGTAATTTTCTAAGTTCCTAAACTTTCTTTTACATATCTTCCAACTACCAGCAGGTAATGTGATTAAAAATTTCCTTTGTAAGTAATATATAACACTGAAATTTTACATCTGCCCACACCTTTTTTTTTACAAGCATCAAGTAAATTTGGCTCAGTTTAGACTTAACATTAAAGGAGAATTAACGTCAAAAAGTAACTTTAGCTGAAATAAAACTTTATTAAAATGGTTTTATCCAAATTATTTCTCTCTAAATAAAGCATTTTAAGTCATGCTTCACAACTAGCTGTATTATACAGATGTGACGTCACATACCGTCTTCGTGTCTAATTACGGACAGCCTTTGTAATTACGGACAGCGACAAAACATAATTCCAACCGTCTGTAATTTAAAAACACGGCACATCCCGTACTGTCAACCAAACTGTAATAAAACAAACTTCAGAGATGATTAAATTTATTTGAACGCTACATTTAGAACTTACTTTTTTAAACTTTAAAGATTTAAAGTAGACTGCGCTCTCTTGAGAATCGTGCTTATTTTTATGAGCTCCGTGTGTACAATGGTAGCCATATTTACGGATAAAAAATAATAATGGCCACCTCCGTCATGAAATATCGACAGGTCGAAAATTATTTATGTTTAAAAATGAATTGAGGAATGAAAATTTTTTTAGATCATGCTTTTAAAAAGTTAATTATCATAAAATAAATCAAATAAATAAAGTTTTTGTACGTCAATAACAGTGGGGGAGGACACTTTTTACTGAGTATTGAAATATAGGCCATTATGATTTTCACGGTCCATTATTCTTCAAGTGTTGCTGCTAATTGCTCTCTATTGGATTGCTCTGTTTCGTAAAACATTTTATTCAGTTATAGGCTGTCCGTAATTAGACACGAAGACGGTAGTACATCTCTCCCTGGACAGAGACAGCATTATCAGCGGGTGAAAGTTCGTTCAGTGTGAACAAACTGAATGAAAGCTTAAAAGCCATTCTGATTCAGTTTCTGCTGAACAGGATATGGCCTATTACATTAACAATTACAGAATTACAGAATAATACTGAATCAGAAATGAAGGCTTTAGGTATCCCAAATGAAGAGTCAAATCTGAACATTTTTCATCCCAGAGGGGCTAAATATTGAATTTATTGAACAACTTGGGCAGCAGTAGCATGATGTAATTAAGTGATTTTCAATGCAGTTGAGGCAAGTTCAGCCACTGTGATTTATTATGAATAATATATATATATACATTTTCAATATTAATCGATACTGAATAGGGATCACTATTATTACAGGTTTATTTTGTATTGATAATATGGAGTTTTATGGTCGAAAATAAAGTGTTTTCATTTCATTTTCATTCCATTATTTCTTAACTCAAGTCAACACTCTACTCACAACCGTCACACACACTACTAGCAAGATTTTTGTTCATGTATATACATCACAAAGGAAAATAAAATATGAAAATACGATAAGGGTTTTCCTTACCAGATATTGTTACGTTATAATTATTATTTGCCTCCGATCAACAGGCAGTCGCTGGGGTAAATACCTTTTCTCTTATTTTGAAAATGTGGTCATTTGGACCAAACTCGACAAAATTAATCTGAAAAGTCTTCTTTGTTTAAATTTTACCATTATTATTGAAAGCGGAACGGTAACTCACAAGGCAAAGGGTGTCAAGTGGATGTTCTCCAGCCTCAAAACATTACATTCTCACATGAAAAATAATACGGTTTATTTCACACTCAAATTGTCACAATTATCGTAAAGCGTGGTTTACTGTGTAAGCACCACATTGCAGTCACAGCGAATTACTTGCGTTTTTTCTACAAAAGTCGAAACACGAGTAGAGAACATAAACGGAGTGACTTGAAACAAAATTCGCCGTTTTCTGAAAGCTTACCAAAAGCTTGCCGTACCTAATAGCCGTACCTTAGCCGTACCTTAGCCGTACTTAAGAAAGTATGTCCATTTAGAATAGGAGAATGTATTTAAAGCAAAAAGATCAATAACAACTGCTGTAACAAAGTATTACTGAAATACAAATACAGTTATATAGTTAATTAACATCGCCACTTAAAAGACGAAAATTTCCATTTCAAAATTTATAATGATAGGTGATCTGCGGTGAAGAGCAGGTAAGGGAATCCCCCGTGCAACATCTCAGATCCAGCTCTGCTCAATGTAAGTCTAAATATACCATTATAAACTACTGTAATAAAGCTTCCTCACCAAATTAAGTATGGCTGGCCAAAATAAGGTACGGCTGACCTTGAATCTGTTGGTGCAACTCGAAAAGTAAGTACGGCTGACCTCGAATATGTTACTGTGAGTCAAAAATTAAGTGCAGCTGGCCAAAATAAGGTACAGCTGACCTCGAATCTGTTAGTGCAATTTGAAAATTAAGTGCGGGCGGCCTCTTTACAATAAGTTAAGTATTATTAGGCCAAGCAAATCATTGCTTTAGTTGAAGAACCTTGTTTGACCAATTTTTTCTTTCACCGCCATTGAAAAGTCTAAAAAATTCGATGAACTGTTATAAAATTTATTTTCAGGCGACAGCATGAAGGAGAATCTCATATGGATGGGATTAAATTGAGGTGTGACTGCCTGAATGTGAGAGTGAGAAATACTATATATCAAAAACAACCAAGATGGCCTTTTCAGTTGCTTAAAAGAACATATGACAAATATAGTCTATATATTTTAATAGCCGATTCTCCGTCTGTCTGTCTGTTTGTTTGTTTGTAAGTCACGCAAAATGGTAGATGTGAACTGCGAAAGAAATCGGGGAGTCAAATGTAAGATCACACATAAATTATTTCTCTTCTTGTGCGCGACGTCAGTGTGAAACCATTGTATTGAGACCCTAATCGAATGCGACGTTTAGGGAAAATTATCTCGGTAACCAATAGGGATAACTGACGTTTTTTGGGGTCCGCAATACAGGCGATGGGGTGACGAAAAATTTGGGTCTAATGTTTTTGGGGAGAGGTCTGTGACGTCATCAAAATTTTTGAACAATGATATCTGTGTAACCGTTGATTGTAGCGGAACGATCCCATACATTTTTTTGATCAGTTTTTCGAGCTCTACAACATGGGAACACTTTCGGTTGCCAATTCCTTAATTTTATTTTTCGTGAAGCCAATGCATGCTGAACATGGGCGGCAAACGACGCCGCCTTGGCGGCTAGTTTGGCTGTTATCTTTTCAAAAACTACTACTTTATATTTGATTTTTACTAAAATAGGGGCGATTAGCTATTATCACAAACGATTGGAACCTATACTCTATGAAAATAAGAACAGCTGATGAAAGTAAATACAGCTGGACATAATATTGTACAGGGGAACCGCAAGAGAAGTTAAGTTAAGTTGTAGAAATGTGTAAGGCTGCGGAGAGTTTATTAAACTTATATAAATTGAATATAACCAAATCTGTAAATTTCTTAATACAGTTATAAATCAGACGTCATGAATACCACTATGTTCACTCCTTTCACTATCCTTGTCAGAGTTATTCTCGTTGTTAATTGCTTCTAACTGTTCGGCCAAATCATCAAAAGATTTCCCCGATTTTAAAGAAATGTAACGGAGTACACATAATTCCAAAAGAATGATATTGGCGTAATCGAATGTCGTAAATGGCGAACCAGAGATAACTGGGATATATACTGGCCAGTTGTGCTTGAAATCTGTCAGCGTCACTGTCAATCCGGCAGCCAAGCAATTCAAGAATGTCGTCAGAAGAAACTTGGTTAGAGCTTCTTTTTTTGACACAGCTAAAGCTGTTCTTGCCATGTATTTTCGGTACAGTCGATTTCCCAGAATATTTTTTGTGTTTCTGCTGTAGATTTCAGCTGAGGTATTTCTTCAACAATGAGCACGTATGAAGGAAGCCTCAGTAGAAATGAATTTTGAAATTAAAATTAAAATTTTAAACTTAATTTTTGAGTCACAGTAACATATTTGAGGCCAGCCGTACCTTATTTTGGCCAGCCGTACTTAATTTTCGAGTCACAGTACCAAATTCGAAGTCGGCCATGCCTTATTTTATCCAGCCGTACTTAATTTTCGAATTGCACTAACAGATTCGAGGTCAGCTGTACCTTATTTTATCCAGCCGTACTTAATTTTCAAATAATAGTATCAGATTCGAGGTCAACCGTACCTTATTTTATCCAGCCATACTTAATTTTCGAATAATAGTATCAGACTCAAGGCCAGTCGTACTTTATTTTGTCCAGACGTACTTATTTTCCAATCATATTAACAGATTCGTGGCCAGCCGTACTTAATTTTCGAGTTGCACTAACAGATTCGAGGTCAGATAATGAATGAATCAATGTAGCTGAAATTCTACGAGGGAAAAGAAGATTCCCTGATAATCTCTATGGTGGAGTGTAGCATTTATCGCCTAAAATACTACTTATTGATTTAATTAGAATTTGAACTTGGAATACGAAATAATATGTTAATTTATTACTGTTATATCACTTCTCTAACTATTTTCAACTTGATTGAATTACTTTTGTCATACACAGCAGCTTAAATCGTTGGTTTTCTTAAGTACGGCTAAGGTACGGCTTAGGTACGGCTGTTAGGTACGACTGGCTTTCGGTAAGCTTTCTGAAAAGATTTGCTCATAACTTTTAATCTAAGAAAGTAATTACTATGAAATTTTGAGGAAAAAGTCTATTCATCTTTTATCTTTCAGATAACGAAGTGTTCGTACTAATTTGATGCCATAATGCCATCTAAAGTTATTGTTGCTTCACAAAAAGTACACCTACTGAAATTTATTGTGCGGGGGTGACTTGAAAGACTGCTGTTTGCACAAAAATTTTGTTGTGTAGAGCGCCAAAACAGAAAACGTGTGATCTACGATTACCAGCGTACCTATGAAACCTAAATTAAAATAATTTGTTAATGCCAGTTTCATTTTTATAAAGTGATGGAGAGTGTTAGTAAATTTTAAAAACTCAAAACTTCAGAATGGTAAAACATTGTAAAAAATAAGTTATCTGAAGCTATTAAAATCATTAATCGTGTGGTAACGTAATCGTTTCAGAAACAATATCGAAAGCAGGCAAGATGAATTTGAATTTATAGCTAGTTACACAACTGTACTTAATTAAAACTTGTAAACTTCCTGTTTCAGATTATCCAACTTTCTTTTTCGTGCTTCTCTTAGTTTAGGATATATTTCCTTTACCATTTTGATAGAGATGTCCCAAATTGATTCATCCTCTTTGTTTTTTCCACACAAGTGCTTCATCATTTGTGACGTTCCAGGGGATTTTGATAACAAACGATATTAACGTTAATATCGTTAATATCGTTATTATCGTTAATATCGTTAATGGAACTACAGAGTAACGTTATTATCGTTAATATCGCTAATATCGTTAATATCGTTAATATGGTAAGAGCACAGATTACCGTTACTATCGTCAAAAAGTTTTGTTCAAGACGTTTGTTTATACATTTCACATACGTGTGTCGTTTTATGAAGTTCTACAATAACCGTGATTTAATTATTATTTCGCCAAATAGCAATCAATTCAAAACAAACTCGCTTGTTCATGACATGATAAACTCTGATTCATTCAATGATGACACGCGGACATATATTTTTCTAGAAATAACAAAGCACTTTTTTTCATTTGATATTCCTGTACCTTCAGCACAAATTTGAAAAGCCACTTTAAAATACCATGTCATTCGATTTGGTAATGTATTATTTTGAAATGTACATTTTGCAGGTAGCACGCGTTTGTGTATTAAATTGAACTTAATTAGCTGGTTCTTATATTCATTTGGAGATTAAAGATACAGAAGTAAGTTCGAAAGCAGGCACGAGTAGAAACCGTCTGCTATAATTCTTTTTTCTGAATTGTTCGACGGGTTGCCATTCTATAAGCTCTTGGGAAAAAAACTTTACATTATTAAAGACACGTTACATTAAAGTTTTTTTCGATCATAACTTTTATTATTATTCTTTCGAAAGACATTTCACTTGCACTGGGTGAAGATGTACCCTTAATTAAATTGATCGCAACGTTTTCAGTGATCATTATTGACTTTTGTCATTTCGTCGATAATGTTTTCAGGTTCAACATTGGGATGAGGGACGAAGGAAAACATTTTAACGTCGGCTTGACGAGTTGCAAAAGTTCTCTTTTGAAATACTCACCTTCGTTTAAATATAATATTACCTGTTTCCTTCAGTTTGTTATGAAGTTTATGTGAAAGGTTGTCTGAAAGTTGTGTTTACACAGGGCTCTAAAACTTTACTTGAGGGTAATTCTAAAATTGAATTTCTTACGCCGTAATCAAGCGAAAGAAAGATTAATATACACGAAATGGTTTCCTTGTCACAAATAAAATGATCACATGTTTAATATTAATGTTATTATCGTTAATATCAAAAATATAGTTATTTTCTTACTATAATTTCGTAATTATAGTATAATATATATAACGATAATAACGATATTAACGATATTAACGATAATAGCGCTATTAACTATAATAACACAACGATAATTATTGGCGATAATATCGCTAATTCTATTGTTTTATTAACGATATTATCGTTAATTATCGTTAATATCGTTTGTTATCAAAATCCCCTGGAACGTCACATTTCATCTGGATTACGCAAGTTTATTGCGCCATTGCATATGACATGTATATGGAGTATGAAAAGGCATCCATATATCAAAAAGGCAAGAAGAAGCCCTGGTAACGAGGTTAAGTATGAAATTGTAAAAGTAACAACACGCAGCCCGTCTATCGCCAATTTCACAATACATAAGTATGGTGTACCCATAGCCTTGAACAGAGGATATAATTGCAGCACCGATTTGTTTAGAATTCTGATTAGTATTCAGTTATGGTACTTAAAGAGTCTATTGAGGTTCAATTCTTAGATATTAACCCTTCTATTAATTGAACTTATGATAATTACCAAATGACTTATACCACCTTTGAAACTCCATCGGCTGAACTTTATCACACATCAATGATTCGGTTGCATCATAATTAATAAGAATATTTATGCAATAATCGAAGAGACGAAGTGTATCGAGTGAAAAAAAACGAAACATTTTAATGGCATATATTTCTGTCAATTTTAAATATTTTTTGATAAAATTCTGGAATTAATCCCTTTGACCTTCTGTTTTACAAATGTAAAAAAAATTATATTTGGCGATATGCTATATCCCCGTGACGTGCTATTTTACAGGGGTACTGATTTGCGGTGCTTTGTTCATCTTCAGCTTCCGAAGAACTTCCTTGATTAATAAAATTTTTCTATTGAATGTTGCGCTAGATAGTCTCCAAACGGAATCTGAAAAAAATTTGCAGTTTCATTCATTATTTCATGAGAAATAACGTTTTTTCGACACTGTTTCAAGTCACTCCAGGTGTTTCAAGTTACCCTGCTTTACGGTTTGTCATTTCGCACTCTGTATATATGAATGTGTTTTTGATAAATATTCCAACACCACCTTCTCGCTTCTTGTTGCGGTTTTGGTATTCCAAATGATGTCCTGGGATATTTACATATGTGACAGTTTATGGGAAAATGATAACAAGCGAAAAAGTGATTCTTTAAAATTGATTTTTCGCTGCAAAAAAGCGATTCATTAGAAGCAAAAAAGTGATTCAAGTGATTCATGTGAAGCGGAAAAGCGATTTCGAAAATCGATTTGTAAGTCCGAAGTGATGATATGTAAGAATAAAAATGATTCGTAAACAAGAACCAAATGGTGAAAAATGGTATTAATATAATATTATGAATAGATACAAAAGCACCATCCATCTGGAAATAGATTTGTATTTTTAAACTAAAGGCTGTTTTCCACTTTTGGAAAATTTAACGCGAAAAGAAACGGACGAATACTAGAGAAAGGATGTGATTGAGTCTTTCGCTAATGAAAACATAGCTTAATTAATAACAATAATTTATAACAAAAGAAATATACTTCATGAGCTGCAAAATATATTTTAAAGACAAATGTTGCGAAGAGAGAAAAAAAATCTTTTTCGAAAGATAATGTATATAAATAAAAACTAAATATCGCCGTAATAAGATAATTTGTTTACATCGTAGATTCCATGTTTCATTATATATGTGACCATTCAAGGGATTTTGATAACAAATAATATAAATAAAATAAAGTAATGGTGTTTTGTTAGAATATGAAAAGTAGGATTCACCTACTTACTGCGTTTCCTTTCATTCAACGTTTATGTATGTTTATATTTTTCATATTCCCATGCGCCAGTTTTCCAAGTTGGAACATAACCGGGAGTATTATCTATATAATTGCTATTTTGCCAAATAAAAATAAAAAGCTTATGAAAAACATTTTTTTTATTGATGGAGATGTCTACACTCTCAAAAGATGCTTCAGCATTATTTTGAAAACTCAATGTGACGGATGTATAATTACAGGTAGCATGTGTTTGTGTTGATAATAAAGAACTGATTGCCTGGTTCTCATTCAGTTAGAGATAAAAGAAACAACAGTTTGTTCTCAGGCTGCTACAAATAGAAACCATCTGCTATAATTCTTTTTTTGGTGAAGTTGTTCTACCGCTGTTATGTGAAATGAACATGGTTCAGTTTAAGAAAAAAGAAAAACATTTTGTTTTAAAGCTACTACCAATAGGAACCGTCCCTTACAATTCTCTTTTCAGTTGTTCGATCGATATTTTGGTATATTCCTTGGGGGAATGTTTATCAGAATTTTAATCAGCACTTGAGTGAGTGATATAGAATCAAAAAGGCGATTCATTAGAATCAGAAAAGCAATTAATGTGAAGCGGAAAAGTGATTCATGTGAAGCGGAAAAGCGATTCATGTGAAGCGGAAAAGCGATTCATGTGAAGTGGAAAAGCGATTCATGTGAAGCGGAAAAGTGATTCATGTGAAGCGGAAAAGTGATTCATGTGAAGTGGGAAAGCAATTAAGTGCTTCAAATCACTTTTTCGCTTGTTATCCTTTTCCCATAGAGCGTCACATATGCTATAGTAACTGTTGGTTGTTATTTAACCAAACTTATACGTGGTTAACATAGTATAAAATTCATCAAAAGTCGAACTTAGACACCAAGTGTTCTGGTGCACATCAATACTAGTTTTGTTTCGATTTTATTGTAGCATCTCCATAGGGATCAAAATCATTGTATTCGCTATTTCTTTCAAAATTTGATTGCTCTAACTCTGTCAGAAAGTTTGATTTTGAAAAGGGATGTACAACGTATATAAAGTCATTTTGGACAAGTATGGTATTGAGGTATTCTTGATTGAGTCATAATAGTAACTGACCGCACTTTGCATGACACACATCCTACATAGCATATTGAACAGATCAGTCATTATTTATTTTCACTGTCTTGTCACAAACTGTACACTTGGGTGCGTTGGAACCAGGTTCAGGATTGGTTTCTACAAACATTGCAAGATGTTATTATGTTAAGTTGCTGAAGTGCAGTGGTATATACAATACAGGTGATTTAGCTTTTTAAAAAGAATAATAAAAAAACTGTCTACTGAATGGTTTCCACACCGTGTGCTATACAATGATCAGTCTTTTGAGTCTTCTTAGTTCTTAAAAGCAATCTCAACAAGTGTCCAATGCACTCTCAGCCCAGTCTCAATTGAAATTTCAACGATGTATCGATTAATACTTGATATAATTGGTTTAATAAAAAATTATAAGCTTCAAAAAAAAAAAAAAATCATTAAGTGTATTATAACTTCAGTTGATTTTCAGACCGTGATCTTTTAGTAAAAAATTATCAGCATCAAAATTGCTACAAAATGGTATAATTTTATAATATGTCCATGTTTAGTGACAAATTTTTTTTTCTATGACAGGTGGTCACCATTATGGATTTTGGGTCTTTCCCAAGTCCAGAACATGAGGGCTTTTTTGTGTTTTTCATGTCACAGAATATAGAATTCCGTTTTGCCATTACTTTCAACAACCTATTCCCTAGGTCCCTTATGTCTCCTCTGAAACTTAACACATAAGGGAACCTCCGGTGGTTAACACATATATGACACTGTCTCGAATTTGACAAGTAACAGGTTGGAATGTATGTTAATAATCTACAAGCCAAGTTAATTTGAGAAAATCCCCCTTTCCACATCATAATTATGGTAGAAAGTAGATATTTAATATTTTTGAGGCAGTAAGGATTAGACCTCTTTCTAGTTATCATTGTGATGTTTGTTTGGGATTTTAATCTTTGACTTTAATCCATACCAATTGTCAGACTTAAATGGTATAAATTCAATAGTTATAATTTCTTTGTTTTATTCCTCCAGAATATTAGAGAGTTTTGAGATGCAAGCTATGGAACCTGGGAAAATTGTTTATCTGAATTATGAGAATCTCACTTGTTTGCCAACATCAGTACTTGAAGACAAAAGCATTTGTGTTTTACACCTAAAAAGGAACCTTTTTGAGAAGTTGGTAAAGTTTTGAATTTTCAATCAATTGACCGTCTTCATTTTCGTTTACTTTTTTTCCTTTATATATATATATCAACTGTCTACAAATTCAATGTTTTGAACTGAAATACATAGTTCTTGTTTTTAGCAATTATTATCTTTTTTTTGTATTTTTTTTTGTATTATTCTTCATAGCCTCCCTCAATATCAATGATGCGAAACCTGACTGAACTGTAAGTATTACTCTTATTGGTTTACCAAAATTGTTTCATTTAGGTATTTGTTTTGTTTTATGTGTCTTTTGCAATCCGTGTATCTGCTTGATTTTATAACAATATATATAGTTGCTTTAACCACAAATTTACTTTTGCTATTTTAAACTAAATGGTATTCATTGATGAAATCAATGAACATGTTATCCTTTCTCTATTGTGAAAGTTAAAGTGTTATTGTGGACATCCTTGTTAAGATTCTGTCGTCTTTTTTACTGCAGTAATTTGGATTCCAATTACATCACGCATCTTCCAACAGGTACTATGATACGCAATATTTGGATATTTGTGTGATGACCTTCAATAAGTGACGAATAAGGCTCACATTCAAAATGTTGTGGGTTCAAATCTTCTCCAAGAACGATGGTGTTTGGTATGCCTTTACTGTTAACTAATACTATCTGTAATACAATTTGTGTAAAAAGAAGAACCCGTCTTTAACTTAAACTTCGTGGCTCAATACTAGCGATTAAAAATATTAATGTTTCCTTTATGATTTTGACTTTGCAGGCCGTTGAATGACTGAAATGCCCAAGTATAAGTCAGACTTAAATTGACATACAATACCTGCCACAACTACTTTGATTGGTCACGAAACATTTGTTATTATTTTGGACTGTGTGTAATTTTTTATCAGTGTACAACACTGATTGACAAGAAACAGGAGATTAGTCAAAAAAAATTGTTTTAAGATTTTGGTGCCTTATGAATTGAATTTGGGATTATACACTCAAAATACTTATGTGTAAACCCTTCTCATCTTTGATGGATAAAAAATAATGTCTCAAATTTATCCAATCTTTAGTTAACCTAGACATGCTGTAAATGTGATTTTGGAATCACAAGATCACTTACCTTATCGATAAAAAAAGTCGGCAAAAATAAAAAGTCGGCAAAAAAATTAATCACTTGGACAAAATTTAGTCACTTTTTGCCAACTAAATTTTCCAGTTAAGTCACTTTTTGCCGACCAATTTCCAAGACAAAAAATGAAGAAGATAGAAAGTTCGGATAATTTGAAAGTTTTTTTAAGAAATAAAATGCAACACCAAAAAGAAAAGTTAGGTAAATTAGGTTAATTAGTCAATTTCAATAACAGTTTTTTTTTTCATTTGTGTATTTTCGTTATTTTGTTCTTCCTGACCCTTCTTTTGTTCTTGTTCAGTTTGTGTTTGTCCTGGCTGCACTTGTTCTTCTTCATACAATTTGATTTCGATTACATTTTCATAGTACCGCAAAAAGCACCTGATAAGAATTGGCAACACAGAGTTTGGCATGTAGTTTTTGGCAAAAAAAAAGAAAAAAAAAGAAGTTTGGTCGGTAAAAAAAAGTCGGCAAAAAGTTTAGTCTGCATAAAATATTAGTCACCTAGCCAAAATTTAGTCACTTTTTGCCAACTTTTTTTGCCGATAAGGTATTACAGATTTTATCAATATGTTATATCATTCATTTGGTTTTGGTTTTCAGAACTTCGCCATCTTATTCATCTGCGTTCATTGAATTTACAACGAAACAACCTATCTGGAGTTGAAGATGTATTGTTTCGGTTGCCACGTCTGTCGACACTTAACCTGTTCCAAAATAACATCAGCGGATTGGACGTGGGTAAGTTACGAGATTCTGGTTTCTGGTTAACACGTCAGTCCACTGAAATAAAATGTTTAAAGCGTATAGCTAGTGGACAGAATCGTGTGGAAGAGTATTTTTATTGAAATAGTGTGTATTTCTAGAGAAATGCACTCTTTTTTGCAGTGATCTTTCATCGAATTGCTCCCAATTCTATGTTATTCTGTCTAGGTACCGGTGGATTTCAAGCTTTGCAACAAATAGTGCTAGCGAACAACAAGCTTCAGACTTTTCCTATCGGTCTGTGTTATTGCATCAATCTAAAATCTCTGCAGCTTTCCAGTAACGATCTGCGGATTCTTCCCAAGGAAGTCATTTTATTACAAAACCTCACAGAACTATCGATCAGTGACAATAAATTGAAACTTATTCCTTTTCAACTTAGTCGCCTAAAACGTTTGTCGAGTTTGGATCTTTATAATAACGAAATCGTCCTTCTCCCTACTGATGTATTCAAATTATCTGGTGATGATGTTTGTTTGAAAGACTCGGTAAGTCAGACCGAATATGCAGAGGAATACCTTATCGATTTGGTTCGAAAAGAGTACGTCTTACGGTTCTTAACAGCTTCAAATACTGTTACAACGTTGAAGGAACTGGCATGCAATGTTGTCAGAACTCAGAATGTTGATAAAAAGGCTTTACCAGCAGAGCTTCGGTACGTTTTGTCGTCACCTGTTGCCTGTTGCGCAGTATGTGATGGGGACATTTTCACCACAGCTTACTACAAACGTGTTTCAAACGATTGGTTAATTCACAAATTCGAGAGACGAGAAGATGCTAATATGTTTAGAGTATGTCCATGTTTTGCGGTGTTTTGTTCGTATAGGTGTTCCTTGAAATTTTTGTCGTCTCTTGATTGAAGACAGTTTTGTATAAAGCTGTGCTTCTAATACACACAGACTACATTTTTATTTTTCATAAATATTCCCCTAAAAATCTGCGTCGTTTGTTTTCAGCGATATTTGTCGTGAAAGTAGGAGCGTACTAGCAACCTTCTCTTTTTTCTAAACATATGATTGTTTATAATGATTTAAGAAGAGATTCAACGTTAGCAGAACATTTCTTGGTGTGGATAAATATATTTAGTTGTCATATGAACTGTTTCATCTGTTTAGTACTGAGATTGGTTGAGGTCACACTTGACTAGTGGGTTAAAATGTTTAATTTATGAATTTATATTATAATTATAATTGTATAATACTTTTTAGCACATTTTCGCATGTAGAATATACGCTATTGAAGGCTTAATATTAAAGTTATTATAAGAAACGTGAAGTGTTTGTCAAGGTCTTTTTAGGCGTAGTCCGCCAATAAAGCAAGTGGCTGTGCTTCGTGTGGTATTTTCCGCGAGAAGGATCAGTCATGTTTTGTGCAATTCTAAAGTCTAATATTTATCCAGTGACAAACAGAATTAATTAAATACATCTATGACGACAAAGGACTTCAAAATGGCAGGACAACTAAGACGCTTTCTGACAAATTGGAGAATAATAAAAAAAAAATCAACACATCCTAGGTATAGTCCAGTGATTCAAAATCGCTTGGAATAAAACTCCACGGTAAAGTAGAGAAAAACAGCCTATATGGTTTTCGAATGGATCAAAGAAAGCTAGCGCAAGAAAAGGCGGATGGACTTATAATACACGGGGCAACCCAACAGACAGCCAATCTGCTGTAAGCCCAGTGTCGAAAGAAACATTGGAAAGAACCGGCCAGAAATAAATCTGAAGGACTTGAATTATTACGTGACATATGAGCTCTTCCAAACGGAGGGATTATATCTGTTAAAAACGATCATGCAACTAGGCCATTACTTACGTGAATTTTAGACCTGAAAGATGCTTATTTTTGTGTCCCCCTTAAACATAAAAATCAAGGATGCTGTTTTATGCCGGTTCCTTTGTTTATGTTTCAGGCTGAATCTGGCCCCTCACATTTTCTTCAAACTGATATGAACTCCAATCAACGAAATATTTCGTTGCTCCAATATTGATTTTGCGGAAAATAAACATCCGGGTTAACAGAGGAGATCGACAAAGGAAGTAATAATAATAGGCCTATCCAGTGGAAATTGTCAAAAAGTCACTGCAACGAAGAGCACTTTTATTGAAATTGTATGTATATTTCTATGGAAATGCACTCCTTCGCAGAAGTTTTTTAACAAGTGTGCCGGCTGGGTAGTTACAAACACAATTACAATGTCCTTGTCACTACCACAGTATAAATTGGAGAATGCAGCAGAAGTGTGCTAGCGAGCCTTGAACAAATTCCTTTCCAAAGTCTCAGGAAAAATTAACTTTTTTCGTACAAGCTGTTCTCCTAGCTCCCTTGCATTACACTATTTTCAGAGACGACAAATATAGTCTCTAGCCAAGTGCAAATCATTTGAATCCTCGATAAGCTTTCAAGCTGCAGTCAAGTAAGGATTACATTGGTCGATAGAGGGTACAAAATTGTACAATGGAAGGCCAACAACAGATGCGTCATCCGAAGTGGTTGAGGAGGTCATTGCCAAGAAATGTCAATAGGAGGCTCATGGACACTCCAGGAAAAACAAATAAATATTTTAAAGTTAACTGCAATCAAGTTTCCCACTTCTGGCCTGTTGCAAATAAAAAAAAAAAAAGAAATTCGAGTGTTCATTTACAAACAGACAACAAGACAGCTTTAACTTATATTCAAAAGATGAGTGGGTCCGAAATGGGACACGAATGGCAAAATAAAAAGACATTTTCTTTATCAGTGGAGTACCTCCCAGGAAAGAAGAACCAGGTAGTCAAGAAACATAGATTTGAAGCAGGAATAGAAACTACACAAAATAGTGTTCCAAAACATAACAACGAAAATAAGACCAGTGGACAAATATCTTTTTGCTTCCAAATTAAATCATCAGATACCTTCTTACACGAGTTAGACCTACCTGTTTGAAAGGTGGAAACCTCCCAACACAGTCGGAAAAATCTTCAGTTCTAGTTCTTCCTTCCCACTGTTTTGCCTGATAGGGAGAGTGCTATAAAAGTAGTGAAGGAAAAGGTCTCAATGTTACCAACAACGTTCCTATGGCAGTCATGGCGTCCGCTTCTGCAGGATGTTGGTAGAAGCACCATCATTGATTCCAACATGCAAACACTTGCTGACTAATCCATTGGGAAGAACAACACCCAATGCTAATGAACAAAACTTTTCATCGAATAGCATCTCAAATATTAAGCCTGACCAGTACAGAAATTTCAGAAATTGCTGCAAAATTATTGGATATTTCCCAAAAACCAGGTAACGATGGACCTGGTCAAGGTGGATTTTTCAGTGTAATGAACAAGAAATATATCCCACTGATTCATCTTTGAACACAATATTAAGTTAAGGATACTTGTTTGATTGGGCTCGTACGACTTATGTATAGCGATCTGCCTTATCGGCATACCATAAGCATATCAATGGGGAAAACAATTATTCAACGTCTTAATATAATTTATTAATGCAACTCATGTCTGGTCTATTTAGTGCAAGACCACCTCAACTAAAATAATGTTTCATTAGCGATATAAATACTGTCTTGGAGTATATAAGGCAAAGATTGGTCATATACCAACAACTTTTCAACTAAACATCTATTACTAGTGTTAACCTTAGTTGGAAGGACACATGAGATATGCTGCTTTAGAGGAATTAAATTTCAAGTGAATTTTATTTCGCAGTTGAATTAAAAGTGAGAGACCTACGGGCAGTTTTTGCTCCTAGTAATGACAAGAATGTAATGACCAAGCATGCGAGATATAGTCATCAAAAAAAACTTCTAATCAACCTGACTGGTATTAAACAAACTATGTTTAAAAAAATTTCGTGGTTGGCTTAAAATGAAAAATTTCGTGCAAGGCCCCCTAACTCCTTAAAAGTATTTAGACACTAAATTCGTAATTAAACTTTAAGGACGTAGCAAGACATTTTGAGTTGGGGGCATGGTCTATAATTTCAACATGATTTTCAATTTATAGGAAATTTATTTATTTTATTTTTTATTTTGGTATTGTTTTACGTGGCTAGCCTCACTCAGTTGCTATTGCATCTGCTTTCCAGGAGGGGCCACGGCTTAGGTTGGAGGCTCCGAAGTATTTGAGACACTCACGAGTGACACAAACCCAATCAAAGGCCTGCGCTCTTCTGGATGACCTCCTGCAACACCCGATGTATCATCCACCCAATTTCCCTCACATGGCATTGGTCGACCCGGCACTATGGTACATTCACTTGCGCATAGTGAATCGCCGCGAAGGGGAATTGAACCCCGATCTCTCACATGAATTACGAGAGTGAGGCAAAAACAAATTCCTCATAATTGGCAGAAAAGTTTAAGTCAGTCCCCCAAACGACATTCTGCTCCGCGGTTCCTGCATCAAAGAGAGAGACAGAGAGAATAAGAAAAACACGTTTTCAAGATTTTATAATGAATCCATTATTGTAAAAAACAATAAAAAGACTTAAATATTATGAATCTATTAAGATATCTCAAATTCTCATTTTATGAGTGATACTACAGATTCCCTCCTTCAACACGATCTCATTGATAATCAAAGTAATTAAAAGAAAAAAGACACCTTTTTTTAGGAAATCGTGGATTTCGTGATGGACGTGGTAGTAGTAGCAGATATTAAAAGATAGATGGCTGTGTTCAATTGTCTTTTACTCTGATTTAGTTGTACTTCCAGTTCCGCATTGTTAATAATAAACATCTGTTCGTTCCCAGACCTATTCCCAATTGTTCTATTTCTACTGACATCAGCATAGTGCAACCCTCAGGCTCTACATGTAACAGTTCATTACCATTAAAGGATATACGATACACCAGTCACGTTACCAACCTCGAACCTCTTGCCTTTTCGATATACGAATGGGTAGTTCCTTCAATGATACTCATTGTGTAACGTGTATCTGAAAAGTTGAGTTGGTAAAAACTTTGTCTTGTTTTTCTCTCGTACTCTGCAGGTTATTAAATAGGTATGAAAGCAAAAACGAAATGATAAGTAGGTTTGTAAATACGATATTTATTTGTAAATCTTATTCCGTTTAACATCATACCCTTACGAAATTCGTTAATTTCTATGTTGGAACTAACCAATAAAAAGTTAGAATTAAATTCAATAAAATCATCAGGTTTCATTTGATTTTATTTTTGTTTTTTTGTGTTTATATTTAATCATCAGAAAAATGTTTTTCATTACAAAGAAAGTAACTTTGTTACAAAAAGAATTCATGATAACTTTCACCATCGACATTTTATTTACAATTTTCCCCTTGTACACCTTGTTACCGACATACTATTTCCTTTCGAAACTTATAAATTGTGTTAAACCAGTACACATTGGTAAAACATTTGAAATATAACCAGCGAAACCGAAGCAACAAGACTGCCAGTATAGTACTAAAATGGGTGCAGCTGTAGACGCTGTTATTATAATTACAGTCATCCTGTCAATTTCTTTAAACGCTATCGTCATTGCATCGCTGTTGAAGAGATGGAGGAAACTGGTCACCAATGACGTCATCCTGCTAACACTTAGCACCATCGATTTCTTCCAAGCAATTATCGGTTATCCATTGGAAATCAATGCAAATTTACTTGAAGACAATTCTGCATGTGTTGTTGCAGGCTTTTCTACATCAACTCTTGCATTGATTTCTATTTCGGTGTTGACAGCAATGGCCATTAGCCGAATGATATCCATTGCTTATCCTCTGCAAAGTCAAAACTTAATGAAACAGAAACGAACAAGCCTTTATTTTATCATTCCCAGTGTATTATATGGATTACTCTGGGGAATATTTCCGTTGATAGGTTGGAGTGAATACACTACGGAACTTGGTAACCCCAAGAGATGTTCAATCAGCTTTGATATTGACAAACCGAAGACGCTGTCATACCTCTATTCCTTGTTGGTATTTTGTTACGTTGTTCCCGTGACAATTATGGTGATCACCTTTCTGAAAATCAGATCAGAGCTGAAGGCGATGGTTTTGCTTGATTCAAAGCGGGCCGGTACTCAATCCAACTCGTTCAAGTCCACTTATAAAAAGCAAAAGCGTATCATTATTTTGATACTTGTTATGTTCACAGCGTTTCTAGTTGCTTGGACACCGTATGCTGTTGTTGTATTCGTTATTAGTATTGACATAAAACCGTCTTCACAGTGGATGAATGCAGCTGCTTTACTTGGAAAGAGCTCAACATTTTACAATCCTATAATATATGCAATGCTTTACAAGCAGTTTCGATTGTCCGTTCTTGAACTATTTCGCATCCGCTCAAGGCGAATATTCCCGATATCAACAAGTGGTGCTGTTTCAGAATCGCGAACAACTAGAATGTAGAGAAAAGCTGTCAGTATATTTAATTTATGAGCGACAATGTTGTTTTCAAGAATTGAAAATATTTTGGTGCCTTCTTAATCTATAGAAGACAATGTACAGTACACCCTTAACCACCAACAAGCGTAAATAAAACTCAATATTCGTTTAAGTGAATATATGAATTGGTGTGACTAAAAAATGATATTGAAATTGTCAAATAACAAATTCTGTTGTAAGAATGTATTTATCTACAAATTTCGTACAAGATTTGGGTAAATAGGTTCTTAAAATTGTTTGAGAAAAAGGTCATACCTGAAGGCTATAGTCATTCAAACAGGTAGACTTTACAAAATTTACACCACACATTAATGTAGTTAAAGACACCCTAAATGTATGTTTGATGAAAGAAATCAATATAATGTAATTTTTATGAAAATTTCAAGTATCTTCCAATAAAGTTATGCAACCTCTTAGTTCAACGAATTACCACTATATTCTGCGTTTGTATAAGGTGTAGTTTATACGGTCGAACTTTTGCCTTGCCTTATGTAAATCTAATGACCTGTATTTATGAAAACTCTTGCATTCTTCAGTAAAAGTATTGACAGTGTCTAATCGCAGGTCAATTGATTTACAGTAGACAGGCCAAAGTTCGACCGTAAAAACTACCACTAGTCGCTTTCAATATCCGACTTATTGTGTCCATTGATATCTATTCTATCTTTCCCCCAATTATGCATATAAGTTGCCCTCTGATTAAATAGTTCATCGGACTAACTTTGTATTTTGTTAATTGAAAATATCCCACTAAATTTTTCATGTCGTTTGGTGAGAACTATTTTGTTTTATCTACAATTCTTTTAAAATGAGAAAATTAAGTTTTAAATTTCATAAGCTCACTGAATCTTTAAGAAACCAGCAAGATAAGACTACCATTTGATGAAGATTTTACGCTCGTTTTTGGAAAAAGTCCGTAAGCACAACAACAAAATAATCCTGAAAAACTTGAAAACAATCGGGGTTCACTTTCTCCAAAAATGGAGATAGAACAAAATAATTCTCACCTAACGATGTTACTAATAACTGACTAACGCAAATGTAAATACAGTCAATTCTCGATGTTTCGAACTTTCCGGTATCTCGAACAATGTTTCCAATCCCCCGGCTGATTTTCTCCCGTTATTTCGAACTTTCCCCAAAACTTTCAGAAATTCCGGGCGTGATTTTCACATTTTTGAATGTTTATAAAATTCCTCTTTTTCTAGATTTTTCTAAACTCTAGTTTTTTTTGAAATATTAATTGATTATCTCTACTAAAGGCGAAAGCATGAAGCAAAGACTTACAAACAAATTTTCAGTAGAAAAATGTAAGGCACTGAAAAACCTGCTGAAAGAGTTGTCTAAAAAAAGAGATAGTCCAAAAGTAGCTATGGTGTTCCAAAGAACACAATATCAGTCTGAGTTGAGGATAAAAACAAAATTATTATTGAGCTCGCTGAAAAGAAATGACACAAAACAACTTACTACCTCTTTCTCGATATTTCGAACACTCTCGATGTCTCGAACTTTTCTGCCGGTCCCCTGAGAGTTCAAGATATTGAGAGTCGACGGTATGTAACGTATTAACGAAGGTCTGTCTTATGGACCAAGTGTAATTGACGTATAACAGCACTAATTAATGCCTTTTTCTACCAAATTTCAAATTCAGCAGTAAAAAGTGAATACTGTATTAATACAACATTGGGATACTCGTGCTCAACTTACACCTCCGACCAAAATCGTAATTTATTCTCTGCGTATTTCTATGGTTAGAGTCTACGAAATCCCCTTGACGAAAACATATAAATTGTAATAAACGTGCAAGGTTAAGATTTTTCAAATGTTTATCAAAATATCCAACAAAGTATTTTCAATATTTCATCACTTATTCATAACAAATGGATCTTATGGCTAAGGAAAAACGAAAAGAAGATTTCTAGTTTCTTTTGTTTCGAAGTATCGCCTTGAATTTTAGTTTTTGTTGTTAGTGATGCCTAGCGTTTCGAATATAACTTACATTTAAGACACTTCAGAACAAGCAGTTTCAATTTTTAACTCTAAACTGTCCGACAAAATATTCTTGTTTCTTATTTCATTTTATTTAATTTGTTCCCAGTATGTTGATTGGGTTTTGTTAATATTTATATCTGATACGCTCTTGAAGTAGAAGTTTTTATTTTTTTTTCACTTTTGGCTCTCACAGTTTTCTTTAAAACAAAAACATCCATGGTTACAGTTCATTCAAGTATATTTCTTTTCTATCCTTATTTTGTAATATTAGCTAAGTTCTGGTGTTTCAAATTAAACGTTTGTTACTACTTACGAATTATTTTAAACATAAATAATGCCGTCAGTGTGATATAATAAAATTAAAACTCCATTTCAAATGGATGCAGCTTGTATCATGAGTAAATTTCATTATGCTGATACAGTTTTCGCCATTTAGTATAGGAGAATCTTAAACGTAAAAAGAAAACCTCCACCCACGCCCACTGATTCGGTGCATTCCTAGAATGATTTTAAATAGCTTGAAACTAAAGTCTATATTTGAATAATGTGTCAAGACACACCCAGGAAATACTCTGTAGCAATTTAGGAAAATATTTTCATCAGAAAGAAGGTAAGTGTTTGTTACAAAAAGAATTTACAACAGCCTTCACCATCGAGATTTTATTTGCAATCTTTCCCTTGTACACCTTGTTGCCGACATAGA
Source organism: Turritopsis dohrnii (assembly GCA_027922465.2). Lineage (NCBI taxonomy): Eukaryota > Metazoa > Cnidaria > Hydrozoa > Anthoathecata > Oceaniidae > Turritopsis > Turritopsis dohrnii. The sequence goes on along the minus strand of BQMF02000074.1, from coordinate 379,244 downwards.
TAATTTATAATGTTTTATTTTGGAACTTCTTATAAGTTGTGTTTTACATTTGTGAAACATCACAAACCAATGCAGCAACTTTATATTTGTTTGTATTTGATCATCAGAAAATGTTTTCCATTAGAAAGAAAGTAACTTTGTAACAAAAAAAATTCATGATAACTTTCACCATCGAAATTTTATTTGCAATTTTCCCCTTTTACACCTTGTTGCCGACATTACTATTTCTTTTCGAAACTTATAAATTGTGTACCAGTACAGCTTAGTAAAACATTTGAAATATAACCAGCGAAACCGAAGCAACAAGTGTGCCAGTATAATATTTAAATGGGTGCAGCTGTAGACGCTGTTATAATAATTACAGTCATCCTGTCCATTTCTTTAAACGCTATCGTCATTGCATCGCTGTTGAAGAGATGGAGGAAACTGGGCACCAATGACGTCATCCTGCTAACACTTAGCACCATCGATTTCTTCCAAGCAATAATTGGTTATCCATTGGAAATCAATGCAAATTTACTTGAAGACAGATTAGCATGTGTGATTACAGGCTTTTCCATATCCTCACTTGCATTGATTTCTATCACGTTGTTGACAGCAATGGCCATTAGCCGAATGATATCCATTGCTTATCCTCTGCAAAGTCAAAACTTAATGAAACAGAAACGAACAAGCCTTTATTTTATCATTCCCAGTGTATTATATGGATTACTCTGGGGAATATTTCCGTTGATAGGTTGGAGTGAATACGCTACGGAACCCGGCACCCGTCAGTTGTGTTCCATTAGCTTTGATATTGGCAAACCGAAAACGCTGTCATACCTCTATTCCTTGTTGGTATTTTGTTACGTTGTACCGGTGACAGTTATGGTGATCGCCTTTCTGATAATCAGATCACAGCTGAAGGCGATGGTTTTGCTTGATTCAAAGCGGGCCGGTACTCAATCCAACTCGTTCAAGTCCAGCTATAAAAAGCAAAAGCGTATCACTATTTTAATACTTGTCATGTTTGTAGCGTTTCTTGTTGCTTGGACACCGTATGCTGTTGTTGTGTTCGTTATTAGTATTGACATAAAACCGTCTTCACAGTGGATGAATGCAGCTGCTTTACTTGGAAAGAGCTCAACATTTTACAATCCTATAATATATGCAATGCTCTACAAGCAGTTTCGATTGTCCGTTTTTGAACTATTTGGTATCCGTTCCAGGCAAATATTTCCGACATCGATTAGTGGTGCTGTCACAGAATCACGAACAACTAGAGTATAAACAAAAGCTATTGGCATATCCAATTTATGAACAATAACGCTGTTATTAAGGAATAAAAATATCTTGGTGTCTGCTTTATTTAGAGAAGACAATGTACGTTACAGGCTTAAATAAAGCTAAGTGGTTGAGTTTATTTTCCTCATCCAGGAAATATCACTGACCGTATTGAATTATTATGAGAAGTACCATTATCTGCCTATATGGATATTCGTCCTTCTCATTCAAGAACTTGGTAGTGGTTTGATTCTATTGAGCGCTTCTATTAGTGGGCCTCATTAGATTCGTAACAACATTGGAGATTAAATTTCCGACCTATTAAGGAAAAGAAGTAGGGTAAACGCAAAAAGGAAAATTCGTCACCCACGCCCAACAATCATTTCAGCAATCTTTTTGACTGCTATAAGAGTTGCTGCATCCGTCAAATGTATTAGTTAAAAAACTATATTTAGAATTTGAACGATAAAATCCACATAGACACATCTAGAAAATACTATCCAGTGTGACTCCTATCGTGATCAAGTAATCTGAAACATGTCGATCCAAATTAGAAATGCTCATTGAGAAATAATATCAACCTCCATATATCAAAAAAGTAAGAAACTCTGGGTACGAAGTTGAAAACAATATCATATTTAGTCTTGAAGGACTAATGTTTGTACATGACCCAACAGAAAGGCGGGACGAGTGGTGCACTAGGTAAACACTATAAATTCTTGCAATTATTAATTTAGTTAAGATTTAAAACAAACAAACAAATACAATAACAATGGAGAAAACCTCCCTAGAGTTTTTTTGTAGCCTCAGATTACAATGACACTTTTTTTCTCAATAGACTTTTTTGTTTGTTGAACATGTTTACTTAATATATTAGGTAGTATTAACATTCAGTTTTCACAACATGTTAACATTTTCAAAAACAAAGTTTTACGTTTCACACATGCTTCATTGGCGGTTAAACTTTTGAAAAAGCATTGGACAAACTTACTGTTCTACGCAAAGGAGAAGCAATATACAAGAACAAAGTCGCTTTCCGGAATGGGTCAGAAAACAGGAAATGTCAAATACAGTCCGTCTACAGAGAACGGTATGAAGTAGCTTCCAATGATTGTTTTAAGAGTGAGACATTTATCGTTCTCAAAGTTTCTGGGGAAGGGAATTCTTTAATTATGCTGTTCACGGACAGGTTATGTGCAATGTTCTTGTAGGTTCGTACATAGTATTTCAGTGATAGTTGTGGGGTTTTTTTCGTAAATATTTCATTTAAAAATCACAAAAAAAAGGGAAAATGAAAAAGGAAAAGAAAGGAAAAAGTTTTTGTTGGAGTCACGAAAGAATGTTTCATTGTTAAAATTATCAGAAATGCATCCAAATTTTTAACAATTGCCGCCTTTTTCCCCTCTTGTCACCATCACCGAATTTTTTGAAAAAAAATTAAAAGGAATGTTCCTTAAAACCACTAGCAAAATTTAAAATGGGCTCTATACAATTCTGCACTGTTTGATGTTTTCACTGATCTCCCCAGTATCGAAATCGGCAAAAAACCTCCGCGACAAAGACCATTTTTATTGAAATATTGCGTATATTTCTGTAGAAATGTGACTTTCAATGGTTATGTGGAACCTAAGACGTTTAGTCATTATAATTTAGTTTGAATGATGAAGCTTTTTTTTGTGAAATACAAAATATAAAGGATTAAAGTATTTGTTGTTTTCTGTGAAATCTGAGATGGGAAGATTACAAAATTATTGCACATGAGTTGTATATCATATTGATTCAAACCACGCAGGAGAAATTTTTATGTGAAAAAGATGATTGTCTAGACATTGTTTATGCATAAGTCCTAAGTAAACGTGTGTGCGGAATCTTATCAGCGTACAAACATATTATAGCAAACTAACCATATAAACTTACCCAGCGGGCAAAACTGTCACTGCGATGAAGATCATTTTTATAGAAGTAGTGTGCATATTACCATAGAAATGCACTTCCTCGCAGCGATTTTTCAACAATTTGCCCTAATTTCAATTTCAAATTTTTGTTGATGTCTGTGATCCAATCTGGTTAGCACTTGCTGCCTTTCGTTTCAGTGCAACATTGCACTCTCTGTAATTATAAAACCCATTGTGTTGGAAAAATTTTCGATATTAACCCAGTGGGCAAATCTGTTGAAAAAACACTGCGAAGGAGTGCTTTTTTTATAGAAATATACTCAGCATTTCAATAAAAATGATCTTCATCGCAGTGAATTTTTTAAGATTTTGCCCTCTGGATATAGAGAGTTTTTTCGATGTAGCTGCAGCGGCTCTTTTACGAAGACATTTTACGAGGAACATCAAATTTCTTCGAATTAGAGAGAATTGAATACAAGGAAGTTCGAATATTATATTCAAATTCAAAGAGTGCCAAATACGTTTCGACCATTTTAACAAAACATTAATTTTAATTTTAAACATATACAGTTAAAGAATTAACATAGGAGAGTATAAACAGACATAAGCGGAAAGAAAAAATAATTTGCAAATATTATTCTAAAATAAATCTTTTAGTATATCAATCAACTCTTTATATGCATAACTCACTATACAAATTTACACATGGTTCTGCATATTCAAGACTGGGTTATGTAGTAGAATATAATGACCCCTTAGAATATTTTCACACCCCGTGGTTTACGCTTATGACTAACCCTAACCCTGACCCTAACCCTAACAGTAACAAAGAAAACCCAACCTCGAACCCAGGGTCTCTTGCCTTTTCGATATACGGCAAGTCATAAGCGTGAACCACGGAGGGTGAAAATATTTTAAGGGGTCATTATTTTCTACCACAGTTATCTGAAACCAGCATACACCTGAAGACATCAAAACATTGACAATACAGCTTTTGCCTCTAAATTCAATAATATTTATTTCTACCAGTGTCTGTGAAAAAAACTGATTGTTCTTTCTTTAATAAATTTTAACATGGTAAAGCAAGGACGTAGAAAAAATTTTCTTGGCGCATCGGCCCCAACCATGGTGGGGCCTCTTTCGTTAATACAGATTTATTGAGTCCCCCAACTCAAAATGTCTTGCTACGTCCCTGTAAAGTATGAATAAAAAAATTGATTGTTGCTCATGTCATGGACGGTCACAAGATTTCCAAATTTTGTTTGATGACGTCATAAAGGTTAAAAATAATCTAACTACATTTCGAGTGAAAATTACTTTTTCTTTTTGATTTATGAAATAATGTGTGATAATGTGGCATTTTGGAGTGTCGCACGTAAAACGATTGTAACTCACAAGTCATTCCATACCACACATAAAATAGTATTCTGACTAATGCCCCAAATATATACATACGGTTCAAATATTGACTTGGAAATAACCAGAGGTAAGTTTTCATAATTTAGCCCCCAAAGGGCACTCAAGGCCAAGTTTGAACAAACTTTAAAAGTGACTTAATTTTTATGAAAAATTGCATTTGCCACTATTTGATATAAGGTTGATTTCGAATTTGAGGGCTAACTTCCATGATCTTTTGGTTAGAAAGGGGCACTAAGAAATAAATTTACGTAGTTGAAAATATGCTACTTGTTTAGCGTGCTGTTAGGCTATACACGCAACAAGCAGGGCTACCAAAAAAGGACATTTTTTAAGCAATATTACTACTAACGTCCGACCTTGGTTGTTTATAAAACAACTTGTATTGTTTCTTTTGTGCAACAATAATGATAGATATTGATAGTGATAGTGATAGTAACAGGGTGTGTGTGTGACAAAAACATGGAGAATAAAGCTTACATTTCTTCTGCATCGCGGCCGAGTGATCGTGTCTAACCTTGCTTTCAATATTCAAACTGCTTCTAATTACTGGAGTGGAACTTGAGAATGAAGTAATGAAGTCAGTGGAATATAAAAACGATGGTAGTTATGAAATTCTTTTTTTAGAAGAGAATAACGAGAAGTTTCATTTTTGATTATATATTGTAAAGTCTTAACGATCCATTCAAACGTTCCTGACAATGTTCTGTGGATGTAGGACGAAATATTGAGTTAAATATATAATCAAAAAGGAAACTTCTTGTTATTCTCTTCTTAATAAAGCTTTACGCCCTGAAGAATATCTTCGATATGAAATTCTGTATTTAAACAGAAATTCAGAAAAAAGTCTATTATCTCACATTTCGTCAATTTTCTTCCTTTTTATCCTTACGTTACATAAAAGAAATTGATTTACTCACAAAATATCTTTTAACGGTTTCATTTGTTCCTGAAATGACAGTCCTGAGATATTTTTTTTTGTAAAAACAATTGCGCGTGCTTGCGAAAGAAAGACCTGTGTTTGGTTTAGTTAAGAATCTGTGATAACATCCCGAATAGACTTTTTCGGATATTACGCCACAGCAGATTTGGCCTCGCTTTCAAACCATATAATAATGACATTTGTGTCGTTTTTGAAAAGAAACGATACCCGAGGGGAAAATCTTACATGAACTTTTTTAATCATTCTTACTTATGTTAGTAATTAAAAACATCAAGAACGACGCAAGATCTGCCCTGACCTAATTTCCGTAAAGGTCTATTGTGTAACAAGTATTCCATTGGGTTTCGTTTTATTATGATTTGACGTGGTGTTGTATAACAAAGAATGTTATGAATGGTTTAAAAGGTGAATGTTTTTACCCATTGAAACAAAAATCTGATTTACAATTAACTGGTTTCGATTTAAAACTAAGAGCATTAAAACAGCGGTTTTTTGAAACCAGATACGCATAAACCACTGATAAATACTCAAGGGTAGACTGTAGATATGTCATAAGAGGTGATGTCTGATGTAGGATGTTGAAGAAAATGGCGAAACCATGCAGGCCTGAAACAAATACTTTATAAAACGAGACAGGTTATTGTAACAAGCAAAAATTCCTCAATCTCGCCTCTAATTGTCTGCTTTCATATTTTTTCTGCTACTTTCACTTAACTTATGAAAGGCATATTCATGTTGGCAAATTCGCACAAAACCACTGAGAAGGAGTGTATTTCTATCGAATTATTCACATTATTTCAATAAAAATGCTATTCATCGCCGTGCCTTTTTATACGCTCTTGCCCGCAGTTATCAATGTGAACATTTTGGTTAGACGTTTTAGAGGAACGTAAATCAAAAAATAAGAAATTTACCAGTCAAAAATTGCTTTTCCTTTGATGAATCGCATTGATTTTTCGTATGCGTATAAGCAGGTGCCTTTGACAACATTTCCAGGCGGTATTAATACGTCTTAACATTAACTGAAGATAACCCATCACAAAAAAAGACTTTTATAAGCAATTTTCTGAAATATTTGTAAGAGTATGTTGAAAACGCTGGAAAACTTCAACAGTCGAATAATATCATATAATCACAGATTCGAGGTAAAGCGTTGTTGTCCAAATTACATCAAATGAAGTTAAGGTATCAAGGTAAAGGCAAAAGACTCCAAAGTATTGACTTTGAATTCATTCATTCATTTCATTAATTCACTCCGTTGACGCCAGTCTGCACGTATTCACGTGTATTTACGGCAAGCCTTACGTTTGAAAAAATTGAAATTTTAGTAAAACAAACTAGTTTTATTTGCTCAGAGTAATGATACTAGGTGAATCGCTTTTCTAAGATGGACAACTGGTAAAGGTGCTGAATATGAGTCTGAAGAACTTAACTATATTTAACTATATCATTTTCATATATTTCTCTCTTGATTTCTTTACAGTTGTCATCAATGACAGTAGTGAAAAGTTTGATGATCGTTGTATTCCACAATTGAAGGTCAGGAAATTTACTGATTGGAACATCAGATGTTAGTGTTGGTCTATACTATGCAATGTTGGTCTGTTGTTGCGCTATACTTTAACATTTTGTATTCTAGCGAACACCAAAGCATACATGGGCGGTGTTAATGGCTGAGTTGTGTGAACGCTTTTCTTATTACGGAATTAAAGGTAAGCTTGGGGATCTATCTATCTATCTATATGTTACAACCTATTTGTAGTAGAAAGAAATTTGGATAAAACTGGTAATGTGCATATCAAAACTACATCAAAGGTTAAAGTGATGGTTTGAGTTCACTCCAAAATGATTTTTTTTTTTACAACAATTCAAATTCTATAAAAGGGATGGTTTAATATCCTGATATACAGAGAGACATTCTTTTTTTTTCAGCTATACTGATCATTTACCTGACGAAAAGCTTGCATATGAATAAACCAGATGCAAAGGCTAATTACCATGCTTTTAGTATGACAAGCTACTTTACAGGAGTCATTGGAGCTATGTTAGCTGATAGTTATTTCGGAAAGTACAAGTAGGTTCCAGTAGTATTGTTTTTAACGTTTGAAATTTAGCACCAAATCTGAAACGTTTTTATGCAAAACAGGAACCTTACGGTGCAAAACTGTAGCACTAACTAACTTTCAATATAACAACGTTTTTCTTCGATAAAAGATTGATAAATGAAAGCGAAAACTCCATCCGAAATACTGCAAGCAAAGTAAACAAAACCATTGAATAACAAACAAGAACAATGTTAAAATTAAATGTGAAGGCTAAAACAAGAACCAATGTAATGTTGGAAACACTAGGCATTACTAACAGCAAAATCACTTAAGTTCAGATTGATATATCAAATTTTAAGTAACTGAAATCCTCATCTTTGTTTTTCATTCCTAAATAAGATTCGTTTTCTTTTTATGGTAAAAATTTTGAAAATTCCTAGCTTTGGTACGTTCATTGCAATAGGTTCGTTAAAGGAATTTCTGAAGCGTAAAATAAACTGCCAATTCAGTCGGAGTAATAGTGAGAGGAACACAGGAGTCCAAGTGTGTTTTTACATGGTATTTGCTTTTGCTGCTACCCTCAGAAATGTTAACAGGTCCTTGGTCCAAACGTGCATCTTGCGCAATCCAAACAAACAGGTGTAAAGAAGTATAAAGAAATCCACGAGACACTAAATACAAAAGCCATTATTATCGGGGTCGTAATTTATTGACGTTTTTTTAACATTTTAGAACAATTTTATGGTCATTGGTTTTTTATTCACTGGCTGAGATTGTGTTAACTTTGACTACAATACCAAGTATTGGACAAAACCATTCGTAAGTTATGTTTGCTATTAGAAATACTCTGCAGAAGTTGCAACTATGCACTTCGATTTGGCTACAAAGAATGTTTTCCTTCTTTACATTCAGAGCTGGGCCACTTGTCGGTTTGTACGTCATGGCGATAGCGTGTGGTAACATCAAACCGTGCATGGCTGCTTTTGGTGGTGATCAATTCAATCAGAAAGATGTAGGAATAATTTTCAACTTCTATAAGGATGTAATAAGATCAATGTAAAGAGTTTTACTGGCGTTTTGACAGTCTCCTGACCATTTAGAAAATCCTGTTTAACATGCGATTTAATAGACCTTTCCCGAATTTCTGTTTAAACATCGTGTTATGGCTAAGCCTCATTTTAAAGATTTTAATTATCCTGCTGTGAAATGCTAATAATAAGTAAATATTACTAAGTAATTAGAAATGTAATTAGTGAAGCTTGATGGCAAGTCATTACCGCGGTGTTTAAATAGAAATTCGGGAAAGGTCTATTAAAATCATTGTATGCACTCACAGTACCTGACAAAACACATTTACATCAGAAACGTAGAAGATACAAATGATTAGAAGATCAATAAGCTCTTCAAAATCGAAAACAGTTTGATTATTTCAAAGCAATTTGTTTATCTTTTAGACTGGTTTGCTTTCCACCTTCTTCTCTTTGTTTTACATGTCTGTAAACGTTGGTGCTATGTTGACCATGATATTCATCCCGATGCTACGAAGTTAGTTTGTATTTTGTTTACACTCCATCATTATATTCTCATATGAAATACACTGGCTTTTCCTCCTTTAGTACCATAGAAGTTGAAGGACTTATTGATCATAAAAGATAATAAAACAATGTGTATGCCTTTCACACAGTGGCATATTATATCTTGGGGGCTGTTTTGCATTATAGGATTCCTGTCAGGGAATGGCCGAGTGTCTGTTATTGAGAGATGTTCGCTTTATAATGCGCATCTACTTTAAAGATGCTACTGTACCAAATACTAAGATTCTATGAACTAAAATTGGAAACTTGTTTGTCATCATCCTGTTACATTCTGGAAACATTGTCTATTAAGTTTTCCTTCGAGCGACTCTTCTGACAGTTGAAACTTTTGAAAATATTTTTGAAAAAACAAAAGAACTATTTTGAGAGAGTAAAATTCAGCTTTTTGGCCTACTTATTTCATGATGTATTCATATGACTTATGTTTTGTTCTTTTCGCATTGCATTTCACATCGCATCTAGCAATTTAAATAGAGAAAAGTCTTGTAATAGGAAATGTTTTAAAATATTCTAGACAGAAGGCAATGAATGTTCAAATTAATGCTATGTTACCATTTTGCTGTTTCATTTCATAGCTGATATAAAATGTTACGGTTCCGATTGCTACCCGCTTGTTTTCGGAGTCAACACAATCATCATAATTCTTGCGACAGGTATGTAAAAGGATCAGATGTTCTTACATGTTTGTTCAAACTGTTTAACGACATTCATTTTTGATTGGTTGACTATGCACATATTCATTTTTTATTGGTTGATTTTGTATTTTCTAATATAGTTGCGTTTATGATTGGAAGCCCTTGTTACACCAAAAAAGCTCCCGAAGGTAACATGCTGATAAGAGTCTTCCAAATCATTAACGTAAGTTTGGCTTTCCATTCAAGTAGGGTTCATTAAGCGTCTCAACTCATTAACTATTCATGACCGGTTGACTTTTTGATGTAAAATTTAAATTCAAAGCCTTAAATCACCAGCTTAAAAAAAACATTTTTCAAGAATCTTTACGTGTAAACCCCCCTTTAGCGGAGTATTACACTCCGGTAAGTTTAATAGAACCCAGAACCCAGGATCTGTTGTTTTATATAGCATGCTCTAAAGCAAAAAAGGAAGGGGACTGGTGAAAAGTATCATTACTGGTTGTATTATGCACAAGATAAATATTCGGTAGGTAAAACATCAGTTTTCTTCTTTTCAGATAGCGAAGTGAACTGAGGAATGGGAAGTGTTTGAAGGGAAAAATAATTGTGCCAACATCATTATGTCCAAATATTATATTTCTAAATTATGGAAAGACATTGCAAATGAACAACAATTCAACGACAAGCAAGAATGAAGTATTTGTTTATTCTATCTTCTAGAAAAACGAAATTGAAGATGTGCGAGTTCTACTAAAAGTTTTAGTTATGTACATTCCTCTACCAGTGTTCTGGGCGCTCTTCCATCAACAGGTTCGTAACTTCAATTCCACTTATTAAATCAATTGTTATCATTGTCCAAAGGAGAACAAAATATACGTAACTTCACTTTTCATCAGACCATGTTTCCACTCTTAAAGTGTATCTGTAAGGTTAGGCCTTCTATATTGTTAGGGTTCGAGTTGGACATTACAAGCTGAACAGATGGATGGTGATCTAGTAAGTAAACTTAAATCTCATCGATTTTCTAAGAAATATCTTAGAACATATATGGTTATAGAAACAGCAACCCGAAACTCAAACAGCAACCCGAAACTCAAACATATATTTAGAAGGTCGAAGTCGAGTCCCCACTACTCCATCGACTTGTTAGTAAAATTATATTGCATTCCTTCCCTTTCATAGTGCGACATTAAAACATTTTGAGTCCTGCGTTCCCATTATTGGTTGGACGTATTCTAATGTGGCATGTTCCTTGTATTTATTCATAGGGCGCTTTAGGGACAATCAGAGCAGATCAGATGCAAGTAAGATATAAACTTATTTTTTATAAGGACTCTCTCTGGGCGTTAAATCCTAATCATCTGCTCTTTGGTTTCAGTTTCTCAATGCTCTCTTGGTTTTGATATTAATTCCTTTATTCGATAACGTCATTTATCCAATGTTCGAACGATGCCAGTTTCCATTAAGGTAATGGGTTTAATCATCAAATTTTGAAACATTCCAAGAAAAAATATTTCTGGTAGCATTTTTTCAGTTTACCCCACTGTTTTCCTTTCAACACTTGTCAAATGAACTTTATGCATACTGAGTCCTAACACTTGTGGCGCCCAAGTGCAGTGGTTATCGTCGGGCTTCCATTTCCCTTGGTGGCGATTCACCATGCGTGAGTGAATTTACCACAGCACTGGGTGGAAGCATGCCATTAGAAGGAATTTGGGAAGATGATACATCGGGTGTTGCAGGAGGTCATTCAGGAGAGCACAGGCCCTTGATAAGGTTCGTGTCTCTCAGGAGAGTGTCAAATACTTTGGAGTTTCCAACCTAAGCCGTGGGACAACTGATGCAACAGCAAATGAGTGTGGCTACATCTCTCCTGTTGAAAGATTACAGAATGTTTTGGGGGTGAAGAAAAGCAGGTAGCTACGGGCCTAGCAGCGCTTCATACAACATTGAGATCAGGGGGAAGGGGGTGTTCCCAAATATTTTATGGGGGCTTGTAGACACGTAAAATACAATGCCTTTATTTATTTATTTATTTATTTATTTGGTATTGTTTTACGTGGCTAGCCTCACTCAGTTGCTATTGCATCTGCTTTCCAGGAGGGGCCACGGCTTAGGTTGGAGGCTCCGAAGTATTTGACACTCACATGAGTGACACAAACCCAATCAAGGACCTGTGCTCTTCTGGATGACCTCCTGCAACACCCGATGTATCATCTACCCAATTTCCCTCACATGGCATGGGTCGACCCGGCGCTATGGTACATTCACCCGCGCATGGTGAATCGCCGCCAAGGGGAAATGAACCCCGATCTCTCGCATGAATTACGAGAGTGATAACCACTACACTACGGCGCGGTGAGACATTAACCAAGAACCAAATAGGTGGTATTTTTAGTTTGACGATACCGCAAAATGTATTAAATAAAAAATATTTAAAATTTCATTAGGAATACTATGTATATTTTATCTCAATTAGTCCGCTAAAAAAGATGACATTAGGCATGGCTTTGGCTGCTGTGGCATTCGCCATCGCTGGTTTCATGCAAATCAAAATACAGGTATGATCAACAGAAACACTTGAAACAAACTTCCTAAAGTGTAGTTTATACAGTCCAACTTTTGCCTTGTCTAATGTAAATCAAATGACCTGAACTTATGAAAACTCTTGTGTTCTTAAATAAAGGTATTGACAATGCCTAATTGCAGGTCAATTGATTTACATTAAACAAGGCGAAAGTTCGACCGTATAAACTACCTCTAAATTATTTCATGTTAGACATTTGCAACATCATAATAGTAAAACATAATTCCCAGCAGACCACTAATTTTTACATGTCAGTGAAAGTATAGGACTCACACTAATATAGATTCCATAAATGTTTTATGTTTTGTTTAAGGACGTCCAATCACCCCCACCGTTGCCTGGCAAGTTACAAACAAGTGTTGAATTTATCAATGTATCGCCATGTGAAATGATTGAAGTGGAGCCTGACTCATTTTTTAAAATTGCTATTCCATACGGAGGTGTAAGTGAATGAAATTATCATAGCTGTTTCTTTGTAACATTTATATATTTATATATTTGCTGCGATTGCAAGAAGGACTTGTGTACTATGTTTTAAATAATGTCACTGCTCTTGAAAATGACACTGTCCGTTTGTATGCAAGCAGATAGGTGAATACCCTGTAGTGATTTTCACGGTAGATTAAGAATTAATATGTTCGCTGCATTTTACGAATCAATATCTTCTAATTCATAGAATTATATTCATAGCACACTAAGCATGACATTGGCGCTTCCGGCAAAAGGAAGTTTTATGTGAAAGGAACGAACTGTTTTTCCAAGTCAGACACAAAAGAGGACGACATCGAATTAATTTTAGAAAGTGGGACCAGGCAAACAGTATTTTTTGACATCAACGACGTTAGCATGGTTACAGCTCAAGTGGTAGGTGGATATTTTTTATTGTGTCTCGTAAAGCTGAAGAAAGTTAAGATTAACAACAAATGAATTTTCATAGAAAATCTACATTTGTAAGGTAATGATGTTTTGCCAGTTTGAATATTGATATTGCTTAGTCAACCAATCAAAACAGCGCATTTGAAGAGTTTTCCTTTATTAGCCAATGAAATATTGATAAAATTGCAGAGGTTAAATAAAAATATGGAATTACTTAATCTCCAGAAAGGTGAAAGTAAGTGAGTGTTTATAAAACGATGCAACTAGTTACCTAAATGAGAATAAGATCAAAATGACTAGAAACTATATGGATAATTTATTATTTGGATAAAAAACATAATCCCATTTCTGGAGACTGCTTAGTCAGCAGATTAGCAGCGCTCTCTGTTTATATATATACTTATTTATTTATGTTATCATTTATTTGTTTACTAGTAAACAACAAGCCTTCAGTCAATATCTAAATTTGTTTATCAAATGAAGTCAAATCTTTACCGCAATGCTATTTCCTGCATATTCCATGTTAGGTTGAATGTATCCCATATTAAGTTCAACGTATTCTATCTTATATTCAATATATTCCATGTTAGGTTAAACATGACTTTCCTGGCGTGGACGTTGAGACCGCAAATGCTCGAGTAAGGTAAGAATATTGAAATTATTTTATTTCAAACTACTAATAATCCTTCCAAAGCATTGAAAATTGTCGAAATAACTTCATATGATTCTTATTCATCTCCGCAGAACAATTTACGTTCCGTCATCTAACACATCCAACATCGTAAACGTTCGATATAAAAACATGGTAGAAGAAGATAAATCAGTGACCTTCAAAAACTACACGTCTTACGATGGTAAACATAAATTCATCTTAGCTGACGAGTAAGTCACACTTTTTATCCTACAACTATTCGGTATTTCACTCCCCTCTTTCTCTGTTTCTCTCACTAATCTCCCTTTATGAGTTTCCATAAATAATGTATAGTTCTTCTTGATCTTTTAACAAGACAATAGAGTCTAAATGGAGTACCATAATAGTTATATATAGTTGTAAGATTCGGAGTTATTATAGACTACAAGACTATAAATTTATTTATGGTGAAAACTTTATTATTGTGAAAATGTAGTCACGCTTCCCAGTGGGCAAAATCACCAGAAAGTCACTGTGAAGAAGAGCCATTTCATTGAAATTGTGTATGATATTTCTATAGAAATACACTCCATCGCAGTAATCTTTCAACAAATTTGTCCTCTGTCCTTCCATCAGCAGGAAAGAGGATTTTCTTACGATACACTGTTGCTTCTGGCAAATGTTCAAAAACTGTGGTTAATAGTTGAATCCTTTCCACTACATCACCTTGTAATCATCATGCATGAATATTTCAGGTACAATTTGCAAGTTTCTGCACTCAATGGACAAAGTTATCCAGTAACTGTAAGAGCTTTTTTTCAATGTTAACATTGATATCCAAACCTCTATACCGATTCAAAAGCTGGTTTATATCAAGTATTGTTTCAGCTTTAGGGATATTGCAGGCGTACTTTCCATATCTATTATAAAGATTGAACATTTTTTAGCAAAAGCATAATGATAAAAAACGTAGGAACCTATCATCGATTTTCACTCAATAGTTTTCTTTACTTATCTTTAGTTTTCCAAGAATGCCATAAAACTCGGTACATTTGGAGCATTTACAGTGACTTTAAAGCGACCCATCCATCAGCAATATTCAAAAGAGGTTAGTTATCAGGGCCGCCAGATAACGATTTAGGGTGAGGGGGCCAAAATTGCGAAAAAAGGACCTTAATATATTTTGTTTTGCTAGGGCTTAGAACTTTTTCCGGGGCATGTAGATTCCAGATTGGTTATAGCTGGCAAATTGCTATTTGAGAATGCACCCACAGTAACATGCTGAAATTAGTTTTTCTTAGTTGTGTTATATAACATCTTCGAAATGTATGTCATCAAAATAAAGACTTTCATGCAGGGACGGCGGCACAAATTTGAACCTGGTGAGGCTGAGAATCTGGTTTGTCGAAGAAGGACCCACCATGGTTGGGGCCGACGTGCAAGAAAATTTTGAAATTAGACCTTCCAGATTGGCTTAGAAAGCACTTTCAGGACTATAATTCGACTTAGAATATCAAAGTGTTTCGGTAAAATATATAAAGGGAAGAGTCGTTCCTTAACACTGAGAGGCACATAAAATAAGTTTTCCTTTAAAACGTCATTATCTAACAATAAGGTAATATAAGTCATACAAATTGATACACAAAAAATGGCTTCAGCACTTTTTTTACAAGAGAATCGTATGTATTAATCTTGAGTGTATAAAATGCAAAAGGAAATATAAAAGAATTTAGTCTTACAAATAATAATAACTGAAATGGAGAAAAAAATGAAAGAAATTATGAAAAGAGAAAAACTTCTTAAAGTTGTAAAAAGAACCAAACATTTATGGACAAGAAAGTTCCCCCTTCCTTATCTGGTGGCCCTGGTTATTATTTTAGCATTATACATAACTATCTGAGTTTTAATCAAAGGTCTGTGTTATATTTGACTAGAATTCCCCTCTTGCAACTTTAACTTACTGTTTCAGCTTGTAGCACACGTGTATGAAGATGTGAAAAGCACATCTGTCCATCGGTTATGGCAACTTCCTCAATACGTGGTTATCACTGCTGCTGAAGTGATGTTCTCTGTAACTGGTTTAGAGTTTGCTTACTCACAGGTGAGGTACCACAGCTCTGTTATCATCTTCGTACTATCCTCTAGGATAACCTTCTTCAATATGGATTTAAAGATAAGGAACATTTATGAAGGTCGAGCAAAAACTGAGTCAGAAGTTTTTAATAAAAGAATCTGAAGCCAATCATTCGTTATCTCTTTTGTTTGTCATTTTATTACTATTCAGCCGTTCGTACCAGATTTAGGTACTTGTCGGTTATTTAGCCGAAGCCTGACATCAGCACAATGCAACCCTCAGTTCTATTTACATTATCTTTCAAATTAATTCTCGAAGACCACATTAACTTACTCAACTTACTTCCTATTTCTGAGAACTAGATTGTAATAGAATGTTTATATCGTTACAGGCACCACCAAGTATGAAGTCTGTTTTGCAGGCTTTCTGGTTAGTGACAACGGCCTTTGGTGATTTAATCGTGGTTATCTTATCGCTGAGTAAACCAGTAAACGGAGTAGTAAGTTCTTGAATATCATACCTTTTTCACTTTCACTATTGAAAATGAACAAGCGTTTTTACGCAAGTAATTGTGAAGAGCCACCAAAACAAAATATTAAAAACATAGGCAATGCAACTTAAGCCTTATGCGTCTACTGACACATCCTCGGGTTAATATAATGGTTAAGATGTGTCAGTAGACATGAAAAGCTTCGTGAAATATAAATGTAAAAATTAACTTGAGTTGTTTATGTTTTTACTTTCATGAAAGTGTACTAGAAAGCTTTTTTCAAGATCAGTGGAACTGAAATATGTTAAAATTCGTGCTAAAGTTCATTTAATACTAATAATAAAATCATTTATACTTCTTATATTCGCTGTGCTCATGTTTTCAGTATTGAGCAAGTCGGATATCCTCTAAGCAGAAAAAATGATCAAACATTGCAAGACACGATGAAATCCAACATCAGAATCTGTTTTAGTATAAGGTCGTTATAGGTGGAGAATCAAAATCAATTATAATTTTCCAATACTTTTGTAAAGAACATTAATTAACAAGGACTCTGTTCTTCTGTCTTTTAGTTATATATTGTCTATTTTTCTTATTCTACAGGAAAAAGAGATGTTCTTGTACGGTGGCATTATGATTGTCGTAGCCCTCATATTTGCGTTCATGTCGTATTTTTATACGTACTCAGACTTCAGTGGCAACACCCCTGATCCCATTGAATCGGAAAAATTTCCAGACGAAGATGATCGCAAGATGAATTCATCAAGCTCGACTACTCATTTGTAACATATGTAACATTGATTTTTCTTCTTCTGTTTTTATACCATAAAGCCTTGTTAAGACCTGACGATTACGACGATTAAAAAAATTATCACTCGCCGTAATCACCAATTGCCAGGAGTGAACCCTCTCAAGTATTTCGTAAATAATTACTAATCAATCAGTAATTTTTGATATTTCATCGTCGTAATCGATGATTTTAACGATTACAAAAGTGTTCATATTAGACGATTGCGACGATCATGGCGATTACACTTAATTTTAAGGTCTGAACTAGGCTTAAGTGGATATTAGGTATATTAGGACAACAAAAATGTCATTTTTATTGAGATTGAGTCAAAATCAACACACATCAATGTCGCCATTAACTAGATTTTAGGATAATAAAGATATCGTTAATTTTGTTGCTGTTTTGTAAAAAATCTAAGCTAGAAACTACTGATTATTTCTTTGTTCCTCCAGTGGGCAAGTTTGTTGAAATATCATTGCGAAGAAGTGCGTTTCTATAGAAATACACACACTATTTCAATAAAAGTTCTCTTCATAGCAGTGACTTAAGTTTTTTTTTTTGTTTTGCTTTTTGTTATTGTTTTTTTCGTCCCTGTTTTATTTGAGAAATATGTCAGATGAGTGTAAATCTGTAGTTGTTTTTTTTGTATTTCGGAAGTATAGAAAGCATAGATACATAAAACCTAATTTTTATTACTACCGAGGTGGTGTTAAAGTTTTCCCTGAAATATAATATCATACCAGGCCTATCGACTTGAATTCGATCTTCTTAATGGCAAACAAAGGCTTCTACTGTTGTTCCTGTGGTCGAGCAGTTTGAAGCATCCTGCATCGTCCGTAGTAGAAACGTAGAGTTTGTTAATCTGCACACATATAAATTGTAGTGGAAAATCACGAGACGAATAGTGGATAATTAAGCTACAGTCTTTTGCACACTTAAAGATAATGAACTGTTATATGTAGGGCTGAGAGTTGCATCGTACTGATGTCAATAGAAATAGAACAATTGAGAAATGATCTGGGAACGAGCAGTTGTGCTCAAATAAAGTAAAAAAAAATGCTGGGCTACTTCGTGGAGATTATCTCGCAAGAAAACTGCTGACACATTTTTTTCTCGACCTTATAATAGTTCATTATCTTTAAAAATATAAAATGAATTTTTTTTCATGGAACTGCTTTGGAGCCTTCTATGAAAGTTATGAAGATATAATACAATTTATTTCGTTATGTTAAAGGATGGAATGCTTAATGCCATTTGTTTTACGTTTCAAAAAGAAACCTTCTCAAGAATCAGCTTCTGTTGTTCTTAATTGATTCAAATCCGAAGACAGTTATAGAGAACTGTCAACAATGAAGGTCTGGCAAAGAAGGCCTTGGGACCGGGTATTAGGTGAGATTTTTTATCTTATTACGTAAACAAAGTGCTATTCATAAAATAATAAAACCAGTTACAAGCAAGGGTGAGACAAAAAAATATACTAGCTATTGCAGGACGTTTTGGTCCTAAACATTTCACATGCTCCCCCCAACAGTCTGAAGAGTAGTGGGGGTTTACTTTTTCGAATAACAATGAACTGTTCGTGTAATATCTATCGAAGCCCTCGACAGCGTTTTAGTTCTAGGAGATTAACACACTGAGAAAGAAGACAGCAATACGATTAATCCAATTCCATTAATTATATTAATCAATAAAATTAACTCTGTGAAGAAAGACATTGACCCCACAACTGTAGTTTTTTCCAGCAACAATCCAAAGTAATAAATATCTTCATTAAATAACTTTATAACACAAACTTTAGAAATAAATATACTGCAAAGTTTAATTTGCGTTTCCCATGTTACCATTTGGATGAATTTCCATTAAATGAACTGCTGTTTTTTGACTTTGAAGAGCTGCTATTGCCAAAAGAAGACTTGCTTTTCTCTGTTTTCTTTTGTAAACTATCGCCCATATGTCCCAACGCCGAAGCAACATTTTTCACCGAGCTTGTCTTTTTGCTGTTACCATTCTTCATATCGACTTGATTGCTTCTAATTCAGTTTTGAGATTTTAATAATGCAAATAGTCAAGAATGTCTTTATAACTAGAGAAGATTCCCCTATTTATATACATATATTTGGTTGGCCTCTATACAACGGATATTAACATATTGACTATTCGGACGTGATCAATAATATTTAAATGGGGTTGACTACAAAGACGCAATTCATGTTGCGGTCTGCACGGACATTTATGGATTATAATACAACCACAAATTATGACAATATTCTATCCGTTATATTTCGTGAGATTTCCTCTGTGCGTTTTCCATTACAATGGTTCGTTTGTGTACAAAAGCGTCGTCATCTACATGTACTCAGTGGACAAAATCGTCAAAAGGTCACTGCGACGAAGAACATTTTTATTGAAATAATGTGTATAATTCTGTAGAAATGCACTCCTCCGTAGAGATTTTCCAACACGTTTCCCAACTGGGTAGTAGATCTATCAAACATGAAAAAAATGATTTGTTTTTTCCTTTTTCAATCCAAATCTTAAAATGTGAATGAAAAGGAACGGAAATCTTGGAACAGCTATTTAACAGTTTTTCACAGTTGAAAACAGCAACATAACTGAAACACTTTGTCATACAAAAGATGTGTTAGTGGCATCCGGAATATGTGCATATGATTACGACAATTAACTTTTTAAGTGGCGGCAATACGGTAGTGAATTGATTTTTGTGTGCTTGGATAGCATGCTCAATATAGATTCGATTCAATCTGCTGCATTTTTAGCACTTACTGTGTTCCTTAAAGCATAATTTTGAAGATTCTTAGAAGAACTCCGATCTAGCCCTTCAGTTGTAAATACTTTTGGCGATCGAGCCCTGGTTTCTTATTTAAAGAAAGGGTGTAGAGGAGACGACTGTGTAATAGTTTGGGCTGCCATATAATGTCATAAGTCACCAATCAAAAACATTCTTCGCTTTCTCATCTGATCGAGAACTTCACGACTAATACATTAGATTAATAAATCAGATTGACCTTCCGAAGCGTGTGTTTATTTGCTCCGATGATTTCGCGAAAAAAACCATTGGCGTTGGCCAATAGAGGTTTAACTTGAATTGAAAGTAAAACGGATCAGTTTCTACTATAAGTTCTACAAGGACAACAAAGCTGTCATCTTTAAACCGAAAAGTACTTCGTATTATTATTTTACTACATGTATAGAGTATAGAGTACTGAAATATTCATGGTAACTTCATGGCAACAAGTACTCTCATCAGAACTCGTAATAAAAACGCAGTTACTGCAAGAATCAGCTACTGGCTCATCCACTAAATTGACGTTATTCTCTGCTTGACTATAACTATCATAAGGCAGGTCTTCTTTATTTTCAGACAGTACTGGTTCACATCGAAAATCTGCTTTGCTTGATTCTTCGCCGACATATTGAATTGAAAGTTACCTATTTTTCAAGTTGTGTTATGAAGTAACCTGTGTAAGATTACTTCGAAATTATAGTGACTCTTTTATAAAAATGTCTCATTTTCTCAAAATGTACATGCTGTTCCTGGGGTTAAAAGATTTTTAAATCGTGAGTTAAATTTTCGGACTGGGCATGCACAAATGGGTCTGTTACAGAAGTATTAGCATTTTGTCCATCCGACACAATAACTGTTTGTTTCAATATTTTTTGACTATCATCCTCGTAGAAATCATGTTTTAGGTCATTAGCATAAACAAACTAACCAATGTACACACTACGAGGATGAATTAAGAACGTAGTATGAAAAAACCGATCCCTAAACTTTGGATAAGTCATAACAAACTATAACAACTGAAAAGTCACACACGAACGTGCTCTTCTCTACGAGAATGACGTACTGTCCCAAGATCTTGCACTAGTGGCGGTTCCAGTTGTGGCCAGAAATAGTTAAAGAGCACATCGTTATAAGATTTTTGCGTTGATCGGGTCATATTAGTATGTTTTCCTTTCCTATTCTGAATAACTCAACCCTCCTCCATAAATTTTCACATGAAGTTTTTTGGCATCCGCCTCTGACAAGTAAACCTACAAGTTAATGTCATCTTAACAAAAAAAGAAACTAGAACACATAACATGTTGCGGTAAGACCGCAACTATAAGTTCCTTCCTAAGCATCATCACCACCACTCTTGTTTCCTCAATAATAACAGTTGTTGGACACGTCTTAAAAAAGTTCCTAATCTTCTATACTTTTACTTGTATATCGCAAACATTTACATATTTATTACCAATATTGTCTCATTATAACACCTAATTGTACGTGATAGCTAATAGTATAATCATAAAATTCCAGTCTCTAGACACAAAGTTGTTTTACGAATGAAGTTTAAGAGAAAATAAAGCTGCCACTAGCGACTGCAAGTCAGCGACAAATCAATGAGATGAAAAAGACAAAAAACACATTAAAAAAAAAAAAACACCGTAAAAATGTAAAAATGTAAGGGGCTGACCAGTAACTTTGTATTTGCTGAATAAATTCACTGAGTTATGTTGGCCATGGTTAGCAAGGAATATGTCTGGAATCTGACCGTAATAAGATAGCAATAAAAATCGTTTTGATTCACCATAGCTTTAATAGGCCAACATAGATTCCTAAATCTGTGATCAATGAATCCTTATACCTCGAAGACCCAAAGTACTTTAGGACAGAGAGGTGGCAAATACTTCTTTGTGTGACCACACAGAAAACAAAAGACACTAAATCAAAGTTATATGTAGCATGATTACCAACAGCAATGATCATATGATTTTTGATCATATGAAGTGATCACCTATTAATGCCTAACTAAACACATGATGATCTGCCGTAAGTAAACTAGATTTAGCATGAACCTCTCTCTCTCTACGACATCCACTTCCAGCTTGGTGTTTTGTAGTACTTTTACATGTTCAAACTTCTCAATAGTCAGACGTGTCTTTTTTGCATTATGCTCAAAACTTGTTTTTTTTATATATGATATATCGAAATATCACCAGAATCTTTTTAGCAAAACATTTTCACCTCTCCCATTCTCCAATTTCACACATCATATCTCCTGTCGGGTTTCGTCTGTGATTTACATATTCTAATTTTTATAACAATGGCAAATGTTGTAACCAATTTTCAGGATCGGCTTCAGTAGCACGAAGAAACTCCACTTAAAAGCGTATCTTTATGCTAATAAATAATCTCTAAGCTGTAAATTGTCAGGTGAATGAACCTACAGCTAGAGATTTTGAAAAGCTCAAGAACACTCTCGTGATCTATACAACACTTACAAAGAGGTGGACAAATTTGTTGAAAACGCACTGCGAAGAAGTGTACTTATATAGAAATATACACACTATTTCAATAAAAATGCTCTTCATCGCAGTGAGTTTTTGAAGATTTTGAGGTGGGGACACCAAATTGTTTTAGGTGGTGTCGTAAATACATCTACAGGGCAATTTACATGTTTCTATGCTATGAATCTTTGAAGTGTCCAAAAGCATAATTAAATGACCTTCGAATACCACAACGGAAATATCTCATTAGTAGAAATTTCTAAACGGAAATATATCACTGACAATCTAACGTTAACTTTGACTGACGTCTAAATGGGATTACGACGTTTCCGTATGACGCGCGTTCACAAACGAGTTTCAAACACTATAAATGGATTTTGTCATTTGGAATAAAACATTGTAGCAAACTTTCGAAGATTGGTAAGAAAAATAGTATCAACACAGAACCAAAAACTTATAAGAGAGATGTTTCTTGAAATTTTGACAGTAACACTAACATGTGAGTTCTCCATTGTAGTCTTGTGTCGCTCGACTTGTTAAATTCTCGTGGTGAACTTATCTATATGTTAATATTTAGTAATCGCTTTGAGTGGAGGTAACCCACATCACGCAGCAATGGACGATATAATTGAAATTAACACCAAAGGAAATATCACACATACGTTGTTGTATAATGTGGATGAAAGATTGTCCGACGAACAAGCTGCCGTGTTTCAATCGACGGATTCAAAAGTCCGACGTCGACGTGCTTTATTAAAACAATGGCGCAGTACGTGGCCAAATGCCGAAGTACCCTACACGATTTCAAACGATTACAGTAAGTGCATACAGATTTAGAGCAATTCAATAACGAATGGAAATTTACAGTTACGACCAATAATAAGAGGAGGGTTTAGGCTTAAGGTTGGGATCGGGTAAATGTCCGGTCGGGCAACTATCCAGTATTGCAAATGTTCGTCGGGAAACTTTCCTTCGGCGGAGTATCAGTCGGGTTATTGTTCATCGGGAAAATGTCCGTCAGACAAATGTTTGGCGGGATAATTATTGTCCTGGAATCATTAAAATTCCATAATGAATTCTCTGTAATTCGAACATCCTAGGGTGTAAACGAATTGTTCGAATACAGATTAGTTCGAATTACGGAGGTTTCCAAATAAATGAAAGTGACATTGAAGTTCGTTGAAATTTTAGGGAGAGAGTTTGCATTATGAGGTTTGAATTTCAGAAAACCATCACAGAGTTTACTACCAGAATCTTGGATAAATCAGCAACATGCAATTTTGAAATGATGAAACACTAGCATAGCCACAGCACATTTCTTAAAATTGTTACACTATGTTGTAACACAAGGTTGTCGGACTAGGTTGTACGCTCTATGTAATGATTTGAATGTTCTAGACTTTATACTTGGTACTTTTAATTAAGCAACTAAAACCTTTTCAAGGTTTTCAAGATGGGACAAATATGTATTATCGATTAATGCTTAGCAACAAATTAAGCAACATTACTATTAAAAAATGGTCATTTTTTAAGCCACATTACTGCTAATGTCTGACCTTGGTTGCTTATAAAAAAAACCGTGTAATTCAGGAAATCATATTACAACTAGCATAATGCAATGCGACAAAATCATTAAGAATCTCTCAAAGGAATAATAAATAAATAAATAAAACAGATATTCTCACAGCTATTGAGAACAGTGTTTTAAGCGAACCGAAAGCAAGTAATTATAGTGTTGCCTTGTGGTAGTATCTATTATGGAGATAACTGAATTATGAAAACAACCAACTGATCGATTCTAGATGCTACCGAAAAGAAAATGATCAAAGATAGTATGCGTAATATTGAGTCTGTTTCTTGCTTGAGATTTATCGAGTATGACCTTTACAAAGTTCCGCGGGCACATCTCTCTATCTTCAACAATGGCGGGTAAGTGTGAACAATTGTATTTAATCAAACCATAAGGTTGTAACAAAACCTATTAGTCTTTAAACTACTCATTTGCAGGTGTTGGTCCAATATTGGTTATTATCCAGGTCGGCAGACACTTTCATTGGATCCACTTGCCTGCTTTACGAATGATGGAGTTATCACCCATGAATTACTTCACATACTTGGATTCTTTCATGAGCAAGAAAGAAGGGATCGAGATCGGTTTGTCAAAATCAATTGGGAAAACATCGATCTTAGTAAGATTTCTCATGTACCCTTCTCAGGGTCAATGGTTTCTTTCTGATAGAAACATGAAATTATGAAAAGACCCTAGGATCGCAGGGCATGGTACCAATGTAAAAATAAATCCCTCTTTTTGGCAAATTTTGAATTTCACGTTTGCCACTTTTCTGTAATTCATTTATTGAATTAAACAATGAAAGAAACAGGTTTCCAGGTGAACTTTTGAAAGTGCTAGTCAACAAGATGAGTTAAAAGGAGCCATGAAAAGTCATTCCTACTTTTGAGATTTGTGTTAGTTTTGAGCAAGTATCCACAAAAGCCTTTATCACATTTTTTATCTTTTAGAAAATCATGGGGAGTTCCAAATAAGAACTAATTCCCACGAAGACGGCTTGGGTGTGGAGTATGATATGCAGAGTATCATGCACTATGGAGCTTATGCGTTTAGCAATAATGAAAAAGCTACGATTGTTGATCGAAAGGGTCGTGTCAATTCTTTTGGAAATGATAGATTATCCCAGAAAGATATTGAGCAGTTAAATTTATATTACAAGTGCAAACCAAAGAAAACAACTAAAACAACACCATCAACTACAACATCAACAACGATGACGACGACTGGTAAGAAAGGAAAATCCTTCTCCTATCATCTCAACCGCAAAAAGTTTGCTAAATGATAGTTGTCAGATACGGCATCAATGAAAATCTTATTTGAGCGTATCTATGAGACAGATAGATTATTTTACAGAAAGTTATAAAAGCATTAAGAAATAATATACCGCATATAAATTGTGAAAATTACAATTATTCTATTTTGTTTTTAGAATGTGAACAGCTCATTGAAACCAGTTTGTGGTGTAGTAGTTTGAATGAAAGAAACTATCGAAGAAATTGCAGGTCACACGAATACCTCTGCCCTAAAACATGTTGCTTGCTTAAAAATAACAAAAACAATAAAAAGAAAACATCAACAACAACAACCACCACAACAACACCAACACCTCCAACAGCAACAACAACAACAATGCCACCCTCAACAACAACAACAACAACAACAACAATGGCACCCTCAACAACAAAAACAACAACATCAAAGCCCTCTGTAACAAAAATGGAAACTACAAGTGTTGAAAATACAGGTATAATTAATACATGTGTCCTAAATTAATTGTTGAAGGAATTCTAATGTCCTCCTATTTCTGAACGTAAATATAACGTAAAAATGAACGCGATTTTCAAATATCACGACCAAGCAATAACTTAAATATTGATTTATTAAACCTGGCTGTTTCTTTTCATGTACTTTTTTACTTTCACATTCTTAGACTGTGATTATCAGGAGACTTCAACCTGGTGTCAAATGGTGAACCGATCAAACTATAAAAAATACTGTTTCTCGCACTCGTATCTTTGCCCAAAGACATGCTGTCTGCATACCAAATCACGATAAACATTGCTTGTCTCTATTTGAAAAGCAAGAAACTGGAACATATGATAAAGGCAAAAGAAATTTATTCTTTACATGACACGAAGGGGAAAACAAAATCGTTCGAATTATGGAGAGTTCAAGTTATGATATTGCTAGGTTTTAGCTTGAAGGGACCCACTGATTATTACACTAGGTTGTTACACCAGGTTGCATTGCTAGATTGTACGATCTATGTAACGACTTAAATGTCTAAGACTTTATACTTACATACTTTAAAAAGTACAGAATGGTTTCCGAGACGGGAAGTATTTATATTTTCGATTAATGCTTAGCAGAAAATTAAGAAACATTATATTTACTCTTTTAAGTGCCCCTAGTAAGTACCCGGGCGGTTATTAGAAAATAACAAATTTTCTTCAGCCTAGATCCAGTCGCTCTAAGTTCCGATACGTAACATCGGGAAATCGGTCTTCACGGCAGTGTACGGAGGTTAATAGAGGAAATACGGTACTGAAAAATGGTCTTTCTTTAAGCAACATCATTGCTAACGTCTGACCTGGGTTGCTTATAAAAGAAAATGTGTATCCTTAATAACTTACTAATAATATTTATTAATAACTTTAATAATTATAGCAATAATATATGTATATATATTTATCTTTACTGTGAATTTGTGAAATTGACAGTAAGCGTTTGACTAGTGCCGTTGATACAAGATATTTATATTGTTGAGCCTTTCAAATTCTATTAATATATTGTATTATGCTATTCCAGTTTTTTTTCAATATTTCTATCTGCAACTATTTGCAAAGTATTTGTAAAGACAAAAATAACTGGATTTTTTTATTTCTTGGGCTTCCATCCGTAACGGTTGGCTCTTCCGCCCGCCGACCTGCAACTAGTAGTTGACTTACCGCCAGACATACGTATAGCGTTGCTCTAACTTGAACGAAGGCCAGTGTATAGTTACACTAAGCTTTTCATTTGCTCTCTTAAATGTTATTCACTTTTACCTTGAAAGAAAGGAGAAATGCATTTTATTCAAATTCAAACTCATATGATACGTATAGCATTGCTGAAACTTGTAACGAGTTTAGTATGACATTTATTAATATATGTTGATAATGATATTGAAGTCCCTGGTTAGATATACGTATTCAGTCAACAGAGCAATTCCTCTTATAGATGTTACAATTTTACAGGAGATAGTAATAATAGGAAACCTTCTGGCTTTAATACCCCATCTCAAAATATATATTATTTAGATACCTTTAGGTCTAATAATTTTGATGCGTTATCTAAGTGTAATTCAAAGTTTTATCCTCAAATTGCCACAGTAAAAATCTTAACAAACTCCTAACACAAACGTTTGTCATTTTGGCCAGTCAGTTCCTTGCTAGTGTTTTCATGAGATTTATGCCGATTTGAATCTCATTGCAATCCATAACACAGATATAAAGTTTTTGTCCTTGTGTCATTAGAACGATAGCTTTTAATGTATAAATCAGGAAAAGGGGCACAACAATTGTCATGCCAACAGGAATTAAAGGAAGATAGGAATCATATATAGCTATCAAACATGATATTTTGAGGACACAGTTAAGGTAAAACAACAATTGGCCAGTAAGTGCCGCAAAATAGCCAGTAAATAATCGCACCCAGAATTTTTAGTCTTCTTGGTTTTTAAACAAAACATATCGTAATTTTTTTCTAAATCAATAGGAAATGTGGCTGGCTGGTCAGTCTGACTTAGAAAATACCCTAGCTTTCATCAAGCTTTAGCTTGGTAACCACTGCTCATGGATTGTGTATCGATCAAAAACGGAATTGCGTTTCAGAATATAACACAGCAAAAACGGTTAGAAACAAGTTCGACAAGCTTATACTTATAAATAGCGACATCAAAAACAAACTTGCCACACTAGAAGTATTAACTAGAAGGTCGGTCATTTAAGTTTCAACCAATCAATACAAATTCATGTATTGTCTCGTCTGAAGGCAGCAATCGGACGCTACAGTTCATTACAGCTTCCCACCTTCGGTATTTTTAGTGACTATGTCTGTAGAAGGAAATAGTTATCAATGTGATTTGTTCTTGTAGATATAATTACGACATCGTTAATTAAAAGGACAATCAGACCGGAGAATCCTGTCATCAGGAGAAATAATTACTTTGATACAGAATGGATAGGTCAGTTCCAGATTTAGGTATGACTCTAGCAGGAGACAATTGTTTTTTTCCCGCTCTAGCTCCTTTGGTATCCTTTTTTACTATTAAAGGTGAAAAGGGTGGACCAGAGAAATAGCTTATCCGCCTATATAACAAACCAGATGTTTTTTGTAGATTCCAATTGAACATATTTATGAATGATGGAGTTGGGTAAGACTGTAGCTTATTTGAAACTCTGGGAAAATAGTACTGGATGTTTGGTACGGAATTGCTAAATATCGACCCAATACCTGCAAGGAAGAGGTTACAGCGATTCGTGGAAGCACTTAGAAATGAGGAAATCAACATCTTGGCAGTCAAAGACATCCAATGGAAAACAAGTTACGATTTCAGAAAGTCAAGTACAACAAACACATCGTGAACAAACGGATAGTTGAACACTCATAGCGTCCTTCATCTTTAAAGAATTACATTCCATATCAAGTAATATCGAGTAATACTTGAGACGTTTATAATCCTTCCAGATATCGCAGAAACGTTCAGTGAATGAGTCACCCTTTACAAACCGTACTCACGGAGACAACTTAGGAATAGCTATGACGTTTGTGAAAATTTCTGAAGGTCTTTATGTCATCTTTGAAAAATTATGAATGTAGAACGGGTAGATGCTTTTAACAAAAAAGTGAACAAATTAGAAGCTGATAAAGACATTTCTCGAAACAGCAGAATCAGGGCGTAGCGACCTCTATTTTTATACAAAGTTGAATTTTATCAAAATACGGATACGATGTTTTGATAATATAGATACAACGTCAAACGGAGTGACGCGAATTAATGACATGGCAATTTAAAACTCGTTTGCATATAACGAGTTTGGGAAACTTGTTTTCCATTATATGCCTTTGGTTTCCTTCCTGCTGAAACTCAAGTAATGCCAATTTTATGTGATTTTCATAAGGGTGACGTATGCAAAACTTATATGGAATCATGATTGGTTGTTTTAAAGGGACTAGTGTGACACAAATTGATTTCAATTACGATATTGTCGCTGTTCTAATTTTGTGCTTCGATCTTCGCTAGCCATGTGATTGTACTCATGTTCGATGCAATTTTCAAGCATAGCGTATTCAGAATAGCATACCTTGAGTGATCAGCTGAGCACAACAATGTCTTTGAAAGATGGTAATTATACTGCTGTGGTGTTAATTCAACCAACCACCTAAGCTCATGTCGTCAGGTGTAACAAGCTTAAAGAGATGTCATTAAACTGACGCTCAAACACGGATGATAAATATCCCACTCTGCATCACTGTACATCTGTATCAGTATTAGCCTATAACCTTGAACTATACCTAAAACAACTTCATTCCAAAAAAAATCTAACAACGGCACAGTATCAAAGTTAGGGGTTCATCATATGGAGCTTTTCATCCCGGCAGGGTGGGATGAAAATTGTCCCGGGGCGGTTTTTACATTGGGATCATGTGAGATTTTTGTCCCGCCTTGCTGGGATGAAAATCATCCCAGGATAGTTTTTATGTTCCAGCAAGATGGGATAACTGTGATCATATGGAAAAAAACACCTCGCTTAAGCGGGATCTCGGCAGAAATAAACGAGATCCCGCCTAACAGTGACAGGGTGATTTTTTTTCGTTTTCCATATGATCAGAAAAACATTTTTAGCTAGAATTACACAAAAGCTAGGATCTCGTCAAAACGTCTCGTCTCGTCCTGCCGGGATGAAAAGCTCCATATGATCAGCCCCTTAGATTACAAGAACAGAAAACCTTGATTTACACTTTAGATTGTCAATTTGTTATCATAATACCATGGATTGAATAAAATTCCCATAATGAACCAAACCAGAAGAACATTCAAATGAAAAAGAAGCTATTGGAGGTTTACGCATTTTCTTTCGTTATCTAGTAATAACAGTTTGTCAAATCAGTAAATGAAATCAGTAACTTAAATACTTCTTTAAGGGCAGAAACTTTCGCGGGCAGAAACGTTTGCGTTTCGAAAGTTTATGCCTTTGGAAATTTCAAAACAGCAAAGCGCGAAAGTATTGTCACGCGAAAAAAAAAGATATGAAGATGGAGAAACCGACGACGAAACCGATTCTGAGTGAGAACAGTTATAGTTTTTTACTTATATTTTAACCAAAGAAAGAAAAATTACAAAAATTACACTCTGATGATTTTGGCTACGGTTCTAGGGAACTTCTTTCATCCACTGCCCACCTGACATATTGATTATTAAAATCGGATGGAAATACAAATTTCCTAATGATGTCTTTTTCTGTTTACTATGTTCCCATTACCGTTTCGAAGTCAATCCGGTATGCAACTTAGTACTCAGGGTTTCTTGACGTTTTTTATATATATCACCACCGTCCCGTATATTAAGAAGGCAAAAATCCCTGAGTATGAGGTTGTCCGGTGTAACTTTTTAGTCACGCCGTTAACAAGCTTGCAGTTCACATTATAATGGATAGTATGAAAATATTCTCATTGTAAGTTAAGTCATAATGTAGGCATTTCTCAAACCTTGTCTCTACTGTAGCCGATTGCTAGTGAAGCGGACCAAAACATATCTGTTACATAGAAAAAATGCTCTGAAATTTCAGAAAACAAAAAGAATTGTGAAATGAAAAAGAGAAAGCTTTGATCTCTGTTGGAGTGATGATACAATTCGACTACTTGATTTCGTATGAGTCTCTCTGGGGAGTTGTTTTTGGACAATGAACTTCAGGATGCTCCTCATTTGTAAAATTCTTCAGAATAGTGGAGTTATTAACCTTCTACACATGGTAGAACTCCACTATTCTGTAAGGTTGCTATTAACTCGTAGGGTCACCGTGGCTAGAACATTCTATGTATATTGTTTTAAGCAGTTCGTTGTAATTATAATTATAGCGATTCACTGTTTCCAACTTGTTAGAAACATAACCTATAAGTAAAAAAGGCGTTGCATTGTGAGGTCTATCCAGTGTGTTCATTTTATTCAATATTTGTTATTGTTATTATTGTTATTATTAATTTATTTCGTTAAGCAGGTTACAATAAAAAGGCAGCTTAAGCCGATGTGGACCTACTAATAAAATAAAATGATATAAAATGATATATGCTACTAGAAGAATACCACAACAAAATGTGGACATTGCAGTAGAGTCGTTGAGACTGACAAACAAAGAGTGACGTGAATTTAGTGACGTGAATTGAGTGACGTGAATTGAGTGTAACATTGAGAAAGTTAAGGTTTGGGTGTTGATTTGAACTCAGACACCCAGTCGGCAAAAATGTCAAAAAGCCACTGCGAGGAAGAGCATTTTCATTGAAATTGTGTACATAGTCACATAGAATTATACTCCTGTGCAGTGTTCTTTCAACAAATTTGCCTAAGTGGGTAGTGGTATGATATAACCATATTAGCTTTTAAAAAAACTGACCAAATCCTAATTTGGTTTCAACTAAGTACGCTAGTGTTATTACCTTAAACCTAGTTTACCAGGCCAACTTGGTATAAAGTCAGAGCTGGTTAATGACATCACCATTTGTTTAGTGTTTATAACATCTTATCATTTCTAGCTTAAAGGTTAGATTTTAACATAAAAAATTAATAATATTAATTACTAATCTATGGAATATTATTTACCACATTGCTTACTTTCCAAATATCGCAATCAGTTTATTCGTTACTCATAAATAAAAAAACACAACCCAATGAGCAAATTCGTCAAAAGGTCACTGTGACGGAGAGCATTTTTTGTGAAATTGAGTGTAGATTGCTATAGAAATGCACTCCTTCGCAGATATTTTTCAATAAATGTGCCGGCTGGGAACCATATCAAAGTGATTTTTGGTAATCAATCCATTGCTTCTTTCTACATTGCTAATCTTGCAAGAAAACAGATGAAGTACGTAAACAAACAGGTTCCACGCTCCTATCATGATTAGCTCTTTCACCCACCCAGTCGGCAAAATCGCTAAAAAGTCACTGTGACGGAGAGAATTTTTATTGAAATTGTGTGCATATTTATGTAGAAATGCACTCCTTCGCAGAGATTTTTTAACAAATGTGCCGGCTGGGCATGGACTGGTTACTTGCTTAGTGTTGGAGTCATAAGCAGCATTCCCGATAGACTTTTCTCAAATTTACCCAAAACTGTTTACCTTTTATCTTTATAGAAGGATCACAACATACAAGTTCAAAATATGATGGGATTATCACAAATGGATGATGTATTTTTAAAGGATGTATTTAATCTCTTAGCTCACAAACCCTGAATATGACTTTTGACATCACCATAAACCAAGAGTTCCTCAAATTGTGAAAAACTTCTCCACTGCTTTAATCCCGGAAGTGAATCATATCTCTCTGGTTACGCTTTGATAGATATCGATGGAGCGTGCCACCCATATGTTTTTGTACTAAGGAAAAGGGCTGTTCAAGATGAATGATAGCATCGATTACATAATAAACAGTATGATTAGAAAAAATACGGCATCAGCTCATCTTATCAGTTACGTAAATAGTGACAGAGATTTCCAGTTCATGGCCTTCCTTCCTTCCTTTACGTGGCACCGTAGTGTAGTGGTAATCACTCTCAGGGTTCATGCTAGAGGTCGGGGTTCAATTCCCTTGGCGGCGATTCACTATGCATGAGTGAATGTACCACAGCATGGGATCGACCATGTCATATAAGGGAAATCGGGTGCTGCAGGAGGTCATCTGAAGGACAGCACAGGCCCTTGGTTGGGTTTGTGTCACTCAGGAGAGTGTCAAATATTTCGGAGCCTTCAAGCCAAGCCGTGGCCCCTGCTGGAAAACAGATGCGTGGCCTGCCATGTAAAACAATACCTAATAGTAATAACTTCCCTTATGGTTGGGTATGGTTGGCTCTCATATGTTGTTTACGCATAAGGACAGCCATTCATTGCAGCATCTCTGATTTGTTGGTGAACTTAATTCAGTTTTATTTTTGAGAATCCGTTCTATATCAATTTGTTTTTTCTTTGTCGGAAAAAAATAGGGGAACCATAAAAACAAATCATAGAAAAACACAGAAAAGTCTTTTCATTGTATATTCAATAATCTTCCACTGCAAGCTCTTCTCTTTGAAAACTCGGAAAAAATAGAGCATTGAGGACGTTCTTAGTGATCAATTATTACTTAAAGATGACAATCGTTGGTGAGGATATGATCATAGAAATACAAAGAAACAAAGTCAATTAACCATTTCACCTTCCTTCATACGAATGCAAATAGAGGACGTTCTTGTTTTGAAAGGAAATACCAACATCAAATCATATCGTGATCTGATTTTAATTTGTCAAAGGATAAGAAAAATTAACAATATTCGATCTAATATTGAAAATCCTGATTTAGTTAAATGTTGTTATATAGCTTTTATGATTATTCAGCAATAATCGAGTCATGATGTAGCATAGCAACAAATAATAATTGACATATTTTGGACAAATCATACCAAAGCAATTATAAGGTTGGTTTACAGCAAAAGCCTTTTAATATAAGGCATGCCATGCTTTGATCGATAGTTTCAAAAGGTCCTCAAACCCGCAGTCCTGTAGCCAAACGCAGAAGTTACACACAATATCACATGTATTCCAGTGAGTGTCACAAGTTCTCTAAGACCATTTTACTATCAAGAGCTATAAAGAAAACATGGATTATTAATACAGAATATAGCTGACTTCATACCTACTCATTTGAGACGTCTGGAAGTGATAGATGAGCTATATAGGTGGATCCAGAGGGTAGTCGAAATTTATGGACAAAAGTCGATCTACTTAAAGAAAATGAAGGTTCAAAGAGCACACTGTAATTCGTGTAATTTCATTTGACTAACACCTGGATCAGCTTCTATTTATCACTTCCAATAATATAGCCATTTTAACATTGCTAGCTGCGTTCTAAATTATTAACTTTTTCCATGAAGCTTTTTTCAAATAACATCGGATGTACAGGAACCCTTACATGGCTACCACAGTCTTATCTCAATAATTTTCCCTGTTGTATTATCATGTTAGTTCTATTAATTCCATTTAAACAGGTGAAGTCACAATAACAGATATTGACTATTGGCGAGAGGGCTTGAGTCATCGTGTCAATGAAATCTTAAAGTAATAATTTCGTGTCTTATCATCGTTATAATCTTGATGAAAGCATATACCTTTTGGATGAAAACGAACAAAATAGTTTAACATTTCATTTTTAATACTAACTTATATATATGACCATATTAGGTGAATTTTCATTCGCAAGAATATTTTAAAACTGATGATTTGTTCGTGATTCCTTCAAAGAGGAGGGTTTTAAATCAACCTTGCTGTCTGCCAGATCGTAAAAATACTCCAGCAATGACTTTTCAACTACGCACGTGCATGTGTCACCTAACCAAAAACCACACCGATTATAATTGCAAAAAATTAGACTATGAGAAATTATCAAGTGATGGAATTAATTTTCCATCAAATAGTTCTGGAAAATCACTATTTGAAGTTCTCAGATTCCTGTCAATAACAATATCCTTACTCATCATGATTCATAGGTACACTAACTCCTTAATTCCC
The DNA here is from genome assembly GCA_027922465.2 of Turritopsis dohrnii. NCBI lineage: Eukaryota > Metazoa > Cnidaria > Hydrozoa > Anthoathecata > Oceaniidae > Turritopsis > Turritopsis dohrnii. The sequence continues at coordinate 344,342 of BQMF02000074.1, read as the reverse complement.
TGATAAAGGCCAAATGTGGAGGATTTGACAACTAGCCGTTTTCCGTTAATTAATTAGTGGCGTTTTCCTGTAATCTTCTATTCGGATTACTTCGATGAAGGTCTTCACAAGATCTTCCTTCGTTTTTGCTCTGCATTGATTGCGTAATTCCTGACCTTACCTTTTTCCGTTACCACAAAAAAGAAAAAAACTTGCGTATGGCAATATTGATAACGAGAGGATCTGCAGACTCAGTAGCCCTTACCGAATTTGAGGAACAATTGGGAACCAATAAATTTCATCTATTTACTAAAACCTGTTTTTTATAGTTAACAACCAATCTCCGTGTTACTATTTCCGAACACGTTTTCCAATAGCACTACAGAAGTAAAAAATAGACTGCAAAATGGGAAGGGAAGAGAATTGAGGGAAATTAAGTGTAGGCCCATGTTCTGATTTGAATAGAAATTAAAAAAACAATTAGCAATTAGTTTCAGTATCATTTAAAATGTTAATGAGCTACGCCATTTCCGTTCTGATTGACGCATATCTGGCAATTAGTATTTGACATAAACGTATATAAAGGGACAAATCTTCTCTGAGTATTATTCAAACGGAGTTCATCTCTTCTCAAGCATTGTGGTGTGAGTAAACCTCAAAAGAAGGTCACCTGGCAAATAAAAGTGTTACTGGAACGAACAACTTTCAATATGATGCTTGTGACAATTCTTTTTGCTCTGATAACTTGTAAGTTGAAGAAACAGATCTTGTAGTAATAATAGCTCTCTGATGTGTTTTCATATAAGTTCAATTTTCTTGGCATGGCATTGAAAGCTTTGTATTATATTTAGTGTGTATTGCAAATGAAGGCAACTCACATCACGCAACAATGGATGATATAATGGCCATAAATTCCAAAATTAATGAAACTGGTGTACAGCAGTCGCTCAATTACGTAGACGAAAGATTGACAGCCGACCAAGTCGCCATGTTTAAATCGATGGATTCAAAAAACCGACAAAGGCGTGCTTTATTGCATCAAAAATATCGTGCACTGTGGCCAAATGCAGAAGTAGCATATACAATATCGAGTGTATTCAGTAAGTTTCGCAAGTTTTTTTTTTCGTTTACGGGTTTCTTTGAATATCGATGATTCAAATCAGTCATAAAATGTCTTAATTAAATTAAAATGTTGTCGTTATCAATTTTAGCTAGGAATCATAGGCAAAAAATCAAAGCTGCCATGAAAGCTATTCAAGATGTCTCCTGTGTGAGATTTACCGAATATCCGCAAGGTAGAGCTCCGTGGGCACATGTCGCCATTGTGAAAAAACCAGGGTGAGTAAATCGCTCCTTCTTTCAATGACAACCTATATGTTAAATTAGAACTACATTTTGAGAAAGTCTTTGTTTTTCTGCTATCGGGAACAACCCAGTGGGCAAAATCTTTAAAACGTTACTGCAATGAGGAGCATTTTTATTGAAATAGTGTGTTTATTGCTATTGAAATGCACTCCTTCGCAGTGATTTTTCAACAAATTTGCCCACTGGGAAATGAAAAGATTTCTGCTATTTCCTAGTACCAAATCTATGTGTGCTTTTATCATAGCTTTTTTTCCTTTTTAATAGATGTTGGTCAAATGTCGGGCGTGTAGGAGGTCCACAGACTATTTCTCTGCAAACGCCTAATTGTTTCTGGAGCCAAGGGACCATTATTCACGAGTTGCTACATACCTTGGGCTTTTTTCATGAACAATCAAGAACAGACCGAGATGACTACATTGAAATTAGGAAAGAAAACATCCTAGAAGGTAGCTGTTTTTACATATCTTAAAGGAGATACTGTAGTATGCATAGCCTTTATTTGAAACTTGCTGTTTGTTCGACATTTTGTATTTTGATAATATCTTCATATAGGTATGGAGGGTAATTTCGACATCATGTCAGTCCTGCACAGAAATGGTTTAGGTGTATCATACGATGAGAGTAGCATCATGCACTATGGTCCCTATGCTTTTTCTAAGAATGGCAAGCGTACTATTGTTTCGAAAAGCGGTAAAACAGGTTGGTTTGGAGGTAGTAGATTAACAGAGAAAGACATCAAGCAAATAAATTTATATTACAAGTGTGGAGGGACGCCAGCAACAACGACAACCACGACAACAACAACGACAACGACGACGCCAAAAACAACAACAACGACAACAACGACGACGCCAAAAACAACATCATCAACAACAACAACAACAACAACGACACCAACAACTACATCCACTACAACTACACGTCCACCACCAACTGGAAAAAGTAAGTTTGTACATATTCATTGAATTTTTCATTTCTAACGCTAGTGACTTATAGTTTAAAACTGACTGTAATTTACATCATAGATTGTCGAAATGCTAAACCTGACTACGCTACACCGAAATGTGGCACAATTACTATAAATAACTACAAGTCGTACTGCAGAAGCTACAAATATCTTTGTCCAACTACATGCTGTAAGTTTGAAAATGGTAAAGTTAAACCAAAGACATCAAAGCCACCAACTAAACCGAAAACTCAGCCGACAACTACAACAACAGACTCAACGAAACCACCAGTAACAGGTACATAACAAATTCTTTAATCTTTCTTAAATCATGTGATCGGATCATATTTCCCAGAAATTCAGTTGACAGCAAGAAATGGAGCATGGAAAATTATTGTTTGTTTTTAGAATGTGAGACGAAAAGTGATACAAGTTTTTGGTGTGGTCGTTTGGATAAAAGGAATTATCGAAGATATTGCAAGTCACATGGTTACCTCTGCCCAAAAACATGCTGTATGTTTAAAAACAAGGAAAATAATAACAAGAAAACACCATCAACAACAACAACAACAACAACAACAACAACAACGCCATCAACAACATCAACAACAACAACGACAACGACAACGACAACGACAGTACCACAAAAAAAACGAACAACCAAAACTAAACCAAAGACTCCAAAGATCATTAAAATCATTAAAAAATTAAGTAAGTGTTTGCAACGTTTCAACGTTTTCATAACATTTCAATTTTAACTACGGATCCGTTATCCAAAATGAAAACAAACTTACTGCTTTAATGAGGAATTTCCATAAATCTTTATTAATTTATTCATTCATTCATTCATTCATTCATTCACTGTTTAGAGTGCAACATCCTTCGGGAAACATCAATCTGGTGTCAACGCATAAACCTCTCAAACTATAAAACTTACTGTGGATCTCATGATTATCTGTGTCCAAAGACATGCTGCAAACTTAGAAGAAAAGGCGAATACCTGTAAATGCTACACCATATACAGAAGTTCGCAAGTAAAAGTTGCAACTAAAAGTAAAGGGTGCCGGTATGCAAAAGATTTTGACTATCATGGAACAACTAATAGTATATGATAGGGCTACATTTTTTTGTTATTAAATTAAAGGAGATTATATGTAATAATATTTATCAAGATTTATAGAATATGTATTTTGTTTTCAGAAAATAATATCGCAGTTATGAGTAATAATAGTCCTCATCTCAAACAAGGGGTTTGGAGATGGAAGCACCCAACTTCTTTTTCCCAAGAAATGGTTATTAAAGCAATCATTACAAACACGTTGAAAGTGATGGCACGAAAATTGGTCCCTAAAACTTTACCTTTTTATTGTGCCTGACACTGGCAAAAATATGACACGAGATACGTGAGTTCTAGTCAATTCGAGGTCGTTTCAATTTTCATAAGCATTTACCCTCAGAGCAATATGATGGTGGCGATTTCGACTTTGTGATGGATTTGGGCAAACATCGACTAACTTGAACTAAGCGTTTTAAAAAGTTTTTGAACTATACATAGTTATTTGGTTGTCTCTTGTGGCGTGTGCAATGTTGACAAGAGAAGATGTCACACTTCCTGAAATTTTTAATGAACTATTATCTATTATATTTAGAGATGAGTTTTGCACTAGTTTGCGTTTGTTGACATAAACCGCCGTTGGCTGTAGCCTTATAATTATAAAACAGGCCACTTGTAAATACCAGCTTTTCCAAGTTATGCCTTTTAAAGATAATGAACAAGGTAGAGAAAAAAGTGTACCCGAAGTTTTCTTGTGAGATAATCTCCCTGAGAAAGCCAATTATATTTTACTTTTTTTGAGTGCTTTGTTAATAATAAGCAGCTGCTCGTTCCCAGACCATTTCTTAATTGTTGTATTTCTATTGAATTCAGCATAACAAAGGAACGAAACAAGGTCGACAAATAACAGTTTACAACACAGTCATCATAAATGAATGTACCACACCGGAAGTATTGCACCGAGCGTCCTCTCACGACTCTATTAAGAACAGATTTGTATTAGGTCGGCCAGTTAGGTTTCGACCGGTCAATATGGAACGCCGTTACTGCCTTCTGTGTCAAAATTTCTTTTCTTTGCGTGAATTCTTTATTACGTTAGATAAGTTTTAAATCGTGTTATGAGAGTTTATCATTACGTTATGAAAGTTTATTATTGTGTGATGTGCATTTTTCATGACGTTATCAAAATTTTGCATTACGTTCGCAGCGTTTTTCTTTGTGTTCGGAACTTTCTTCATTGTGTTTGGCAGAATTTCTTTAGGCAAGTTTTCATTATGATGCAACTTTTCATTATGTACTTTTTCGTTATGATGTGGAGGAGAAGAGAGAAATATCTGCAAAGGAGGGTGCTAATTATATGATGCCATGTTAGAAAGCACCAAATTATTGAAGAAACAACAATCTGTTGGTATACTTTTTTTTTATTCTTCAATTTCCGCGCTTATAGCGTAGGAAATTGTTTGGTTGACAGTCATTTTGTCAGAATTGACTGAAATTGGACAATTTGGGCCAAATTTGGATCAAATTTTGAAAGTTCTTTAAATTTCATGAAATTTTCCGTGGATTACATTTGAATGGTGCTGATTTCGAATTTGACAGTCATTTTGTCAGATTTGACTAAAGTTGGATGATTTGGGCCAAATTTGGACCAAATTTCGAAAAATCTTCAATTATCCTGAATAAACATCATGCGCAAGATATTGGCGATCTGTTTTTCTGGCCCCGAAGCATCATTGTAAATTGCAAAGCTGTCAAGATTAAGTTAAATAAATGAAGAAGGGAGTAATTTGATGAATTCCAGACTGTATCAAATTATTAGTCAGTGTACAAGTCATTCAGATATCTTGAAAATTAGCCTAAAGCAATTTTCTCAAGGGCTGATGCAGAAATTGTTCAAGCCTAATGGCTTCTAGTTTATTTTATTTAATGAACATTTACACTGGATACAACACTTCAACTATATATAAAGTTGTTATCAATGTGCGTCCAGTAAAAACTTAAAAAATAATAAAATTTATATATACAGTTAGTAAAAATATTTAATAAAATATGATAATAAAAAAAGTTCTAAGCATTAGGAGAGATAGATAGTAAACTAGTGGGAAGGGGATAACACTGCGGAGGCAAGCGAACAAAACAAAAAACAAAAAAAAAAAACAAAAAAACGAAAACAAAAATAACAAACAAAAACTAAGCAACATGAAAGACTAAACCCGGATCACACATATAAGCAAGTAAAATATTGCGTGATATATTCCTTGAAAGCGTCGTAATCTAAACTTCGAGCCTTCAATGGAAGCGTGTTAAATATATTCGCGCCTAAAATAAAAAATCGTAATCGACTGGATACATGTTTTATTTACTTCGTTTCTATTCACGATGTTTTCTGCTCTTCTATGGAGTATTTCATCTTAAGTAACTGTGTGTTATTTAGTGCAAGAAGGTGGAATCCACAATACGTAAAAGTTGGTATAACCATGCACTGATATATCTATTTTGCAGACATTTTGTTAAGCTCGTATCGAAGTTTGGCAAGTAGGTTAATTCTTGAAGAGGCCTTCTTATAACATTTCTCGAAAAACGTTTTCATATTTAGTGACTCATCAACAATAACTCCCAAAGTATTTGTATTCCTTGGTTATACATACTTTCGTGTGGTTCACTGAGATATCGAAATCTGAAAGTTGACGTTTTACCTTTTCAGAAGTTCTGAACAGTAACGCTTCAGTTTTTCCTTTTTTTAGATTTATTATCAATTCGTTATTGTTAAACCACGTTCATACAGAATTTAGATCGTCATTCATATATTTCGAGATATCTTTAGCATTTTTCGCACTGAAGTAAAGGACGGTATCGTCAGCGTATTAAATAATTTTCGAGTTCTATTGATAACATCTGATAAGTCATTGAATATTAACAGGAACAATAATGGGCCAAGTATTGACCCCTGTGGTACACCTGAACATAAAGCAAAGCTTTCAAATTTACTCTGACCAAACTGAACATTAGCTCTACGGTGAAAAAGGTATATAGTCAGTAAACCAGTCTAATTCACGATCGTTAATACCATACTTTGGAAGTTTCGCTTAAAGCTGTGAATGACTAATGGTGTCGAATGCTTTAGTTAAATCAATAAAACATGCACCAACCATTTCACCTTTATTAACACGAGATTTTATATCATCTATAAAAAGTGTGACAGCTTGTTCTGTTGACATTCCTTTTCGAAATCCAAACTGCTGGTGGAAGAGTAACTTAATTTCTTCTAAAAAGTTATTGCCCCCGCAGCGAGCGTAAGCGAGCGAGGAGGCATAGTAGTTTCACGAGATAGGCGAATGTCAGTTTCCGATTTTGTTCATCATCATCATCATCATCATCCTCCAACTTTCGTGTTGACGTTACACGGTGGAATGCAATTATTAGCTGACTTTGCTTTTTTTCCGTTTCAAAGCATGGTACTGTAAGTGGGAAAGACAGAATGTTTTTTCGTATCTCTTTCCTAATTTATTATTGTATTATACTATGTTATTTAGGAAGATCGTATGCTAAAATTGCTTAGATATTTTTCGTGTTACTTTTGTGTTGTTTTAGTGAAGTGAACGACAAGGATTTTGAAGCACAGCTTGAAATCTGAATATTTGCCAACCATACATTTTATTTTTGTATATATAGCTCTAAATATTTCATTCAATAAACTTTGTTCAACGCACTAATTTTTGGCAAAGATTTTAATTGGATTTCTGTGTATGCAAGAAAGCTATATTACAAATTGTCTTTCTTCGTGTTTTTCTATTTTAACTGTCCACCTCGCGCCAAACCTAATCATACTAGTGTTTGATCATGATCAGTAAAAGCTTTTTACATTTTCTTGTTGTTTTTTTTTATAAACATTGGCTACTTTTTGTTTTGAATCAAAGTTTAAAACGCAGATTTCTAATGGATTTTTTGCTTTGATTTTTTTTTAAAAAAAGTTTTTTTTTTCTTTTGGCTCTTACAGAATTTCTTTAACAAATCTTGTTTTGATTATAAAATACGTATCCATGGTTTCAGTTCACACATTTCTTTTGTTTGTAGCAAATACTTTCTGATATTACTTGTTAAGCCTTTATTACACTTTTTGAAAGGTATATTAGCATCAATAAAAAAAAAGTTATCCTAAAGAAAGTTTAACTCAATTACAACGTAAGCGAAAAACCGTGAAGACCATCCGTCAAGGAGTTTTCAAATCTGATCTCCCATTTCGAAATGATCATGCTCGCAATTCTTCTTGTTTTTATTGTGTTTAGTTTATACAATGTTAACAAAAGTTTAAATGTATATATTTGTTTCTGTGTAAAGACTTGCAAAAACATTCATCTGAATTTTTTTGAGTTTTCGGACAAAAATTTGTTTTTGTTTCCGTTGTATAGCTTGCAATGTATAGCTTGCTGTGTGTACACATTGGAATGCTTGAGCGCGGGGGCATTTTTTAGCTAAAGCTACATGCTAGTATAACTGTTTGTGAACAGCTTCTTCAATAACCTTTGAAAGAATTGGCAAGATGGAAATGGAACGGTAATTATCAAACAGTGATTTTGAACCATATTTGTAAATTGGTATTATACGAGCAGTTTTCCAGGCGGTTGGAAATGTTCCACTTGAGATGGAAGGGTTAATGATGAAGCATAATGGATCTTTGATCGAATGTTTGGAATCCTTCAAAAGAGGCGCGGGAAGATCGCCATTCTCTGTAGCCTTCTTCCTTCTCAACTCTTTAAGATATCCACATACTTCATCTGGTGTTACTTTACTGAGTCGAAATGTTTTGTATGTTTTATAAATCATATCCGGTGGTTTTCTCCATAAAATGTCTGTTAAAACCGTGAATAGTCAGAATCTGTTGCTTCACATAATGCTGGAATATCAATATTCTCTTCTACAAATTTATCCAAAAGCATTTCTAACTTCGCTTCTTTCAAAAGTTTTGCAACAGCGAATGTATCCGCCATTTTAGCAAATTAACATCTAATTTTGTGCTTCCGCAACATAAGCTTACGTTAACACTCTCCTTCGCAGAAGTATGCTCTTCTCCTCCACATCATAACGAAAAAGTGCATAAAGAAAAGTTGCATCATAACGAAAAAGTACATAATGAAAAGTTGCATCATAATGAAAACTTGCCTAAAGAAATTCTGCCAAACACAATGAAAAAAGTTCCGAACACAAAGAAAAACGCAGCGAACGTAATGCAAAATTTTGATAACGTCATGAAAAATGCACATCACACAATAATAAACTCTCATAACGTAATGATAAACTCTCATAGCACGATTCAAAACTTATCTAACGTAATAAAGAATCCACGTAAAGAAAAGAAATTTTGACACTTAAGGCAGTAACGGCGTTCCATAGGTCAATATCTAATGTAATTTATATCGATCTAATAATACATATATAGTGCAAATCTTTAGCTCTACGCATTAGCGGGATTTGGAAAAATCATGTTTCGTTTACACGAAACTATTTTTCTATAGATTTGTAAGGAACTATATGCAACTTAAGCTTGGAATACATTATCATTTAAAATTAAAACTTAAAGGCTGAAATACATTATCATTTAAATGATCAGTTTAAATTTTTGACTTTAGGACACCCGTGGTGGAGTAAAGTATTTAAAATACCCATGTTTCTCCTCCTCCTACTACTACTACTACTCCAAGTTATGAACGATTTCGTGGCAGAATTCGCAAATTCGGCCAAATTCGGACTTCCAGTTGACCAATTTTCATGAAGTTTTGAACAGACCACAATTGAAAGGGGCTGATTTCGAATTTGACAATGATTTTGATAGGTTTGGCTAAAATTAGGCAATTTTGGCCAAAATTGGACCAAATTTCGAAAGTTCGTCAATTTTCATGAAATTTTGTACGGATCACGTTTGGAAGGTGTTAATTTCGAATTTGACAATGATTTTGCCAGGTTTGACTAAAATTGGACAATTTAGGCCAAATTTGGACCAAATTTCGAAATTTCTTCAATTTTCATGAAATTTTGTACGGATCACATTTGGAAGGTGCTGATTTCGAATTTGACAGTCATTTTGTCAGATTTCACCAAAGTTTGGCAATTCAGCAATGTTTTATTTTTGAGACTAGATATGTATCGTTGTGTTACGTCCTGAAGTCTGCAAGCCAAACAGCTTCTTGTTTTAAAATAAAATAAAACGTGATACATAACGAATTAAATAGAAATATAGTCCCAGTGGTCAAAATCGTCATACAGTGTGTTTCGTAATGTTGGAAATGAAAACTTTAAAGTTGTTCTTTTAAATGAATATACCGAATTTCAAAATAATTTTTACATCAATGGAAAGCCATTTTCAAGCTCTTTCGGCTAGTACATTTTTGTGAAAAATGAAAAAGTGGTTTTTGTATAAATAAGGAAAATGTCTTTAAATTTTTAATGGTCGATTAACACGCAGTTTAATTACATCGTGCTTATTGTTTAAAAGCGCTAAATCCATACAAAGTTTTATTAATTTTATCTTTGCGCTGAGACCCCCAAATTGATCTTTAAAAACATAAAAGTTTAACGTTTTTCGTGAACACACAGCTTAAATTTGTTTATTGTTTTCCAAATTGCTGTCATTGTTTCAAAACATCTTTTCTTTTCACTCACTTCTTAATCGACCATTAAAAATTTAAATACATTTATTTTTCCAAGACATTTTCCTTATTTTCTCAAAAACCACTTTTTCATTTTTCACAAAAATATACAAGCCGAAAGAGCTTAAAAATGGCTTTCCATTGATGTAAAAATTATTTTGAAATTCGGTATATTCATTTAAAAAACAACTTTAAAATTTCCATTTCCAATTACTTGTGAGAATTGTTTTCACTTTTCAATTAAAAAGTCACTTGAGAGATTTAAAGCCCTTTTTGTATCAAAAGAAACATCATTACTCTGCACACTTATTTGAAGACTGATGATAAAAACTGATCCAACACAGGTGTCTACACTTAAGGCTGAAATACAGTGTGTCTCAAAATGTCTTATCCACAAACTTTCAAGGCGTATATCTCATTACATGTCTGATGATATATTGTGAATTTTATATCACAAGAAAGAGCTTTTCATGCTCTATCCGTTAATATAAAATGTTTGCCAAAATATTTGTTCTTCGAAAAGATATTGAAGAAAAACTCAATGATTTGGTTCATTAAATTCTTAAAAGTCAATTAACTGACATGCTAATGACTTTTTAACGGTGTAATTTTCTTTTGTTGTGCTGATGAAACCTTTAGAAAATTTTAAGTATAGCTTTGCGTATCAATTTCCCATTACAACTAATCCTAAAAATTTCAAATAAAATTATTTTATTGCGTGATGATTTTTAATTTTTTTATTGTGTTTACAAATAACCTTCATTGTAAAATGACTTAATTGACTTTTAAGAATTTAGTGAACCAAATCGTTGAGTTTTTCTTCAATATCTTTTCGAAGAACAAATATTTTGGCAAACATTTTATATTAACGGATAGAGCATGAAAAGCTCTTTCTTGTGATATGAAATTCGCAACATATCATCAGACATGTAATGAGATATACGCCTTGAAAGTTTGTGGATAAGACATTTTGAGACACACTGTACATTATACCTTTAATGGATCAGATTAAATTGTTTGAAATGAAAGAAAACGTGATACATAGAGTGAATTAAATAGAAATATAGTCCCCGTGGGCAAAACCGTCATAAATAGAACAATTTAAAACAATTTAAACTGATCCATTAAAATGATAATGTATTTCAGCCTTTATTCAACAAACATAGCCAACTATAGTCTGTTCAAAAAATATGTGCACTAATTTCAGTTACCATGTGGAAACCAGATTTAACAAATTACATAAATTCCCTTGAGCCTGGTTTTTATATAAAAGCTGAAATCAGTGCATATAATTTATGAACAGACTTTACACGTTTCTACAGTGTGTTTCGTAATGTTGGAAATGGAAATTTTAAAGTTGTTTTTTTTAATGAATATACCGAATATATTGTATATTTTTGTGAAAAATGAAAAAGTGGTTTTTGAGAAAATAAGGAAAATGTCTTGGAAAAATGTATTTAAATTTTTAATGGTCGATTAAGAAGTGAGTGAAAAGAAAAGATGTTTTGAAACAATGACAGCAATTTGGAAAACAATAAACAAATTTAAGCTGTGTGTTCACGAAAAACGTTAAACTTTTATGTTTTAAAATATCAATTTGGGGGTCTTGGCGCAAAGATAAAATTAATAAAAAATTTGAATGGATCCAGTGTTTTGAAACAATAAGCACGATGTAATTGAACTACGTGTTAATCGACTATTAAAAATTTAATTACATTTTTCCAAGACATTTTTCTTATTTTTTCAAAAACCACTTTATCATTTTTCACAAAAACATACTATCCGAAAGAACTTGAAAATGGCTTTCCAACGGTGTAAAAACTATTTCGAAATTCCTTATATTCATTTAAAAAAACAGCTTTAAAATTTCCATTTCCAACATTACGAAACACACTGTATAACTCGGCGATTTTACGATTTTACGATTTTACGAGTTCATTAATTTTAAGGGAGATATTTTATAACTAGAAACCAGAAACCCGCCTTCATCAACACTTTGGTTTTTCATATTTATAAAGACACGTAAAGGGGGCGAAACACATCTACTTTGGTTTTTTAAACTGATGCATTTTTGGGGGAAATTGAATTTCTTTATTTGTAAGGAGCCACCTACTATTAAATTAACTAAAAACGCAGATTTCTTTTTAAATTTATTTATTTAAAACAAAGCTTTTCGTGTCTTCCGACACGTCTTCAGGTTTAAATTAAAAATTCAAGTTAAATAAAACATATCTACTTTATCTATAAGTAAAAGAACCGTTGTGGGAATATATGAATATGATAAAATAACTGAGGCCTGAAAATCGTATAAATGACTATGAAAACTACTGTGGAACGAAAAAAGAGCACAAAGAGAGAGAATATAGCTGGATGCAACTGGAGTGGACAGAATACTTATTAGGATTGTGCTCTTGTAATATCACTAAGTAATGCCATTCCGAAATAATTGTAAACTCTTTATGTCCTTTTGGTCATTAACTGTGGGCTTTAAGGTCATATGTAGTAAGCTTCTAGAATTTTTCTTTTTGTAGAAAAAGGTGGAGCGTTACCAATGACTTCCCAAGTAAAGAAATGACCAGGGTACTTGATGAGGTGTTTTGATGGTTCCGATCTTCCATTATTGCTGTTGTGTTCATTCCATTTCGTTTCTGCGTTTCTTTTTGTCTCTCCTATATACACTGCCTTACATGTACATTCGCCTTTGTAGTATACGTTACTTGGGTATTTGATTCTATCCTTTAAACGGTACAAACTTCTCAACTTTGTGGTCTTCCATGTATAAACAATATCTACCTTTTCGTTGGTAAATTTACGTAGGTTACTTAAAATTTTCGTCATCATTGATTCATTTTTGGGGCAATAAGAAATTTTTATAAGTACTTTGGATTTGGCATCCGGTACAGTTTTTTCTTCCTTGAACAACCTATGTAGGTATTATGGGATTCTCTGCTTCCTTAGATTTGGTAAACAATTTTATTTGTGAGTCTATGAATCATTCTGGGTAACCTGCGTTCAAGTATTTGGACCGTATTCTTTTAAATTCATTTTTAAAAGACGTAGCGATGCGATACGCTCTGTTAAGTTCTCCCTTGATTACGCTTCGTTTGTAATGCTGAGGCACTTTGGATGCCCAATGAAAGGGTAATTCTTTATTCGCAACTTTGAAGTTAGAAGTACCATTTGGTAATCTAATGATGGACGTATCCAAGAAGGTACTTGGATTCTTCTCGATAGTAAATTTGATGTTGACATGATAGTCGCTCAAAGCATCAAATAGTGTATCTGTGTGACCTTTTTTGCGTCTTACGTACGTATCATCGACATATCTCTCTTGTAAAATAAAGGCTTTTCTGGTTTAACTACTGTCTGTTCCATTTGGTCCATAAAGCATCCTGTAAATACTACCGAAGGCAGTCCGCCCATTGATACTCCATCTCCATCTATTTTCTTTGCAAATAGGCTTTAGTTTATTCTCTGTATATATTTCCCTGCAAATATGGTTGATAGTGTCGTTCACTGGAACACTTGTGAAGAGTGATTCTACATCATAACTGACTTCTTCTTCGTCTTCATTTCAGTTTTGGAAATGTTTGTGTATCTTTGATTATATACTCATTTTCCGCTAATGGTTTTTAAATAGTCTCCAATTTCAATAGTATGAATTTCTTTATTTTTCTACATAGCTACTGATATGTTGCTTTGGTCATGATTGATAGTGTATAGGTGCTGATTTCAGCGAAGTTTGAAATCAGCATTTTGACAGATTTAAACCAAAATTGGTGAATGGTTTTCATTTTAATGAAATTTTCTCCTATTTAAAATCATTGGGCTGCAAAGCAGATGTGCTGGACATGTTATTCGCATGCCGTGGTCCCGAATTTCACATGAAATGTTGCAATGTTGGGGAGGCTCAAAAGGTTCTCAGGAAGCACTATGCCCGACATTGACTGTTCTCTGATAAAATGCCTCAAAAAGTCTTCAATCCAAACAGTTAGCATAAAATAGCAATATACAGAAATGCATAGAGAAACTTCTTATATAATCTAAAAGTATATTTACACCGCTATCTATTTACTTTATTCATTTATTTATCTATGGTCCGTTGAGCTCACGAAAAATAAAATTAAGGACTTGGCAATGATAAAAAAATGATCCTCACACGCCCGTGCCCCAAAACAAATTCGGCCGAAATTTTTTTCACCCTATCGTCATGACACGTCACAGACCCGTCCCCAAAATTAAGTGAACCGAAAGTTTTAGTTACCCCGCCAACCAAAAAAACATCATCCCTATTGGTTACCGAGATAATTTTCCCTAAACATCGTGTTCGATTTGGGTCTCAATACAATGGCTTCATTCACACTGAAGCAAGAAGAGAAATAATTTCTCTCACAACTGAATCTACCATTTTCCGTGACAGAGAAACAAAGAAACAAACAGAGAATCGGCTATTGATATATAAGGTAGACGCCAAAGCGGCGTCGTTCGCTGCCTATGTTCAGCCTGAGTTGTGTCACCCTCTCAGAGTTAACGAAAAACAAAATTTAGAAGTTGGCAACGGAACGTATACCCATGTTGTTAGCGAAATAATTTTCCCTAGACGTCACGTTCGATTGGGGATGCAATGCATAGGTTTCGAACTCACGTCGGGTACAAGAAAAGAAATAGTTTCTCTCACAACTCAATCTACTATTTTGCTTGACAGAAAGAGAGACAGACAAACAAACAGACAGACAAACAGACAGAGATAGGCGAATGTCAGTTTCCGATTTTGTTCATCATCATCATCATCTTCATCTTCATTATCCTCCAACATTTCGTGTTGACGCTACACGGTGGTATACAATTATTAACTGACTTTGCTTTTTTCCCGTTTCAAAGCATGGTACAGTAAGTAGGAGACAGAGTGTTTTCTCGTATTTCTTTCCTAATTTATTATTATATTATACTATGTTTTTTAGGAAGTTCGTATGCTAAAATTGCTTAGACGTTTTTCATGTTACTTTTGTGTTGTTTTAGTGAAGTGAACGACAAGGATTTTGAAGCACAGCTTGAAATCCGAAATTTTAACAACCATACATTTTATTTTTGTACACGCTTTTTCTGCGAAAGCAAGAAATACCTTAAAACCGGCTCTGTTCTTTTTGGATTTCTGCGTAAGCAAGAAAGCCTTTACGATCGTCTTTGGTTTTTTTTTCATCTTACTGTCCAAACCTAGTCATATTTGTTTCTCCAATTTGATTGGTTCATAAAAAAGCCGTCTCAATCGTGATTGGTACATAATGCCCGATTTCTACGAAAGGGTGCTAATATAGCCACCCTAACTTCAATAGCGATAGTTTATTGGCTGATGTTCGCCATGCCATGTGATCGTCCACAAAACGTTTTAAAAATGGCAGCGAAAGAACGTGTGTAGTTTGCTAAAAGTTTCTTTGATGGAAATATGGCTTTAAAAGAAGTTAATACAGCTTATAATTTTATATAAAGAACTTATCATGTTCACAAAATTAAATTACAGTGTGGTTATTCTGTTTTTTGAAAGAAATTTTCTTGAAGTTTAAAATATGAAAACAGTGCCAATACATGGTGTGTGGAAGAAAAGGTATTTCTTGTTTTATTTTTGCTCCAAGCCTTTTTAAATATGAAAGACCTTCGTGTATTTTGTATGTGTATGCATGTTTGAAGTCAATTTTTAGAAGCTTTTGGATTTTTAAAGCTCAGCTTAGCTTCCTTTCAGCTCCTCCCCAACATCACCAACATATGCACTTTATACAGCTATTTATACTATATTTAGTAGCAATTTTTGGATGTATTCTGGCTATATCAGCTTATCTCTTTTCTCCCTACATATGTTGTATTTTTTTAACTTTTAGATTAGATATGAGCTTTAATTTCTAAGTAATTATTATTGTGATATTTATATTTTTCATTCTGAGGAGAGATCAATATAGAAACTTTATATATTAGTTTGTGCTGCCCAAACGATATGTTGGTTACCGCCAGTATACACAATCTTTTGATAGGATTCGTTATATTTAATGTGGTTAAATTAAAGTTTCGTATTGTGTCGATGCACTTTTTTGGAGTACGTGGGTGGCAAATATCCAGTAACAATAACTCAGCTTATTCGTACAAAAAAACAGATCTTCATAAATGATCTCCGCGATAGCATAAAGAAAAGCCCCTTTTTTATGTTATGGTAGGCTGACTTTCTTGACGAAAACATTGTCAGTCGCATCAATATTTTTGTTTATTTAATGCTGATGCTTCTCGAGCTGAATGATGTGACTGTCTTAGTTTTGCAGGACTAGTGTGCTAGTGTTGCATTTTTGTGGCATTTTCAGCAGCAAAGCTTGCAGAAATCCTTCTGCCCGGTAGGGCATCTTGTTCTTCTTCTTACTGTCCAAACCTAGCGGTTTTTTGAAATCTCGTGCGAATGTTTACACGAAGCCAAAGTCACGCATGTCAGTCGAAGAAACTCAACAAAGAACCAACCAAAAGGATCCCAAAGCAACTTTAGTCAGTATAATTAAAGAAGATGCACATTTTCAAAACTGAAGATGAAGAATAAAATCTGTAGCAGTAATTGGATTTCTGCGTAAGCAAGAAAGCCTTTACGATCGTCTTTGTTTTTCTTAGTTTTTTTTTTTTTTTTGGATTTCTGCGAAAGCAAGAAATACCTTACAACCGGCTTTGGTTTTTGGATTTCTGCGAAAGCAAGAAATACTTTAAGCGATTCAATTAAACCGAAATACCATCGCCAATCAAATTTGATTTCTAGAAGTATTACTGAAATATCATTTGAAGCACAACAAGATACCTTTCTTCAATTTCCTCAGTATAACTACCCTAATCATTATTTTCTGCACTATAAAGAACGATGATGTTCTTACTTATATTCACAGGAAAAACGTAAGCTCTATACTGTCCGCAAATTAACGTGATCTAGTCACTTACCTTAAAAAAGGCAGCATTTTGCATTTTAGAATCTTCTTATTAAGCTCAAAGGCGGATACAGACATAGTCAAATTTGGTGGAGGAGTACACTATCACGAATTTTCTTTTTTGTCTTAATTGTTGTTTAGTAATTGCACGTTTTTCTTTTGTTCTCTTAATAAACTTAACTCTCCTCCAGAAAGTTTGACTATGATCTAAATTTGTCCATGAAGCTTACACAATTTAAAGTCATCTTCGGGCTTCGTTGATGCTTGTTATTTAACTTTGATGTGATACTTAAAGTATGTTTAAAGCCCAGTTATGCTTATGAAAAAATAACAAGAGCCGTAACAGGCATAAGTATTTCTACATTTATCCCTCAACGTTTATGCCTAAATAAAGACATCATGTCAACAGAATTTCTTTAAAGAGATTCCGTACTTTAACCAACCTAAAGTACGAAAGAACGCCATTCTTTCTTTATTTTTGAATATATTTACAAATTTTCATAATTTGGGGATTAATTAAAAAGATGTACATTACATTACATCATTCCCACATTGCTTAAACTCAAACTTCTCAAACACCAATACCAGTGGGAAAACCAAAACATTGGAAATATTTATTATAGTAAAACCGTCCACCATATCTAAAAACAGAAACGAAGTGGTCTGACTCCAATGCCCAACCATTTTAATAATCAAACAAGAAGCCGCTTGGCTTGAAGACTTCAGGACGTAACACAACGATGCATATCTAGTCTCAAAAATACAACGTTGCCGAATTGCCAAATTATGTTCAAATCTAATAAAATGACTGGCAAATTCAAAATCAACAACTTCTAATTGGGCGTTGTAGAAAGTTTTATGAATATTGCAGAACTTTCTAAGTTTGATTCGAATTTGGCCCGAATTACCCATTTCTCGTCAAATCTGACAAAATGACTGATGACAAATTCCTAATCAGCACCTTTTAAATGTGATCGACACAAAATTTTTTGAGATTTGAAGAACTTTCGAAATTTGGTCCAAATTTGACCTAAATTGCCCAATTCTAGTAAAACTTGGCAAAATCATTGTCAAATTCGAAATCAGCACCTTTCAATTGTGATCCGTGCAAAATTTCATGAAAATTGAAGAACTCTCTAAATTTGGTCCAAATTTGACCTGAATTGCCCAATTTTAGTAAAATCTGGCAAAATCATTGTCAAATTCGAAATCAGCACCTTTCAATTGTGATCCGTGCAAAATTTCATGAAAATTGAAGAACTTTCGAAATTTGGTCCAAATTTGGCCTAAATTGGCCAATCTTAGTCAAACTTGGCAATATCATTGTCAAATTCGAAATCAGCACCTTTCAAATGTGATCCGTACAAAATTTCATGAAAATTGAAGAACTTTCGAAATTTGGTCCAAATTTGGCATAAATTGGCCAATTTTAGTCAAACCTGGCAATATCATTGTTAACTTCGAAATCAGCACCTATCAAATGTGATCCGTGCAAATTTTTGCGAAAATTAAAGAACTTTCGAAATTTGGTCCAAATTTGGCCTAAATTGCCCAATTTTAGTCAAACCTGACAAAATCATTGCCAAATTCGAAATCAGCACCTTTCAAATGTGATCCGTGCAAAATTTCATGAAAATTGAAGAACTTTCGAAATTTGGTCCAAATTTGGCCTAAATTGGCCAATTTTAGTCAAACCTGGCAATATCATTGTCAAATTTGAAATCAGCACCTTTCAATTGTGATCTTTGCAAAATTTCCTGAAAATTGAAGAACTTTCGAAATTTGGTCCAAATTTGGCCTAAATTGCCCAATTTTAGTCGAACCTGGCAATAATATTGTCAAATTTGAAATCAGCACCTTTAAATTGTGATCCGTGCAAATTTTCATGAAAATTGAAGAACTTTTGAAATTTGGTCCAAATTTGGCCTAAATTGGCCAATTTTAGTCGAACCTGGCAATATCATTGTCAAATTTGAAATCAGCACCTTTCAATTGTGATCCGTGCAAAATTTCATGAAAATTGGTCAACTGGAAGTCCTAATTTGACCAAATTTTCGAATTCGGCAACGGTGTCATGTAAACGCTGCACGAAAACGTTCATATCTTGGAGGAGTAGTAGTATAGTAGTAGGAGGAGGAGAAACACGGGTATTTTAAAGACTTTACTCCACCATGGGTGTCCTAAAGTCAATAATCCAATCTTAATAATCCAATTATTATTAAGCGATTCAATTAAACCGAAATACCATCGCCAATCAAATTTGAAATCTATTTCGTGAATTATTTACAGGGGGCGAATTTGTTGAAAAGTCGTTGCGTTGGAGTGCATTTCTATAGAAATATACACACCATTTCAATGAAAGTGCTCTTCATCGCAGTGACTTTAACGATTTTGCCCACTGGGTTCTACCATACTCAAAAAATTATCCATCTTCTTCGATGTTGTGAAAATTCGAGTTTGAAACGTCTCTATCATATTTATGGGACGAGTTATCCCAACGTCGAGTTACTATCATGTCATTAAAACGCCAATGCAATCATCATCATCACAATAAATTATGTAAACCAATAATTAAAATACCTTCTTCATTGAGCTGATATTGGTTTTTACATTGTTGCTATTATGACGTTATGTAAGATGTTCTGTTCAAATGAAATGCGAAGCAAAGTTTTATTAAATATCCGGAATGTAGAGGAAAGTCTTATTACGTATCCCTTTTAACTGGTAACGGACTCACGCTATACTTCTTTACCGACAATGGGGTCGAACACGACGATGATGATAACGTTATTGTTCTCGGCATTTCGTTTGAGCTAATGGATCGATTCTGCCATTGGTCGCACTTCCCTCGAAAGAAATATACAATACTGTTCATTCCACTGTTAATAACTAACAGCAAGTTCGCCCACAGTGTGACTTCACCAATATGAAAGTTTGATATTGGGTATGGTAAAGTGAACGCAACAAAGGTTATCATGATGGCTATACATATAAGTGAAACTTTATCCTCGCGCTCTCTACTCTCAGCGTTCTCAATCTTATTTTGCGTTTTATACTTCACCATGTAAATGATCAGCGCATAAAACAATATCAACAGAAAGTCTGCAGCAAGTATGACGATAGAAATCACAAGCTCTACTCGATCTCTGTAATTATTCCTAATAGGTCGCTTTCCATGAATTCTCTTTGGCTTAACTCGGACTGTAGACCCACCAGTAGATTTTTCTACTGCTATCAAGACAACGCATGGTACAGCTGCCAAAAACCACGTGGTTGCGATAAGCTTGTAAATTTTGGAGCGAGTAGACATTTGTCTGTGTTGAATCGGCTTCCAAACAAGCCATAAACGGTCGATACCAATCCAGCACAGATGCAAAACAGAATTAACAACAAAATAAAAGTACAGAGTGTAAGTTGCTTCTAGTAGGTATCTGTTTCTAGGCGCTTTTGCCACAAAAACAGCAGAAACTGCTGCATGTGCCGTTCCAAACAAAAGATCTGTGACGGATAAACTCCAGATAAGAATATCGTAGTTCTTCTTCCGTTTCATTTTGTAAATCAAGAAAATTTCAACAGCATTCAGTATCATAACAATGATTCCAAAAGACATGTCTATCGACTTCTTCATTATTTGAGTATCCGTCGGACCTGTTGGGCGATTTGAAGGACGCATCTCTACCAGAATGTTAAAATTTTCGATTTGTCTCATACAGTTTTTTCTTCAAATAAGAACACGAACGGTTTTATCAAAAGAAGTCTTTTAAATTTGTTTTTCTGAAAAGCAAATACCAATTATCTTTAATGAAGCATTACATTGTTATATATTACTACACATTGTACATGATAAAGATCAAACCATTATGTCCTAATTTTTAAATAACTGCAATTATTTTGTGTTTCTTCACTCTCTTAAATAACTAGTATAGGTGACATGGATAAGTTTGTGGCTGAAGTGGTCCTTCTCCATTATGAAGGATCAAATCAACTGTAATTTTTATAAAAACTACCAGAATAAATCTCTCAAAATTGATTTGGGAGAGGAAGAATATATGTATAGCATCGTTTCATAGCTTTTGCTATTGTTATTAACAACAGTTACACTAACACTGAAAAAGGCAACCTGCATAAATATGTTTTATAATAATAACAATAATATAACCATAAGAAAGATATTGGCAAAGAACTCAATACCAGTTGGTAAAGTCAAAGTAAATATTCATTTATTTAAAATTTAAAAACATGAAAATACATGACTTTAAGTTTCATGCATATCGCAATCATCAGATGTATAAAAATAACAATAACAATAACTTCTCGTAGCAATAAACAAGGACAAAAAAAATCACAAGGTATCCCTTTGTCTTGAAGACACCAACTCCCATCCATCATCATTAGCCTATGCTATGTTTTTTTTTTTTTATTTGTTTGTGGCCTTTCGGAATATTAGCAGGAAGTACAAATGCTACAAAAATTATAATGCTGGAAATTTTAAGTTTCACTACGTAAGCGGATATAACTAAAGCTCACCAAATGACATAATTTGAATATCGGAGAACAGCACTTTGTTCTATTTTGTATTTATTGTTAAGTCACACAAGTTATATCTCAATCACTTTGGTTCCTTCTTCAACCTTTAGTTCAGTTTACTCATCAATTGACATGCCAAGAGAGATCTTCAAGAAAGTCCTAACTTCAAAACAATAATTTTATCGACAGACATTTATTTTCGATGTGCATGCACAAGATTATATTGAACAATTACTAAACATGAAGTCGAAAGTTTTTATTGGAAGGAGGATATATGTTTTGTTTCGTAAGAGCGAGTTTCAAATCACCATTATATCTCAATAAAAATGTTGTATAATAATCAAAATGACGTTTGCATGAAAGAAAATAAGTGAAATAGGTAAAGTTACTAATGGAATAAGTAAATAAATATAAGAAAATGAGCACACAAAAGGAATATAAAAACCCTACTTTTCTTTGTAAGATCCTCTGTAATAAACGCCTGAAGGGTATAGATAGTTATGGATAGTTATATTTATGGTTATTGAGGAACACAATTATGTTATCATTCAAAAACTTCAAGTTGTTCGGTAATCTTTATGGTTTTCAAAGTAATGCTCACGTCATTAAATAGTTTTCATCCGAAATTGATACTATGAGGTTTAAATTATTATGAATATTTTTTAGTGTTACCATCATGTGTGAGTTGGTGTCATTTAGTTATTTTTAGTGGAACTTATTGGTGCAGAGGCGGAAACAGACATCAAATTTTGTGGTGGAGTACACTGTCACGAATTTCCTTTTCTGTCTCAATTATTGTTTAGTAATTGCACTTTTTTCTTTTCTTCTCTTAATAACTTAACTCTCCTCCAGAAAGTCAATTTTAATCAATGTCTCATTCGAAATGTTTCCTACCCTAACCAAGCTAGCCTTGATTACCTCTATTTAACAGCTATTAAAACTTGGTCACATGAAGTGGCCACTGTTTGAGGTCTCACTGAATATCATAAAAGAAGAAAGTAGATCTAAAGTCTGTTCAAAAAATATGTGGACTGATTTCAGCTTTTATATAAAAACCAGGCTCAAGGGAATTGATGTAATTTGCTAAATCTGGTTTCCACATGGTAACTGAAATTAGTCCACATATTTTTTGAACAGACTTTAAAACAGACTGATTTGTGGAGTGGTCACGTCACGTTTTATCACGCCATCATAAAAAACAGAGGCGGACGATTCATTAGTTGCCAACAATGAAAACAGATTCGTAAGTTCAATCCCACCGAGAACTAATCAACAGAATTGCTGCGTCATGACAGCATGTTTATCTTCTTATTTTAGACGATCGACAAAATTTGCTAACAGCGTTCAAAAAAAAGTTCTTACATTCAAGAAATTTCATTAAGACCACAAAACAAGCTTTTGGTGGTTATATATAGAAAAATATAGGAACAATATACCTGCGAAATATGACGATAATTTCTTGTTTTTTGCTTTTTTCATTTCAATCATAGAAATACGAAAAGAGATAGAATAACATCAATGAAATTTCCTTTGTACCACCGTGTTGTAATTACTGGTAGCCGTATACAAAGTTGAATTTTAAAAATTTAAATTTTGCGTCTATTGTTTCCTGTAATAGAAGTAGTAATTCAGATCTCGAGATCTGTTGTTTATTTTTTCAAAATATGTGACTTCAGGTAATGTCTTTTTATCAATTCTGCATAATTATGAAAATCATTAGAATTATTCAGATGATAGCATTACGAAAAATAAGTTGGTGTTTTATGATTTGACGACAATAATATTCGTATTGATTTTTTTTTTTTTTTAAATATTCGTATATATATATTCGTATTGATCGTATCGATTGCTTCCTCGTGATCAGCTAAGCAACGAAAATATACTTGATTCTCGTAATGAACATGTATGTTTTGAGCTTGTATGTTTTGAAATTCTTGATAATATTTCTGTTTGAACGAACATGAATAGTGTTATAAATTATGATAAATTGTTTGAACTATTAACAATGGGGTCTGTATTTTTATTGGCCCCGCAGCGAGCGTAAGCAAGCAAGGAGGCTTAGTAGTTTCACGAGATAGGCGAATGTCAGTTTCCGATTTTGTTCTTCACCTTCATCCTCATCATCTTCCAACTTTCGTGTTGACGTTACACGGTGGTATACAATTATTAGCTGACTTTTTTCCCGTTTCAAAGCATGTTACTGTAAGTGGGAGACAGAATGTTTTTTGTGTTATAAACGCTCGCCATTTTTCAAATTAAGTAAAAACAAAATTATTAAAATTGTAAAAAGCTTTTCGGCTTACGCCATCATCAGTTACATTAAAATGAGAAAATTTTACAGTTTTTTATTTACAAGTCAAAAAATATAAGATAATTAAAGTTGATTTTTTATGAAAGAAAATGATAGAATGGGTTAATTACATTGGGAGAAAGGAATAAAAGGTATAAAATATGCAAGCAATTAATCAAGTCACGCCATTCCGAAATAAATGTAGTTGCTGGGTCTCTTGTTAATTGTTTAATGTTGCTCCCGTTGTAAGAATAAAGGAAGCTTTGAGATTTCTACGTTCCCAGTAGTTGGTCAGAGCGTTCGTGATTACTCTCCAGTTGAAAAAGTGATTAGGTGTGCCAATAGGTGTTTTACTGGTTCCGAGTCTTTCTTTGGGTTTTCATGTTCTGCCCATCTTGTCTTGACATTCCGGTTCGTTTCTCCTACATAGAACTCACCACACGAACACGTTCCTTCGTATATTTTGCCAGGAAACATAAGGATTGGTATCTTTCAGCTTAAAGAGACTTTTTACTTTCTCCCAATGTAATTAACCCATTCTATCATTTTCTTTCATAAAAAATCAACTTTAATTATCTTATATTTTTTGACTTGTAAATAAAAAACTGTAAAATTTTCTCATTTTAATGTAACTGATGATGGCGTAAGCCGAAAAGCTTTTTACAATTTTAATAATTTTGTTTTTACTTAATTAGAATGTTTTTTCGTATCTCTTTCCTAATTTATCATTATATTATACCATGTTATTTAGGAAGTTCGTATGCTAAAATTACTTTAACATTTTTAATTTCGCTAGTATAGCGAAGTATTGGTATCGTATTTCTATGTATCTCCGTGACATTTTGGACGATCTCACTAAAGTAAATAATTGCATATAAAAGCCATGTCCGCACACACCTTAGCAATAAAATCTTTTGCAGGCTGACTAACGGGCTAAATTTGGACCAAATTATGAAAGTTCTCCAATTTTCATAAAAATTTGCACAAAGCACAAGTGAATGGTGCTGATTTCGAATTTGACAGTCATTTTGTCAAATTTGGCCCAAATTGGGCAATTCGGGCCAAATTTGGACCAAATTATGAAAGTTCTCTAATTTTCATAAAAATTTGCACAAAGCACAAGTGAATGGTGCTGATTTCGAATTTGACAGTCATTTTGTCAGATTTGACCAAAATTGGGCAATTCGGGCCAAATTTGGACCAAA
This sequence comes from Turritopsis dohrnii, assembly GCA_027922465.2. NCBI lineage: Eukaryota > Metazoa > Cnidaria > Hydrozoa > Anthoathecata > Oceaniidae > Turritopsis > Turritopsis dohrnii. The sequence continues at coordinate 319,388 of BQMF02000074.1, read as the reverse complement.
TTATGAAAGTTCTCTAATTTTCATAAAAATTTGCACAAAGCACAAGTGAATGGTGCTGATTTCAAATTTGACAGTCATTTTGTCAGATTTGACCAAAATTGGGCAATTCGGGCCAAATATGGACCAAATTATGAAAGTTCTCCAATTTTCATAAAAATTTGCACAAAGCACAATTGAAAGGTGCTGATTTCGAATTTGACAGTCATTTTTTCAAATTGGGCCAAAATTTGGCAATTTGGCAATGCTATATTGAGAATGTTTTATAATTGTTGAGAGTAGGTTTGTGTAATTGTGGCACTGTCCTGAAGACTTTAAGCCAAATTTGAGACGAATAAGTTTTGATCTATTTGTTTTGTATAATTGCGAGTTGAAATTCTGCTACCGTTTTCAACTATTGTATCTCACAGTTCTATGAACAGTATATAATTTGTTAGAATTGTGAGAATGCAATATAGCGAAATTTTCGACTTTCAAGTCGTCTTGTTTATAATTACTTTTGCGTTGTTTTAGTGAAGTGAACAACAAGGATTTTGAAGCACAGCTTGAAATCTGAAATTTTGCCAACCATACATTTTATTTTTGCATATGTTTTAGCTCTAAATCTTTCATTCAATAAATTTTATTCAATGCACTGATTTTTGGCGGATCTTGCCATTTTAATTGGATTTCTGTGTATGCAAGAGAGCCATATTACAAATTCTTGTTTTTCGTGTTTTTCTTCTTTAACTGTCCTCCACTACTGCGATCATGATCAATAAAACCTTTTTATATTTTTTTCTTGTTTTTTATGTAAACGTTAGCTATTTTTTGTTTTGAATTAAAGTTTGAAACGCAAATTTTTAATGGGTTTTTCGCTTTAATATTTTTTTTGAAAAAGTTTTTTTTTCTTTCCTTTGGCTCCCACATAATTTCTTTAACAAATCCTAATTTGCTTATAAAATACGTATCCATGTCTCAGTTCACACATTTCTTTTGTTTGTTGCAAATACTTTCTGATATTGCTTGTTAAGCCTTATATACACTTTTTGAAAGGTATATTAGCATCAGTGTAACTTAGGCCTAAGAGATAACAAAAAGTAACAAAGTTTTGTGCAGATTTTCATCTGTTTAAGTTAAGATCTATTCAGTTTGCATATTCCAAAGTGGTTTTGAAATACCGCAATTATCGAGTTTGTCCTGAAGTTCAATTGATGCCGTCATGTCAACCCTTGAATGAAGGGTGTTGTTTTATGCCTGTTTCGATGCATTAAAAGTCACAAGTGTTATGACTGGTCTTGTAATCATAATGCGAGACAGTTCTAAAACGATTTTGAGTGAGTGTTGAGCAGCTCTCTGGGGCTTCCTAAAAAACTGGCTTTGTCAAAATGTATAAGCACATAAGTATGCCACTTACCAGGCCCACAATAAACCAAAACATTTGTTTTCGGACAAAAATTTGTTTTTATTTCCGTTGTATAGCTTGCAATATATAGCTTGTTGTGTGGACAAATTGGAATGCTTGAGCGCGGGGCCATTTTTAGCTAAAGCTACATGCTAGTTAATTAAATGTCAGACGGAAAAATCGATAACTCTTTTGGAAATAGAAAATTACTGATAAAAGAATAACTTATGTTTTTGCGTTGATGAGTCAGGCATAGGTCTATTTTGTTGGCCTAAATTTTAAAAGGCAATACCTATTTATTACAGGAGAAAAAGTATTTTGAGTTTTCTTTTAATGTCAGACGGAATCGATAAAATTACCATTTTCAATTTTTAGAATCCATACTTGATTCTATCGAAACGGGACGTAGTTAGACGGAAAGAGAAATATATGTTTATTGCTAGATTATATACTGTATTTTGAACAATAGCTAATTCAATTCTTTTTAATTTGACATTGCCCGGTTCTATCAAGTTGAAATAATAACATTAAATGTCGGACGGAACGTCTAATATATTTATCGGAGGGAATTTTTGTTTTGGCTTCAAATTCCATCAAAAATGTGATTAATCGTTACAACAGATTAATGTACAGTAGATTAAGCCAAATGTTAAGAAACCAGTCTAGTCACTTTGAAGAATAAGACATTGTTTTTTCAATGTAAGTGATGACCAGTTTTCAAACAGGCCCAATGTTCTCCGGATAAGTTGCCAGCTTTGTGATGAAACAGAGATCATCACTGTAGTGAATGATTCACCACTTCACTGCTTTGTCGTAAATTTATGCATATTTTGACTGCCCAAAATGGGAGAAAAATACTTCTGCCGCCTTCAACTTCTTTTTCTGAAACGATTCCATAAAAGTACTCCAAAAATATCTTCATTATCTGGTTTGGCAGAAACATAACTTTTTTTTTCAGAATTATCTTCTCACTCAACCTGTACACAACAGACGATTGTTTTTACAATCTTAAAAACATACAGCTGTGCACGTGCGCTATTATTCTATTTATGAGATTTTGATTGGTAGATTTATTTTTTCGGTGTGACAACTATTCGCCGACAATTGAGAGGATGATCATATGGAGCTTTTCATCCCGGCAGGGCGAGACGGGCGTTTTGACGAGATCCTAGCTTTTATACAATTCTCACTAGATTTCTTTTTCTGATCATATGGAAAACAAAAAAATCACCCTGTCCCGGTTAAGCGGGATCTCGTTTATTTTTGCCGGGATCCCACTTAAGCGAGTTGTTTTTTTCCATATGATCACAGTTACCTCGTCTTGCCGGGACGAGATAATATTTCACGCGTGCGCAGTTATTACATTTTTTATATAAACAATAACAAAACTATCCTGGGGTGATTTTCACCATATGATCACAATTATCTCGTCTTGCCAGGACGGAATGATATTTCACGCGTGCGCATTAATAAAAAATTTATATAAACATTAACATAAAAACTATCCCGGGATGATTTTCATCCCGGCAAGAGGGGACAAAAATTTTATATGATCGCAATGCAAAACTGCCCCGGGACGATTTTCATCCCGCCCTGCCGGGATAAAGAAACTCCATATGATCAGTCCCTAAGAAAGTGTAAACAATGTTTATAACCATAATTAAGAGGCCCCCAATTAGTTTTGGTCCCGATACTTACAGCACGACATTTTATATCCCTTAGGAGTTCGTACTAGTGAAAACAACTTGAAAACGCTTTTAGTTCGTTAAGCCTGGTTTTCATTGATAGTTTTAACGCTTAAAACGCAGCGATTTTAAGCCTTAAAACACATTTTTCTATTTTGTAGTAAAAACAACCTTAAAACAATCATTGATCTAAGGGCTTAAAACAGTGATTAAACCAATAAAAAAAATATCAAAAAATATAGATCTAAACTGTTTTAATACAGATATAAAAAAATCCATCATAATACAAATGGTGGTCCTCAGCAAGCAGCAAGAATTTTTGACAATTTCAATAGCAATTTTGTATGACGATATTTACAAAAAAGAAGGAATGCAACAAAGAAAAGAAAAGCCAAACGATTCTGAGTGAGAAAGTTGTATCAAGAAAGAAAGAGTTCAGGATTTTTTCACGTACTGACAAAGGCACTAGAACTGTTCGACCGTGAATACTTTTTGAGATGTCACCAGACCAGTACGAACACCTTTTATCCATTGTTGGTCCTAAATTACAGCGTCAGAAGACTCATTTTCGCGAACCAATATCACAATGTTTTCATTATTCGAATGTTTTTGTCTCCTAGGAATTGACGTAACTACGGTGGCCCATAAGTGACATTTTTCGAATGATGTTATTTTATATATATTCCCGACTGATATTACTAGTCGCCGACTAATAATATTACTTGCCGACTGATATACTTAGTCGCCGAGCAATAATTACTAGTCGCGGACTAATAATATAACTCGCCGACTGATATTATTAGTCACCGAGCAATAATTAGTAGTCGCCGACTAATAATAGTAGTCGCCGACTAATAATATTACTTGCCGACTAATAACAGTACTCGCCGACTAATAATAGTACTCGCCGACTAATAATATTACTCGCCGACTGATATTATTAGTCGCCGACTAATAATATTACTCGCCGATTGATATTATTAGTCGCCGACTGATATTATTAGTCGCCGAGCAATAATTAGTAATCGCCGACTAATAATATTACTCGCCGACTATTAATAGTACTCGCCGACTAATAATATTACTCGCCGACTAATAATAGTACTCGCCGACTGATATTATTAGTCGCCGAGCAATAATTACTAGTCGCCGACTAATAATATCAGTCGGCGAGTAATATTAGTCGGCGACTAGCAATTATTGCTCGGCGACTAATAATATCAGTCGGCGAGTAATATTAATGCTGGAATATATTTAAAAAAACATCATTCGAAAAATGTCACTTATGGGCCACCGTACGTAACTTATTCAAACAATTAAGATATTTTAAGCGTTAAGACAAAAAATCAAAATATTTTGATATTTTATTTTAAGGCTTAAAACATAATTTAAGCCTTAAAACTGTTCATTTTATGTTCTCACACGACCAACAAATATCTTAAAACAGTAAAATTTTTGATATTTGTCTTCAGCCTTAAAACTGTGTTAAGGCTTAAGATCGCTGCGTTTAAAGCGTTAAAACGATAAGTGAAAACCAGGCTTAAGATAAGCGACCTTCCGACAGTTCGAAGAATAGTCGGAAAGGAAGTTTCTTTTAGGTTCCGGCAATAAGAATGGAAAAGCATCGCGCATGCGCATTATTGCAGCGATGGAGGGCTATAAAAGAGAAAGCACACGCTTAATATTTATTCTCTGCGATACAGAAACATACACGTGAGGTAAACTGCGATACAGAAACATTTACGCGATGTCTAACATTTCTCCTGAAATGCAAGCAATCATCAATGCTACTGTCCAACAGGCAGAACTTCGTCTCGTCGGACAAGCCAAACGTGTGGCTGAGGAAGTGTGTCACAACAGCATGGAGAACCTGAAGAAGAAGAAAAAGTTGTACGAATATGAATTCAAGAAAGACTGAAACAAGAAAATGTTCCAGCACAATAACGAAGTTTTAGAACTAATTGGCGATGCATTGGAAGACATTGAAAGAAGCAATATCGAAGAAGCAAAAGAAAAATTGGAAGAGGGTAAGAAAATCTTACTTAAACGCATTAAAGTCGTTAAGCTTGCTTACAGGGAAGATTGGCTGACTGCCAAAGAATATTTAAGAGACGAACTGACTGACGATTCCAGCGATGAAAAGCAGATAGCGAAAGCAATTAAGTCCGCGAATTCTAAAAAAGAAAAAAGGAAGCCTGAAAAACGTCGATACCCTGTTAAAAGTTTCAATACTTACCACACAAAGTATAAGCCTTCTTCGCCAGAGTTGTGCTGGGGTTGTGGTAAAAGCGGGCACTTTTTATCGTCTTGTTATAAAACGAAAAACCTTAGATATTCGAGGGACATTATACAAAATAATGTAACATTGTAACATGTAACATTGACACCATTTATACTTACTTGTTTGATTATCATCATATAAAAATTCACGAGACTTCTCGCGATTTTCTGGGATTTGCTTGGGAATTTTTGGACGGCACGATAAAATTTTACAGATTCAAGGTTTTATTTTTTGGCCTAGCATCTGCTTGCTACGTTTTCACAAAATGCACCAGGCCTTTCATAAAAAGATGGAGAATCTTGGGAATCAGGTGCGCCATTTACATAGATGACGGGATCGCCGGGGCCAAAACCTTTAAAGTAGCTAATTTCATCTGTAATGAAATAGTCAAGAAGGATTTAAGATCGGCTGGATTCATAATCAACATCGAAAAATCAAAACTGACACCATCAAAACGAGGAAAATGGCTAGGATTCGAGATCGACACAACAACAAGGAAGTTTTACGTACCTGAGAATAAAATCACTGCCTTGACGTGCATGATTAGATCCGTTCTCTCATCTCAAGCGACATCTGCCAAATTTCAATCGAGAATGGCCGGTCATATCATATCTATAGGATTAGGAATTGGTTCTTTAACCAGATTATTTACAAGGGGCATGTACAAATTTATCGAAAGCCGATCATCCTGGTTCGACATACGGCAGTTAGGACCACTCGACCAAAACTTGCGATAAAAAGCGTTTCATACTACTTTATGACAGCCACACGACGAAGTGCATTCACAACATTTTCTTCTGATTTGAGAATACAAGATTGAGAAATGTATTGTAAAGTCGTGAAAGAAATAATTATCAATCTGATTTAATTTGTAACTTAGGACTCTTTACTTTGTACATTCACGTTGATATAAATAAATTGTCCAGAACAAATTATTTGTGTTTTTTCTATGAAGCCCGAGAATATTTGAATAGAATTCGTCGAGATACAGATGAAGTTCATCGTAGTATTAAAGGCACAAAAGATCGGGAACACAAAAATTCTCGCTACTTTCGCAACATTTTGCTTTTTTAGGATTCACGACTTTAATATGCTGGCGACTTTTAAATATTTTCACAAAAAACATTTCATGGATTTGCAGCCATTTCTTTGAAGGGTGAAGAGTGCCCGTGACTGTTTGTGTTATTTTCCGTATTCAGATTGAATAACTTCGTTTCCAGATCCCGAAAATAAGTAGGCAGTGGCGTAACTCGGGGATTGCTTTAGGTGCGATCGCACAACCCTCGGATTTAGTTAGCCTTCTTTTTTTACCAAGCAATTTTTCAAGGGATATACTACCAAACATAACTAGAACACTAAGTTTAAGCTAAAGGGAGGACTGGGCGTATAATTACGAAATATATATGTCCTGGTGAAGCATGTAATAACCATTCGTTCGTTTGAATTATTCATTCCGAATGCTTCCCGAAAGTTTATTGTTGCAATGTTTGGTATTGTTATGTTAATGATTCTAATAATCGTTTTGTCGATACGCCATACAATAGTGCAAATTTAATTTTACGCTCATTATTGAAACTTATGCTAATGTTAGCTAGAAAAGCGGTACTCCTCCGAAGATGTAGAAACTGTTCGTTTTCTTCTTTCTTCATTTTCGGAAGAACTAAGCCGAAAGGGAAATTTTGACACGGTAAAAAGTTTTGTTTTTGCATAAAGTTTCACCACCCCAAAAATAAAAAAAATTTACCGTGTCGAAATTTCCCTAGAGCTATGTTTCTATGCGGTTGCTATGCTAGATCGTCATCATTCAATCAGATGTATTGAAATAGGAGAGTAAAATAAAATTATCGAGGCAATTCTTTATAATAAATCACGATTATTTTAGCGACGAATTCTGGTCGAGTGGTCCTAACTGTACGGGATGTAGGTGATGACGTCGCTCAAGAACTAACATTTTGGGAAAAGAATTTAAAATTTTGCAACGGGTTTGCTTTTCGTAAAAAGCCAGATACAACAAAGGTCGTGTATTCCGACGCCAGTGATACTGGTTATGGAGGGTTTATCGTAGAAAGATTAGGAAACATTATTGCCAGAGGAGATTTCAAAAAGTCAGAAATTAATCAAAGTTCAACTTACCGCGAACTATTCTCTGTAAAGCTGTTGCTTATTTCTTTCGGCTCAATTCTTTCTAACGAGAAAATTCTTTGGCACTCAGATAATCAAAACGTAGCACGAATTATTTTAAACGGCAGCACAAAACCTGCTTTACATAGCATCTCCCTGGACATTTACGGTCTATGCATAAAGCACAACGTTGAAATCGAACCTCAATGGCTCTCAAGAGAAGGAAATGTTGTAGTGGATAGTTTATCTAAATTTCAAGACACTGATAACTGGGGAATACAGTGTGTCCCAGAGAATTTCGGTCTGAGATTTTAACAGCTCATAACTTTTCACACATATATCAGATTTCAGCAATTTTTACACCATTCGATAGGATTTTATTCATAGATTTTAAAAATATACATTTTGTTCTCCAAAACATTTTAGTTTGAAAACAATTAAGGATTGTACCATGAAAAAATCCAATTATCTTCTTAATGGTTAATTAACACATCTTTCAAAAACAGCTATCAAAGGTCATTATAAAAAATAATAACAGGTGAAGTGACTGTAAAACACAAGAGTCATTAATAAAAAAAATTTTAACATGTCCCCCGTTTCTCTTGACACAGCGATTTGTTCTTGCTGTCATAGAGAGTGGCGAATTAAATTTTGATTTTGTCTAAGATTATTTGCTGCGTCAACAATTTTACTTCTTAACTCTGATAGACTCTGGATCTCAGTGGAGAAAAGTTTTTGTAGCAACTAAAGATTGCTCATATGATGTCAAAAACATTTTGTGGAAGCCTCCGTCTCACAATTTTTAACTTTGTGATGAGATTATAATTTTAGTGTGTTCAATAACACCACGACATGTTCTTAATAAACAAAAGAATAATTGTACGTGAAAACTTACTTTTATTAACCATTAAGGAGTTAATGACCGTGACAGTTTAATGAAATCCTTTTTACTGCAAAGGTGTTGGACTAAATTATTTAAAATATAGGTTTTTAAAATCCTTGAAAGAAATGCTATCGAATGATGTAAAAATCTCTAAAATCTGATATATGTGTGAAAAGTTATAGCTTGTTAAAATCTCAGACCGAAATTCTCTGGGACACACTGTAGATTTAGCTTCATTCAACAAAATTCAAGAACACTTTGAAAAATTAACGGTTGACAGATTTATTTTATTTTATTTTATTTATAATTTGTTTTACCTGATGATGTAGAAACCTCTACGAAAAGCTTAGTAAAGAAAATAAATATATATTTTTTAAAAAATGTTCTGAATGTTGTCTATCTTGCTTGCTTAATGGCGAATATTTCAATTTTATTTCATAAAATCTCCGCCCGATCTAATACTGGAATGTTGCGCCTTCTGGCTTAAAGCTAGAAGACATTGTTTCATTCGATTTTATTCATAAAATCAGTATTGCACTGCGGGCCTTTGCACAATCCTCAATTTCACGTGGCATTTGATGTCAGTTTTTTTTATGATCACGGGGAATCATTGCATTGCATCCCCAATCGAACGCGACGTTTTTGGGGAAATATCTCGAGAACCAATAGGGATAACTGACGTTTTTTGGGGTCCGCGATACGGGTGAAGGGGTGACGCAACATTTGGGCCTAAATTTTATTTGGTACTGCGGAAATGACGTCATCAAAATCTTTGATCGACGATATCTCTGCAACGGTTGATGGTAGCGAAAGAATCCTATACATTTTTTTGATCAGTTTTTCTAGCTCTACAACATGGGTACGGTCTCTTTTCGAGATTTGGTAATTTAATTTTTTGTCACCTATTGTCGTGACAACGTTTTCAAAATTAAAGCCATAAAAAACTTTTACGCGAGTTATACTAGTCTACTTATACTAATTCGCAATCGTGCATACCACTTTTATTTTAGAGAGTGTTGTGTTTTTTTAAAATTTACGGTCAAAATCTTCTTAATCGTGGTCATTTTTTCGTTAGACCATTGATAATTGACGATTAGTATAATAGCACGCGGCGTGACGTCAGTTTTTTTTTTTACCTTATCACGGGGGATTCATTGCATTGCATCCCCAATCGAACGCAACGTTTTTGGGGAAAGATCTTGAGAACCAATAGGAATAACTGACGTTTTTAAGGGTCGGCGATACGGGTGATGGGGTGACGCAACATTTGGACCTAAATTTTATTTGGTACTGCGGCTATGACGTCATCAAAATCTTCGATCGCTGATATCTCTGCAACGGTTGGTCGTAGCGAAACGTTCCCATACACTTTTTTGATCAGTTTTTTAAGCTCTACAACATGAGTACACTTTCCAGTCCCGATTCCGTAATTGAAATTTTCGTCACGGGGTTCTCACACGGAACGCAGGATTCTTGCACATCCGTTTCGAAATTAAAGTCGTAAAAAACTTTTACGCCAGTTACTAGTCTTATATATAATAGCGAGTGTGCATACCACTTTTATTTTAGAGAGTGATGTATTTAGTTTAAATTTACGGTCATCGTCCTCTTATGTGCGCGTAAAACCACGTAGAGGCGAGAGACACTTTTTTCACGATCATTCCAAAAGCACGTGGCATCATTTGACGTCAGTTTTTTATGGTCACGGGGAATCATTGCATTGCATCCCCAATCGAACGCGATGTTTTTGGGGAAATATCTCAAGAACCAATAGGGATAACTGACGTTTTTTCGGGTCCGCGATACGGGTGATGGGGTGACGCATCATTTGAGCCTAAATTTTATTTGGTACTGCGGATATGACGTCATCGAAATCTTTGATCAGCGATATCTCTCTAACGGTTGGTCGTAGCGAAACGATCCCATACATTTTTTTGATCAGTTTTTCGAGCTGTACAACATGGTTACATTTTCGGTTTCCAATTCCAAAATTGAAATTTTCATCACGGGGATCGTTCACGGGAAAGACGATTTTGACCCATCCTTTTCGAAGTTAAGTTCGGTAAAAAGTTTTTACCCGGGATACTAGTATATACTAATTCGCGTTGTGCATCCCACTTTTATTATAGAGAGTGATACATTTACTTTTAATTTATGGTCATCGTCCTCTTATGTGTGCGTAAAACCACGTAGATGCGAGAGACACTTTTTTCACGATTATTCCAAAAGCACGTGGCATTTGACGTCAGTTTTTTTTATGATCACGGGGAATCATTGCATTGCATCCCCAATCGAACGCGACGTTTTTGGGGAAATATCTCGAGAACCAATAGGGATAACTGACGTTTTTTGGGGTCCGCGATACGGGTGAAGGGGTGACGCAAAATTTGGGCCTAAATTTTATTTGATACTGCGGCTATGACGTCATCAAAATCTTTGATCGACGATATCTCTGGAACGGTTGATCGTAGCAAAACGATCCCATACATTTTTTTGACCAGTTCTTCGAGTTCTACAACATGGGTGCACTTTCTGTTTCAAATTCTATAATTAAAATTTTCATCACGGGGTAAACACATGAGAACGTAGGATTTGACACATTGTTTTTGCAGTTAAAACCCGTAAAAAACTTTTACGCGGGATACTAGTTTATATATAAATATGAGTGTAAAAAGATATGCAAAGCACAGTACAAACATCGTACTCCTTTACTCCCCCCTCTTGATACCACCAAGTTGCCAATTTACTGTTAATTCTTATTTATTTCAGATGAATATCAGAGTGGTATTAGAAAAACTTTAAACAAAATTCAAAGTCGAGAACTGAACGCTAAGGCAGATAGTTTGCAGGTTTTACTTTAATCAGCATACGCGCCATCCACCCTAGCTAAAAATAAAACGTCTTGGCATGCGTGGAAAGCATGGGCTTCAAAATTTGAAGAGGTAGTTGCTTGTCCAGCAGATTCTGTTCTTATCGCAACATATTTCAATGATCACATAGCAGAGGGAGGAAAAACAGGAACAGTTACAGCCGCTTTTATGGGAATACGCTGGGCCGCATTCACTCAGGCTTTATTTCACCTACAGAACATCCATTCGTCAAATTAGCATTGGAAGGGGCAAAAAGACTCGTGGGTCAACACTCTACAAAAAATCAAAAAGAACCTTTGACAACCAATATACTTAAAGAAATTATCGACAAGCTTGACAAAGGAAGTTTATTGCATTTGAGATTTATCGTATTATCACTTCTTGGGTTTGTTGGCTTCATGAGAATCAGTGAGCTCCTGTCTGTTCAAGTAAAACATTTGTCTTTTCATCTTGAACACGTCAAGGTTTTACTTCCAAAATACAAAACTGACCAACTGAGAAAAGGCCACGTGATCATGATATCCAAAACAGGCACAGCATGCTGCCCCGTAATAAATATTTAGACAAAGCCGAACTAAGAAGTGTTCCTGATAATTTTCTCATCTGCCGACTGGTCAAGACCCATGCAGGTCATAGAGCTTTAGGTTCCAAGCCCATTTCTTACACGACGGCGAGGGATTCCTTTCTTAGATTCGCTCAACCTATATTGGAAAACAACTTACACTGTTACGGTTTACATTCCTTGAGACCGGATCGTAAGGCGCTTCTACTGCTGCAAATTCAGGCATTCCAGACAAACATTTTCGAAAGTATGGTAGATGGTTGACAAGTAGCTCCAGGGATAGATACATCAAAGATGGGAGATGTCAAACATCAATTCATCAAAAATTTACCTCTCTCTTTTTTACAACCTGCGTTCCTGTCTCGAGCAAATACAAATATCCTCCATTAATACATGTCTTGTTTTCACTTATCAGGGAGGGTGGCTTTTATAGGAAAAGACAAGAATGAAACAAACATCCGGGTATGTAAAGTGAAAAATCGAAAAAATGTTTTTCATATTACAGCAAAACGAAACAACGAATTCGGTTCCGATTTTCTGAAAAAAGTAGATTTTAGAAGCCCTAATTTGTTTATATAAATTAACTTGTTAAGTGCACTCGTTTTTCATTTGAAATTTTCAGTTTTCATTTCACGTTTTACCGAGTATTGAGACATTGCTACAGTGTTATATTGACAAAAAAATCATTGTGCGATAAATTTTACAATTTTTAAATTATTGCTTTAATGAAGGTTCGGTCAGACATTAGATTGTTTCCACTCACAAAATGTTTTTGCTGATCAGGCTAAAATGAAGTCATTGCACAATGAAAACCTAAGGAAGTAAACCAGAAGATACATAGAGTATCTTAAGGGAGTCATTTTGTTATTGAAGGGTGTCATTTTCAATTTCCTTAATATGACCATCTTGATTGTATGTTTTTATTTTAACGGATAGGATGCGCAAATGAGACCTGGATAACCAGAGTTCAAAAATCGAGTTATAAAGTCGAGTTATAAAGTCGAGTTATAGATCATGAAGGCGAAATTCTTAATTTTCGATATCGCTTCGGGGTACTAATTCGAAAATATATTTGTCGCTTCTGCAACTTGCGTTACTCGAAATTAAAAAGTCAAAGTTACTAACCCGAAATTAATTTTTCTAATAAATCAAGTCCAGTTATTAACTCGATAGCATTTTATTGCTTTGAAAGATTCGAGTTACTAAGGTTTTCAATACTTTCTCACGATTTATCTTGTCTGCTTGATTTACAAGATAGTTCGAGTAGCAAAAACAATTATTTTGTAAGGGTAAATGTTGTAAGGGTATTTTTAAAATATTGCATAATCTTTAAACGTTTATTCAGTTTATAGTTATAATTCAGACTTTGAAAGCCAAATTCCATAGTTTAGTCGAAAAAGGGCAAAGTAGGCCACATTTGAGGCAAATTCTGAAAATCGTTCAATTCTGATGAAAATTTACTAATGGAACAACTTTGTACTGCTGATTTGGTTCAAGTTCAAGTTGCGCATAAGATCAAATTAGGCCAAATTTGGACCAAATTTTGAATATTGCTCATTTCTAATAAAATTTACAAGTGGAAACACCTAAATTGTTAAAAAAATAAACATACAGAAAAATAAAATCGATATTCTCACTTCGGCAACTTTTTATCTTTGGAGTTTTCAGATATCATAATTCCGCAAAAGTAAAATCAATAGAACAATATGACAGCGTAGGTACAGTCATGGTACAGCTGTTGTTAAAAATACCTAATTGAAAAATAATGTAAGGACTGCTTATGATTAGGACTGTGTACTACCATCTACTTGCTCAACTGATTAATTATGATGCCATTTCTGCATTGAAAAAGGTAAATCGTAACTAACGCTATAAAATTGCTCTGTGTGCAAATTTTCATTAGAATTGAAAAATGTTCAAAATTTGGTCCAAACTGGGCTAAATTTGATATTTTATTTTGTTTTTAGATACCATGATGGTGTCATTATTTTGAAATTCGATATATTCATTTAAAAAAACAGCTTTCAAATTTCCGTTTCCAACATTATGAAACACACTGTATTATTAAGTAATCACCACGTAATAGACCTTTCCCGAATTTCTGTTTAAACGCCGTGTTATAGCCTAGCCACTAAGTTTCGTCTCTTTTTTTTTAACTCTTAATTACTTCTAATTATTCCACTGGGGAACTGAAAGAACGAGTAACTATTACTTACTGAAAACATTATGCAACATTATGCGAAAAAGACGTCGTCGAAGAACAAATGCTCATAAAAAAGAGGGCTTTCTGGGTACAGGATATTTACAAGGACCAAGAAGTGTATGATGCAACAAGACTTTTTAATAAAATGAGAGTTTCGAATAGGGAGGACTATTTCAATTATTTTACTTTTAATTACTTTTTTTCTTCCCATGTTTTATTTTTATCGTTTTTGGCTCTATAGCATTATTTTAACTCACATTTCCACGAGTTTTAAAAATATCTTAAACGCATTCCCCTATCAAAATAGATTTTTTGTTATTAAATAGCACCACATGCTAAAGATCATCGGCATTTCTTTGACTTCTGAATATTTTTTCGTTATAACCAAAAATAAGAAATGAAATAAAAATAAAAATAAGAAATGAAAGTTATTTGCGTTAAGGTGTCCATCTACGCGCGAATCTTTTTTTTGGCGTTGATCATTTGCGTTAATGTTTTAGCGCGTTGGTGGACACTAGGCTTAAGGCTTTAAATTTAAATTGTACATCAAAAAGTCAACGCGGTCATGAATTATTAATGAGTTGAGACGCTGAAACTTGAGTTTTTTACATTCAAAAATTTCTGAAATTGGCCGTATTAGCCGTATTTATACTGAGACGAACAGTAAGATTTTTTATTTCTTAAGTGGTTAATTTAATTTTTGAGGTTCTTAGAAAACATAATTCCAGAATGAGGAGAAATTTGAGATGAAATATTCCATTATTAGATTTGTTGAAAATATATTACTAGAATAAACTAACAATAAAAAATTAACAATAAACAAGTTCAAGTTTTCATAATATCAGGTGGTACTACTATGTGTATGTAAAATGCTAGGTACTTTTACGTAATGTTGGTTTTTTGGAAAACCAGTGCACCTTAGGATGATAAATTCCAAAAACACTTAACTAGATTGTAATGGAATTTCAGAATCCTAGAGAGCTTCTAACAAAACAAAATGTCCTAAATGCTTTAACAGAATGTAATTGCACATTTCCAAATTTTAGAAAAATGGTTAAAATTTCAAAGCAATCTAAGAATTGAACCATCAATGAAGTACCCAATGAAAACGTTTACATGGAAGACGCCTACCCAAAGAGGTCTAGCACATCTACCACCCGTTTATTCGATTTATATTATCTACTAGTATCCCGGGTAAAAACTTTTTACCGAACTTAACTTCGAAAACATTAGGTCAAATCCACCATTCCCGTGTACGTACCCTGTGACGAAAAAATAAATCATAGAATCGCAACTCAAAAACATCCCAGGAGGCGTCGCTCGCCACCCATGTTCAGTATGCGTTGTGCCGCAGAATTTAACTCTTGGAAAAGTTTCTTTTCAGGCATTAATTTTTTAATTCATTTCTTACATTCAGAAAATTTAAAACAGAAACAAATAGCAACATGGCTCAGAATATATATTCATACGCAGAAGAGAAGTAACTTTAATGTAAAAATATGCAATATATAACACAGAACCGTTTACTAAGACATACAAAGCCAAACATTGAATAACATTACAAAAATGATACCTTCCAACTTTTTCTTTTGTTCAAAAGTTACTTCTGGACTGCAACCATTAATGAATTTTTGAAATGATATAGTTAGTTCTTCCCAAAACCATCAACATCATGATTAAAACCATGAGTTTCATTTCTTCATGCTTTTTTTATTATTGCCTAAAAGAATAATGTTTCAATTGTAATACCGAAAAAAAAAAAAAGAAACAAAAAAAAAAGGAAATTCAAGTACGTATTTATCCTAAAAACAATAACTAAGAAGAAAAATTTACACAAAAGATAAAAAGTCACAAATAAAATCATAAATTCAAAGTTATATACCTAGGCATAGTACGTAAACGATTACCATAACACAAAATATGCATAAACGGGATAAAATATAAACTTAAGAAAAATACAGCCAACAACACTTATTTTTTGTAAGATAGTTTCATTGCACAGTCATTAAGTAAGTAAATCTTAAGTAACCCTCTCGACATTATAACCCATCATGTGCTTCATTTCTATTTTAACAGATCAAAACATTAAAAAAACATATACAAAAAACCTAATCATGCTATGACGAAATCTAAAGAAAAACAAAACAAAGTAAAAGAAACTTTGAAAATGTATTAACCTTAAAAATAATAATTAAAAACACAAACGTAATGACAGAATTAGTATAGCTGAAAAATTTTTAACATATGAAAACATTCGTGGAGCCATTTTTTATTTCCAGTTCAAAGCTCCTCTCTGCTGAAAAATTCAAAACATTCCTCTTATCCTTTATGTATCCACTAATACTAACTGTGTTTAACTAAATAGATACTATTTTAACTTTACCTCTCATATACCAATTCACATCATCATAATCATGTTAGTAAACAATATTGATCATGATCTGTAGTAGCCATTATCAACTTCTAAACTCTTTACTTTCTATATTTCATACCTGTAAACAAATTATAACACTCGATTTACTTTCCAGGATACTTTCCTATTGTAAACATACACTTTCTCCTTGCTTACAACTGCAATTCCACTACCATTTTTATACAGTGAAAGTCATAAAAATGCTTTCTTCGTAACTTCATAACTGTGGAGCCATTTTGAATTAAATAAAATAAGGAACAGCAACTTCGTTACCAAAACAAATCATTAACTGCTCGAGGGACATGCATCTTAATGATTTGATCGTTTTAACTCTGTTTTTACTCTCTTTTAACGCTGTATTTACTAAATCCGTTTGACTCATGTACTTACGTATATTACTTTATATCTTTTCCAAACAATTTCTCTCCGAAAAGAAGTAAAACCATTTTCTTCACCAATGTAAATAAACAGCATCCTTTCTGCAGCCATTTTTAAACAACTTCAACTTCATCTACACTACTCTACTGCTGCACTCCCATAACTATTTGATAACTATAAAAAGAAATACGTAAACAGCTCGTAAAATAAAAATAGACTTCTTCGTTTCGTTTTCCTCTGAAAAAACCTATATATAAAAAACAACATCTGTTTAAAAACTCACCTAAGCATGTGGTTATACCTGTTCTTTTATTAATCTAAAATAAAATCTAAAATACAATAACAATAAAAGTTTAACAATAAATTGATAACTAAAACGTAAACAAACATTTAAATACATTTAAATACCAACTTGTTCTTCTATTAATCAAAAATAACAGTTTTATAATAATACCTTTTGTTCGTTCGATTTTTCTGCAGCTAATTTTTAAAAACTTCACTGCACTTCTTCTGTATATCTAAATATGATTTTTCATTGTAAACAAACAACTAACCCGTGTTCTTTAGCAATAAACACGATGATAAAACGTTTTATAATAATAACAATACCTGTGTTTCTTCGTCAGTTCTTTCGTCGATTTGCTGCCTAAAACAATCAAATTTAAATTGAAATATTCGTATACAAAAAGAAACACGTCTTCTTCGCGAAGTTTCTTGCTCACGAAATGATCGTTGACAAATTTCGAACGATTAACATTGCATTGCTCGCACTCCTCCAAAGACGTTTTTCGGCTGATTTCCACTGCGCAAGCCAAAAATAACAAAACGGAGGAGCATATACTAATCGCGAAAAATCAAAAAAATCACTCTCGCTTTGGCGTGGTTTTACGACGAAAAGGGAAAAAATAAGAAGGATTTGACCGTGAAAAAAAAACAAATATGTCACTCTCTAAAATAAAAGTGTGACACACAATTGCGAATTAGTATAATAAGATATATTAATAGCCGATTCTCCGTCTGTCTGTTTGTTTGTTTGTAAGTCACGCAAAATTGTAGATGTGAACTGCGAAAGAAATCGGGAAGTCAGCAATGTAAGATCGCACATAAATTATTTCTCTTCTCTTGTGCGCGACGTCAGTGTGAAACCATTGTATTGAGACCCTAATCGAATGCGACGTTTAGGGAAAATTATCTCGATAACCAATAGGGATAACTGACGTTTTTTGGGGTCCGCGATACAGGCGATGGGGTGACGAAAAATTTGGGTCTAATTTTTTTGGGGAGGGGTCTGTGACGTCATCAAAATCTTTGAACAATGATATCTCTGTAACGGTTGATCGTAGCGGAACGATCCCATACATTTGTTTGATCAGTTTTTCGAGCTCTACAACATGGGAACACTTTCGGTTGCCAATTTCTTAATTTATTTTTCGTGAAGTCAACGCATGCTGAGCATAGGCGACGAACGACGCCGCCTTGGCGGCTAGTCTATATATTAATAGCCGATTCTCTGTTTGTTTGTTTGTGCGTTTGTTTGTTTGTAAGTCACGCAAAATGGTAGATTGAGTTGTGAGAGTGATTATTTTATTTTATTTTGTCCGACGTCAGTGTGAAACCATTGTATTGAGACCCTAATCGAATGCGACGTTTAGGGAAAATTATCTCGGTAACCAATAGGGATAACTGACGTTTTTTGGGGTCCGCGATGCAGGCCATAGAGTGACGAAAAATTTGGGTCTAATTTTTTTGGGGGACGGGTCTATGACGTCATCAAAATTTTGATCAAAAATATCTCCGTAACGGTTGATCGTAGCAAAACGATCCCATACATTTTTTTGATCAGTTTTTCGAGCTCTACAACATGGGCACACTTATTATTGCCAAATCCTTAATTTTATTTTTTGTGAACCCAACCCAGGCTGAAGGTGGACATGGGCGGCGAGCGACGCCGCCTTGGCGGCTAGTCTATATACTAGTTAGTAGCTAAAGCTAAAATGCCCCGCCTCAAGCTTATCCATTGAATTTATCCATTCTTTTCTTGTTTGAAATGCTTATACAGAGAATAGGTCCAACAATTTGCAAAATAAATTTAAAATATAATATTTGGTAGAAGTGAACCAAAATCACTTGAAAAAAGTTATATAGATTGACAACTTCCACAATTGTATGCCTCAACACTATTCAGGTCTATTACAACCAAATGATTAGGTCAAACAGGTCTAAAAATTGAAGGCATATGCCTATTTATGGCTAAATTAGAAAAAGTGACTGAAAAATTCGAAATAAACACTTTCCACTTCTTCTTTGAGCACTCTTTAAAAAATTGGCACAAATTGGGAGCAAATTGAAAATTCACCAGTTGAAGCTTATCAATAATATATACATTATGAACAAAAAGATGAAACTTTTAATTAACTTAGAGTACGTTTACATGAAAGCCGTAGTGAACTAAAAATCGAAACAATAGATTTACTAGTTCTAGTTCTCTCTACGAGTGTGTTTTTACATGAGAACCATACTGAACGGTTTGAGATTTCAATACCGGTAGAAAAATTTTCTATACACGATGGAATAAATTTAGCACATTCTACATTTTTATTTCGTTATATGTCAGCAAAATTTAATTAAATTGCGCATGCTTGTTAACACATTTTATGATAAAACAATGAAATGTGAAAACTTTCACACCTTTCCAAGCTGTATCGAAATTTCAAACCTATTATTTGAGAAATAGGTTTGAAATCATTACGGGTAAAATTTCAGTATGGCCGTTATCATGTAAACATCACTGAAGGTGTGACCAGGAACAGTACTGAAATAAGAACCCATATCGAAACTCGTAACTGGAGGCTTGAAATTCCAAACCGGTTTGAGTTCAGTACGGCTCTCATGTAAACGCACTCGTTATCGCAACCACTTTTCAATTTACTATAGCTTATCCACATTTCGTAGCCAGAAAAAAACTTTGCATTGTATTGCACATTATGTTTATACTTCTTTCAGTATGTAAGTAGACACACTCTACATTCAATTCATTTCCAAATTTTAGAAATTTGTCCTTCTTTGGCAGTTCTAGTTGTCTACGTTTTTTCGATATCTTCAAATGTCAGTGCTCTTTTGAAGACAGTTGATACAGATACCAATGTTCTATCACCAAGCATTATGCACATAATATTCTTAAATTAGCGTTTGTCATCAATATGTGCAAAAAACAACAAAAAGCATTCTCTTTATAAAGATTTGTGCCAGTTCTTTCATAAGTCGATAAAACTTTCTTTTGATTGAGATGAGCACGTTTCATGCATTAATTAGAAAATTTTGTGCATGTATTGATTACATATTTCCCCAGTAATTTTGATATTCTTGATGGATGCTGAAAGTTTTTTCATCATAGTTTAACTTGTTATGAAACCTTAATTTTCTTCTTTCTCGAGCATATTTCCCAAAAACACAATCATTTTCTCTCTAAGAAGTCTTCTAACGATTAACATTAGGTATAAACAGGAAAATATTCTTAAAATTCTTCTTTAAAGTTTCTTACGAAGTTCTCTACAACTTCTACAAAACATAACGAAATCGGTTCACGTGTCGCACGTAAATATTTTAAGGACTAGTTAATAAAACTTTTAAAGATTGAAATGGAAATATAAAACGTCCAAAATAACTTCCAAAAGTAGTAAAAGGTTATAAAAGAATAACAATTTGATGAAATAATATTAAAAATACCCTTTTATGCATTATGTTTAGCATGGAGTGCTGGTCTGTCATTATCTACTCGGAATAAACAAATTATCCGAAATGGAAACTCAATTTCCGAAAACGGATTGTCTTAAAAAAGGAGAAAATTTGCCAACACTTCGCCTAGGTCGTGAAGCTACAGAGCCCCTTGCGGGGCAATTAATAGCCGATTCTCTGTCTGTTTGTTTGTTTGTTTGTTTGTTTGTTTGTTTGTTTGTTTGTAAGTCACGCAAAATGGTAGATTGAGTTGTGAGCGAAATTATTTCTTTTTTTGTGTGCGACGTGAGTTCGAAGCAAACACATTGCAACCCCAATCGAACGTGACTTTTTTTGGCTGGTGAACTAATAGGAATAACGTTTTGTTTTTATTATTATTGTGTTAGTCTTATATTCCACGTTGACTTGGCTTTGAAAACAATACATCAACTAACTGATTAAACATTTTGGACAAAAAGCAGCAGTGGCAGAACGTGGTAGCATGTTAGGTTTGCCAGTGTATCCTAACGTATCTTTGCCTGACTGTCTGAGACGAGTGAACTTTTTTTTCGAGCAATCAAAATGTTAACAAGATGCCCTTTCGGGCAGAAGGATTTCTGCAAAATCAAAGAAGAAAATGAGCTTTTCTTTATGTCAATCTTTAGCTTTTCATAAAAAACTGTTTGTACAATCAAGCTGAATGATTATTACTGAAAAATATATAGTTGTCTTTACAAAAAAGAAAGACTATGACATTCTTGAAATTTAAGAAAAGTTTAATCCGCAATATATATTTATAAAATTTCAGATCGAACGTTTTTTTTTTATTCACTTTATTCATTTAGCACGTGCCTTTTTTTCTCCTCCTGTGTGAATTTTTAAGAAGAGAAACCATTTCCTCCCTGTTTGATAGCACCCATGTTAGAGCGCGTGACTTTTTTAAAACAAAAGCTAATAAAAATTTGATGTTTTTCTCCCTACGTTTTGAGTGTATTGCTGTACTGATCAACGATTGGTTTTACAAAATAAATAAGTAACACATCATGAAAAACCTGAAAAATGGTGATGTAACACTGTTGATGCACACTAGACGTTGTGACTTCGAATCTGCTTCTGGTTGAACACAAGTTGTACGGGCCGTTTATAAGGAAATTTGACGTTTATTGATACAGTGATACAGAGCAGGTGGACATGGGCGGCGAACGACGCCGCCTTGGCGGCTAGTATTTAACTATTGGTGTTGAATTTTCAATCAATTGTCTAATTAAAACAATTTGAGGTTTAAGGAATCTTGACCTGCAATACGAAAATTAGGCTTTAAAGAAAAGACTACTTTTTGCCAAAAACAAAACACTGACTTATCTGATATTCGATTCAAAAAGGGGCGAAATATGATGTGGAGGTTCATAAAAAGAAACACATGGCATCTGCTTTATAAGGTGGTTTAGAGATGCCGATCAAAGTTTCCGTTGCGTGAGACTGTCCTGATAAATTATCTATCTTAGAGGCAAAAGTAAAAGAAGTATCCTATGATTGGTGAATATATTGACAATTCAATATATTTATTTTCTCAAGACTGATGTTGCAGCATAAGCAGTGACTGACTTAGAGAGAAGGTGATATGTTAATTAGGTGAAATGTGTGTCAAATACAGCATGTGAAGTAAAAATCGTGGTGTTGTGTTAGTGCAGGGAGTGCGGTGTATTATAAGTGTATAGTAGAGTACATTGTGCTGTTCTTGTGTTCTTTTCAGTGGTGATTTTGTTTATAGTGTTCATTGTGATACACAAGGTTGATGTGTCGTTTGTTAGTAAATTGGAAATTAGAAACATGCGATAAAAAATAGAGAAGTCTTTCATAGTATGTACAAGGCTGTATTGAAAAAAACGCGTGTATGAGTTTGCCAAGACAAAGGCAGAATTGTAGGTCCTTCATCAGGAGCTGACAACTACATTTGCACAATGTCAGTTCGTTTCTGGTGACCCATGATACCACGGTCTATCGGCTCTACAAACTACTCATACTTTTGGCAGGGGTTCCTGTATGATTGGTGAATATATTGACAATTCAAAAGAGATTTTATATGAAATTGGGATAGAAATTGATGAAGAATGGACTTGCTTGCTTACACAGAAATCCAATAACACATCCTTGAACATGATCTATGGTTAGATGGTGAGTAATGAACACTGTGCAACCAGGTTAAACAAGTAATGCCAGGTCACTCTCAAGTAGTTACAAATGATTAATACACAGTAAAGTGCTATGAAGCTTCTGCATGAAAAATAACCTTAATTTTAGTTGTACCAATTTTTGAAATGTTTGAAAAAAAGGAACAAGTGTTAGCAACGTCAAAAGTGCCCCTAAAAAACGAACACTCACGAATTTTAACGGTTTAAACGTGTTAGCGACGTCAAAACTTCCCCTAAAAGAGTCTATTACAAATCTGTAGTCTTTTAGTTTAAGCTATTTAATGCGTATTTACAACTTCAAAGCTGTTATAAAGAAGTTCCATAGCACAAATGTCCATGCACAGCTGTGTCGTGGCTGTCAGTTCGCTCGAGCTGACTGCATGGTATGCGGACGCAGAAATTCAAATGGTTAGCAAAAAGTATTCTCATTCTTAAGTTAAAATTGGAGCGGGATGGTGGACCATGGGTTTTTAGGTATTCTAGAAACTTCTATATTGTTTGCAGAAACCACACTTTTAACTCATTATTGATCTTTTTATTTAGGAATGTATTCCACTTTTTAAGGATATGATGGCAGTACACTCAAACATTTTAATCTTTGATCTTGATAGTGCGATCCGACGATTATATGAATTCATGAAGGTTTAACACTGTCATCGAAACACGAGCAGGTGCTCTACAGTTGAGGACTCCGCCAATCGTTAAAGTGATACGACAGTACTAGGCTCCGAGCATAGACTGCTGTGGTATTACTTGAATTAGGCACATCATTGTTGCATAGTTTCAATCTAATTTGCCAACAAATATAAAATATAGGAACAAATATAGCAAAATATTTTTAATGACTCGTGTGTTCTGCCAGTTATGGTTACAAGCACTCTAACACATTTCTTTCAAAGGATAAATATAAACCACTGTACCATTGTTGCACGTCAATAAATCTAAGTAGTAAGAATGAAATGGTCAAAACAAACAAGAAGTGTATCATCTCCTCGATGAAGAAAATACAGCAGAATGGGTATAACGACTTTTTAAATGGAAGTTTCATTAAGTAATTGTCCTTTGGATTTGCTTAATTCGATCCCACTTATTTTGGTCGAATAACTGGAATCCTCGGTTAATGGAGCTTTCAAAGTGGAGTCATTTTCTTGGCTCAATCGGATACATTTAGTCGTATTAAGTGTAAAAGGAATATTAAAAGAACGTTTGAATTCTGTTTGTGTTCAAATATCCATGGTAAAACATTCGATTTCTACAGATGACAACTTTATCTCTGGTCACTTGTTTAAAATGACAGCACTATAAGCATCTAAACAAAGAGTGGCTGCCATAAGTCTGGTAAGGTTTTGAAAGATATTGATGGAGGTCATGCAGTGTAGCTACAGCAAAGAAATTTATATGGTGTTGTCAAAAATACAGTTTCGCATTAGCGAGATTCGTGCTGACGAGCCTGTTATACGAAAAGAATCAATTACTTGTGAGATTATTTTTTTAAACTGCAGGGAATTGTACACAGCAGTTGTACACAACTTAGTAGAGTCGTTCGTGAATTTTTCCCTAAAAAGTCATTAGAAACTTCCCATCAACACTTGAAATAGGTGTGCAAAGTAATGATGTTTCTTTTGATACAAAAAAAGGGGAAGTAAACTTAAAAAAATCAAAATTGATTTTTTTTTTTTACCATTTGAAAGAATTTCAAAAATGTCGGTTTTTGAACTTTCAAAAAATCTTTTTTCCTTCCCAAGATAGTCATTTAAAATTTTTGCTCAAAACTTCATCTCCATGGCAACGTGACATCACAATGTTCAAGAAGAAGTTTCTGACATACAAATATATAGATAACTCAGATAATTTCAGTGATACAGTAATAGCATTTTGTATGTGTAGTGACAAACTTCAATAGGTATTAAATCACTAACCATAGTTACTCTTGCTTGTTACCAGGTCTCCATTCTTTTTTGCTGACCAACCTATAAATGGAGATTTGCTCAGGCAAGGGAAACGAAATTTAAGAAAATGAGCAGTTGCTTTGTCAGCAAAAAGTAATAGAGACCTGGAACCGAGCTGTAGTAACAATGGAAATAAATGTTTTTGCTAATTTTGCTATTGTAGTTATTTGTCACTCTACATAGAAGGTTCTAACAACATATCATTAAAACTGCGGCAGTGTTATTGACATATTTGTGTGTCAGCAACATCTTTTTGAACGTTGTGATGTCACGTTGCCATGGAGATCATTGACCATGCTAATCTTTAAAAGGCAATATTTCAGGAACAAAAAAAGATTTTTTGAAAATTCAAAAACTGACTTTCATCATTTTTGAAATTCTTCCAAATGGGACAAAGAAAGTCAATTTTGATTTTTTAAGTTTACTTCCCCTTTTCTTGTATCAAAAGAAACATCATTACTTTGCACACTTATTTCAAGTGTTGATGTGAAGTTCCTAATGACTTTGTAGGGAAAAATTCACGAACAACTCTACTAAGTTGTATATAATTCCCTACAAATCTATAGAAAAATAGTTCCGTGTAAACGAAACAAGAAAAATATGGGCGGACGAACATATCAGTAGGTCAAAACTACGTCACTCCTGTAAATGCAGGTGGAAAAGTCATTCAAACACAAACCTATCAAAAACATGATTCGCGTTTTGCTAAATGTACTTAGAACAAAAGTTGGATGTGGTTGCTATACAATGATAGTGAGAGAACTCTGTTATTTGCTATTTGTCTTAAAACAATAGCTTAGATCTAAAAAGTGAAAATTAGGTACCTATAACTCTTAAAATTTCCTGTCACAAATTGGGGCGATTTAGTATAAGAAAGTGGGGCAGCTTTTTTATTACAAATTAAAGCACGCTGTTAAGGCAGATTTTCAAATTGGGGTAATGTATTAGAAATTGGGACACAACAAAAGAAATAATGTTTCATAAAGGAGAATAAGAATAGAGACTGCGAGATAGAAAGTTAGATTCTGCTATGTCCAAATGGTTAAGAGCTGCACGACACAACTCTTTATCAGTTATTTTATATTTAAAGAAAAGTCTCTAGAGTTTGGAAAATCATAGGAAATACAAGACTTCCACGCTTCTGATGGATGGGTGGGACGATGGACAATACGTTTCAATGTGAGTTTTAAGGCAATTTCAGGTAATTAAATATATTATAGAGTATTTGGAAGTTGTTTTGAAATGTTTACGAAGCCATTCACGACCGAAAAAATAACATGCAAGGCCACCTAAATTCCTTTCCTATCTCCTTATTTGATAGCTTTTCCATGGATCAAGTGATTTACAGGCATGTAAAAAGTAAAAAATCCTTTTTGCAAATCTGCCAGTTTTCTCTTTTTAATAGATATATAAAATACGAGACAAAAATTCGGTTTTCATGCAACAGCCATAGAAGACTCCAATATCCTAATATTAGTTATGGACGTGGGGAGAATTGGGGAATTACAAGCTGACTGTAAGTTGTTCATGTGTGACGAACAACAACAACTCTGGTAGCCATTTACTAATATATATATCTGTGAAGTTGGAGAAAATTTGCTAAAAATTGTTGTTGTGTGGTGAACGACGCCGCCTTGGTTCCTAGTTAATTAATAATTCTTAATTCCGATTATCTGTTTGTTTTCTCGTTCATTTGTTTGTTTGTTTGTTTGTTTGTTTCCTTCAAGAAACGGTTGATCAATCAACCAATCAATCGATCAGACGTTTATTTATGGGCATTTAGATATCTTTTTAATATTCCCTGAAAAAGGGAAAAGTTCAGAGCGAGTTTTGGTCATTATATAACTTCACCATTAAATGTCACTGAACAAAGACCATACTGAAATGTCTGACAAAGATATGCACAAACATGACACGGATTGAGAACTTCTGTGTTTCATGAAAGTCTGATTTGGTTTCACAATATGGAGATGATGGACTGTTGGCAATAATAGGATGCAATCGTTGCAGAACGACTTTAAAGATTCTCTTGATGTTGAAACGTCTTTGTATCCTAAACGATTGCTTACCTTGTGCAGCAATGCCGTAGTGGTAAGTTCGATTGCGACCACTGCAACCTGTATCCAGAAATGTTGTATCTCGATACTCCACTCCGATGCGCTTTAAAAGCAGCGTATCAGCCTGTTGCGAGCCATCGACTGATTGCACACTGGCGTCCGGGCAAGTTAGAGCAATGCTATACGTATCTCTGGCGGTAAGTCAACTACTATTGCAAGTCGGCGGGTGGAAGAGCCAACCGCTATGGATGGAACCTAAGGACTAAAAACTCCAAGTTACTTACATACTCAAACATTTACTTACCTAACAAGAGCCTGTTTGCTTGATTGAAAAGTTAGATCCGCCTATTACTAATCTTGCTTCAAATAATCTGATACTACGCAGTTTGTCTGTTTTTCTTCCCATTTTTTAACACTATTTTCTTTGTTTGGTTTTTCTTTCTGGCTTTTATAACTTGAATTATTTCCTTGTTTACATCCCACAAAGATGCATAAAAATAGTACCTTGCAATGTCATCTCATCATAGACTTTGGTATACTTTAATTCCCTTAACTTTTGCGTCCCTTAATTTTCATTCCCTCAAATTTTCGCACATACCTCAAAAATGTATTTTCGAACAACATTTTTTGACATTGATTGTTATCTTTCTCTCTTTCCCATTTGTTCCAGAGCTGATGGAAAGGCTGAATAAGGTTTATACAGTAATTTCACAACCTTTAATTTTCGCGCAGACAAAGTTAAAGTATAACCAACTTTGTATTTTCATATTCTGTTGCGCAACCTTCAACTGGATTTGTTATCAGCTCATCATTCAATTCGACTATTCTCTTTCTTCATCATTAACAATATTGAAAGTGTATAGGGTATTTGAGAAAAACTCGATTCTTTTACTTATTTCATCGCAATTTCTGAAAAATTAAAAGTCACTTGGTCAAACGGACACATCAATAAACGGACATGTTTAACAAACGGACGAATTCTTCAGCAAAACATTGGCTTTCCTATAATTCCTTTCTATTTACTGGGCAGATAAAAACATAGTCAAAAATGCATTTAAAACATTTATTTCTCATTTTTTCAATTTTCATTATTGATCTTTTTTTTAGATTTCTGCGTAAGCAAGAAAGCCTTTACTTTCGTCGTTGTTTTTCTTAGTTTTTTTTTTTGGATTTCTGCGTAAGCAAGAAATACTTTACGATCGTCTTTGTTTTTTTTTTTTTTTTTTCATCTTACTGTCCAAACCTAGTCATATTTGTTTCTCCAATTTCATTGGTTCACAAAAAAGCCGTCTCAATCGTGATTGGTGCATAATGCCCGATTTCTACGAGAGGGTGCTAATATAGCCACCTTAACTTCAATAGCGACAGTTTATTGGCTTGATTTTCGCCATGCCATGTGATCCACAAAACGTTTTAAAAATGGCAGCGAAAGAACGTGTGTAGTTTGCTAAAAGTTTCTTTGATGGAAATATGGCTTTAAAAGAAGTTAATACAGCTTATAATTTTATATAAAGAATTGCATTACTGTTGGGATTTTATCATGTTCACAAAATTAAATTACAGTGTGGTTATTCTGTTTTTTGAAAGAAGTTTTCTTGAAGTTTAAAATATGAAAACAGTGCCAATACATGGTGTGTGGAAGAAAAGGTATTTCTTGTTTTATTTTTGCTCCAAGCCTTTTTAAATATGAAAGACCTTCGTGTATTTTGTATGTGTATGCATGTTTGAAGTCAATTTTTAGAAGCTTTTGGATTTTTAAAGCTCAGCTTAGCTTCCTTTCAGCTCCTCCCCAACATCACCAACATATGCACTTTATACAGCTATTTATACTATATTTAGTAGCAATTTTTGGATGTATTCTGGCTATATCAGCTTATCTCTTTTCTCCCTACGTATGTTGTATTTTTTTAACTTTTAGATTAGATATGAGCTTTAATTTCTAAGTAATTATTATTGTGATATTTATATTTTTCATTCTGAGGAGAGATCAATATAGAAATTTTATATATTAGTTTGTGCTGCCCAAACGATATGTTGGTTACCGCCAGTATACACAATCTTTTTATAGGATTTGTTATATTTAATGTGGTTAAATTAAAGTTTCGTATTGTGTCGATGCACTTTTTTGGAGTACGTGGGTGGCAAATATCCAGTAACAATCATTCAGCTTATTCGTACAAAAAAACAGATCTTCATAAATGATCTCCGCGATAGCATAAAGAAAAGCCCCTTTTTTTATGTTATGGTAGGCTGACTTTCTTGACGAAAACATTGTCAGTCGCATCAATATTTTTGTTTATTTAATGCTGATGCTTCTCGAGCTGAATGATGTGACTGTCTTAGTTTTGCAGGACTAGTGTGCTAGTGTTGCATTTTTGTGGCATTTTCAGCAGCAAAGCTTGCAGAAATCCTTCTGCCCGGTAGGGCATCTTGTTTTTTTTTTTTTTCATCTTACTGTCCAAACCTAGGGATTTTTTTATTTCGAAGTTCATTGGTTCATACAGCCACCGTCTCAAAGTTCATTGGTGCATGAAGCGCCACTATTACGAAAGGGTGCTAATTAACTTTAATAGCGCTAGTTTATTGGCTTGAATTTCCGCCATGTGATCATCCGGGTATTTTTCGACTTACATTTGCACGCCGTTCACAAAATGGTACACTACAGCGTGACCGAAGAAACTTCCAAAAGTTGATTGATCAATGTTGAATAGATTTGCAGTTCCCAGACCGACAGTAGAGGGTAGAAATTTATGATTATCTTACAAAGATTCTACTGTGTTCATTCATTGTTCATTTTTTAAAAACAAGTTCCCAATGTTTTATAAAAACAGTGTGTCAAAAAGGAAAGGTTTTTGTTTTTTTGAAAATGTCTGGTATTCTTTTAAGCTTTTCTAAATACAAAAGCTCGTTTGTTTCATTTGTGGGCTGTAATGCCTTTTAAGTTCTGGATACGTACAGCTCAGCTCAGTTTCCTCTTCAGCTCCAACAACAAGAATATCTGTCTAACCTCTGCCTGCATCATTTTATGTTTGATATTTCTCTAGCTATGTTAGCATATTTACTTGTATAGTTCTTGGCTGTATTATTATCAATGCCCTTAATTTGGAATGGGACTCCCTACTTACGATAGCAAATAGGAAACTTATCTTGACTGTATTTAAATTTCAACTGCTTTCAGTTAAGTTTGCTAATTTAAATAACACATTTACATAATCCAAATCTTTGTTTACTTTTTTTTGTTTGGGAAGTCTTTTCGTTATTAGGAAGATTGACCGTATATTGAAAGACTTACGTAATCACTGTGATATTTTACAGCATCTATTTAAATTTATTGTTCTTTTGTTCATTAAGTTTATTGGCAGTTAACGTAAGTTTCATATTGTGTCAGCTATGCTTTAAAAATTTCCTGGGGTGTATGCGTAATTAAAAATCTAATGTTTTTTTAAGTTTCTAAGTTTTTAAGTTTAAGTTTCAGTTATGTATGTTGATTTTGTATGTATATGGATGTATTTCGTATCATTAAAATCTACGCTTTCCTTTTTGTCCTTAGGAATTCTGTTAGGAAGATTGACAATACATATTTAAATTCATAACATTTACATTGACTTACACGCATACTCATTGTCTTATCTGAAGTGATCACTGAATACTTAATATCATTTCGTACCAACAAAATAAAGAACTTATGTCATTCAGATATAATCAAGTTTATTGATGTTTATTGGTATAAAGTTTTGCATAGTGACAATTATGTTTTTCCAGATTTTTGCGAAGTTCTTGATCAGAAATTTAATGAATATATATTGCAGATTAAACTTTTCTTAAATTTCAAGAATCTTGTAGTCTTTCTCTTTTCATACTTCAGCTGATTTTGCAGAAATCCTTATGCCTGCAAGGGCATCTTGTTTTTTTTTTTTTTTTTTTTCATCTTACTGTCCAAACCTAGTCATATTTGTTTCTCCAATTTGATTGGTTCATAAAACAGCCGTCTCAATCGTGATTGGTACATAATGCCCGATTTCTACGAAAGGGTGCTAATATAGCCACCCTAACTTCAATAGCGATAGTTTATTGGCTGATTTTCGCCATGCCATGTGATCGTCCACAAAAGGTTTTAAAAATGGCAGCGAAAGAACGTGTGTAGTTTGCTAAAAGTTTCTTTGATGGAAATATGGCTTTAAAAGAAGTTAATACAGCTTATAATTTTATATAAAGAATTGCATTACTGTTGGGAACTTATCATGTTCACAAAATTAAATTACAGTGTGGTTATTCTGTTTTTTGAAAGAAGTTTTCTTGAAGTTTAAAATATGAAAACAGTGCCAATACATGGTGTGTGGAAGAAAAGGTATTTCTTGTTTTATTTTTGCTCCAAGCCTTTTTAAATATGAAAGACCTTCGTGTATTTTGTATGTGTATGCATGTTTGAAGTCAATTTTTAGAAGCTTTTGGATTTTTAAAGCTCAGCTTAGCTTCCTTTCAGCTCCTCCCCAACATCACCAACATATGCACTTTATACAGCTATTTATACTATATTTAGTAGCAATTTTTGGATGTATTCTGGCTATATCAGCTTATCTCTTTTCTCCCTACGTATGTTGTATTTTTTTAACTTTTAGATTAGATATGAGCTTTAATTTCTAAGTAATTATTATTGTGATATTTATATTTTTCATTCTGAGGAGAGATCAATATAGAAATTTTATATATTAGTTTGTGCTGCCCAAACGATATGTTGGTTACCGCCAGTATACACAATCTTTTTATAGGATTCGTTATATTTAATGTGGTTAAATTAAAGTTTCGTATTGTGTCGATGCACTTTTTTGGAGTACGTGGGTGGCAAATATCCAGTAACAATCATTCAGCTTATTCGTACAAAAAAACAGATCTTCATAAATGATCTCCGCGATAGCATAAAGAAAAGCCCCTTTTTTTATGTTATGGTAGGCTGACTTTCTTGACGAAAACATTGTCAGTCGCATCAATATTTTTGTTTATTTAATGCTGATGCTTCTCGAGCTGAATGATGTGACTGTCTTAGTTTTGCAGGACTAGTGTGCTAGTGTTGCATTTTTGTGGCATTTTCAGCAGCAAAGCTTGCAGAAATCCTTCTGCCCGGTAGGGCATCTTGTTCTTCGTTTTTTTCTTACTGTCCAAACCTAGCGGTTTTTTGAAATTTCGTGCGTGCATTTACATGAAACCAAAGCACCGTGCATTGCATGTCAGCCAAAGATTTACAAAAGTTTTTTTGATCAATATTAAATGGATTTTAAAGAAGATGTACATATTTTAAGGTGAAAACAGAAAATATATAAAAGAAGCTTATAATTATCTTGGACTGTGATCATTCTTTTTCAACTAAAAAGAAGTTCTCAACGGTTTGTAAACAGAAGAGTCAAAAGAGGTATATATATTTATATCTATACTGACGTGCATGACTTCCGTGGCACAGTCGGTTAGTATAGCAACTACTAACCCAAGGGTCGGTGTTCGACCCCGTGTTGATCAAATTTTTAAATGTCATAAAATATTTCGATTTTGGATTTTTGCGAAAGCAAGAAATACATTACAACCGGCTTTTCACCTCCATTTTTTTCTTACTGTTTAAAGCTAGCAGTTTACACATTACAGAGACATATGTAGTTCTGTGGCGCAGTTACTTGGCTGCTAACCGAAAACTCGGTGGTTCGAGCCCACTTTTTTTGTCGAATTTCATAATTGTCATAACATTTTTCATTTTTCATGCTTCAACAGATTTTGCAGAAATTTTTCTGCCCGTACGGGCATCTTGTTATACTTAATCTGGCTTACTGCTTTTTTATTGATTTGCCACTTGAAAGCCCTCTTTAGGACTTGAAAGTCCTTTTAAGAAGTCCAAAAGTTACGGCAATTCTGTTGTACACTATTACAATAAAATTAATGACAGTCCAAATAGCGGATATCTCCACAGTTAGCGGGGACGACAAAACGTTCTGCCGTATCATTACAATTTCAATAAAGCCAGACACTTTCCGCGGGTAGAAATTTTCCTGGACAACTGAACGTCAGAGGATAAGAAAAATAAATTTATGAAGGTCGAACTTCACAAAAAACCTTCGCGCTTTTTTAATATTCATGGACATAATTTATCACGAAAATATCCAGGTATGAGTTTCTGTGGAAACACTGCCTTCTTGTTGCCTTAATATTATTTCTATATCTTTTCTATATCTTTTGAATTTCATATCATTTATATCTTTATATCACTCTATTATATCACTCGGGCTGGCCCCCTTTGCCGGGATGAAATTGCATACACGGCGCATGCGTAAAGTTGAAAAACATAACAAATATCACGTGATCAATTCTTCAGCCCGGTTAAGCGGGCTGATACTTTTCCATGTGATCATAAAAATTTATCAGCCCGGTTTACCGGGCTAGCCCCCCTCATGTGATCACCCCCTAAACCGATACACAGCGTTTAAACAGAAATTCGGTCTATTGCAAAAATCCGGAACTTTTTTTTGTCCCTTAGAGGCTGTTTATATGGAAGCCGAGCCAGCCCGTTTGCAGGGCTAGCCCTTTAGCCAGGCTGGACTTTTTTTCTGTTTATTTGAAGCGGGCTGGCCCTGCAAACGGGCTAGCTCGCCTGTGACTGTTTACATGGGATTATTTTTAGCCCGCTTGTCGTGATCTCGGGTAAAATAGCCGAGATCTCGGCAAGCGGGCCAGCCCTCCTGTCCATGTAAACAAAATTCTTAATTCCTTTTGAAATGCCATGAAGGCGAGATCTCGGCTAAAGGGCTAGCCTTGCAAATGGACTGGCTCGGCTTCCATGTAAACAGCCCCTAAAATACCTATTATGACAATCTTAAACAAGACGACCGGATGGTCGAAAGATTTCGCTTATGTTTGTTTAAGAATAGCGACCTATAAATAACGCCCATTCTAAATACATACTTGAGGGTTCATTGGGTTGCAGAGCGGAATTTATAATAAACCGTCTCCATAGTGATACGTGTTTTCGTATTTCCGCGTAACCTCCCTGTTTCTGAGCCTAGTTGCCCTACTGATGCATTTTGTTAAAAAGATCTGCTAGTGTAAGCATAGAAATAAAAAAGTTTTATTGTGTAAACCTAACTTTATTAATAAACATCACAAATTGAAACAAAAGAAATATACTTGCATGAGTTGTAACCATAATTTTTTTTTTTAAAAAAATGATGTTATTGTAGAGATGTCATTATTTTACTATTTCGTTTATATTTCATAGGCCAAGATTCACAATATATAACTAATAATATATTTGAACAAGTCATTCTTCATCTTGGCCTTTTACTGATACTTTTGTTTTTCTTGTGACGAAAATGGATGATCCAATCAATTGTCCCGTTGACGGCTGCACATATTCAACACCACTCAATGTGTCCGAAAATGTCGCCTGCACACTTCTAGCAGCGCACAGCACAGTGCACATGAGGTCACATGCACCCACTTCCCATGGACCGAAACTGGAGCGTCCGAAAGTTGATGTGGGTTTGAACGAGGAAGAGTGGAACATCTTTAAGCGCCGGTGGGACGCTTTTGTCATTGGCTCTGGGTTGGACCCAGCTTCCTGCTCTACACAGCTTTTTCAATGTGCCGGTATCACGCTGGGGGATAGCCTCTTGAAATCCGACCCAACAATAGTGTCAAAGCCCACAGCTGATCTCTTGAAAGCGATGAAAGACCTTGCTGTTATAGCTGTTGCCACTGGTGTCACTCGTGCCGAGCTGATGAGCCTAAAACAGGAACGGGACGAGCAATTCCGTACCTTCGCTGCCCGCGTCAGGGGCAAAGCAGAGACCTGCAAATACACAACAACATGTGTCTGTACAAGAACTGTTGACTTCACAGACTCCATTATTCGTGACGTTCTAATCGCTGGTATTGACGACACTGATATCAGAAGAGAAATCTTAGGAACGACAGACATCCTTGAGAAAACTGTCAACGAGATTGTCACGCTTGTCGAGAGCAAGGAAATGGCCAGGAATGCCTTGCCTTCCGCAGCTGCAGTGTCATCATCCTCGTATAGTCGCCAGAGAAGCAGACCACCTGCTGAGCCTCGCTCGGAGGACCATCGCATCCCCTGCCCTGAATGCAGTAAGCCATTTGCACCGTTCAGGGAGAGCAAATCCGGCTGGAACAGTAAACCCTTTCGGATCTGCATTGACTGCCATCGTTCTAACCGAAATAAACGACGAGGTTCTAGGAAGCAGAAGCCGGAAAGTGACACTTCCGCTGATCTTGGAGCTACTTTCAGCCAGGTTGGCCATTTTTCCATCACCGGGACGCCTCGTGAAACTCACTCAGCAGTGCTACAACCAAATCGTCTCGGTCATAGCATCTTATCAAAAGGTCAATGGAGAAAAGCGCGATTTCGGGATCACCCTAAAATAGATTTGGAACTCTCAGTCTCAAAAGCAGACTACAACTCCTTCAAGCTCAAATGCCCTGCTGTAAAGCCTACATTGATCTCTGCACTTGCTGACTCAGGGGCTCAATCATGCCTTTGGTCGTTCGACGAATTCCTTGCTGCAGGCTTCACCGCTAAGGACCTGATTCCTGTGAACCTTGATCTCGTGGCGGCGAACAGGACCCCCATCATCATTGAAGGGGCTGCACTAATCAGACTTACAATGGAAACACCTGGTAGCATTAAACATTCGTGTGCTACCATGGTGTATATTAGTCGCAAGGCCAAAGGCTTCTTCCTTTCCATGGAGGCCATGATAGATCTAGGAATTCTGCCGGAAACATTCCCTGACGTTGGATCAACAATCCCGCGTAAAGCATCAGTCCATTCACCAAACACACCACCGCCAACAAGATCATCCCTCCGCTCGTTGAACGCTGGCTGCTCAGCACCGCCATCGGGGATAGAAGAAGGCTGTTCCTGTCCTTCGCGAACTGTAGTTCCTGAACTTCCAACTGCCTTACCATTTGACTGTACACCAGAGAATAACGACAAAATGAAGGAATGGATACTACAGTACTTCGCGTCTTCAACATTCAACACGTGCCCGCATCAGCCACTTCCTCACATGACAGGGCCCCCTGTTGAGATCCACCTTAAGGCGGACGCAACTCCAAGTGCAGTACATACACCAGCGCCAATACCTCTACATTGGCAGGAGCAAGTCAAGAACGATTTGTTGAGAGACGAAGCCCTCAAAGTAATCGAGAGGGTACCTTACGGTGAACCGGTGACGTGGTGCCATCGCATGGTTGTGACAAGAAAACACGATGGCCAGCCACGCAGAACCGTTGACTTATCACCGCTTAATAAACACTGCGATCGTGAGACGTTCGCTCAAGAATCTCCATTCCACCTGGCACGTCGAATACCACCACACTCTTGGAAATCGGTCATGGACGCATGGAACGGTTTCCATAGCGTCCCACTCCGTCCGTCTGACCGTCACTTGACGACGTTCATCACACCTTTTGGAAGGTGGAGATACCTTACAACGCCACAAGGATTCACAGGTGCAGGAGACGGTTATAACCAACGGTACGATGAGATCTTGTCCGACTTCGAACGCAAAGAACGTGCGACCGACGATACCTGCTATTACGATTACGATCTGACCGAACACTGGTGGCGAACACTGAAGTTTGTGAGACATGTCGGTCTCAAGGGTATCATCCTAAACCCGGATAAATTCCAGTTTGCACAAAGATCAGTTGATTTTGCAGGTTTCCGAATATCAGAAACGTCTATCGAGCCACTCCCAAAGTACACTGAGGCTATTCGCAACTTCCCGACTCCGAAGTCTACTACCGACATTCGTAGTTGGTTTGGTCTAGTCAATCAGGTCTCCAACTACGCTCAATTACGTGACACAATGGCTCCGTTCAAACCTTTCTTGAGTCCGAAGTGTAGTTTCCAATGGACACCCGAACTCGATGCTGCATTCGAGGCATCCAAAGAGACTATTGTTAATTCGATCCGTCACGGTGTAGAAATCTTCGATCCTGCCAGACGCACATGTCTTCGCCCTGATTGGTCCCGTCAAGGAATTGGGTACTTCCTTTTACAGAAACACTGCCCCTGTGATTCGCTAGTCCCCGATTGTTGTGTTGATGGCTGGAAGATCGTACTTGCTGGTTCCCGCTTCCTATCCGCTACTGAACAACGCTACGCTCCCATCGAGGGAGAATGCCTCGCTGTTGTCTGGGGTCTTGAGCAGACCAAGTACTTTACACAAGGAAGCTCAAACCTGGTTGTTGTGACCGATCACAAGCCCCTGACGAAGATACTTGGCGATAGAACCCTGGACGAAATTTCCAATACAAGGATCTTCCGCCTGAAGCAGCGCACCCTACCTTGGTCTTTCGATATCGCTCACTTACCTGGCAAAACAAACGTGGCGGCAGATGCAACTTCGCGTCACCCTGTCCAGCCCAGCATGTCCCTCATCTCCGACGAGCCTGAACAAGCGATGTCTGCATCAATAACGAAGGACATCGGAGATTCCTACAGCGTATCATGGGCACATCTAAGTGAGGCAACTTCAGCAGACCCAACGTTATCCGCCTTGCGAGAGTTGATCGAGAATGGTCTTGTCGAATCAGATCCCCTGGTTCGACAGAGTGACTACTGGCAATACCGGGATGCTTTGTACATACTTGATGACGTAATCATGTACCAGGATCGGGTTGTTGTACCACCGTCGCTTCGAGGAACGGTGCTGCAAATACTTCACTCTGCCAATCAAGGTGTCTCAGCAATGGAATCGCGTGCACGTGCTACCGTCTTCTGGCCTGGCATGACTAAAGACATCCGCCGCATTCGTGAAACCTGTGCACCCTGCAACCGTAACGCACCATCCCAACCAGCCACACCAGCTACCCCAGCCTCGACCCCATCTACTCCGTTTGAATGTGTGTTTGCTGATTTCTTCAAGTATGGTGGTTGGAACTACCTCGTTGCAGGTGATCGTCTGTCAGGTTGGGTTGAGGTCTACAAAGCGCAACACGGAACGAGTCAGGCAGGCGCAAAGGGACTTATTGCTGCCTTGCGTACATTGTTTGCAACTTTCGGTGTGCCAATGGAGCTCTCAAGCGATGGTGGCCCAGAATTTGATGCCAGTGAAACTGAATCGTTCTTCAAGCGGTGGGGGGTTCATCATCGCATTTCCTCTGCTTACTTCCCCCAATCGAACGGACGGGCTGAAGTTGCTGTCAAGAAATGTAAGCGGCTCCTAATTGACAATGTTGGTCCAGATGGTTCGCTCAACAATGATAACTTCTTACGCGCTCTCCTCCAGATCCGAAACACACCTGATCCGGATTGCAACGTCTCACCGGCGGAGATTGTTTTCGGACGTCCACTTCGTGACTCCTTGTCCTTCACACCCAAGCTGTCGAAGTTCAATAATCCTGATGTTCACCCAACTTGGCGTGACGCATGGCATAAAAAGGAAGATGCCTTACGAACGAGATTCACACACACAGCCGAAAAGTTGAATCAGCACGCTCGTCAACTGCCCCCGCTCAAATTGGGCACCAATGTCTTGATCCAGAATCAGAATGGCCGTCATGCTACTAAATGGGATAAATCGGGCACTGTCGTCGAGGCACGTGCAAACGACCAGTACATTGTGAAAGTGGATGGATCCGGGCGATTGACACTCCGCAACCGACGCTTTTTGAGGGCGTTCACTCGACCGTCTGTCTCGATTCATCAACCCACCACGCCAACCCACACAATTTATCCACAGTCAACCGCGACACCACGTTCAACCGCAACACCCGGACCTACGGCCGTCTCAACGCAGGTTGCTGGATTACCTGGTCCCTCAAACACCGATGAGGGGAAACCTGTGGACGCTGGGAACGATACACCCGCCACTGCCCTTCCTGTGGCCCGACTGCCTGCAGACATTGAGCTTCCACACCCTTCTTCCAGCTCGCCACCGCAACCACCCTCTGCTACTGATCAGTTGCAACCTGTCGTGGTTGAAAAGCAACTGCGTCGTTCGACACGCGTTACTCGTCCCCCACGTATTTACGCACCAGAGACTGGTACTTGGGACTGATAACGGTGCTTCACTGAGGGGGAATGGATGAGATGTTTGAGTACTTTATGTTCAAAGATTTTACCATATAGCTAACATTTATAGTCTTTTTTTTTTATCATTTGAACACGGGGGGATGTAGAGATGTCATTATTTTACTATTTCGTTTATATTTCATAGGCCAAGATTCAGAATATATAACTAATAATATATTTGAACAAGTCATTCTTCAGTTATAAGAAAAACGTGAGCCAAAAGAGATAAGAAAAAAAGATTTGTTCGAAAAAATTTTAAAAAACGAAAGCAGAGGCGTAGCTAGAGGTCAGTCAAAATTCGTGGAGGAGAGTTTAGTCACTTAAAGTAGAAAAGGAAAGCGTGCAAGTAACCTAATCGATTACTTAAGACTGAAAAGAAATATTGTAGTGTTGGACTCCTCCACTTTTTGCGACTGACCTTGAATACGCCTATGGAAAGTCTGTCCAAAATACTCAAACAAAATAAACAAATCAAATAACAAACAAATAGTTTGTTTGTAATAGACGGTTTGAAGCTGGAGTTAAAAATTAAAACTGCTTGTAAAGCTTCTTCTTCACTGCAGTTGATCTTCGAAGGATATCAACATCAAAAGCGTCACTAAAGTTTACTTAATTCAAATTTCACAGTGGTACTTGGAATCAAAAAAGTAATTAAAACCCTTTTTCTTCTTTTTCCTTTAGGGAAAGATCCTTTTTTGTGACTATGTGGTAAATACACTTTATAGCTCACGAAATATACGAAAACATATCATGGTCATGAGAGCAAGGATAAAAAGAAATAGAAATAAAAGAATTTTAAGTTAGTAAGTGCGGTACTAAAAAACCTTCGCCGTACATAGATTAGATAGATAGATAGAACGCCGCCGAAACCAATATCTTTCGCTTAGCGAAATCTAAAAATGCTACAGAATTTACAGTTAAAAAATGTGAGCTGTACTTAACTTTACTTTTTCATGAGGCATGCCCAGTTTTAATTGCGTAGTTGATTTAGCAGTTAGACATTTGAGGATGGGTTTAAAAGTAATAATTTGCTCATCTTGTTTCCGCTTATAGAATAATTAAGAATTTGAAAGTGAAATTTTTAGTGGTGGTAAATACTACAAGTAAAGAGGGAGTAGCTGTTATATGGAAGTGTCCATCGTATACTGGAGGGTTTCGTATGAGAGTTTGACCGTAATTCAACATTGGGCAATTAAATCTTCATTTGCAAATATTTTGAGATTACGTCAGCTAACACAACATGTTTCCAAAAACCACAATCATGTTTTCAAAATGACGTAAGAAGGCGTTTCGCAATTGTCATGACGATTCTTGTGTGATTTCGAGTGACTTGACAGAATCGCGCAATTTGAGATTTTTGTTGTATACAATTGACGTAAGAAAACATGATTCTAACATCCGTGTTTAATTTCAGAAGTGATAATTTACAGAACGCCATCGGAAATAATAGCGTTCAACTCTAATAAAGAAAAAATGAGGAACTAAAAAAGTTCAATTCGGCATTTCATCAAGGACTTCAAATTCCGAGACGTTCCAACACGTAGACTGCACTCTAATTGAAACCACAAACGATGTTTCTATTTCTATTGGAAAGATCGAAGGTTTCGGAAAGTCCAAATGTTCACAGCAGATTCGAAACTCTTGATTTTAGGAAGTTATTTAGCTACGTTCAGAAAAAGTTGAATTTAAATCTTGGGCTTGTAATAAAATAGCTACTCTATTTTAGAAGCTATTTCGAGCCAAAATTTATGATTTGGCATTAGAGTTTTTTTATATGTTTTTATATGAACATGTCATTATTTCGTCTCTGTTTGAACAGGAACTTTCCAGTATGAATATTTAATCATAATTTTTATCACCATCCAACTTCTGAATTCTACTAAGAAAATGATTTTACATCGGATATTACTTTGAAAGGTCAAATATCATGTTCTGATGTTCATAGAACGTGCAAAGGTCCATAGGTGCTCAAGATGTCACTAGCGTTACGCACATGCTCGATTTATAAGCGTCAACGCTTTTCTATGCCTACCTTAAATGACTAAACTCTCCTCCACAAATTTTGACTTAACTCGAGCCTCTGCACTCATTCAGTATTTTAGGCCAGTCACAGGGAATTTTTGCCTACTAACATCCCCTTTTATCAGTATTTTGATCTTAAAAAATCCCCTTTTATAATTACATAAATTCATACATGGTATATAAAATTTATTTATGATGGCATTCAGAAAACATATATTTTGGAACAGAGCCAAAATTCTTAATGAGCTTTAAGCACGTTGAAAAAACATTTTATTTATTCGTTCATTCATAATATCACAGTGGTATATTTCTGTCTATAAAAGCAAACAACATTGTCCTGAGTATGTCGCCATTGCTCTTTTGGCGTTGGTTTTTAAGAGCACTTCCTGCGACGTCAATTTCACCTTATTGTTAATCAATCTTGGAGAATTTCCAAGATTTCTTCTGTGAATAAAAACTGGAAAAATCAGGTTTTCCACAGTTTGGTCATCAAGCAATTGTTGATTATCCTAAAAGATAATCACTAATCTGGACCCCATGTAGCGGAAATCGGAAAACGGAAGTTACTACCTCCAATTGTTCCGTGAAAGAGGCCATTCTCAGTGAGCAAAATCGTAAAATATGTCACTGCGACGGAGAGCAATTTAATTGAAATTTTGTGTATTTCTATAGAAATTCAGTCCTTCGCAGAGATTAACAAATGTGCTGGCTGGGATTGAACAAGAATGTTATAGGCTGTGGACTAGGCTGTGCAAGTTTCTTTTGTTTTTGGAGACAATCGAAACACATGACAAGAAAGGAAGGACAAACATTCTATCAGAAAAATTTCCTACGATTTCATTGGTTGATTGTTGGCATTGTTCCATCACATCAGCCAATAATTGTGTCGCTTTGGCCAGTAGAAACCATTTCGCACGTATTTTGGCTTGACGTAGCAAGCATGGTATAAGTTTACTAAACCTCGTAGAAAAACTGTTTTGTCCATTCCTGAAGAAAAGTTGTCAAGCGATATTGCGCATTTCAAAACATGCCAGAGTTCAAAACCTTCAAACATAATGTCATGTGAAAAATGTCACCCATTGTATTTCGGAGTGTTTTAACAAATGAATGAAGCCCCCATACAAAACAAAAACAAGTTGGGTTATTTTGATCTCGTTTTTATATTTGCCAAATCCATAAAACTCGTGTTTTGTTTACACTAAACTTTATTTGCTTTACACTTATAGAGAGTTATATATAACTTGGTAGAGTTGTACGTGCTTGTTCTTCCACCAAAAAAGCCATCAGAAACTTCCTCAAAAAATTCACTGCGGCGAAGAGCATTTTTATTGAAATTATGTGTATATTTCTATAGAAATGCACTCCTTCGCAGAGGTTTTTTTAACAAATGTGCCGCTGGGTTCATATCAACCCTAAAAACAAAGGCGCAAACTGATGATGTTTCTCTTGATATAAGAATAGATTGTAAATCTCTGACGTAAATATTCAGTTGAAACAGTCAAAGAATAGTCTCATCAGTAATTAAATTTTTTCGTATAACGGACGGTCGAAATTTAGTGAAACATCACCGTGAAGGAGTGCGTTTCTATAGAAATATAC
The DNA here is from genome assembly GCA_027922465.2 of Turritopsis dohrnii. NCBI lineage: Eukaryota > Metazoa > Cnidaria > Hydrozoa > Anthoathecata > Oceaniidae > Turritopsis > Turritopsis dohrnii. The sequence goes on along the minus strand of BQMF02000074.1, from coordinate 276,996 downwards.
ACACTATTTCAATAAAATGCTCTTCGTCGCAGTGAATTTGACAACCTTACCCACTGGTCGGACTGGTCGATGACACATGAATTTGGCTAATCATGAAGGTATAAAACAGAAGGAGAACGAACTCAAAATCTGCTATTGTACTATCCGTGATGCGCTGCATTGTTTAAGTCCTCAGTGTGTAATAACATATAATTGCTATCATCTTGCATAATTTTTATAATTTTGGCGTTCTTGCGTGAAAATTTCGTTCATATCAATTCTCCAATGTGATTAAAGATCGTTAGGGTAAAGTTCTTTGCATGCATAATCTGTAGGAATTGGGAGAATTATGCAAAAACGTCACAAATATGCAACGAAAACATTGCAACTTTAGGTCTATATATCTCGTGATCCCCTCAAGCAGTTTCGCCGAGCTTCAGTTTTTGAAGAGAGAATAATCCTAAGCTTTTGCACGTACCGCGGCACTATCGAGGCGCATTTAAGTCAGAAGATATGTAGATTGGAACTTATACATGAATTACGCGATATCTTCAACTCTGTATAAAAACATAGAGTTTCATTTGTTTCTCAAGGAAGCTTTAGGTTTAATAATCTGCTTGTCACTATGCAGCAAGTTGATCCGTTGTTATAATGGATGATATTTGGTTTTTAAATTGTCGTTAATTTTTAAAAAAGTATTCGTTTCACCGACAACCAGCCGAAAGCGCATCACGGATGACATCAAAGTGATACTGCAATGAATAGAATAGTCATTATCTGAATAATAGAAAAATAAGAGTTCGTTCTCCTTCTGTTTTATACCTCCATGGGCTAATCGAATTCAAACAAGAAATACACGCACGTGACTAGCATGACATTCTCGTTTAATCGTTAAATCGATAAAAATGTCAAATAAGAAATTTTAATTGATTTTCGAGTGATACAATTGCATAAATTGATTACCAAAATTTTATTGAAAATTAAGTAGAAAAAATATTTTCTGCCAAATTATGAAAATGACGCACGACCTTTAGAGCAGTTTTGTTATTTGTGTTACAATAAGTACGTGAATTTGTCTTTTGGCCATCCATATATTGATAATGAAAGAAGTTGGTGTTAACGCTATGCATTATGGATCTCAGGGTAGGTTCACACCCACCACAACGATATGTGAATAACAACAATAAAATGATAAAAGACGCTGCTAAAATGTGCCAATTGGTTACAAACAAACAGAAAATATAATTTTCATCGTGAAGAAGGAAACTTTTGAATCGTTCAAAAACTTGCTTCTTGAACTGTATAAACACATTAAATTTGTTTTACCTTTTTTTACATGTAGCGTAATGTGGGGCAAAACGAGACAGCGGGGCAATACGCGACAGATAATAAAATTTATTTTTAGGATATGCAGGACACCAATGATAACAGTATTTTCTAATTTTTGTAAATAGATTTTACTGGCGGTTTTTATCCTGTAAAAATAATAAATTGATTTAAAATAAAACTCTCTGGTGAAACAACTTGATAAATATGCCGTTTGAATTTGACTTCGAATAAAATACATTTCTCCTTTCTTTCAAAGTAAAAGTGAATAACATTTAAGAGAGCAAATGAACGGCTTAGTGTAACTACACTTCGGGCAAGTTAGAGCAATGCTATACGTATCTCTGGAGGTAAGTCAACTAATAGTTGTAAGTCGGCTGGCAGGATAGCCAACCATTACGGATGGAAGTCCAAGGGCTATGAAACTTATTTACCAACTCTTTCTATCAAAAAGCAAGGCGAATCCCGCTTGAATATCATTACTAGCCTCCATGCAAAAGCAATGGCACACCTGTCTCCGGTGATCAGTCAACTAACCAAGTCCACTTGAAAAAGAACTAGCCAACGGTAGGGTAGCTAAGGACTAAAAAGAGTTACTCAATAACTTAAATGTCAGTCAAACTGTCAATGCAAAGAATTGTGTTTCACACTGTGGTCGAAGCTTTCGTAACGAAATGTAGAAGTCTTGCAAACAAATATTGATAAGATTCACTCATTTCCTAAATCACTGCGCGTGACGTCATAATAAGTGGTCAAGTTGAAAAGTTTGAATTATTAATTGTTATTTATCAAATTTCGACTCCATAGATACATTATGGTTGTTAATGATAGAAACGATTATTCTTTAAGCCTGGCTAGGGTTAGGGTTTTGGCGAAAATTAATCGTTGCAATCGCCAATCGCCAGGTGTGAACACTCTCAAGTATTTCATTAGTAATTAGTAAGTAATCAGTAATTTTAGATGTTTCATGGTCGTATTCGCCAGAGTGTTACGACGATTTTGAACATTACAAAAGTGTTCACGTTAGACGACGATTACACTGAAATTTAATCGTCGTAATTATGAGGTCTGAGCCAGGCTTTACTTCTCCCTTCTTATATTGTCATTTGAGCAGGTTAATAAAATACCATTCAGTCAAAATTTGCATCAAAATGCCTTTCACCGACTGAATGAAGTTGGCCTCTCAAATTCAATATCAAAACTTATTAAATTGTAGTGTTATCAAATTGTTAAGAGAATCGGTCCCAATGTTCCCTTTTGACCAATAATGAAGCGACGTGTACCTCTTTAATCATTTTTTACACTCCAAAATATGAAGCCACACATTTTTTAATCTCCATAATATCAAACCACAACAAAAAATGTCATTTTCACACGGTGTTTTAACACGGTGTTTTAATACGGTATTTTCGCTTCGCTGCTATACCGTAGTAATTACAGCATTTTTAACTCTAGGAAAACCACCCCAAACTATAACGCCATCAGACTCTAGAATAACGCCCTTACTTTATTTTGACTCAGGTAGTGAGACTTCAATAACCGCTTAAGTTCACCAACCACAAATGATTTTAACCAAATAAAGTCTCTAATACACCCTTTATTCCTTGTCTATAAGAACTTCAATATGCTGGACATTTTATCAAAAACGCAGACGCCCTAACTTAAGTTGCACCCATCGCGACCAACAAAGAACGGTCCTTAGATGTGCGCCACTTTTCAATATTTTCATGAAAGTAATTCTTTCATCTCCAATGTAGAGGTATTCTTATCTGTGGAGTTAAGTATGGTCGCTTTTTTGCTTGCTTTTTGAGATTGAGAAAATTAAAACAAGGCTAAATTTTCCATACACGTTCTTCTTCATTCTTCTTTTATGAATTAGGAGCGATATGACGACAATATGATATGTCAGTTTTTCTCGCATTTTTCTCTTCTCTCTTCGCCTCCCAAAGAATCATCATGCTCCCGTAGTGCAACACTTTGCGAAGTGGAAGGTGGGGCGGAAATTGGGGCGGTTATGACCTGTCACGACCGGACACTCAGCGTGATCTCGTTATTGCGTTTGTTTCGAGTTGGGTCAGAGGTTGTGTAGTACAACCTCGTATCCAGGGCTTCGAGATCGAGTGTAGTCATTTAGTCAGTTGATGTTATGGAGCATAAAACAAACGAGACAAAAGATGAACAAGCAGATCATATATCTTCTTTGCTATGTTTATATAAGTCAATGTTGTTTTTGTACATTTTCCGTGTTATCTATATTGTTGCTGTTTATCGTGATCACTGTCATTCAAAATATTTGTGTAGGTGAATCAGAGATAAATCCCTACCAGTTACTCATCTAGATAATTATTGGAGATTCCCCCATCATTGGAGAATCCCCCGCCAACGATTACCAATGCATAAAATGTATTGCTAGAAGTCATCAAACAGAAACTATGACTTCGTGACCTGTGATTGGCTCATTTGTAATGTGAACATTGTTCACTTTAAGGTCATAAAAAGATCTTGTGAAGAATGGGTAAAGGACGTAAACTGCGTTTAATTTACGTGATTCACTGCAGTACTTTATATCTGAATGTTCAGTATTCAGATGACCACTATTGAGATTTTCACTGTTGAACATCAAGACCTTTGGTTTCAACAACGGTCATCACGACTGGTCATTTTCAATTTGTTTACAATTAGTTTCTAGCTTCCGTTTACGTACAGTCTTATAAATAATTGGACAACAAGGCTACAGATCTGCAGGTAAAGGATTTGCATTGCCTCCATTACACAGCCTCGAACCCAGTGTTTCTTGCCTTTTCGATATACGGTTTATACGATATACGGTTGCTCCATTACACACTGTTTTTATAAGCGACTTTTTTGTGTTTATGTCAACTGCAGTTTTTTACGTAAAATTTATATCTTATAAAAATTAAATCATTCGATATTGTCTTTGGACTGGTGTTGATGTCCTCTTCGCAATGCTCATTTTTTTCCTGTTTTAAAATCGGCCATACATCATACATCTAACCTTTTTCTTTTAACCGCATCGCCATAGAAATATCTACGTATATTTATATTTATAAGTATTTCGTATTTCTATGGTATCATTTAGAAGGCGAATATACATTATAACATCTAAACTTCTTACGTGTATGACGAAATGTCTGAAAAGGATTCCAGGATATCGTTGAACTTTTCCGCACCTGAAACATTAGCAAAAGTAAAACGAAACTATTTAATTACATATGCATTAAAATGTCATTTTCGACCTTTCAGTCGTATCAACGAAAGTTTGAAAAATAAAAAAATTCTTTGGCTTTTTTTTTTTTTTCATAATCACGATTTAATCAATTTCAGCTATCAAACAAACCCGATCCCCCTATACAACACGTTTATAGAACTATAGTGTAGAAGATCAGGATATTAACATTTCAAAAATGTAAAGGCGATTTATTGCTAACAGCAGACAGATTAAAGTAAAACCAGGTAAATATTTAAGTTGTCGTTGCTACGTAACGATTATTTATGTTCGCATAAACATCCATAAGCAAAAATAAAATTTCAAAAAGACTCCCTGTCTAGATGTCTGCCTATTGCTTGTAAGATTTTCAAGGTTTTTCCCCATTTTTGGCGTGTTTTCCAAGGGCTCTGCTATATTATTTCAAGGTCCTCAAAAACATAGGCACAAGGAAAATCCCTTTAAAAAGATAAATGCACTCAAGACTAACGTCAAAATTGCAACCTCGTACCCAGGGTTTCTTGCCTTTTTAATATATACGACGCCGCCGTCCGTATATCGAAAAGGCAAAAAACCCTGGGTACGAGGTTGATTCAAATTGTTCCTTCAAGTCAATGCAACAAAACTAGATACAGAAATGTCTTATATTTTTATCAAGGGAATGATAAATATTTTTAGGTCACGAAGTCTAGTTTTCAGCTTTTCAAAATCCAGTAAAAAACACCCTTAAAATCTTCATAATTGACAATAAAATAGATTTTGTAGTATTTATCCGGTGTTATATTACTGCTTCAGTATGTGTAATTTCGTAATGAACGGCTTCGAGAATTTCTATGTTTGAATTTTCCATATACTTTCATGTTTGGAAAGAATTTGCTCTATTTGGGATTTCCAGTTGTTGTATGAAAATTAGGGAAAATAACTAAGAATTATAAATCATGGGGAAAATTTTGCCTGTCAATACGAAGCCACAAAATTGTTACACCGTTACAACCTAATCATAAAATCAATTTTTTACAAACGCAACAATTTCATCCCCAAACCACCGGAAAATATTAACGCTCGATCAAAACACAGTTAAGTAGTAAATTTCTATTAACTGTGATGAATATTTCATTTACAAAGTTTCATCGACTATATGCTCATGCTTAAAGTAAATAAATAAATGAATCTCTGCTTTGCTGACACAACAGGAACTGACAATAGATTGTTTTCCTTCTTTGTTCAAGTAGTTGTGGTTCTGACCTCAGATGTCGAGCAGGTTATCATTCTTAAAACATTTATGTACGTTTTTTTTTTACTTTAAAGCTTCCAATTACGGTACTTTCGGCAAGCCTTATTCAAGAATCAGGGCAGCCTTGTTCAAAAGACATTATGTATTTGTAAAAACTTTTGCAAGCTAAAACAAATCTTGGCAATCTACACAATAGTTGAATTGAATTCAACATGGCGATTTGAATTATCTGAACCACACAACATCCCAGAACTTTACAGGACAACCTTATAACAAACGCTATCAAGGAACTATTCAAGGACGAATTGAAGGTCAAATGAGCCTAACTCTGTTTTAAGCATTTTGAGAAAAAAACATAAAATACTCTGGCTTACTTTTCATCATGAATAGGATCGCCGAATGAGTTGAAATGAAAACGAGATTCTGTTTTTAAAACTAATTTGTATTTTCTGTTACAAAGGATAGCATGTACATAGTATAATATATAAACAACATAAAGAATATCATTTTTAGTACAATCTAAAATCTAAAAACACACAAAGGAGGAGTGACAACTGATTCCTGATAAAAGACAGTGGTCACGTTTTTAAATCAACTTGGCAAAAACGAAACGCAAGCACTTCGCAAAGCGGACTGGTTACAAAAGTTTTCTTTTCAGATTACACCACTTCCATAAAAACCACCCTGATGGTATCTCGGACTCGCCACAACAGTGGATACAAGAGTTCCATTATTACATCATCATCATCCATTAGAAAATAAACTATCAAGTTCATCACATGACAACAAAGAGTGACGTAAAGGCGACAAACAAAAGATATTTGCATAAAAACGTCAAGCTTTGGCTTGTTTCTTAAATCAACTAGTGATAAAATAAACACCTGAGCACACCCCTCTTGTTTCATCGGAATCAAGTCAGTTCTGAACGTAAAATCATGTTAAAACAATAACAACAACAACAACAACAAAAACAAAAAAAATACAACAAAAAAAACCTCCAATAAACAACAGAAAACAATTTCCGAATCTAGTTAACCCTGTTTGAAAACTGGTTTTTCGAGCTTTCGTGAAGTCTCATAATGGTTTTCACAATTAATTAATTCTATAGGATTCTTTATTGCTTATCACATCAGGAATTTAAAGTATTGGACATTAATAGAAATACTCATTTCTCAAAATTACTATTATGGGGAATAATTAAAACATAAGCATGTTACAAGAGAGGAGATAGAGAGAGAGTAAGGGAGGATGGCATTGACTGTATTCAAAAGATTTCACATCATCTTTTATAAAAGTGACTCTGTCAGTGTTTTTCCATTGGAGGATAAAAAAAAATCACAACCCTTTAAAACTGTTAACACATTGTGTTTACATTTTATTCACCAACTGCTGATTTTGCTGACATCAAAATCAGGGTGAACATCAGTTTTTCAAAATAAAATCTTACAAAACCACTGCTGGTCAATATTATAATAATAGATAACACAGAGAAAAAACACAAGAATAACCTTCTAAATATAGGGAAAAAAACAAAAAAAAAAACAAAAAAAACACATTAAAAGGAAAAAAAGTGAGATTCCAGCTCACTTAACAAAAAACATCTTACAACACACATAGATAACACCAAAAAAAAAAAAAAAAAAAGTAAATGAAGCAAAAAACAACATGTTAAATTTTGAAACATATCTATTTGGCCACTGAAACACTGGACAAACTGGTATGTACCCATACACGGTCATCAGTAACCAGCACTGGAATATTTTGGAATTCTTATCATCAGAGATCAACTCTTCGTCTAAAGTAGTTACGCAGAAAGTCTTGACCATATGGCATTGTTTAAGTGAGAGAGTACTCTATAAATCAGGAATATTATTATATTATACATATTATTACAACACAATTTGTGATACACGGAAATTTATATTGTCACTTCAAAACAGAGAACATAGGGAAATTTTGTAGCGTGATGAAATAACAAGCCATATTGCGAAAAGTTTTCTACGTAACATTCAAACAGAGGTAAATACTAAGTTACAAAAACAAAATTATTACAAAAACAATGTTTTGATTCAGCCAAACATTTGGAACGGCCCCTACAGCACCTTTTTGTTTGTCTGTTACGTGACCCTTACATGCTCACACTTGATGTCCTATCAACCGCAGAAGGGTTTTGACTCAATTCAACATCAAGACACACCTGCCATGTCTTGACAATAGTGTTCTTCTATGAGTTGGCATAAAGAAGACCAGCAACAGCTCCTAGTCCAACTGTCGTGATCATTAAACCTTTCCATATCTTATCTGATGGAGAAGCAAAAAAATCAATAAAGCCATCCTAAACAACAAAAAATATAACAGTTATACTTTCTTGTCTTGGCATAGATAATTAAGGATGTTTCTACTGTTTCCTATGGGAAAGCTTATCAAAGAAATCGTCATAACATTACTAATACCTATGAATATTATAAAAAATTTGATTAAAAAATCATACAAAAAGATTACAATGAGTATTATTTATGTTTTTAAAAATTCGGGAATTTTAAGAATTTCTTACTATCTTAACAAAAAAAATCTTTTGTAATTTTATAATTTTTTTCCCACTATATAGACTTTTCAAATTTCATTCCGTCCTTCCGTCTTCATTCTATGCATCTCTGCATTTGAGGATGAAAAATTTATACAAAAATAACAGGTATATTTCACTGAGATGTACCAGATACATGACATATCCAATAATCAGATTTTAAGTCTCCCAACAGTCAATAAACAATAATAACATGAAATGTTATTTTTAAAAAATTTTGACAGCACAAGAAAACAGTACTATTGGCACCGTAGACACCAGAAAAAACAAAATTTTATAAAAAGAAGATATACTCCATTATAATTTAAAAGATTGAAAAATAAAAATTACGAATCTTTAAAATCAAAATTGTGAGACTAAAGAACTACACCTATATATAAAGGATGTGGGATATCTGTCCTGAAATTCTCAGTCACAGCCCTCTGAATTTAAATTTCAGATCGGTCGGCAAAATATAGCAATTTCAGGTCCGCTTTTAGGATTTTGTCTTGGTTTAAGAAAAAGATCTAAATTCAGAGGACTGCAGTCAGTGCACAAAAACTCACCCAGCCACCATTTTCCTCAAACCAATGGGCATGCTGATTCATAGTTTCTGCGGTAACTCCAACGATAGTATTAATTTTTTCCCTAAGTTCTGGACATTGACTACATACATTAGCTATTACCATACAAAACGTATAAACAGAAACTATTCTTCCATGATTAACACCATCAGCAAGTATTTCCTCCATCACTGATTTCGATACTTCTTCTATGTTATGAGCAGTCATACTGAGTCTATTATCAATACCGTCAAAGAAAGGTTCATGTTTTAATTTCATGTCTAAGCATAATTCATACATTTTATCTCCATTTTTGTTACCTCGTTGCTTCTCACCAAGCATTTTCTTCACAACGTAAGATGCCATATCCTTGGATTCATTATATAAATTTGTCGAATCGTTGCTTGCCATTACATAAAGAGAGGACAATCTTGTATTCGAGCTCGGAGGCATAATGTTAAATCCTCAACAATAACTACTACCAGCGTGTAGTAACTTACCACGAAGATTCAATTCGTTCAACGTTCAACTGAACGGACGCGACATCTCTTATATATCTCTTGACATAACAGGAATACGTCATTGACGTCATTGTGTATTTTTACTTTTACCTGTTTTTTTTTTTTTACTTTTTTTGTAATCTGCTTCGTTATTACAAAGACGGGGGTACGTAAAAAAGAAATTTGAGCCTATGTAAAGATATTAAATAATTCGTAAAGAATTAAATTTTAAGAAAATTTATAATTTTATGTAGTCATTTGTTTTCTGGCTTGTTTGACATATTAAAATAATTAAATTCTTGTGAATACTAAACTAGTCTAATAATTTATCCCTCCATTTCTAATAGCAAAGTAAAAAGTTCCGAGCTGTTCCAGAAAATCCGAATGAAACTGCGGGAAAATCATGAAATATGGCAGCCACAAAAGTGATGGTGGCCTCGTGCTGTATCTAAAAATGTGAAATCATTATCGATACTTTCATAATATTTGACAAAGTCAATAGGTATTAAATTTTTTCTGGATCAAATTTTCATGGTTAGCCACTGGGGTAAACCAGTTTGGTTTCGGTGTCCATACTTTAATTTAGTTCTAGAGAGAAATGCCAAATAAATTCTCTCCATTTTCAATTATTTAGCTACATTATTATTTAGCAATTGTATGATGTTTTAAGTGTTATTTCTACAATATTAACAGACCACGAACGAGGATAGAAACATGATTGTTATCCACGATAAATGTTTTAAATAAATAATAAAATAAAATAAAATAAAATAAATGTTTTGTTAAGTGATGGAGAGTGTTAGGCCGACATCGGAAATATGTTCCGTTCGGGTCAGCCGCCCGCCCCTAACTCCAATTACGAAAACCCGGCGTTTTGGAGGGCGGTGGGGCGGGAAATTATTACATTTGCAAAAATCTTGGACATGTAGTGTCCTGCATTTAGGCGGTCATCAATAATATGTTGCGTTCGGGTCCACCGACCGACTGTCTTTTTTCCGAAAAACTCGACTCGGAGAAGCGGTAAAATTGTCGGGTTTTTTTGGCGGTTAAAATCTTAGTACGTAACGGGAAATTTTTATCACTCAACGTTCGTGACGAACGCACGTACGCCATTTGTCAAGCCCATTACTTGAAAAAAGTACCGATTCGATACATCGGGAATTTATTTTCTAGAAAAACCCGACAGAAATTAGTACCGACCGACCGACCGACTCGAAAATATTACTATTCAGGACCCGAACGCAACATATTATTGATGGCCGCCTTACTGTCCTGCTGTGAACCGCTAATCATCGCAAAATAACCTATCTGAACTATCAAAGAGGAGAAATTAGTAATCTCTTCGGGTGAATTCGATTTCGGGAGTGTCGAGATTTTTAACCTGATAAAATCGAAACTTTCATGTCTGCCCGCCCGCCCGCCTCTCTTGTTATATCCCGAAATGACCTGAACCAAACATATTTCCGATGTCGGCCTTAGTAAATTTTGAAAACTCAAAATTTCAAAATGGTAAAACATTGTAAAAAATAAGTTATCTGAAGCCTTTAAAATCATTAAACGTGTGATAACGTAATTGTTTCAGAAACAATATCGAAAGCAGGAAAGATGAATTTGAATTTATAGCTAGTTTACACGACTGTACTTAATTAAAACTCGCAAATTGAATATATATAATAAAATTCCTGTTTCAGAGTATCCAACTTTCTTTCTCGTGCTTCTCTTAGTATAGGATATATTTCCTTTACCATTTCGATACAGATGTCACTTAGAAATTGATCCATCGTCTTTGTTTTTTCCACACAAGCGCTTCATCATTTCATCCTGATTACGCGAATTTATTGCGCCATTACATATCAGTGCTGCAAATAATTTTTTTACACCAGCCGGTCATTGTGATCATTAAAAGTCTATATTGGCTATATTGCCCCTGAAGTCAAACTTGAAAAGTGTAAACACTGTTATTGTAAAGGGAGCTGGAAACAAAGATGTGTTTAATTTCATTGAATAACACAAAATGAGTCCTGCTGGTACCACTTATGTTTTCATATTCTTTCGTTAGGTGAACAAATGAATTCATATGACGACGGAAATTTCAAAATTACCTTAGCAACGGAGGCCGTTGCAACAACAAATTGGTGAATAATCACTTATGTTTTTAAAGAGTATCTTTGTGCGCGATTAAAAGCACGTCTTGCCTAACTCTAGGAGCGTCATAGCGAGCGCTATCCCTCGCTATCAAGCAATCATCGTATTTCGCAAAATCTGATGGTTCTTTCATTTCAAAAAAATTAATTCTTACCAGTCAAGTTGATCAACCATTAAAAAAAATACATGATCAAATGCCTTATACTGCTGGTCATTGACCGCTGACTGGCCGTTATTTGCAGCGCTGGCATATGACATGTACATGGAGTATGAAACGGCGTCCGTATATCAAACAGGCAAGAAGAAGTCCTGGTAACGAGGTTAAGTATGAAATTGTAATAGTAACAACACGTAGTCCCATCTATCGCTAATTCTACAATAAGTATGGTGTGGCCATAGCCTTGAACAGAGGATATAATTGCAGCACCGATTTGTTCAGAATTCTGGTTAGTATTCAGTTATGGTACTTAGTAAAACGAGTCTTTTGAGGTTCAATTCTTAGATATTAACTCTTTCTATTAACTGAACTTATAATAATTACCAAATGACTTATACCACCTTTGAAACTCCATCGGCTGAACTTTATCACACATCAATGATTCGGTTGCATCATAATTAATAAGAATATTTATGCAATAATTGAAGAGACGAAGTGTATCGAGTGAAAAAAAACGAAACATTTTAATGGTATATATTTCTGTCAATTTTAAATATTTTTCGATAAAATTCTGGAATTACTCCCTTTGACCTTTCTATTTTACAAATGTAAAAAAAATTATATTTGGCGATATGCTATATCGTCGTGACGTGCTATTTTACAGAGGTACTGATTTTCGGCACTTTGTTCATCTTCAGTTTCCGAACAACTTCCTTGATTAATCAAATTTTTCTATCGAATGTTGCGCTAGATAGTCTCCGAACGGAATCTGAAAAAAATTCAGAGTTTCATTCATTATTTCATGAGAAATATCGTTTTTCGACGCTGTTTCAAGTCACCCCGGCTGTTTCAAGTCACCTCACTTTACGGTGCAGGTCAATTTCAACGGCGGTATACCGATTTTGGGGACATCTAATTTGGGGACCCCAAATTGTGCAACAGTGTTTTTGAAAAAAAAAAATATATATTTTCAATATTCAAACAAGGAAAGAATATTAAACTTCTTTGACAACATTGTCAAAGAAGTTTAATATTCTTTCCTTGTTTGAATATTGAAAATATATATGTGACGTTCCAGGGGATTTTGATAACAAACGATATTAACGATAATTATTAACGATAATATCGTTAATAAAACAATAGAATTAGCGATATTATCGCTAATAATTATCGTTGCATTATTATAGTTAATAGCGCTATTACCGTTAATATCGTTATTATCGTTAATATCGTTATATATATTATATATACTATAATTACGAAATTATAGTAAGAAAATAACTATATTTTTGATATTAACGATAATAACATTAATATTAAACATGTGATCATTTTATTTGTGACAAGAAAACCATTTCATGTATAAATCTTTCTTTCGCTTGATTACGGCGTAAGAAATTCAATATTTTTAGAATTACCCTCAAGTAAAGTTTTAGAGCCCTGTGTAAACACAACTTTCAGACAACCTTTCACATAAACTTCATAACAAACTGAAGTAAACAGGTAATATTATATTTAAACGAAGGTGAGTATTTCAAAAGAGAACTTTTGCAACTCGTCAAACCGACGTTAAAATGTTTTCATTCGTCCCTTCCTACATTCGTCCTTCATCCCAATGTTGAACCTGAAAACATTATCGACGAAATGACAAAAATCAATAATGATCACTGAAGACGTTGCGATCAATTTAATTAAGGGTACATCTTCACCCAGTGCAAGTGAAATGTCTTTCGAAAGGATAATAATAAAAGTTTTGCTATCGAAAAAAACTTTAATGTAACGTGTCTTTAATAATGTAAAGTTTTTTTCCCAAGAGCTTATAGAATGGTGTATAGTCCCGCTTGTATTATATATAGGGTCGTGTGGCCAGGAAAAAGATAGATATCATCTCGCTTATACATGGTGTCGGAAGTGGGATAAGCTCTCACTGAAGAAAACATAGAACTTTAAGTTATTTATAGTAGAAGGCACGATAAACGTTACACATCGTATACACCCGGTGGACAAGGCAGCTATCTCGTAAGTGAAAACAGAACGTACACCCTGGAACGAATTGGAAAGTTTTGTTTTGTTGTTGTCGCCCACAGACACATCCTCGATCAGCAGTATCAGTTCTCTGCGCAACCCTCATCGATCAGTGAACTTCTCCTCTGTACTAGCTCAGGGATCAGCAGAGCTTCTCTTGCGGAATTTTGTATCTCTACATAAAGCCCATTACCCAGGAGACGACAACGCAACCATCGTCTCTGTAACCCTCGAGCACAATTTCCGTGGACGAACGGCCATTGTTCACTAAACTAAAACATGTCAACAAACCCCGACGACGAGACTCCTGCCGCTTCGTCTACCATCGACATTACGGAGATAATGGCGCAACAGTTGCAAATTCAACAACAGTTAGCCACCATCATGGCGCAGTTTGCTACGCCCCCACCACCCAAAGAAACACCAAATCGAAGTTCCAAACCAATTCGACCCGTCATTGAAGCCGACAGTTCCGACAACAGCTGGATTATCTTTGCGGATTCGTGGAACCGATACAAGCGTATGGCCAATCTCACCAATCAAGCTGTTATACGTAACGAGCTACGATCAACCTGCTCCCCAAAAGTTAACGAGATGTTGTTCAATTTCGTCGGACCTGACGTTTTAGATACAGCATCAGAGGACGACTTACTCCAATACATCAAGTCCGTCGCCGTAAAGGTGGTACACCCGGAAGTTTACAGACAACAGTTTTTCAACCTCCGCCAGAGCGATTGTGAGACCGTCACCTGTTTTATCTCACGCCTAAAAGCCCAGGCGATGCTCTGCGAGTTCAAGACCCCGAGAGACTCGTACGCTGCCGATATGATACGTTCACAATTAATCGCTGGCATTCGCAATCCAACGCATCAGGTCAAGGTATTGACCGAAATCGCCTCCTTGAAATCGCTTGAAGACCTTACCAGTCGTCTACTTGCCCTCGAAGCCACTGATCGTGCATCATCCCAGTTCCGCTCCCCATTTGAGAACACTGGCTCTGATGTCACACCTATCAAATCACAACCGCAACAATCGAAACCCCAAGCCCACAGTAAGAAACAATGCTCTGGATGCGGTAAACCAATGCATCCGAACGGAAGATCGAGCTGTCCAGCATGGCAAAAGACCTGCCACAAATGTAAGAAGCCAAATCATTTTGCGACCGTCTGCCGTAGCTCGTCTGTATCTACAATTTTCGATGACCCCCAACCTACAATCTCCCACCTCTCCTCCATTGTCTCCAGTCCCATATGACTATATGGCATCCCGCACGGTAACTTAGAAGGTGGACGTTTAACAGAGCAGTCCCCCGAACCACCCCCAACAATGACCGTTGCCGTAACAATAAACATGCCAGCATACAACCAAATTCGGAAACACACTTGTTTACCGGACAAGCCACAGCCATTCTCCACCGCAGCCATTGCGGACACAGGTGCGCAGACATGTACTACTGGAACAAATATTCTTAACGATATCCCAGCAGAATGGTTAATACCGACGAAACATAAACTCAAAGGTGTGGACAATAACTCCCTACATATCAAAGGGGTTCTCTTCGTTGATATCTCAACAACCGCGGGGACAACGACCCAACTATTATACGTTTGTGAGACAGTCTCGGGCTTGTATCTTTCCCAGTCTGCTTTGAAAGATTTGAATGTAATCCCTAAAACATTTCCCAATAACTCCACTGTAGCAGCTACACTAACCGATTCGCATCCTCCACCCTTCCCCAAGGATTCGTCGCTTGCCCCATGTGGGTGCCCCCTTAGAACTACATGTCCACCACGCCCATCCAAGTTACCGTTCCCAGCCACACCGGAACACCGACATGATTTGGAACAGTGGATCAAAGAATATTATTCGTCTAGTGCATTCAACACATGCCCTCACCAAAAGTTGCAGATGACAGGTGAGCAACTCACGATAACGTTCAAACCGGACATTACACCGCGAGCTATCCATAAACCGATACCCATTCCGCATCACTGGAAGGACAAGGTCAAAGCACAACTTGATGCTGATGTTGCCTTGGACATCATTGAACCCGTCCCCCAAGGCGTACCAACCCGGTGGTGCTCACGTATGGTTGTAGTTTCGAAAAAAGATGGCTCCCCACGACGCACGGTTGACCTGCAAGCCTTGAACAAAGCTACTCTTCGAGAGACACATCATACTCCAACCCCTTTTAACATTGTCAGCTCTATTCCACCCAACATGAAAAAGACTGTCCTCGATGCTTGGAACGGGTACCATAGCGTCCCATTAGCCACTGAATCACGCGACGCCACAGCATTTATCACGGAGTGGGGCCGCTACCGTTACAAGCGTGCTCCACAAGGCTTTCATGGTTCCAATGACGGATATACCAAACGTTTCGACGACATCACCGTTGACTTTCCCCGCACTGCTAGATGCGTGGACGATTCACTTCTATACGATAAGGGCATAGCGAACTCCTTTTGGCATAGTATATCCTACATTGAACTTTGTGCGCGAAATGGAATCGTGTTCAACCCTGACAAATTCAAATTTGCAATGGATACAGTAGAATTCGCCGGTTTTGATATCACCCTGGACGGATTTAAACCAACTGAACGGATCATGAAGGCCATCCAAGAATTCCCTACACCAAGGAATATCTCCGACGTCCGTTCCTGGTTTGGCTTAGTTGCACAAGTCTCTTACGCATTCTCCCAAGCTCCCGTCATGACGCCTTTCAGAGAACTCCTCAGCAAGAAAACCCCATTTTACTGGGATGAAACTCTACAGGCAATCTTCGATCAATCCAAGGCTGTAATCATTGGGTCAATTAAGGATGGGGTTCGTTCCTTCTCGATCAACAAAACCACATGTCTCGCCACTGATTGGAGCAGGACTGGTATTGGATTCACCCTGTCTCAAAAACATTGCCAGTGTCTCGGAAAGGACCCGCTGTGTGGTCCAGGCCATTGGCGAGTCATATATGCAGGGTCGAGGTTCACCAGCGACGCAGAGAGTCGCTATGCCCCCATTGAAGGCGAGGCTCTTGCACTGCTGTTTGGACTGGAAAGCTGCCGGATGTTTGTCTTGGGATGCCCGGATCTCTTGATCAGCGTTGATCATGCACCTTTAGTCCCAATTTTTAATGATCGTGACTTGGAGAAGATTCGCAACATCAGACTCCAAAAAATACGCGAGAAAACCCTACCATACCAATTCAAGGTGATCGCAATTCCTGGCGTGAAGAATATTGGCCCCAACACAGCCTCACGAATTCCCCCCATCATTGGATCGACAATCGGCTCAATTGAAGAATCGACCTCCAACATATTTGACTCAACCATATCCTCAATCAAATTCGCCACCATCGTTGAGCACGCACTTAAAGATAATCTCTACCGCGAACTTGCTGTTTTAATCGAAAACGGCTTCCCCGCGGATAAGAACTCGACTCCGACAAACCTACGTGACTTCTGGCCACTCCGTGAGGAACTTTATACCTTAGAGAACATTATCTACGTCGCTGCTAAACCACTCATCCCTAAGTCCCTCCGCAGAGACATATTACATGAACTTCACCTTGGACACCAAGGCGTTTCAATGATGAAATCGAACGCCAGACAACGTTTTTTCTGGCCCCACATGAATGCCGACATTACGGCCACACGCTCAAATTGCAAATATTGCAATGGTATCGCCCCTTCGCAACGGAAAGGACCGCTCCAACACACTGCTGATCCAGAGTACCCATTCCAACAAGTAGTAACCGACTTCCTCCACATGGTTGGACACAACTTTATCATATACGGTGACCGCTTCTCAGGATGGACTGAAGTTGCTGATGCAACCAAATCGAATGCCACCACCGTATGCAACATCATGCGAAAGTATTTTGAGACATTCGGTGTTCCAGAGGAGATTTCCTCAGACGGAGGTCCACCCTTTAACTCCAACGACTATGCAACGTTTTTGAAGAATTGGCACATCACGCCCCGCATATCATCTGCCTATTACGCCCAGAGCAATGGTAGAGCGGAAGCAGCCGTAAAGATGATCAAACGCATCCTTACTTCAAACGTCAGCGACAGTGGCTCATTAGACACCGACGCCGTCGCGAAAGCTCTGTTATTGCATAGAAACACTCCGTCGCCTGATATCGGAGCGTCACCTGCTGAGCTACTTTTTGGACGCCCGATAAACGACCACCTGCCAAACCCCATCACACCGCGTAAAATATGGTCTGAATTGGCCGACGCACGAGAGAAAGCCTTCGACAAACGGCGCACTCAGGCGTCCAAGCATGTTGGAAACCGACCTCACCGAGATTTAACCCCATTAGACATTGGTAGAACGGTTGCCATCCAGAACCAGACGGGCCAACATCCTCTGCGTTGGGACCGTACTGGAATCATCTCCGAGAAGCTTCCAAATGCCCAATATCGTGTGCTCATCGACGGCAGCAGACGCACCACTCTCAGAAATCGTCGTTTCCTCCGCCCAATAGTGCCCATCACTCGGATGACAATGGATGAAGAACCGCCAGTCACGGTTACTGAACTTACGCCCACTCCAGAACCTGAGACGCATGAGACCATTCCTATTTCGGACGATCAAATCAATGACCAACCGAAATCACCGGTACCACCGAATGACGACCAACAACCTACGACCCCCGGAACCTCGATGCCCACGTCGTTGAGAAGATCTGGGAGAACGAGCAAACTTCCCTCAAAATATGCAGACTACATCCTGACTTAGATTTTGTTACTTGAGACACTTTGTTTTGTTTTGTAAAAAAAAAAAAAAAAAAAAAAAAAAAAAAAAAAAAAAAAAGAAAAGAAAAGGGCATGTATAGTCCCGCTTGTATTATATATAGGGTCGTGTGGCCAGGAAAAAGATAGATATCATCTCGCTTATACAAATGGCAACCCGTCGAACAATTCAGAAAAAAGAATTATAGCAGACGGTTTCTACTCATGCCTGCTTTTGAACTTACTTCTGTATCTTTAATCTCCAAATGAATATAAGAACCAGCTAATTAAGTTCAATTTAATACACAAACGGGTCCTACCTGCAAATGTACATTTCAAAAAAATACATTACCAAATCGAATGACACAGTATTTTAAAGTGGCTTTTCAGATTTGTGCTGAAGGTACAGGAATAACAAATGAAAAAAAAGTGCTTTGTTATTTCTAGAAAAATATATGTCCGTGTGTCATAATTGAATGAATCAGAGTTTATCATGTCATGAACAAGCGAGTTTGTTTTGAATTGATTGCTATTTGGTGAAATAATAATTGAATCACGGTTATTTTAGAACTTCCTAAAACGACACACGTAAACAAACGTCTTGAACAAAACTTTTTGACGATAGTAACGGTAATCTGTGCTCTTACCATATTAACGATATTAACGATATTAGCGATATTAACGATAATAACGTTACTCTGTAGTTCCATTAACGATAATAACGATATTAACGTTAATATCGTTTGTTATCAAAATCCCCTGGAACGTCACATATTTCAAGATTAACAACATTTTCTTTAGTATAATTTCTTTTCGCGATCGTAACAAGTGTTTATGCTCTATATACGTACCAAACACAAGGTAATCACCATTGTTGCCCCATTATGGCAATAAAATATTTCGGCACAAAGACTGAAATACGTTACCATAAAATGGGGTGACTTGAAACAAAATTCGCCGTTTTTTGAAAAGATTTGCTTATAACTTTTAATCTAAGAAAGTAATTACTATGAAATTTTGAAAAAAGGTCCATTCATCTTTTGTCTTTCAGATAACGAAGTGTTCAAACTAATTGATGCATGTCATCTCAAGTTATTGCTTCACAAAGTACACCTACTGAAATTTATCGTGCTGGGGGGTGACTTGAAACAGTGCTGTTTGCGCAAAAATGTTGTTGTATAGAGCGCCAAAACAGAAAACGTGTGATCTACGATTACTTGCGTATAAAACATAAATTAAAATAATTTGTTAATGCCTGTTTCATTTTTATTAAGTGATGGAGAGTGTTAGTAAATTTTGAAAACTCAAAATTTCAAAATGGTAAAACATTGTAAAAAATAAGTTATCTGAAGCCATTAAAATCATTAAGCGTGTGATAACGTAATTGTTTCAGAAACAATATCGAAAGCAGGAAAGATGAATTTGAATTTATAGCTAGTTTACACGACTGTATTTAATTAAAACTCGCAAATTGAGTATATATAATAAAATTCCTGTTTCAGAGTATCCAACTTTCTTTCTCGTGCTTCTCTTAGTTTAGGATGTATTTCCTTTACCATTTCAATAGAGATGTCACTTAGAAATTGATCCATCGTCTTTGTTTTTTCCACACAAACGCTTCATCATTTCATCCTGATTATGCGAATTTGTTGCGCCATTGCATATGACATGTACACAAAGTATGAAACGGCGTCCGTATATCAAAAAGGCAAGAAGAAGCCCTGGTAACACAGTTAAGTATGAAATTGTAAAAGTGACAACACGCAGTCCCGTCTATCGCTAATTCTACAATAAGTATGGTGTGGCCATAGCCTTGAACGGAGGATATAATTGCAGCACCGATTTGTTCAGAATTCTGATTAGTATTCAGTTATGGTACTTAGTAAAACGAGTCTATTGAGGCTTAATTCTTAGATATTAACCCTTTCTATTAATTGAACTTAGAATAATTACCAAATGACTTATACCACCTTTGAAACTCCATCGGCTGAACTTTATCACACATCAACGATTCGGTTGCATCATAAATGATAAGAATATTTGTGACATTCCAGGGGATTTTATGATAAAATAATGATAAAATGTTTAAAAATGTTTAAACGTTTTTCCTTTTGTTGAAAAACGTTTTTTCATTAACACAAAAACGTTTTCTTGTTATGTGTGCAACGTTATAAACGTTTTTTTAAAAACGTTTTTTGAAAACGTTTAAACGTTTTTTAAAAACGTTTTTTTAAAAATGTTTTTATAAAAAACGTTTTTACATTAATCCATTTTTTTACTAAAAACATTTTCAACTTTAACCGTCCAGCGGATTTTGGTATCGTTACATTTCCCTGCAAACGTAAACAAGTTTCGTTTGAAGAAGTTTCCAGCGGTTTGTTTATAATTTTTCACATTCGTATGTGCCATTTTTGGAAAGTTCGTTATTAAAACCAGTTATAATTAAAAAACTTTTCATCTTTTACTTCATAATTCTTTGATTTTATTTTGATTTTTAATGAACAAGGTGCGTTCTTTTGTTTTGATTTATTTTAATGACGTCAATGTTCTTCAAGTACTTTTTTAAATATGCATTTGCAGGTAACACATGTAAGTATATTAGAATACATTGATTACCTGGTTCTCATTCATTTAAAGATTAAAGAAACAACAGCTGTTTTCAAAGTTTCCACAAATAGAAACCGTCCGCTATAATTCTATTAATTCCATAATAGAACGAATTTGATAGAATTGCTATTTTAGTAAATCCTCGGGGAAAAGTTTTATGTTTATTTTCGTAAAGATGTATTTTCACTCGGTGAAAGTAGTTGAAAACGGCTCATTTTTATAGAAACAGACCTGGAAAAACCTTAATTCTCTGTTTTAAGAGACATTTCACTTTCACAAAATTAAGATGCACTGCTAATCAAATTGCTTGGTAACGTTTTTAGTTATCTTTATGGACTTCATTTTGATAACGTTTTCGGGTTCTGGGGCGATTGGCTGTCACATGATTTAGTTTGCTCAATCAACGGCAGAGGCTGTATGACTTGCTGAAGT
Organism: Turritopsis dohrnii; assembly: GCA_027922465.2. Taxonomy (NCBI): domain Eukaryota; kingdom Metazoa; phylum Cnidaria; class Hydrozoa; order Anthoathecata; family Oceaniidae; genus Turritopsis; species Turritopsis dohrnii. Next base: position 255,503 of record BQMF02000074.1, on the reverse strand, counting down.
TAAACCTCCCGAAACTTTCAAGTAAAGGCCAGTTTCCACTTTATTCAACTCAACTTAAATCTAAATCAAAAATTGGTTCGCTTATACGTGCGACGACAGCGAACGATGTGAAAACCGGCCTATAGTTCTGTCTTCCTTGCTCAATAGCAGCCGAAGCAACAGCTCTTTAGCTCTTTATTATGATGCATCATTTTTAACAAAATGTTTTCAATGTTAAAAGTTTTAAACGTTTTTAATGTTCTGCATAAAACGTTTTATTTAAACGTTTAAACGTTTTCTCTTTCGAATTCTTGAAATGTTTTTGAATTTTGGTAAAAACGTTTAAACGTTTTCTATTGTTTTTGCAACGTTTAAACGTTTCTTTAAAAAACGTTTTATCGTTTGTTATCAAAATCCCCTGGAACGTCACATTTATACAATAAGCGAAGAGACAAAGTGTATCGAGTGAAAAAAAACGAAACATTTTAATGGCATATATTTCTGTCAATTTTTTAATATTTTTTGATAAAATTCTGGAATTACTCCCTTTGACCTTTCTATTTTACAAATGTAAAAAAAATTATATTTGGCGATATGCTATATCGTCGTGACGTGCTATTTTACAGAGGTACTGATTTTCGGCACTTTGTTCATCTTCAGTTTCCGAACAACTTCCTTGATTAATCAAATTTTTCTATTGAATGTTGCACTAGATAGTCTCAAAACGGAATCTGAAAAAAATTCAGAGTTTCATTCATTATTTCATGAGAAATATCGTTTTTCCACGCTGTCACCCCGGGTGTTTCAAGTCACTTCACTTTACGGTATCATTTAAATGATCAGTTTCAAGAAAACGTGATACATGCGAATTAAATAGAAATAAAGCAAACTCAAAAACTCTGATGGAAAGAAATAACGTAATAACGTGCAAGTCAATAAGTGAAGTAAATTTCTAATACAAATCAATCGTTAAAAATGTTTTTCGAGAAAGTAAATTTTGCTTCATGAGTAATTTTTCTTTCTTAGATGAATGATGTAATTTGTACAGAAATTCTCTTCTATATTCCCATGTGTTTTAAAAGTAACAAAAGGCAGAAAAAAATGTTGAATCTTTTTAAAATGTATCAACCTGCTGTTGATGTAAAATATAAAATGATTGAAATGAATTCTGCTGAGACGATTGACTGAAAATGAAGAAATATTGCATGCGCGTTTGTTGGAGTTGTTGTATGTGGGTATTATGTTTCCCTAAATATAAAGGTTTTGTTATTATTTCTTGTGCAATTTGTTAGTTGCATCTTATGGGGCTATGATCCGTGACTGCGACTGCATACGAACTCACGAGCCAACGTTAAGTAATGAACAAAAAGAATTGATTTTAAGCAAAAAACGTGACTCTTAAAGCTTAAATACGCTGTGTTTCCGGGGGCTTTGCCACCTGGACCCCCAACAAGGCTCTGCCCTGGACCTGGTGGGGGGCTAACACCGTCCCCAAAAAACCAGGTGCCACTTACACGCCTTTGGCGTGTTTTATAAGCTTTTGCCTTACTTTTATATTACTACCGACGCCCAAAATAATTTTCTGGATTACCCCCTGGATAGGCAAATCTTATTTGAAATCTTTAAACAAACCTATAGAAGATATATAATTCATGAACGTTGGTGATGGAAGGGTGACAATTGAGCCAAAAGTATGTGACTTTGCTAGTCAAACAAAAACAGCTGCAGCTGTCGAAAATATATTCAAAACAAACTATTAGGTGGCAGTCGCAAATATCTTCTGTTTGGGTCCACCGACCGACTGTCTTCAGGAAGAAAATCTCCGGCTCGGAAAAGTTGGGCACAAACCGGCCAACATGTTGGCCAACATTTTCGACCAACATTTCGGCCAACATGTTGGTATGGTTTGCGTTGGCGTGTACACGTTTTTTTTTATATAAGAAACACACTTTTTGAGTTCAGCTTCAATGTTTCTTAATATTTTCATATTTTCAGCCTAGAATGTTTCTTAAATGTTTCTTAACAACAGTTCAGTTAAAACTATAGAAAACTCTTTTTTGGCACTCACTTTAGTGACATTTAGAGACAGTTTAACAGTTTGTAGCACTTTGTTTTTAAAAATATTTCGTTCATCAAGATTTCAGCCTGACCATGTTTCTTAAATGTTTCTTAATTTTTACCAAATTTGAGCTTCATGTTTCTTATATAAATGTTTCTTATATAAAAAAAAACGTGTATTTTTTAAAAAAAAAACAGGTAGCCAACATTACGAAATCTTCATTCATTTGTTTTTGACTTCCAATGAAGAAGGATGTCAGAGTCTGAAGCTGCTGCTTGTTTGGCACTCGTCCTCTTGCTTGATGACGACGACAAAAAAGACGTGGTCCTACAAGAAAATGGGTTTGAAGAAGAAACAGCGAAGGGCTGTATACAAACTTAGTACAGGAATTACTGGCTGAAGACACAAAAAGTTACAGGGAAATGATGAGAATGACCTATGAATCGTTTAAAAAGATTCTTGCTTTCTTTGAACCATACATAACACCAAATGAATCAGGTGTAATGGGAGCTCATCAAACAATCTCAATGGCTCAAAGATTGGTGCTCACCATTCGGTTCCTTGCGACAGGAGAAACTTATAAGTCTTTAAGTTTCCAATTCAGAGTATCTGAAAGAACATTATCTTATATTGTTGATGAGGTTACTAAAGCGATCACAGAGTACATTGGAAAAGAGTATATCAAGATACCTTCAAGTGCAGATGATTGGAACAAGATATCTGTGAAGTTTGCATCAAGGTGGAACTTTCCCAATTGCATAGGCGCTATTGATGGAAAGCATATCCTAATAAGACCTCTGCCTGGCACTGGTTCTGAATATTTCAACTACAAGAAAAGTTTTTCAATAATCTTATTGGCTATAGCTGGTCCTGATTATGAGTGTATTTATGCGGATATAGGTAGTAATGGATGAATGAATGATTCTGGAGTTTTGAATAACTCAGATTTGCACAGAAAAATCGAGGAAAATAGTATGAACATCCCAGACCCTACTCCTTTACCTCATGGATATACCAATATCCCGCATGTTTTTGTTGGGGATGACGCATTCACCTTAAAGTCGTACATGATGAAGCCCTATCCTCAAGCAAATTTAACCCCTGAAAAGCGAATCTATAACTACTGGCATAGCCGAGCACGAAGAATTTCCGAGAATCTATTTGGAATACTGGCAAATAAATGGAGAATCTTTTTACAACCATTACACTTATCACCAGAAAAAGCTCGTACCATCACAGCATGGGCTTTGGTTCTGCACAATTTTCTCCCTATTGGTTACCGAGATAATTTTCCCTAAACGTCGCATTCAATTAGGGTCTCAATACAATGGTTTCACACTGACGTCGCGCACAAGAAGAGAAATAATTTATGTGTGATCTTACATTGCTGACTCCCCGATTTCTTTCGCAGTTCACATCTACCCTTTTGCGTGACTTATGGACAAACAAACAAACAGAGAATCGGCTATTAATATATAGATAGCCGCCAAGGCGGCGTCGCTAGCGGCCCATGTTCAGTCTGCGTTGTGTCACCTCCCAAAGGGTTCACGAAAAATGGAATTAAGGAATTGATAATGGAAAGTGTTATCATCTTGTAGAGCTCGAAATTCTGAGCAAGAAAATGTATAGGATCATATGTCTATGACACACCATTTCGGAGATATCGTCGATCAAAAGTTTTGATGACGTCATAGAGCCCCATCCCCAAAAATTTTGCCCAAATATTTTCGTCACCCCGTGGCCAATTTTGGGGACCCCAAAAAACGTCAGTTATCCCTATTGGTTACGGAGATAATTTTCCCTAAACGTCGCATTTGATTAGGGTCTCAATACAATGGTTTCACACTGATGTCGCGCACAAGAAGAGAAATAATTTATGTGTGATCTTACATTGCTGACTCTCTTTCGCAGTTCACATCTACCATTTTGCGTGACTTACAAACAAACAAACAAACAGACAGACAGAGAATCGGCTATTAATATATAGAAAGCCGCCAAGGCGGCGTCACTCGCCGCCCATGTGCACCTGCTCTGTGTCACCCCGGAGACCCCAGTAAACCTCTTATTTCTTGAAAAACAGCTCGTACAACCTGTGTTCAGCCAGAGGCAGATTCAAAATCAAATACAAATATCAGTTTAAACAATGGTTCCAAAAAAACCCAAATTTCATGATGTTACTTATTTATTTTTTAAAACAATCGTTGATCAGTACAACAATACACTCAAAACGTAGGGAGAAAAAACTTCAACTTTTTATTAGCTTTTGTTTTAAAAAAGTTACGCGCTCTAACATGGGTGCTATCAAACAGGGGGAAAATGGTTTCTCTTCTTAAAAAGTTCACACAGGTGGAGAGAACAAAGGCACGTGCTAAATGAATAAATAGAATAAAAAAACGTTCGATCAGAACGCTTAACAATTAAAAGAAGAAATTAAATTATTAAAAGAAAAGCAAAAAAAAAAAAACATTTTGTTTTATGATACTCTTTTTTTACCTATCGGTTTTTAAACATTTTGATTACTCAAAAAAAAAGTTCACCCGTCTCAGACAGTCAGGCAAGAGTTAGTGGCAAACCGAACATGCTGCCACATTGCTGCCACTGCTGCTTTTTGTCCAAAATGTTTAATCAGTTAGTTTCTTTGTATTTAGTTGATGTACTGTTTTCAAAGCCAAGTCAACGTGGAATATAAAACTAACAATAATGATAAAAACAAAACGTTATTCCTATTAGTTCATCAGCCAAAAAAAGTCACGTTCGATTGGGGTTGCAATCTATTTGATTCGAACTCGCGTGGCACACAAAAAAAGAAATAATTTTGCTCACAACTCAATCTACCATTTTGCATGACTTACAAACAAACAAACGAACAGACAGAATCGGCTATTATAGATAAATGTTGGCCAACATTTTTTGAGATTTTTTTTCTTCTTGAGCATGTTGGCGCCTAACACAAACCAGCCAACATTGTTGGCCAACATGTTGGTCAGTTTGCGCCCCCCTAGCGAATCTCTGCCCCTCTCTTTCGTCCGCCATTGTTTTGCAGATTTAAACTAGTATTCTGTACATTTTCAATCTAATGGTTATTACTTGCAACAACAAAGCAGGCAAACGAAGAGTGATAGAGAACAAAGGCTAGTATAAAGCGGCCTGCGTTAAAGTTCCGATATTTTTTGACGCCGATCGACCGATTAATTAAGGCTGTTTTTGACCTGAACAGAAGATATTTGCGATTGCCGCCTTCATGTACTTGTATTCGATTGGGTAATGTATTATTAGAAATGTATATACCATAAAGCAGGGTGACTTCGATCAGTAAAAATAAACTGTTAAAACTCTCAAATTAAAGTGCGTTCTTCGCATTTTTATAAGATTTTCATTTAGATTCCTATTGTAAAATATCATCAGAATCATCTTCAAGAGAAACGATCAATTTCTTCCGAAATTAACGACGAAAAACATCAAAATTTCACCGCTCACATTGGTCATCCCTCTACGTCATATTCAAGAGTCTAGCCTGGACATTTTTGGTACATATGTGAAGTATAGAGGCTGAATGTAAAGAAAGTTATAATAATGTCTGAAAGAATTTCTTCACCGCTATATTCTGTTTTTCTTTTCCTTATTCCTTTATCGATAATATCGTGTTTATAAAAACCCGAAAAAACCGAATGTTTTATATCTCTAAAGTTACATGTTCGCAAGAACTTCGTGAAAAGTCGTCGTATCTCATGAGAGATTTAATGATTTACTGAAGAAAATTTAAAAAGCATGCTCTTTCCCCATGATGATAGATGTCAAGAATTTCGTTTGAGATACAATTAAATTTCAATGTTGATTTTGTTTCGTATTAACGAGGGTCACACATGTGTGAACATCGTAAATATCTTTTGTTTTACTAACATTCGCTGATCTTTTACGGTCATACATTTACCGCGGATGAGAAATGGTGGTCTGTATCGTAACAATGGCGCTTTAAAAACATTGCCAAATATAATTATAAGTAATTTGGCGCTTCTCATAAGCTGATCGAAGTCACCCCATAATCAATATTGTGGTTTTCTTGGGAAGATCAGGTTATTTCTCTGGAATTACCAGTTTAGTTAAAGTGAAATTTTGCACTGAAATAGAAAACATATATAAGGTAATGATTCCAAATTTTCAGAAGTAATGGTTTAGTATATTATTTTGGAAGTTACTTTTAAAATAGTGGCAAAATTGATCGAAGTCACCCCGATTAACGGTACACTTGCAGGTAGCACCCTTTTGTTTATTAAGGCATGAGTAAGGGAAAAAGCATGATTTTTTGTATCCTTAATTTCAGTGCAAAAATTGTTTATTTCGGTATCAAAGTATAGATTTTTAGAAAACCATGAATCTGCTCTATCAGAAAATATCACAATTATTTTGAAATAATAGACATTTCAGGTTTTTAAGGCTAATAAAAAAGAGGTGTGTAATTTATATTTGAAGCTTGATTGTCAGAAGGGCTGAAGCTTCACTTATACTTTTTGGCGCTTTCAAATCATAACATGTCAATCTAACAACGGTTTTTTTCTTTTTTACTAATATTTTCACTTCTTTTTTACAGCATATTTTTTTCTATATCTTACCAAAGTTAACACCATAACTCAAGTTCTGCTTATTTCTACGAAAAAAATAAAAAATCGTTTTTAGATCATTTATTCAGCTTGAATTATTGCTATGTCCACCTCAGAGTTCTTTTCATTCTTACGTTGAGGGTTCAAATTATATCAGTCACTTTCTTCAAAAATGAACACGGCAAAAAAGCGTTTTACAGTTTTTTATAGAATTTACAACTAAACATGCAGAATATAAATCCCTATGGTAACGTATGCTGGTATTTTGATCGCTCGCTATAAAATGAATGACATCTGTGTTTATGTTCATTCATTTTTATTTGATCCTATGCTTTGTTTATTGATACATGATTAATGAAGTGATAAACAGGAAAGGAACGTTTTAATGAAAAAAACATATTTCCAATTTATTTTACCAAAAAACAACTGCACCATTCGAAAGTTCAGGTCATTTTACATCAGATTAGTGAAAAAAAAGAAAAAGCAAAATTTTCACGAAAGTTTCCCTTACTCACGCCTTAAAGGGGAATTGAGGTCAAATTTTTGATATTGTTTTTTTTCGCCTAAAATATTGTGTGTGATGAGAGGCCCACAAAAATATATATTTTGTGAATAATTTTTGCTTAATTAGCAAATAAGAGCATTTTAAAGATTTTACTGCTATGACGTCATTGGTGTCAAAGGTGTTTACAGTTTAGTTAAAGCGACGCAAAGCAAGAACATGTCGGAAAGCGTTTCATCACATTCTTCTGAACTTTCTAATATTTCTTCTGCTTCTGATGATTCTAACGGAAGTTATAGTGATGTTGGTGGATGCTATGAGTGTGAGCCAGAATATACAGAGGAAGAACTTAAGAAAATAGATAAAGAAATTATTAATGAAAATTCGAGTTCTGACGACGATTTGGATTCTAGCCGTTTAGAAAACCTTCACTGGTGCTGCTGTAGATGTTGCGTTATAGGTCTGACAATGACATTGGAAGAATGTAAATGTTGTAAAGAATGTAATATTTTGAGTGAAAAATTGGAAAACTTAAATTGTATCACAGCCCACCCAGACTTTGAAACACTAATTCTTACTCCTGCTGTTCTTGAGCTTTCATTCATAAGACATAGACGTTATCAAGGCAACTTCAAGGACTTTAAGGAAATGAACCATAAGTAAGTATAAATTTATTTTTTTGTCAAAAACATTTAACGTTTTTGAAGGAATCGTTATTTTCACATTGTATTTCTTATACATAAAGTACATCAAAAATCTCAACAACAAAAAATATACTCAAAATACAATGCGCTTCACAATGAAAATGTTGAGTCAACAAACGAAATGTTGTAAGGCTCTATATACACATTCAAAAGAAAAAACTTTACATCAAGATTTTCCTCCAAGGTTAAAGCTAAAATTAAAATAAACATTTAAAAATAAACTTAAGTCAAGAACTTAAAAGTGTACTTGCAATTTATTTTAGACAACTTCGTTTCACAGCGTACCATCAGTACACTGCATGGGTACATTATTATGAGACACTTGGGAAAGGAAAAAGAGTTGTTATACCTGCGTGTGTTGTAAAAGAAATTCGACAGAGATTTCCTGACCCAAATGGGAACTCTGTTGGTTTCAAAGATTTTAAAGATTAGTTTATAAAAGAAATATTATATACAATATCAACTATCAATATAACTATATCAACAAGTATAAACATTTACATAAAACATCAAAGCACTTTCTGGATAGTGTAGACCACTGTAGGATACTTGCATACTGGGTGTTCATGTTGTCATTGGACTTGCGTTAACATTTTATTGTATTTTAATATTTTCTTTTGTTTCCTTAGAAACCACATTCTTAACTAATAATAGAATAAGAAAGACATCTTGTTTATGTGGTTTCTTTTACTCAGTATTTGAGAATTGTCTGGGTATTTTATATCTGTCGTGTCCACAATGCCTGCTATTGCATGTCCAATAAATGGATGTGCTTATGTCACTGCTGACGTTGATCCTGCCATTGCGGCTGCTTTATTGACTGTTCATAACAATGTACATGTGAACGTTCCACAACAAGCTGTCCCAAAACAGAAGGCACCAAAAATTCAACGTCCGACTATTATGAAGGGATCTACTGAGGAAAATTGGAATTCCTTCATTGCCAGATGGGGTATGTTTAAACAAGGAACTGCCCTTGCTGCCACTGAGATTTGTCAACAATTGTTCAGTTGTTGTGATGATGAACTGGGCAATGATCTACTTCGCCAAAATAGTGACATTTTAAATTCAACAGAGCAAGTACTTATGGACACTATCAAGAAACTTGCTGTTACCCCAGTTGTTGTAAGTGTTCGTCGTTCTGATCTTCTTGCACTTCGACAAGCTGATGGAGAGAATATCAGATCTTTTCATGCCAGGATCAAAGGAAAAGCTGCCACTTGCGCATACACGATTACCTGTTCCAGCACCACATGTACACAGATAGTAGACTTTACAGAAATAATTATAAAGGACGTTTTGATCTCAGGACTATCTGATGAGGAGATTAAAATGGAGGTGTTTGGATGGCACGATCTTGATCAAAAATCTATTGACGACACAGTGCAATTTATCGAAGCAAAAGAAATGGCTCGGAGTGCCCTTACAAGAACATTCACCGCAGCTTCTATTTCCACTTACAAGAAAGGATCCAAACCCTCTAAACCGCAAAACAGTTCAACTGAGAGTTCCACAAAAAAGCCTTGTAAGGAATGTTCGACCCCTATCGAAAAGTCTGTATGGAGTCGACGTCAAAAGAGAATGGTTGATAGACATTTTTGTTCATTTTGCTGGAATAAGCAGATCAGAAAGAAGCCACAGAATAATGAGATTAACACTGTCAAGGAGAGTCTTGAACATTCATCAATCACAATCGGAAGTATAGAAACCGTTTCTTTGAGTCATATGATATTTGACACCGAGAGTGGATGGAAGAAAGCCAAATCCTTAAAACACCCTACCCTCTCTTTAACTATTGATGTTGATGAGAAAGACTACATCGTACTGAATCGTAAACCTCCATCAATCCAATCATCTACAATCGATGCTGTTACTGACACTGGCGCCATGTCTTGCCTTTGGGGACTTGATGGTTTCCTTCGAGCTGGTTTTACAATGAATGATCTCATACCAGTTAGACAAACTTTGGATGCAGCTAACAAAGAGGTGATTCCTATCTCAGGTGCAATTCTCCTCCGACTTTCTGGATTTAGCCCCACCGGTCAACAATATGATGCCGCCGTTATGACTTATATCAGTCCATCTGCTGACAAATTCTACCTATCCGAAGACGCACTGATTCAACTTCAAGTTATTTCACCAACATTTCCTCAAGTTGGAGCCGCCTTACATCAGTCTTCAATAAAGGGTCAACCGTCTCACAACTGTGAATGCCCAAAACGTGTGCAATCACCACAACGTCCTGATGAACTACCATTTGAATGCATTCCTGCTAACAACGATAAAATGCGTGAATGGTTGATGAAATACTTCTCTGCGTCTACATTTAATCAATGTACCCATCAGGAATTACCTGGAATGTCTGGACCAGAGATCAGCCTACATGTTGATGATTCCGCTGTACCATATACTGCCAACACTCCGGCTCCCGTACCACTTCATTGGCAGGACACTGTGAAAGAACAATTAGATAATGATGTCGCTATGGGTGTCCTGGAGAAAGTACCTATTGGGGAACCGTCAAGATGGTGTCATCGAATGGTAATTACTCCAAAATCTGATGGCTCACCACGCAGAACAGTGGATTTATCTCCACTCAATAGCTTTTGTCTTCGCGAGACCCATCACGTTCAACCACCTTTCATGCAAGCAAAGAAAGTGCCTTCTAATTGCTGGAAAACTGTAACTGATGCATGGAATGGCTTCCATTCCGTTCCCATATGTGAGATTGATCGACATTATACCACGTTTATTACGCCTTGGGGGCGATATCGTTATCGTGTTGCACCACAGGGCTTCCTTGCTAGTGGAGATGCATACTCTAGAAGATTCGATGAGATTATAAAGGACATCGAAAGGAAAACTAAATGTGTCGATGACACACTAATGTGGGATGATGATCTTGCTCAACATTGGTGGCGAGTGATAGACTTTTTAATCCTTCTTGGAAACCATGGCATTATCCTTAACCAGAGCAAATTTCAGTTTTGCCAGCGCACTGTCAACTTTGCAGGATTTCAAATCTCGGAGCAGTCAATCAAGCCATCACCAAAGTTTATCAATGCTATTTCAGATTTCCCGACGCCAACAAAGTTGACGGACGTAAGATCGTGGTTTGGTTTAGTGAATCAAGTTTCGCATTACGATAAACTGTCGAATGTCATGGAACCTTTTAAACGTCTGCTCAGTCCAAAGGTTAAATTTGAATGGACTCCCGAGCTTAACACTGCATTCCAAAAGTCCAAAACTTTTGTTGTTGAATCAATTCGTAAGGGAGTGGAAATTTTTGATCCACATAGATATACGTGTTTACGTCCTGACTGGTCCAAGACAGGAATTGGATTTTTTCTGTCACAAAAGCATTGTGATTGTCTTCAGTTATCTCCTGATTGTTGTATTGGAGGTTGGAAGATTACCCTCGCAGGATCACGCTTCTTGAGACCTGCGGAAACAAGATACGCACCAGTGGAAGGTGAAGCGTTGGCTATTGCTTGGTCGTTAGAGCAAACCAGATATTTTACACAAGGTTGCGACCGTTTGATCATAGTTACCGACCACAAACCCCTTCTTAAGCTTTTCAGAGATAGAACTCTAGACGAAATTGCAAATCCTCGCCTATTCCGGCTCAAGCAGAGAACATTGTTATGGCGCTTTACAATCATACATGCTCCAGGCAACAGTAACTTCTTTTCCGATGCGACGTCCAGAAATCCGGTGCAATCATGTGACGATCGCGAACAATCTGATATCATGGAAGACGAATTACTGAAAATATCAACCAACAATCTACACGAATTTAGAGCTCTGACGTGGGATATTGTGAGGAAGGCGACAACAAATGACTCTAATTCCCAAGAACTGATCTACCACATCAATTCAAGTTTTCCTTCGACTCAAGCTGAAATGCCTGCTAATATATCGTTATTTTGGAAAGCACGAGAAAGCCTTCACGTTATTGACGGTGTAATTATGATGGGCAGCCGAATAGTTATTCCGAAACCGCTTCAAGCTGAAGTTCTTCAATCGCTCCACGCTGCACATCAAGGAATCACAGCAATGAAAGACCGTGCAAGATGTTCCGTCTACTGGCCAAATATCACTAAAGATATTGAAACAATGCGCGAGAGCTGTTTCCAATGCAACCGTTGTGCACCATCCCAGGCCAAATTGCCACCTGTTGAACCCCATATCCCTTCTACGCCATTCGAAGCAATTGCATGTGATTATTTCTTCTACAAGGGACATTATTATTTTATTTCCGCTGACCGGCTATCAGGCTGGACTGAACAGTCACAAATTAAGTCTAGCGATGGTAGTTCCGGCTCCAAAGGTTTATGTTCAGCCCTTCGTCAACTCTTTATGACATTTGGTGTGCCCATCGAATTATCCAGTGATGGTGGTCCTGAGTTTAAAGCGGCTGAAACGAAAGCGTTCTTTGAAAAATGGGGCATCCGACATCGCATTTCGTCAAGCTATCTGCCATCATCAAATGGGCGTGCCGAACTTGCAGTAAAGGCCATCAAGAGGCTGCTAATCGACAACATTGATTCTCAAGGCTGTCTTGATACCGATAGAATGGTCCGTGCATTGTTAATCAAGCGCAACACACCGGACCCTGACTGTAGCCTCTCACCATCAGAAGTTTTATTCGGTCATAAACTTCGAGATACTTTGCCATTTATCAAAAAGGACACTGTATTATTTGAGAATAACCAAATTTCACGTCAATGGAGAGAGGCATGGCAGTCAAAGGAAGATTCTTTAAAAGCTCGATACGTGAAAACCCTTGAAAGATTAGCTGAACATTCTCGACAACTTCAGCCTCTCCACGTATCTGACCAAGTTTTGATTCAAAACCAATCAGGCCCTTACCCTACAAGATGGGACAAAAGCGGTGTTATCGTTGAGGTTGGAGACCATGACCAATATTATGTGAAAGTTGCTGGTACTGGACGTATCACTTTGAGAAACCGTTGATTCCTGCGGAAGTACCAACCTCACCTTCTTCATGGCCCGAAACCTTCTATTCCTGCACGTCCGTCTAGTTACAAAGAGATTCCACAGCCGAACCGAATTGTTACTTCAACAACCGCCGTGCCCTCTTCACCAATTGTTCATTCTTCATCTCGCAAAGCGGATGTCCAGCCTACCTTGATCGATTGGGATGTGCCGAATTCATATGTTTCCAACATACCCGTTACCAACTCAGCTGACAAAGGTACTCCAACTATTGATAAGCCTACCGTTTCTGCGACTGATGAGCCACTCACTCCTAAATTCGAATTGAGACGTTCGGCCAGGATTCGTACAGCGAAGAAAATTTACGAACCAGAAACTGGACAATATATTTGATTGAGTACGGTGGATAATATGTTTATGTTGGTTGGTTATGGTGGACTTCTTTTGTTGCTTATGTTGTTGTTTTTGTTGGCCGATTACGGTGTTATCGACTGGTAATCTGGGGAGGAGATGTAGGATACTTGCATACTGGGTGTTCATGTTGTCATTGGACTTGCGTTAACATTTTATTGTATTTTAATATTTTCTTTTGTTTCCTTAGAAACCACATTCTTAACTAATAATAGAATAAGAAAGACATCTTGTTTAGACCACCCTTAATATTTTTCCTTTTAGTGAACGGGGGTAAAGACGAAAAATGTTCTCCACAGATGCATGCAAAAAAACATTTTTTTACCCCTGGTTATGTTTTGCAATCTATTCACAAAGTTATGTTGAAAAAAAACTAGCAACTCAAAAACATAAGGAAAGAGAATGGCAAATATCACAAGTTAAATCTAGCTAAAATATGTATTAAATAATATGTTAAATATGATTTGTGAATTTATTTACAACTTACATGTGCATGTTGCAAATCCAAACTTCGCTTACGAGATGCTCATTGTTTGATATTGTAGTAGTTCCATCGATATTTATTTGGTCGTATGTCTTGTGCGAAAATATCGTCGGTACAGCACCTGGTTTCAACTTTTTTGAACTATGTCCATAATGTGGCATTAACTCATACTTCAAATCTCGCTCAAAGCATTCATCATGGAAATGATCACTGCAAAGTCGACGATTACTTGGAACAAAGTTGTTGATATTTTTGCATTCCCCATATTATGTAACCAACGAATACATTGTGATCTGCATTTCTTTGGATCAGGAAACCTGAAGTAACTCTTATTTTTGACTTTTCCACTGTTATTTGAACATCCCAAAGCAAGACACGTAGGCATGTTGCCAGCGATGAGGATATATTATAGTAACTAACATGTGCGCTTGTATATTGATATGACACCAATGACGTCAGAAAACGGACTTTGAACTCAAAAATGAAAGTTTTTAAATGCTTATATTTTGTGAAATAATAAAGATTTTTTGAAAATTCTTTTTTCTTATGAATATAAACGCTATTCTTGAATGTTTAGTGAAATTTTCAAAAAAAATTTTTCTAAACCTCAATTCCCCTTTAAATTGAACTAAATAAGCTGATTTTCACATTCAGTTGGAGATTAAAGATACAGAAGTTAGTTGAAAAGCAGCCACAAGTAGAAACCGTCTGCTATAATTCTTTTTTCTGAATTGTTCCACAGGATTGCCATTAATCTCTTGGGAGAAAAACTTTACATTATTAAAGACACATTACATTAAAAGTTTTTTCAATAGCACCTTTTGTACAAGGTGCAAAGTGCCTTGTTCTGAATTGAATTCCAAATTGAAAGCTTAAAGATAAGCAACTGTTCTAAAAGTCCTAACAAAAAATTAATTAGCAGTTTTCTACAAATTTAAGCTGTGTGTTCACGAAAAACGTTTAACTTTTATGTTTTTAAATATCAATTTGGGGGTCTCATTGCAAAAATAGAATTAATAAAAATTTGTATGGATTTAGCGCTTTGAAACAATAAGCACGATATAATTAAACTATGTGTTAATCGACCATTAAAAATTTAATTACATTTTTCCAAGACATTTTCCTTATTTTTTTAAAAACCACTTTTCCATTTTTCACAAAACTATACCAGCCGAAAGAACTTGAAAATGGCTTTCCATCGATGTAAAAATTATTTTGAAATTCGGTATATTCATTTAAAAAAAACAGCTTTAAATTTTCCGTTTCCAACATTATAAAACACACTGTATAAGGAGAATTAAAGTTCATTATTATTACATGATTTCGTGTAACTCTCATCAATTCTGTCAGACGTCATTACGAAACACTGTTAGCTGGGGAACTACTTTTGTAACCACATTTTACTAAACCTTTTCAGTGTTATGTTATAGCTGACAACAAATTGGAAAAGTTAATCTCCATTCTTTAAACCTTTCTGGTTCCCCTTTATTCTTAAACTTGCAAAATATGGTGCCTTCACAAAGATGAAAAACATATCTTTTGTATTTGATGAAGAGCTTTTGAATGGAAAGAGAATGTGTATAGTCTGTGTTGAAGGTGAAACATCAAAAGAAAAAGATTTAATTGAATGTTTCATATGTTAATTTTTGATCAGAATAATGTAAACAGCATGCTAGTTTCAGTTTCCTAATTTAATATATTTCTTCCAATTGATGCCCGCTCTAGTAGGGTGGGTGTCTATTGAAGATGGGTGTTTAAAAAAGAGGGGTGTTTAATTAAAACCATCTTTTTCTTATTACTGGTGTTGGTTTATGCGTCTGCTAAAATCAATGAAGCTGCTGCAGAAAACTGGAAACGGTTTGCGAATGAAAATTATTTTGATTCAAATGGTTTGTTTACATGCACGGTTTTGTCCGCACCCATTCTCCTGAATTGCGTTCTGTTGATTGGAATATGGTTGCATTCTTCTGGAAAGGCATTGGTGGAGTTGAAGAGAATACAAATCGCGAAAAATGTCGCTGCTGAAAAACAAAAGAAAACTCAGTAAAAGGGTAGCCCAAAAAGATGCGAGTGTTACTTGCAATGCATTATGGGAAACTGAGATATCACGCAATCATGAATCCACACCAAGATCCTGAAGTTTTCCCACAATTTTTTGAATACGTGTGCAGCTTGTTCAACTTGTAGTTGATTGTAGTTGGAATATGGTTTATTGTTTCAATTCCAATTTTACTCAACAATGTTGAGCAAGTCCTTGATAAAACAACTGTTTTCAAATAAGAATATTTAGCTACTTTATCAAAATGTGTTTGCTTGACCTCAATTAATCCAATTTTTAACAATTTGAAACCAGCAAGATTAACTGGAATGCTAACTGTTTTTAAGCTAGCCAATGCCTCTTGTATATTATTTAGGTAATTAACTGCTCGGCCGTTGGGCTTCTGCACTGTGTCTAGCATCTTGGTGAATGTGTAGCCTCAATAAAAATCTAATAATTGCTGATTTTGTCTTTGGTTGT
The DNA here is from genome assembly GCA_027922465.2 of Turritopsis dohrnii. Classification (NCBI taxonomy): domain Eukaryota; kingdom Metazoa; phylum Cnidaria; class Hydrozoa; order Anthoathecata; family Oceaniidae; genus Turritopsis; species Turritopsis dohrnii. The sequence goes on along the minus strand of BQMF02000074.1, from coordinate 239,289 downwards.
CAACTAAAGCTTTTGTCATTGGATGATTTTACTTAGACCTAAAATCCCAAATGCTGCTCAGAAAGTTAATTATTTTGCACTTTTTAGGAAAATCAATAAATAACATGGCTGGAGAATTCAGAAGGCTACCACAGAAAAGATTTTTTAAAGCTGAAAGTCGAAAAGATACTTCAGAACAGAAATATTGGAAAAGTTTTCAGGTAACTGAAATTTTTTATTTAGGAAAACGACTCTCCTAGTTTTCTTATGCACTTTTTGAGGTATGTATAGTAATATTTTTACCAAAAATCATGAAAAATTCATATGCTGCTCAAAAATTTGCAAAAATTCGCAAAATTAGCTCTTAATTAATTGATACAAAACCAAAAACAATTTGCAAGCACTAGGTTGGCTCTATTTTGCCAATCTGTTAGGATGTGTTGGCTGGCATGTCGATAAAGTCAGCAAACAAAATTTGGCTTAATGCCGAATTGATTGTAACTTTTCTTTACACATTGTGTTCTGATGTCCAGTCCTCAGTATTTTTATCAACTAGCATGTAGCTTTAGCTAAAAATGCCCCCGCACTCAAGCATTGCAATTTGTACACACGGCAAGCTATACATTGCAAGCTATACAATGGAAGCAAAAACAAAAAATTTTTGTCCAAAAACAAATGTTTTGGTTTATTGTGGGCCTGGTAAGTGGCATACTTATATGCTTAAATATTTCGGCAAAGCCAGTTTTTTAGGAAGCCTCAAAGCTGCTCAACACTCACCCAAAATCGTTTTAAAACTGTCTCGGGTTATGATCACGAGACAAGTAGCATTGAGGCTCCAGTCATAACACTTGTAACTTTTAATGCATTGAAACAGGCATAAAATAACACCCTTCATTCAAAGAGTTGACATGATGGCATCATGAACTTCAGGACAAACTCGATAATTGAAAAACTATTTAATCGGGCAACGATCATTTCGAAAACAAGCAATGTTTTATGACGTCATGTCTATTGTTTTGAGGAGAACAAGGCTGAAGGGAGATCAAAACATTTAGACAAATGTTTTTGTAAAACTTTGCACAGTATACATATATACATTATACATTTAAACTTTTGATAACATTGTATAAACACAATAAAAACAAGAAGAATTGTGAACATGATCATTTGAAAACTCCTTGACGGATGTTCTTCGCAGTTTTTCACATACATTAGAATTGAGTTAAACTTTCTTTAGGATAACTTTTCCAATTAAAAGAACGATTAATTGTTCATAGGAAACAATGGTTAAAAAGTTTTACAATACAACAAATAGTTTAATGAATAGTGTAACCATGTGGCATTGTGTAGCGGTGGTGGTATTTTAAAACCAACTTGGAATATGCAAACCAAATAGATCTAAACTTAAACAGATGAAAATCTGCACAAAACTTTGTTACTTTTTGTTATCTCTTGGGCCTTAGTGCTAATATACCTTTCAAAAAGTGTAAATAAGGCTTAACAAGTAATATCAGAAAGTATTTGCTACAAACAAGAGAAATGTGTGAGCTAAAACCAACGTATTTTGTAATTAAAGTAAGATTTGTTAAAAACATTATGTAAGAGCCAAAAGAAAAACAACAAACATTTTCAAAAAAAAAAAAAAATCAAAGCGAAAAATTCATTAGAAATCTGCGTTTCAAACTTTGATTCGAAACAAAAAATAACCAAAGTTTACATAAAAAAAACAAGAAAAAAATATAAAAAGGTTTTATTGATCATGATCACACTAGGTTTGGAGGACAGTTAAAGAAGAAAAACACAAAGAACGACAATTTGTAATATGGCTTTCTTGCATACACAGAATTCCAATCAGAATCCAATCCAATCAAAAATCCAGAAATCCAAAAATCCAATTAAAATCTTTTTAACGCAAAATCCGCCAAAAATCAGTGCATTGAATAAAATTTATTCATTGAAAGATTTAGAGGTAACACATGTACAAAAATAAAATGTATGGTTGGCAAAATTTCAGATTTCAAGCTGTGCTTCAAAATCCTTGTCGTTCACTTCACTAAAACAACACGGGCAGAAAGATTTCTGCAAAATCTGTTGAATCATGAAAAATGAAAAATGTTATGACATTTATGAAAATGTTGCATGATCTAAGTGGGCTCGAAACACCGACCTTTCGGTTTACAGCCGAGTGCACTTGTGAACTGCGCCACGGAACTACATGTGTATATGTAATGTAAAAACCACTAGGTAATGGCTAGGTAAGAAAAAAACGGAGGAGAAAAACCAAAGCCGGTTGCAATGTATTTCTTGCTTTCGCCGGAATCCAAAATCAAAATAATTTTATGACGTATTTTTAAATTCAAAAAAAACTTCAGAGGATCTAGGTGGGGTCGAACCACCGACCCTTCAGTTAACAGCTGACTGTGCTAACCAACTGTGCCACGGAAGCCATACACATAAGTATAGATATATAGCTCTTTTGACTCTTCCGTTTACAAAACGTTGAGAACTTCTTTTTAGTTAGAAAAGAATGATCACAGTCCAAGTTAATTAAGTTTCTTCTATAATATTTTCTATTTTCACCTTAAAATATGTATATGTTCTTTAAAATCCATTGGTTTTGGTTTCATGTAAATGCACACACGAAATATACAAAAAAATGCTAGGTTTGGACAGTATGAAAAAGAAAAAACCAAAGCTGGTTGTAATAGATTTCTTGCTTTCGCAAAAATCTAAAAATATCTAAGCAATTTTATCATGCGAACTTCCTGAATAACATAGCATAATATAATAATAAATTTGGAAAGAGATACGAAAAAACATTCTGTCTCCCACTTTTACTGTGCCATGCTTTAAAATGGAAAAAAACCAAAGTCAGCTAATAATTGTACACCACCATGTAACGTCAACACGAAAAGTTGGAGGATGATTGAGGATGAAGAACAAAATCCGAAACTGACATTTGCCTATCTCGTGAAACTACTATGCCTCCTCGCTCCCTTACGTTCACTGCAGGGGCAATAATCTAAAATGAGATGGAAAACATTTCAGTTAAAGGTTTGTAGAATTTAAACTACGAAAATAAATTTATAGAGTTAATCAGTAAAAATTTTAGTATATTCACTTCACAAAAATTATTTTTTCATGTGCAATTTTATTTCCTACAATAAACAGCGCCCTCTATTAAACGTTGCATCTTGAAAAGCATTGTTTAATAGAAAACAGGCTAAGCAAGAAATAATTTAAAAATTTTAATAGCTTTATTTGGCTTCTATCAACAAATTCTTCGATGCTTGGATGAATTTTAATTTATGTGTAATTAATTGCACAGGAACCATATTCTCGTATCTGAAAAAGGCTAAGAGTTAAGACAGTTCTATTAGTAAATGTCCCACAAAAGTTTCCCTCTCTGATATCTTCTTGTACATTCCAATCGCATAATTAGGATTCATCTTGTTCCGCTGTCACTGCAACTGAAGCACTGGATTGATGGCAATTATCTTTTTTTCAATTCTTGCCTCATCTATGAAACTTTTCGTGTGGTTAGAGGATGAGACAGTGGTATTGATATTCTTTGAAATCTTGTATAATGTAAATACATCTTTTGCTTAAAATATTTTCCCACGATCTTTCATAAAGTTTTTAAGGAAAAGCAAACATTGTTGTCTGCTTTTATCTCATTTTTCATTTTGTGATGAACGCTGCCCTCTAAAATGCCACATTCAAAAGTTGGAATTTTCAATTGTGGAAGTCTTTTTTAATTATGAAGATTGACAGTACATATTGAATAAAGCTTACGATTTACATACATGATCACTATGATATCTGAAATGATCAATGTAAATTTATTTTCTTTTACAATTTTATTAAGTTTCCTGGCAGTTATGTAAGTTTTACATCATTACATACATATTGTAAACTTTGTCCAAGTTTCTGAAAGAATTTTTACAAATTTCAGGTCAAGAATATTTTTCAATTAAAAGCATGGCAATTTCATATTGTCAATCAAACTAGAACACAAAAAGTCTACTAGGCACCAAAGAGTATTTGGCATAGTTTTGGCATTAATTCTCAAAGTTTTCAACCTTTTCATGGTAAAGTCTTTCGAAGAAATGTCATTCAAAAATGAATATGAAATCCTAATGTTATTGATACAAAAACTTGTAAAGAAGGGAACTAGTTAGAACTGTATTATTATTATTATTGGCAATGCTTTTTAATCTCATTGATATTTTCTGTCTTAGTTTCCAACAATTATAAAGGAACATTCTGGTATCAATCACATAGAGTTCTCCCCAGTCAAACCATATGACTGTCTTGTTACGTGCTCAGGAAAGGTAATTTTGGATCTTGTCAATAGCATTCCTTTCGATGATTAATGATATTCTTTTGGCAGGAAATACTCCAAAACTGTCAGGTCATATTGCTGCACCAATTTCTTGCATCTAGATCCAGATATTTTCACCTTACACACACGAAGTCAAACGGACTTCACATCGAAATAAAGAGAATGTTTACGGGGCAAGATATAGGTCTGATGGGAAATTGATGGTAGCAGGTGGAGATAGCGGACTTGTTCAGGTTAGTGTTGTGCAATAGTTTTTTGCAGTTGCGTTATTTCAAAAGCTTGTGATAGAAAAGCCATTTCAAGTAATCTAATTTATGATATCGATAATTCCAAGGATGTATCAAAAGAAAGTTTATTTCTATTGTTGAATAGAGTTTTGCTGCTTTGTGTCACTTTTTTCCCATGTTTTCTTGCTATGTTTTATAGTAGTCAATATCTAAAAATAACATGAGCTGTGATAGTCCATTTTCGTATTTTCGTTTTACTGTCCAAGCTGGTGCAATTTCTGTTAAAACTACTAGTGCATATACCATAGTGCGCCTCTCCAATAAGTCCAATCATTTGATGGGAAAATTATTATATTAACAACCCTCTCTAACAAGCACCCTCCCTGATATCCGAAAAATAAGTGCCAGGGTAACAGTAAATGATATTTTTAATGCAGAATTGTTTATACACTAATAAATATAGTACGGTTGGAAATGTTCGTATTTTCGCTCCCGCTTGAATTTTTTGCCCAAAGGAAAAGTTATATATTTTTGGAAACTTAAGGGTAATTGGGTTCTTTTGTGATATGTGTACAATTTTTTTTCCAATTTTGCACAATTTACAGACCAGAGTAAAATGACATCATAAATTAGTTATTTTGTTATTGACTATTTTTCCAGGCATAGTAGAACGTTGAAAATTCATGCAATATTTAGTCTTAGCAAACTCTATTGTTTTTTAAAAAGGTGTTCAGTATTCTATGTTCAATTGTGTGTAATTTACAGACCAAAGTCAATTTTCACGTTTCGGTTTGCAAAATACCGTGTAAAGATAAGCCCACAATAAAATTTCAACAGAAACAAGATTTTGTTGATGCTAATAAGCCCTGAAAGTTTCAGAGTAAAATATTCATCAGAAGAAGTTTTAGAAGCTGATCCTTATTTTTTTTCATTGTGTTCCAAATGGAATTCTGTAAACGCTAGAATGACCTCATGGAGAATATTCAAAAGAACTGAAAACGTTTTGTACATTGAAATATACTAATAAAGGATAGACAGTACGTTGAAAAGTTGGTGGAAAGCAACATTCTTATTGAAAAGGATTTGCGAAATGCAGTTGCAACAGCAACGACCAACTTGCAAATCTATGGAACACAGGGAAAAGACTGACTACGGAAGGGCAACGAAGATTTAATTGATGTATTGAAGAAAATGAATTTCCTAAGAATCTAAAATTAATTTGATGATCAAATGCAATTTCAACCACGTTTTTATCGAAATTACATGTTGATGTTTGAAATATTACTGTTATTCATCAGAGCCTCAAGATAGCAATATTGGAGCTTCACCTTGAGACACTGAATGCAATGGTTCTTATTTTTTTGCGTTGACATGCACGATTAACACCTGTGTATTTATCGCAAATGATTGAGCTGAAGGATAAGGATCGACAATCATGAGAAGTGTTACAACAGGGAAATTTAGCATAAACAAATCTTGAGTACCATTGTCCCCATTAGGAGCAGACATGCTTTCCAACAACAAAACCGCACAATGAAAGTCCTGGGTAACATCAGAGGTATAGCCAAAAGCCAAGCAGCCCTTGATGAATTTTTCATGACAGCTGGAGAAATTTCTCTTCTATTGGAAGATTTTGCTGACTACTACGATCTTCGTCATTCCACACGAAAGAACACTACCAATTATCTGGATCCAAGAACAAAAAATATCAAAAGCTGTCAGGAATTTTAGAAACGCACAATCTTTCTTTTGAAAACACAAAGGAGCTGTACAATGTCATTACCAATAAAGTTATGCCTGATGATCAAGCCCTCAAGTTTCTTAATGCAGGAAGCACTGGTATTAGTAAATACAACTTTTTTTATCGAAGAAAGGTTGATTGGAGAAAAGTCAATCTGGGATCCAATCGCCAAAGTCAAATTTCCAACGTTTTTCTGAAACAATAAACAAATAATTATCACAGTGAACAAAGAATTGATGAACCTGAAAGAAGAGAGAAAGCTAATGACAAGGTTTCTAGTTGTGCTGCGTTCCAGGATTAGACTTATCATATTATTTGGGAGAGTTTGAGCTGTCTGTTGTACTGAGATCCTTATTTGTTGCCGATGGTTCTCTTTGCAAGACTGGTGATAAATCAGAAATGAGGAAGCTCTATTCTGTAGAATCCGAAGAAGTAGAAAAGGTTGTCACCCCTGACGAGGATTTGTCACAAGGGAAAGTCATTATATTTGATGGTATGGCTATTGTGAATAAAATAAATATTAAGAAATCGAAGATCGAAACATGTGCAGATTTCGCAAAAGTCTTTGTAGATCGAATACATTATGAGTCTTTTGAATATGACGAAGTGAAAGTGGTTTTTGGTCGCTATCTCAAGACATCGTTGAATGCATAAACAAGAATTGGACTGGAGGTTATTCAACAGTCTATCGAGTGCGAGATGAGACCAAAATTGCCAACTTGGAAACTAAGAAATTCTGGTCGTCAATAGAAATGAAAAACGACCTTACGATTTTCCAAAGCAAGAAAGTTGCTAGCGCTTTATCAAAAATGTGAATTCCTCATGTCATTGTATACAGCACCACTTGTGAAACAAACATTCCAGATCTTGATCCTGCTTTATTCCATTACATACAAGAAGAAGCTGATACAAATATTGTTTGGCGTGACTCAAAGGAATCCCTTTGCAAATCTTACAATATCCTGCTCAGACTCAGATGTTCTCTTCATTCTACTACATTATTATGAGGACTTATGCAGCACAGTCATCTTCAGTACACGTGAACATGGTTTTCATGCTCTCACTGGATCGGATCAGACTGGGAAGTTCTTCGGCTTTTCAAAATTGAAATGCTGGGAAACTTTCATGGCTTTGCCAAAGAATACTCTAACAGCGCATGGAAATCTTGGAAGAAACTGAAGAACATCTTGTTAATTTTGTCTTACAACTTTACATAAAACAAAGGCTGAAGTCTGTGACAACACTTGGAACTTTAAGATGGCATCATTTTTTTCATTGCATCAGAACGAATGAAACTAATTACCACCAACTCAAAAAGCGTTCGAACAGATGTTAAAGCAAGCTCATTTTAATGTGATACAGTGGAAATCATCACACATGCTGTCACCTCAATTGCTAGATCCAAATGAATACGGTTGGAAATGGGATGAGACTAAGGGAATATTTGATCCTGTAATTACGACGAATCCACCTGCTCCAGATTCCATTATAGAAATAATTTCATGTGGTTGCAAGACAAGCTGTCAAACAGGTCGATGCAGATGCAGAAAAAATGAATTTCTGTGTACAGAAATGGGTCGATGCGGTGAAGATAGTAAAAATACAGATTGTCAATTGGAGGAAGCTGATTCATATGACTCAGACGTTGTTGATGACTGATTATTATTTCAAATTTTAAAAGTCATCAAAATAAGGAAGATACACGGACATGATGCTATTAAACAGTATATTTGCTACAAAACAGTTATTTTTGCGTGAACATTGAATAATCTAAGGTCTAAAACAACAAATTTGAGCACAATGTGAAAAATGAGGACCAGCTTCTAAAACTTCTTCTGATGAATAGTTTACTCTGAAACTTCCAGGGCTTATTAGCATCAACAAAATCTTGTTTCTGTTGACATTTTATTGTGGTCTTACATTTACACGGTATTTTACAGACCGCAACGTGAAAATTGACTTTGGTCTGTAAATTACACACAATTGAACATAGAACACTGATTTTTTTTAAAAACAATAGAGTTTGCTAAGACTAAATATTGCACGTATTTTCAACGTTCTACGATGCCTAGAAAGATAGTAATTAAAAAATAAGTGATTTATGACGTCATTTTACTCTGGTCTGTAAATTGTGCAAAATTGGAAAAAAAAATTATACACATATCTCAAAAGAACCGAAATACCCTAAAGTTTTCGAAAATGTATAATTTTTGCTTTGGGCAAAAAATTCGAGCGGGATTACAATTCCCACCGTGCCATATATATTTGATTAAAAAAATCATACATAAACATATACATTAGTAACAATACAGACTTTTGTAATATATTTTTGCCATTTTAAATTTCAAAAATGACATGCCAAATACATTTAACTCCCATTTGTGAATCCCGTATCAAAAATAAGTGATGAAACAGGGATCGATGGAGAAAAATAATTTGGGCATTGGCTTTTCCTCCCCTCATGGTGGGGGCTGAAGGTCCAGAAAAATTTTCAATTTAAAGTTTCTAGAACGCTGGAAACGTCCCTGTATCAACATAAAGTGACAACGAAAATCCAATGAGAGGGGAGGTTTGTTCTAATGTAAGAATCCCAAAAATATTCAAACTTTTATGAAGCAGACAAATTGAGGGACGTTTCAACTCGTGAACCCCAAACATGAGTACTGAGCATCTGTCAATTAGATGACTCTCTCAGTCTTAACTTCTTAACTTTCTTCTCTAAGACCTCCAGCTGTTTAAGAATGCTTCCAAATTCTTTCCTGATATGGCTTCACCTGTTAACGACGAACTGTTTCATCGGATGTTGTTGGACCTTATTTCATCATGGATTGTTTATATCTCTACTAAAATGCTCGTCAACCAAATTAAGCCTTCTCCAAGAATTTGGAGAAGCTTGCACACACCTGTATTTCTTCATTCATGACTAATATGGCATGATATCTTTTTTTAATAGGTCCTTGATGTTAACAGTAGATCCATATTGAGAAATTTGAAGGGACATACAAAGTAAGAAATTACATTTAGATTTTTTTTGCTTCAATTTCCCTCACTAAAGTTGCCTTCAAGCATTATACTCACAGTAGATTTTTTAGCCAGCTCATTTTGTATGTTTGAACATTTCACATAAATTTTTCATAATGTTTTAGACTGTTAAATTAAATCTTAAAAAACTGAAAAGTCTAAAACTTTTAGGCGTTTCTTTTATATTCTTAATGTATTTGTTATATTATAATTTATTGTCTTTTTTGTTAGGGCTACTCATGTATGCAGCTTTGGTCAAGAGAACACAAAGATTCTTTCAGCATCTGATGATAAGACTGTTCGTTGCTGGGATTTGCCCACAGAAAAAGAAACGCAGACAATGAAAGGACATAAAGTAAGCAATTGCTATCTCGTCCTTTGAATTGTTGTTTAATGGTAGTATGAGAATAACCTAGCATTGACTCATGCCTAATAATGGTCACTCTTAAGTCATGAAGAGCATCAGATCATGATATGGAATTAAAATAGTTTTTCTCTTCTAATTCATCATGATATTTACTCTGAGCATTCCCTGAAGAGGATGTAGTTAGGTTCATTGTAAGCCCTAAGAACTTTTCAATTATAATTGAAAGGCTGATCATGGCTTGATGTGGTTTTGGAGTAGCACTTTTTTTTTGTTTACCCTTTGCAGGATTACATTAGATGTGGATGCATTAGTCCAATCAATTCTGATCAGTTCGTTACTGGTAAGGCTTCGTGCTTAATTTTTGTAACTATAGTAACAAATTTTATGAAGATCATCAGGAAGATTGTTTACTTTTAGATTAGACAACTTAGACTTATATCACATGAAATGCGGCAGATCAATCTATTTTACCTGTTTGATAAACTGATGATTTCATTACTATAATGCTCGACCATTATAGATAGCTCACCTGGTAAGACAGTGGGCTTGTTATACAAGGGTGATAGCTAATAGTGGTTCAAATCCAGGCACTATAGAATACTAATGGGATATGAAAATATAGAATAATATTGTATGCAGCGAAAAGGCATATATGAGGTTGTGCATGAAATGCAATGTGCCTAAAATTACTTGTATGAAACCACAATCATCTATCAGTCTAGTATGTGCAAGTTCTCTGCCTTAAAATCTGAGATATACAAACCTGATGGAGACCCACATCAGTGTGGATTAAACTGCCAGTTCCCCCGGCCTCAGTAAAATAAATTTTAAAAAAAACATCATTCTTTTGTTTCATTATGTCATGCAGAGTAGGGCTTTAATCATACAGAGTAGGACTTATATCTTACAGAGAAGGGCTTACATTTTACAGAGTAGGGCTTATATCTTAAAGAGTAGGGCTTATATCATACAGAGTAGGGCTTAAACCTTACAGAGTAGAGCTTTCATGTGGTGGGAAAATATTCTTTGATGTAGCGTCATGATGGGGCATGCGATAAAATGATGACTTTTGGTTTTTGTTTTGAAAATGACATCAATAAGATCAGAGCCCTAAATCTTGATGTGACAGACTTCCCTTGCATTCCAGTTTAACCGACCGGTGACTTAGTTAATAAAGTACTCACCTCCAAAGTATTCATTCAAATCCTGAGTTTTACAAAGACAGTAGACAATTCAGGTCAGCGTAACTGGTATTGATGTTTGTCTAGTAGATTAAGTATTAACTCGGGATGGTAAACCACTTTCCTACACAAAATAAAGTTTATTGGAGAAATTGGAAAAACATGCCTTATCTGTACTTTTGTCATGTTACCCTTCTTTCCTTAGGTTCTTACGATCATACTGTTAAAGTGTGGGATTGTCGTTCTTCTTCCACGTGTATATCTGTTGACCATGGCGCACCAGTGGAATATGTTCTGGTGCATCAAACTGGTAGTATCTGTCTCTCGGCTGGTATGTATCAGTTGTGTTGGGAATTCACCATTTCAGATGGTGTTTGTCATCGGAAATTGTTTGTTTCAGTTATTTTGATGAAGGAAGGATGAATAAATTTGAATAGCCTCAGTTTCTATGTTGTGTGTTTCTCGAGAGCATTAGGGGAATTTCCCTAAATCTTCTTGAAAAAGGAGAAAATGAAAACAGTGTGGGAAATATTTTGTTTAAAGTTTATCATGGGATTTAGTATTAAAAAATCCTTTTTTGTACATTTGCCAATTTTTCACACTTGCAGGTGGTCCAATATGTTCAATTTCCGCGTTTGGTCATTGGGTTTAGGTCGTTCACATGTTCAATTTTACTGCCATAAATGATCTTGTCATTTTGCATTTCATAATGACACTGCAGTTTTCTTTATAGGCATCAGTGTTAAATTTTATCTGACATGATAAATTAACCTGTATAAATATTTGTGAAGAATGGCCCTAATCGCTATGAATTCATTTTTCTTTTTTTTTTAGGGGGTAACTATATAAAGGTTTGGGACCTACTAGCAGGCGGCAAGTTATTTCATCAATTTTCCAATCACCAAAAAACCATCACCACTATTTGTTTCGATGCTCAATGTAAGCGTCTTTTATCAGGTGCTTTAGATAGGTAAGCTATTGAGGTACCGTCTTTCCTCAAACACTGTCCCGTACTGCCGCGGCGTTTATTTGAGGAAATACGATATATTATTTGTTATTGTGTACATCTGGTCTTTCCCATATTTAACTGTCTCTCAAGTTATTCCAATATTTCGCTAGTAGTTGTTATCCTTGACATGCATTTGTCTTGAGACGTCGAAGAAATGTAAAACCTTACCTTTACGAAAAATTGTTTTTTTCTTCACTTTAGGGTCTGTTACAAAAGTATTATCATTTAGTCCTTCCGACACGATAACTGTTTGTTTCAATATTTTTTTTGACTATCATCCTTGTGAAAATCATGTTTTGGTATTTTGTAAATTCTATTCTAGTATACCTTCGGAAAACATTTGCTTGATATTGTATCATAAACGTGCGGTTTTTTATATATAGCCCTTAAGTATCGATTTGTCCGTCCGACATAAAAAGTACTTTTGTAACAGACCCTTTAGTTAAAAATGAAAAGTTTAGATTACTTTAAGGGCAGAAATCTTCGTGGACAGAAACTTTCACGTTTTTGACCCTTTTTCGCGAAAGTTTATGCCTTTGGAAATTTCAAAACAGCAAAACGCGAAAGGTTTTTCACAAAAAGACTTTCTTTCCAAGCAAATTTCAGCAAACTTCAGCAGTACATTCGTGAAGATAGAGAAACCGATTCTGAGTGGGAAGTTGTAGAAAATTAGTTATAGTTTTTTACTTTTACTTTAAACAAAGAAAGAAAAATTATAAAAATTTAAAAAATCGTGTTGTTTTGCTCATTCGCAAAAGTTTTTTCACGCGAAACTTTTAAACTTTTTCTTCAATTCGCGAAAGTTTCTTCCGCAAATTTCGAGGGTTTTTTTTTTTTTTTTTTTTTTTTTTTTTTTTTTTTTTGTCACGCGAAACTTTCTGCCCTCTATATATTAATAGCCGATTCTCTGTCTGTTTGTTTGTTTGTTTGTTTGTTTGTTTGTAAGTCACGCAAAATGGTAGGTGAGCTGCGAGAGAAATCATTTCTTATTTTTTACGCGACGTCAGTGTGAAGCCATTCCATTGAGACCCAAATAGAACGCGACGTTTAGGGAAAATTATCTCGGTAACCAATAGGGATAACTGACGTTTTTTGGGGTCCGCGATACAGGCGATGGGGTGATGAAAAATTTGGGTCTAATTTTTTTGGGGGGACGGGTCTGTGACGTCATCAAAACTTTTTATTGACGATATCTCCGTAACGGTTGGTCGTAGCGAAACGATCCCATACATTTTTTTGATCAGTTTTTCGAGCTCTACAACATGGGCACACTTGTTATTGCAAATTCCTTAATTTTATTTTTCGTGAACTCAACGCAGGCTGAACATGGCGGCGAGCGACGCCGCCTTGGCGGCTAGTTAAATTAATTTAAAGAAAACCATGAATTACATTTGACGCGTTGATTTAATTTTCGTGACATCAGTTCTTCAAAGTTTTTTTCTAAAAGTCTGACTTAAAGTTATGCAGGTACTTGTTTTTTCTTGATTGCTCAGAACTGTAAAAAGTGTGTTTACGTTTCGTAGTTTAGTGTTGCAACCATTTGCGTGGATTAACTAAAATGGCTGCTAAGTTATTCCGCCTGAAAAAAAATCTATAAAAATTAACTAAGATTAACAAGAGCCAGATGGCGCAAAACGGTAGCAGCAATTGTACTTAAAGTTATGACAAGTTACTACAAAGAGGCTTCTGTTTTTCACTGGTGGAAAACAGGCATAAACGATAAATACGTTAAAATGATAAGTTAGTGTAAAAAGGGTCTAATCATAAACCAGCAGAAATTAATTTGTTAAAGACAAAAGAATTATACATGCGTGAGCTGTATATTTACTTATAAGAAAATTTTTTGTAAGACCATGTGTAGAAAAAAACCCCACGCGTTTCGAAAAAAAAATATGTTTTTAATTATAATTTCATGAACCCAAAATATTTAATTCAAACAAATAACTGCCTTCTTGAACTAGATCATTGAAAGTCTTAATACACAAAACAGTGTTGTAGCTAACAAACGAGGTAATAAGAAGTTTTGAACTGATAGGCTTTACTAACAAGAACAAGATGCCCTATCGGGCAGAAGGATTTCTGCAAAATCGAAGAAGAAAATGAGCTTTTCTTTATGTCATTCTTTAGCTTTTCATAAAAAACTGTTTGTACAATCAAGCTAAATGATTATTACTGAAAAATATATATAGCTGTCATTACAAAAAAGAAAGACTATGACATTCTTGAAATTTAAGAAAAGTTTAATCCGCAATATATATTTATTAAATTTCTGATCATGTACTCCCCAAAAGTCTAGAAAAAACATAATTGTCACTACGCAAAACTTTATACCAATAAACACCAATAAACTTAATCTGAATGACATAATGTTCTTTATTTTGTTGGTACGAAATGATATTAAGGATTCAGTGATCAATTCAGGTATATAGGACAATGAGTATGCATGTAAGTCAATGTAAATGTTATGAATTTATGAATTCAATATGTCTTGTCAATCTGCTTATCAGAATTCCTAATTCACAAACACAAAAAGGAAAGCGTAGATTTTAATGATACAAAATACATCTATATATACATACAAAATCAACATACATAACTGAAAACAGAAATTTGTGCTTTAATTTGAGTACAATTTGTCATTGCCATCTTTTTAATTTAGAAACATGCATTACCTGAACTAAATTTCATGAAAAGATTATAAAGATTTATTCAGAAACTTAAAAAACATTAAATTTTTAATTACGTATACATGCGAGGGCATTATGAAAGGATAACTGACACAATACGAAACTTATATTAATTGCCAATAAACCTAATGAACAAAATAGCATCAAATTTATATGCTTTCAGATATCACACTGATTACGTATGTACGGTCAATCTTCCTAATTACTAAGACTTCGCAAACACAAAAAGTAAACAAAAATTAGGATTATGAAAAATATGACCTAAACTTTTATACCAAAATTAGCAAACATAACTGAAAGCAGAAATTTGAGTTAAAGAATGTCCAGTATTTAGAATTTACAGGCAATCAAGGTATATAAGTTTCAATTTCCTATCATAAATAGTAAGTCCCCATTCCTAATTCAAGACATTGATAATACAGCCAAGAACTATCAAGTAAATAAGCTAAAATAGCTAGAGAAACATCAAACATAAAATGATGCACAGGCAGAGGGTATACAAGACATTCTTGTATGTTGTTGGAGCTGAAGAGGAAACTGAGCTGAGCTGTATCTATCCAGAGCTTAAAAAGCACTACAGCCCACACATGAAACAAACGATATTTTGTATTAAGAAAGGCTCAATGAATCCCAGACATTTTCCAAAAGATAAAAGCATTCCTTTTCACACACTGTTTTTATAAAACATTGAGAACTTGTTTTAGAAAAGAATGAACACAGTAGAATCATTGTAAGATAGTTATCGATTTCTCCCCTTTCTCCCTTAAATCTTCCTTTAAATCTAATCAGTATTGATCAATCAATGTGGAAGTCTATGTGGGTTTCTTCGGTTTCTTCTGCCATTATGCAAACGGCGTGCAAACGTAAAGTCAAAAAATATCCGGATGATCACATGGCGGAAATCAAGCCAATAAACTATCGCTATTGAAGTTAAGGTGGCTATTATTAGCACCCTTTCGTAGAAATCGGGCATTATGCACCAATCACGATTGAGACGGCTTTTTTATGAACCAATGAAATTTAAGAAACAAAAATGCGTAGGTTTGGACAGTAAGATGAAAAAAAAAAAAAATCAGAAAAACACGGACGATCGTAAAGTATTTCTTGCTTACGCAGAAATCCAAAAACTATATATAACCAAATTTTAAGTATCAATGTATTTTCAGTTAGCATAAGTAACTAAAACTTCCATTTTTATGCAGACCTATTTGATTAATATTCATTCTTTCATGAATTATTTCATATAACATCAAAGAAAACGTCTTTTTAAATGTTTGATATGTGAAACCTTTCGAAGGCTGCGTTCCTTCTTTAGAATTTACATTGCGTTATTAGCATAGTCTTGCAGACTCTTTCGGCCGGAGTAGTAGTAGTATGAGGAGGAGTCCACGGGTGTTTTAATACGGTATTCGCTTTCGCTGCTACCGTAATAAGCAGTTGATTAACATACCTAATTGCGATCATCAATAGTTAACAGTTTGTATAACTATAACAAATTCCCTTGATCTTCCATTTTCAAGTTTCTTTTCTGTAGACATGTTAAAATTTATGATGTAGCAGACTTCTCGATCGTGGCTAGCTTAGACTACCCGTCAGCAATTTTGGCGATGGACTTATCGGTAACTTCATTTATTTATTTGTTCTTATTAGCTACATTTAGTCTTTCTCAGGTTTAGCTGTTTCTCACGAAAATCCAATATGTGAGTAAGTAAGTAACGGGAGTTTTTAGTCCTTGGGCTTCCATCTGTAGTGGTTGGTTCTTCCGCCCGCCGACTTGCAACTATAAGTTGACTTACCGCCAGAGATACGTATAGCATTGCTCTAACTTGCTCGAAGGTCAGTGTGCAGTCAGTCGATGGCTCCTAATGGGCTGATACGCTGCTTTTAAAGCGCATCGGAATGGTGTATTGAGATACGACATGACTGGACTCGAACACGGGTCGCAGCGGTCGCACTCAAAGGTACTAACCACTACACCACCGCTGCACCAATATATCACTGACAGTTATTATCCTTGAGCATGGTTGACTCTTTCGTTCTTTGAAGATATGTAAATGATTACTCTTACTTTTGCGAAGTAGTTTTTTTTCACTACAGTTGAAAGCATTGAAATTTCCAAAAGATGCAATATAGGTCATCCTTTACATCATAAGAATAAAATATGTTTACTTATATTGCAACTTGAGGTCTTCTTTTGATTTACAGAAGGATGGCAATCATTTAGCAGTTGGTATGAGTGATGGTGCCATCTCGTTAAGAAATCGGCCTAAAGCCTCCGCTGAAAACACAGAGAACTTGGTCAAACCTTCATACCCACCCAGATTTGGTACATACCAGTACCGTATGAGAAATCAGAACACAAAACCTGATGAGGTTAGTTGACATCTAACAATTTTGGTTGACTTTCAGATGTTGTGATTCTTAACTGGCTTAGCACCACTCGAAACCACTACACCTAAACCAAACCTAACCACTTGAAGTCACTTCACCGAAACCAAACCTAAGCACTTGAAACCACTTCACCTAAACCAAACCTAAGCACTTGAAACCACTTCACCTAAACCAAACCTAAGCACTTGAAATACCTTAACCAAACCTAACCGCTTGAAACACCTAAACCAAGCCTAACCACTTGAAACCACTGCATCTAAACCAAGCCTAAGCGGAGGAAAATTACAACAGGGATATAAAGAGATTTCTGAAATGGAAATTTTTGGAAGTGTTTTAAGCTAGAATGTCTGTCCGCAACTATTTGCGTGCAACAGCTACATAAGGACCATTAACCCAGCCGGCACATTTCACAAATCACTGCGAAGGAGTGCATTTCTATAGAAATCTACACACAAATTCAATGAAAATGCTTGTAGTGACTTTGTGACGATTTTTCTCACTCACTTGATTTCTGAGAAGATCAGCTGAATAACTTTATATGAATATGAATGTCAATGCAATTAATAGCGTTTGTAATCGTGCTTGTACCATATAATGGTTTTATTCATAAAAGATTCATCAGATGCAAAAAAAACTGGAAATGTATAAATAGAAGCAGGCTGTCCCTCCGCATATTTTGTGTGCAGTGGACCTCCAGAGCTTGTAAGAGAAAGTTAGAAACTGTTTAAACCGGAAGGCTTCCTTTCATTTTTATAGTTTTTACTGCCTAGTGAAACATTTATAATTTGTTTGTAAGTTATGGAAATTCGAATAATAAACCGAATAATGATCACGGTGATTAGTCGGATTAATGGGATTGCGATAATTGTGTTGACCTTTGTTTTTTTTTCTTGTCAGGATGATTTTGTGGTGAGGAAGGAATACCCACGAAAGCAAAAGAAAGTGGATAAACACCTCCAGAAATTCCAATATCACGAAGCTCTTGACGCTGTCTTTCGAAACGATAAAGGTCGTGTGTCCGTGCCGCACGTCATTAGCGTTATAACGGAATTGTCGAGACGTGATGCATTAGAATTAGCGTTGGCAGGTCGTGACGCTGACTCGTTGATGGATATTGTCGAGTTTTTAGTCAAGTAAGGCACATTTCTCTCATTACGCGGTTTTGGTCATTTTTGTACCCTTAAAGAATTGGGGAGTTGCACAGTTCCTTTTTCTCTTCTAGAAAGTTCGTTTGTTTTTGTTTTTTAGTAACGTCACGAATCCTTTGTATGCCAAAGTCTTAACACCGTTTGCTGACCTTGTTCTTGGTAACTCATATGTTTCTCGTTTAATTCTGTTAGTACAACAAAAATGTCAGAACTAGTTCAACTTGTTTTTATCCTGTTACGCATGCGTATCACAACAACCACAAAATGTCTAAGTCACTTGTAATTGTGAAGAGTCATTTAACAATCATGTCGGGTAATTGTCGAAAGGAAATGACGTCAAACCCGATATTGGTTCTTAAACGAACGACGTTGGTCAGGTTGGCTGTAGTGCCAACCGATTCTGTGAACAGACGATACATGTTAGTCGAAGTAAAGTAAAAACATTCGCGGTACACGAGGCCCAATTTCGTTCGATTTCATTATAGCAATTGTAACGACGCCAACAAGACATACAGAAAAAATCCGTGCTAAGGGTCATGGGTACAACATTGTTGGTACCTTCCGGTTGAAACTTTTAGTACATTTGCGAGTTCCATATAAATTCAATTTATTGAAATGTAATGAACGAAAATCTGGTATATTTCTATCGACTGAAAGGAGGAACAAGTGAAAAAAGTCTTTGGAGCTAAAATGGCGTATTTTAGTTCGCCCTTATTTAACGTTTCCCAGTGAGCCCCTAACCGCCCGATATGGTATTATCCAAGATTTAAACGTCAACCTACTTTTGCTTGAAGAATATTTCAAAATGATTGTTCGCGTTGGTAGGTTGAAAGAGAGAGTAAAACCATCCCTAGATCTTTCTTGTAATCTTCCATGTAATTCTTGAATTGATGACAAGTGTTTAAGCCTTCTGTCTTTCTACATTACGTTTACGTCACGACTTATTGTTGTTTTTTCTTTCATCTATAGAAACGTATTCGGGGATGATCGGGAAAAATCGGACATTTGATGGCATGTTACACAAACTGAATCTGAGGTTAAAAAGGGATTTGGAAGCACAAGAGGAGATGCTTAAACTCCTCGGTGGGTTAGAACAGTTGTTTTCTCTGGTCACACCGCCCCCGAACGTTCTTCGGAGAGATAGTGGCGAAAACAAAAGCAACGCCATAACCTCTTTATTGGATGTCGATATTGATTTTGAGATTTCACAAGAAACCGTGGACCAATCAGCAATTGTGATAACTTGATAAATAATCCTCAAATTAAAGATCTCAATATTCTATTTTGAAAATATTTTTTAAAAATTACCCCCCAAACTAATTTGGTATCTTTCCTAAACTCTGCGATTCGTTGTATTTTTCGTCAGAAAGAGTTTGAACTTTAATTTTGACAAGCGCGAGCAATACTCTGCATCGTTCATTCTCTTAATAACGCTGCTCGTTCTTTATTTTGACCATGGTGTTTTCATGATTAAATGTTAAGTTGGATTTGAGACTGAATCAAGATTGAGACTGAATCAAGATTGATGTTGAATCCGGCCACACGTTTTTCAGCAGTGAATATTTGTCAAACTACGTATGCATGTCTCGTTCGCATTCAGCATTCGATTTATTACGTCATCAATTCCACGTGCTCAACCTGCTTCCTTCACGTGATTAAAGCATTGACGCTTTAACAAACGCATGTTTACTGTCAATATTGGTTGATGGCTTTTTGACTCTATACAAACAGTCCATGGAATTTAATAAAATATTGAGTGTTAGTTAAACATCAACAGATTTTTGACCGAAGCAACTTTAGGGAGGTAACTTAAAAAATATTTTGCCGAGGCAATGCAAAGGGGTTTAGTACGTGTCTTCGGTGGTTATAAGTTCCTGTCAAAAGAGTTCTTCTTCACTGTTGCCATAGGGATCACCTAAGTAACAAGCGCTAACAATGCTACCATCTTGCAGGCAGATGTTATATGGAAAGTTAATCCTCGTAACTGTTTGACGTCAGTAGAAGGAAATTCCAGACATTCTTTCAACTGTGTTTTTACCAAAAGTTGATTTTAGTTTAACTTCAAAGCAAATGTGAAGCTGTATGTTTATACAAAATATTCGGTATTAGGAGGCATATGTCAGAGAAAAACGTGAAAAATGTGATTTCAGTGGATTATTTCAGTATTAGAGAGGGCTTGATAATTGAACCACCTACATGTGCATGTAAAACCAGTTAGCCAATCCATGACAGCAATAAATGTCAGCTACCACGTACATGCTTCATTTTATTCCACAGATTCAGATAACTTCTTTGAATTGATTTAACCATTTTTTAAGTCGTTAACTATCGGAAGATACGTGTCCTGCACGTTCTAGTATAGCTTAGCCAGGAAAAGGTCCATCTTATTATAGCTTAGTCAGGAAAATGTCCATCTTAGTATAGCTTGGCCACAATTGTTGGCACAATCACGTTATTTATGATGCAAGACGAACATCATGACCACGATTTACTGAGAAGACTACACAAAACGTGTTATGTACTTATGTACTTGAAAGACGGGAACTCGAAAGTAAAATCTGCAGTAACAAAAGCAGGATGTTTATCTTACAGTAATAGTCAAAGTGTATGGCAAAAGGACTACAAAATGCCCTAAGACTCTTAAATAAGAACCAGTTCTTACGTCACTGTCATGGTTACCTATCCTTCCATTCGATGTTGGAAGAATGAGGAAAAAATCCTGATACGTCACTACTTTCGACACTGTGTTACTGTAAGGAAAACCCTTATGATGAGATAAGTGTATACGCAAGAACGAACGTCTGACGTTTAAACATAGGTCTTCATCCTTGGACCCAGGGTCTTTGCTTTCATTCGTACATCGAAAAGGCAGTAAGCCCTGGATTCTAGGTTGTGAAATAGACATTACACAGCCAATGAAGTTTTACCTAAGTTAAACCCAAGTCCATAGAATAAATAACTGGTAAGGAATTTTTCAAATCAGCTTTCGATCTTCTTGTTGACAATACCTATCAATCACGTGATTTCTTCCATACCGTTTGAGCGACAGGATTCAAACATTAGACTTTACGGTGTAAACCTTGTGAAATGTGTCTGGGTTAGTGAGGCTAAAATTCGGGCTTAGCCTCATTTGTTCAAATACTTTTATAAGTGTTTTCACAGCAATAATGTAATGTTTGAATCCTGTTGCTCAAACCATAGAAATTTCGTATTTCTATGCTCAAACATACTCTAATCAGCTGAGAATACAATGACATTTTAAGTGTGCCCTAAAGAATCGAAGTATTAAGTTAAACTTCTTTCTCAAGCATCACAAACCGTTACAGAATGTTTGAATCATAAAGATTTCTCGCTTGTAACGATTTGTGATGTTTGGAAAAGGAGTGGCGTTTAGGATTTCCAAGATAAAAATAAATCCAGTTAAACAAAAACACGGGATAATTCACTAATCCAGTAAAACCAACACGAGTAGTGTCTATTCATATCGTAACCAGACGAAATTTTTGAAAATCACTGCGGAGGAGTGCATTTTTACGGAAAAGCACACAAATATACACATTATTTCAAAGCTCGTGCACTTCACCGCAGTGGCTTTTTGATGATTTTGCCCACAAGGACTTGCGTTTCATTCCATTTTGTCTATCTTAGAGTGCGTTTACATGAAGGCCGTACTGAACTCAGTACGGGTTGAATTTTCAATCCTCCCGTATCGAGTTTCAATACGGGTTCTTATTTCAGTACGATTCCGGGTCAAACCTTCAGCGGTGTTTACATGATAACGGCCGTACTGAAATTTTACCCGTGATGATTTCAAACCTATTTCTCAAATAGGTTTGAAATTTCGATACGGCTTGGAAAGGTGTGAAAGTTTTCACATTTCATTGTTTTATCATAAAATGTGTTAACAAGCATGCGCATATTAATTAAATTTTGCTGACACCTATGAAACAAAAATACAGAATGTGCTAAATTTATTCCATTATGCACAGAAAATATTTCTACCCGTACTGAAATCTCAAACATGTGTGATTTCAGTACGGCTCTCATGTAAATGCGCTCGTAGAGAGAACTAGAAACTAGTAAAATCTATTGTTTCGATTGTTACTCGCGAACACTCGCCAAGACCGTATCGAAATTTCTCATGTAAACAGAATGTCGATTTCAAACCGGTTGAAATCTCAAACCGGTTTGAGTTCAGTACGGCTCTCATGTAAACGCACTCTTAAATTTCGATACGGTCTTGGCGAGTATTCGCGAGTAACAATCGAAACAATAGATTTTACTAGTTTCTAGTTCTCTCTACGAGCGCATTTACATGAGAGCCGTACTGAAATCACACATGTTTGAGATTTCAGTACGGGTAGAAATATTTTCTGTGCATAATGGAATAAATTTAGCACATTCTGTATTTTTGTTTCATAGGTGTCAGCAAAATTTAATTAATATGCGCATGCTTGTTAACACATTTTATGATAAAACAATGAAATGTGAAAACTTTCACACCTTTCCAAGCCGTATCGAAATTTCAAACCTATTTGAGAAATAGGTTTGAAATCATCACGGGTAAAATTTCAGTACGGCCGTTATCATGTAAACACCGCTGAAGGTTTGACCCGGAACCGTACTGAAATAAGAACCCGTATTGAAACTCGATACGGGAGGATTGAAAATTCAACCCGTACTGAGTTCAGTACGGCCTTCATGTAAACGCACTCTTACGGACAAGGGCTGTTCAGAAATCTACTAAATTTGATATTTCTATTCTTAACAACTTTTGATCAACTTGCTAAAGAAAAATAATTGGAAGCCAGTAAACTCCGTGTTATGTCTACATTGATACATTTTTTCATAGCTTTTCTCATAATATTCTAAAAACAAAGGAATAATGCTTTAGCATTGCTTTTGCTAAAATTATATGATTAGGGAATGTTTGCAATGAGAAGCGACACCGTTTGCCGACCTCACTTGCCCAGATGATTGTTTTTATGTACTTTTTGTTATTGTTGACAAAACAAAAGTTTAAAATAGGTACAGTGACTGTCAACAAAAGTTAAAACAACAGATTAAAGTGGCAACTGAAAAATATTACATGTGTGCAAACTACACACATATAAAAAATTGTTTTCTATAAAAATATCACTTAGTGATATTGTCAGCTCTTGATTAAAGAAAATCTTGAAAACATAACAATTTCCATTGGTACAAACTGTTACAAAAGATAACTTGGGTTCAGTTACACATCAATTCCTTTGTTATCGTCGTCTATGTTGTCCTGATCAATTACAATTAATTAGCCAGTGCATCATCTGTTTTCGTACTTTTTTCTGGAAAATGAGCACACACTAATAATGAGGTGTCAGAGTGGGTTCTAGGATCATTCCCCCTGAAGAATTCCCTCCCGGATGATTGACCTCAGTAAGTCTCGTATAAGTAGCGCCCTTATATTTATATACCTACACTTTATATCAAACAGTACCCCTTCCCCTCTTTTATCAGCTGTTCAAAAGCAAATTTCATCACTTGTTCCGTGCGGGCACATTTGTTTCAAACCCCTGCGATGGAGTTGATTTCTATAGATACACACAACTTCAATGAAACTTTCCAATTTGCTTTGGGATTGAAGATTTTGTTCTCTTTATTAGTTGTTCCGTTTTAACGGCGCCCTCCATTTAACGCCAGGATGGGCGTTAAAAGGGTGATAAGTTATTTAAAGTTTTGGCATTTTACAAAATATTTGCCCAAATCGCCTGTTTTTAACCCCATATACTTAAAAGTTGAATTTTTGATGTTTAAGTATTTTCAAGTCTCACAAGTATGTCTGAACTTTATGTCGTAGGAAGGGAAGAAAAAAATGTTTTGCTAGAAATCGAAGAGAGAGTGAATAAGAGAGTGAACACATCTCTTAACATTATCTTCTATAAAAATGCACTCCTTCGCCGTGATTTTTCAACTAATTTGCCGACTATGGGTAGAAAGAAATTATTCAACTTTAACGACCATCGTTTTTAAGATTTTTTATTTTTACAATTTTATCGTGTTTATGGTTTATAGTATTATTTGTGTTTGAATTTATGCGATTGCACAGGTCACGCAGCAACCCTGTGTAAATATATTTCAAATAAATAAATGAAATATCTATGTCTTACTCTGTCATATGGAGATGTCGTGCTTTTAAGGTAGGTCTTCGAAGTAAATGCTACTTGTGCTACTTAGTACAAATTTGTTATGAAGAATCAATGTGAAGGAGTGCATTTCTATAGAAATGTGTCCTCAATTTCAATAATAAAACTCTTCGTCGCACTGACTTGTTGACGATTGTGCCCTCGTTTCTTTCATGGAACTTGCACTTACTCTATCGGCTTCGTCATCGCTATTATATTTCGTGTCATCTTTACACCATTTCGTTAGATTACCCTGGTTTTTATATTTTCTTCGTTCAAAGTTGAATTTGTAATCCTCACTGGTTGAAACTGAAACTTTAAATATTACTTTTACCTAAGGTCACGCATCCTAGAAGAAATCTGCTTACTCACACCGATAATGCGATAAGGGGAGTGCCGTCATGCAAAATTTTCTCATTGAGCTGTTCTCAATTAATAGATATGATTGATATCAATTTATGACAACCTATTAAAAAGAAAAACAAGTCATACTTTAATCTTATATTTCGAAATACCGTAAAAAAGTGCTGATTTCCACAAAAACATCTTTCAAAATAGAACTTCTGCACAAATAAGGTCTGCATGATAGATCTGACGTCATCGCTACATCCACCCCACTCAAACTCATCCCTCCGTTATATTTTCTTAGCGGATATGTCTGTACAAAAAACCGTTATACAAATATGGTAGGCGTAAAAGTGAATACTTAACATTCTATCACACTTATGTGTATTTCGTTTTACGTTGTAATGAAATGTTCTTATATGTTACTATATTGTAATATTATTGCTAAATTGCAACTCAATGCCCAGCATGTTCTGTTTCGATTGTCACCAGGGTGCTAAAACACGAAATGAACGAAAAATGTAGTAAAAAAAAAAAAAAAAAAACAGTTGAAAATAGATGACTCGTGTCTGAAAAATAAATGATTAAGTTCGAACATTTTGCTTTTTTGTGAGTGTGTGTTGATGGAATAAGCTTCCAAATTTCCCCCATACTTGTTTTTTGTTGTTTTTTTACTAATACAACAGTGTTATAGAGAAAATTCGACAGACGCAAATCCTGAACGAAGCACATTGTGTATTGAAAACGAGGCAACATCTGCATGACGTCATCAGAATAACGGTTTCCAGCGCTTGATGACAATCCCACAAGCCTTGTTTCCATCTTACTGTTCTAAGTGCACTTAACAATAAAAAGGGTTTTCCATCGAGTGCATTTTCGCAATGGATCAAATGTCCACCCACACACTGGAAACATATTTAACCAGTTATGCTCTATTTAAAGTACCAGAATTAACCGTTATGTCAACAATCCTTTGCAACATTTTTTTATGTATCATGCAGTGACCTTTCTTTTCATTTTCCACCTCATGGCGTTTATTTGCAATGTTCTTGACGGCGCTGACGTCTCATTGTGACGTACATATTTTAGAATTTGTTACTTCATCATCATTTTTTTTTTGTTTCGTTTGAATTTTTTTCATATTTTATCGTGGGACTTTTCTTGTGTCATTAAGCAATCGACGGTTTTCTCGTATGTATTGCATTCTGACACTGATCCGCGATATTTTGTAACTACGGAACAGATTATTCTTCACTCCCCCAATAGAAACTCTTTTTTTTTTAATATAACGTCTGGTTGTCATTTCAGCCTTGACACTTGTGATTTCCGCCCATTTTCTGAATATGAATGCTCTTGATGATTACGATCATCTGCTATTTAGTACATAAAATATATCATTTCCTAATCGAAAGCTAACATATTTCCCGCCCATTCACAGAATAGAAAAACCCTGAGTAAAACGCCCACATATGCTTTTATACATATCAAAACCCGTTGGAAATCTAACATTTCCCGCCCATTCATAGAATGGAGAGGCCTTGAGTAAACGCCCCACCCTTCAATTAATACATGTCAAAACGTACTATCTCCCGCCCAACTTTGATTTGTGTAAAAACCATCCATTATTTTCCCTTATTTTGGCACAATATTTTGTTTGTCATAACGTGTTGTTGTTGTTGTTGTTGTTGTTATTGCAAGAGTGTTATTTATGCAGAGAGTTTAGTGATCTCTGGAAATGTAGGATAAATCAAAAGAGATTCTTCATGACAATCAAAAACAAGATTGACACGTATTCACTTTATACTCAATCTGTCGAGTTTGTTAGCGTTTATCGTAAACATAACTTATCGGGGATAATTTCGTCGGGGAAAAGTGACGAAATTTTTGCTTCGTGACGAAAATTTTCCCCGACGAAAATTTTCCTCGACGAAATTATCCCTGATAAGGTACATTACCTCCGTAATCAAATTCTTAGAATATTCAACAATGAAACTTCGAGATGAATTGTCAACTACAGCCTCGTTTTGACACATTCCATTATTAAGGATATGACATGATTATATTTACAAATAAATGTTTATTTTTCAAATTCCAAGATGATCTATTACCAGAAACTTAAAATGTTTGAGTCGTGATAAACTGATAAACATATATGACCACTATCTAATAGGAATTCAAAGCTATCTTTATGGAAACCAACCACGAGAAAGAATTGGGTCTTTAGTATGGTAAAATGTACTGTTGCAGTACTAGATCATGACTATTCAAAATGGTCCATCGTTAATGGACTATGGTTAAGAAGAAACGTGGTTAAAAAGTTAGTCAATACTCCGTTTAACTTTGCATTAAATGTGAGGGATCAAAAGAACTTTATTTGCTTAAAACAAACAAAAAGTTCAAATGTAAAATAAAAATATAACAAGAAAGAACCCTAATTTCTACGCTTGGCTTCCCATACACAACAAGAAGATGTTCATGGCAAGTAAAACTTAACCCTGTGGGCAAAATCGCCAACTAGTGGCGGCGATGAAGAGCATTTTCATTGAAAAAGTGTGCATTTTTCTACAGAAATGCACTCCTTCGCAGCGATTTTCAACAAATTCTTCAACAAGGAAGTATTACTTTCAAGTTAAATTTTCATTCTATCCAAATAAAGTAAACAACAAATTCTGAAAGAAAAATTTATTAGGTGGTCCAATTAAATACTTTCTCTTTCATATGAATGAATTGAAAAATATCAACTTCTTTACACGTTGACTCATAAAAGTTCGTAATTTCATCTGCATACCTTCCCATAAACCAAAATTAGTCCAAATTAACCAAATGAAAATTAGTCAATTAATGGTTTCGGTCAAAAAAATAAACTGTTGGAGTTATGGTCAGCGGAGTTGAAACCATGACAACATAACTGAACTTTGAGTTCAAAAATCTTAATTCGTTTGGTTCAAACGTGTGAAATATGCTTCTTCATGTAAGAAAATTTTAGAAGCCAGTATTTTTTTGTTTTTTTCGTTTAAGTAGTATATACAACATTCTTGTCAATCATGACATCATCTTATTTGTTTCTGGAGATTTTTATTATTAGCTTCCCATACAGGAAAATTCAATAGCTACATTCAATAAAGAGACAATGACTATGATTCTTTGATGAAATGTAATTTATGTAAATAGGGACCTTACGAAACTACGATGGCAACGTGGACGACGACGTGAGGCAAACGAAAGATTCACTTTACTCCATAGATTTGCTTTAGAATGGAACTCATTTCACAGTATAACTTGCCTGAGCGCCAGAGTGCAATCAGTCGATGGCTCCTAATGCTTTTCAAAGCGCATCGGAGTGGAGTATCGACATACAACATTAGTTACTGGACTCGAACACGAGTCGCATCGGTCTCACTCGAAAGTACTAACCATATAGTTCATAGTTAACTATTCCGGTTTTGTTTTTCGAATGCCTCTTAATTACATAACAATAACGTCAGCTTTTAGTACTATCCTGTCACGAAATTGAACTAATATTTTTTTTGTTTAAGGATGTGGTCAAAAAATACCACTCCCTGCGTAAGGTATTTCCTTGTTTGAAATGTTTGCGAAAAGATTTTTTTATCCGTTATAGCTAATTGACGCACACGTGCCTATTGTAGATTGGTAATTATTGAGGTCCTCGAATAAATTTGGCACAAGCAACGTTTTTAGCTATGTAATTTCTTCGTTTTAAAAATGCTCACTTATTGTTTTATAGAAAATTTTCAGACCATATAATTATTAGATTTCCGAATGAAATTATATTCAGCGGAAGGTAAATTTGTGTCAGTCTTCATCGATATACTCAGATATTTCAGCTATTTTCTCCTGAAAATTAACTCAAAATTTGTTCATACTTTTTGCCGAATTCTGGCTAAACTTAAGCTACATTTCAAAAGTTATTCTATTTTCATAGAAAAACGTTAGTTTTCTTTTCTTTTACTTCTGTTGAATCTTTTCCTTTCAGTCACGAATGTTCATCGTAACTCTTCCCGACTTTTCATCAGTTGAATTAGCTAAGATTTGCAACTGAACCCAACATCGGTTTATTGTTACTTTTGAATATGACCTATTTTAACATCAGTGAAAATATTTTGACCACCTTTGTCCTCAAGATTAGGGAAGGGAAGGGAAGTTTTCTTTCCTAATGTTGTTAATGCAGTGTCACAAAATATTGAAATAGTGTGCATATTTCTATAGAAATGCACTCCTTCGCAGTGATTTTTCAACAAATATCATTTATTATCCCGTTTTGTCAGTTACCATTATGTAATACTTATTAAAACTTTCGCTGCTTACTTTCGTAAGGCGGGATTTCCAAGAAAATGCACATATAACATCAGTAAAGTTTCTCGTTTTAATCTATACTTGTAGTATTGAGATTCTCGTCTATTCCGATAAACTGCCCGTGTAAGGCGTTGCCTTACATAAACTGCATCAGAATCAAGATGGTGATACAGCTACGATAGAACATGTTAAAAGTTTTGATGGCAACGTCAACAACACTTCTGAATCTGTCACATTCCAAAATTTCGT
The DNA here is from genome assembly GCA_027922465.2 of Turritopsis dohrnii. Taxonomy (NCBI): domain Eukaryota; kingdom Metazoa; phylum Cnidaria; class Hydrozoa; order Anthoathecata; family Oceaniidae; genus Turritopsis; species Turritopsis dohrnii. The sequence goes on along the minus strand of BQMF02000074.1, from coordinate 210,124 downwards.
GTTTTGACGTAAAGAAACTACAAAACTAAATGAACTCTTTTAAAAAAAACGTTCGTTTAAAGTATTGTCATTGTTTTGCTAGCGAAACTCGATGCTATGATATCAGTTGAAGTAACTCAAAATGTGTTAATGGTGTGAATACATATTTCTAAATCATCACAATTGATGAAATTCCAGGCTACAGATCAAGTTACAACAACATAGCGAGCTAAATTAAATTTGAATTTTTAGGAATGATATCAATGAAACTCCCCAACATCATTCAGTGTTTTTAAAACCGTTGTGAAACTCCCTTAATTGCTAGATTAATTAGGAAATTGAGGAACACTGTTTCAGTATTATCTTATTTAGTGCAATGGAAACAACGCCACGTTCTAATATGTTAGACTTTCAACAAGGTTTTTTTAGCGGTTTGAGAGCTAAGTGTAGTTTATGTTCGAACTTTTGCTTTGTCTAATGTAAATCTAGTGACCTGCACTTATGAAAACTCCTGCATTCTTAAGTAGAAGTATTGATTATGTCTAATCGCAGGTCAATTGATTCACATTAGACAAGGCGAAAGTTCGACCGTAGAAACTACCTGTTAGGTTCACAATCGCATGTACTGTAAAATCTGTGATCTACAAGAACTCAAACATAATATATTTTAGTTGGCTCGGTATGCTCTTCAAAAACGTACTATGTACAACAAACAAATTTTCTTCAAACGAACATCAGTTAAGTTTAAACACTGATATAATGGTTCACCCGTCAAACAAGTGGACAATAATTAGTTTTGTTTTGGGTAAACGTGCCAAATACTAACATCACAGCGGACAGCTTTTCATGCGTAGCTATACTTGGCAAAAACACTATTATGTATTTGTTCATATTTTCTAATTTAAAGTTCCAAGAATAACAGGCCCAAACTGCAAATTTTAACTGACATTCGTTTTAATTCTTGTATTTGTTCCATCTTCATCCTTTGCTCTTGAAGAAGACACAGACAGAGTTGGTTTTTTTTCTTTCTACAATTTTATTATGCAATTAGGGCTTGACTCATAAAACAACCGCGATTAAGAATTCCTTTTGAAGTTGCGCTAAAATAAGTTCAGACCAGTATGTGACCAGAAATATGTCATCTTTGTTGATTTCAATAAAAATCAAGCAGATAAAGGCGTGCCACATTTAATGCTTACAGAACTTTAATCCGGTATTAAATTGAAGTACAAATAAAGTCCTTGAGTTCTTATCTCTGCACTCCCCTCTAGTGTTTTTTTGCAAACTGAAATCATCTTTCAAAGCAGTCATTAAGAACTGACATGCTAATCCAAAATAATGGTGTGATTTCATCTTTTTTGTAAAGCATGCCAATGTCTTGTAATAACTGACCCTTACAAAAGAGTATTAAGAGAAGTATTTATATAAACACTAGTGATCCTTATGTATGTTTGTAAAATTGTAAACTTGGTTGCACAGTGATTTAAACCATTCAAAAGGCAACGTTTACGAAATCCAAACAATCCTCCTTTATTTTGTATTTTCATGTTGTTTTCATGTTCACATTTCCGATGTATTAAGATATATATAAGTCTTAGGATATAAGTAAGGTAAATTTACGTACTTGATTAAAGAGTAGATAAGCACGCCTTTAATTTGTTTTGTGTCAACGTTTATTTGATCTTGGTTGAAAAATTATAAGTTTCAACTGAGAAAATGACATTCCTTTGAAATTCCATTCCAAATCGAATTGAAATGTGAAGCCAGCTTAATGTTTTTGGATCTGTCATTATTAACCTCAACGAACTTATTTTAAGAGGAGATGTATTTTCAGTTGAAATTGACGAACATTGATTTATTGTTGGATCAGTGTTCTTAATATCATCGTGTTGTTACAGATATTGCATCAAGTGTTTTGCAAAGGATCACTCTCATCTATCTAAAAATCACAATTTTTCATTTAGGGGCTGTTTATATGGAAGCCGAGCCAGCCCGTTTGCAGGGCTAGCCCTTTAGCCGGGCTGGAAATTTTTTCTGTTTATTTGAAGCGGGCTGGCCCTGCAAACGGGCTGACCTCTTTTCCATGCAAACCAAGCGGGAAAATTTAAGCGTCAGAAAGAAAGATTTGCAAATTTTAAGCCAATCAAAATCTGTGTATTTGTAACGAGGCTAGCCCGTTTGCCGGGCTGGCTCACCTGAGACTGTTTACATGGGATTTTTTTCAGCCCGCTTGCCGAGATCTCGGGTAAAATAGCCGAGATCTCGGCAAGCGGGCCAGCCCTCCTGTTCATATAAACAAAATTCTTAATTACTTTTAAATTACCATGAAGGCGAGATCTCGGCTAAAGGGCTAGCCCTGCAAACGGGCTGGCTCGGCTTCCATATAAACAGCCCCTTAGGCCTGAATAACTTGTATTGTCGTTTTTTAGCTTGAATTTTCTTCATGAGTTAACTACTTGCAAAGGTTCACCTTATGAGAACTGATAAAAATGTGGAAATTATATGTACAATTCACCTTTCATATACTTATTTTCTTGCTTCTCAAAAAACAATGCAAACCGCAAATACTGTCAAAATGATCACCTTAAAGATCTATATTCGACGTTAATTACAGTCAGCAATAATTTTTTCTTAATATTATTTTATCCTAAGTTTTGTACGTGTTCGTAACGTTAGCCTGCGTTATTTTTAATGTTAGTGCCAAAGTATAAATAAAGAAAGCATCAACAAGGAAGCTGAAATGGCGTCACTCCTTGTGCTATAGTTACATTCTCACTTCCTTTGCTATTAAACATATTAAAGAATAAAAATAATATATATGCCGATAAAGAAAAATGGTTTAATGAGTAACATACATTGAAACGTTTCCTCTTAACCACTTGTCAGAAGTAATATCACCAATTTTGTTATTGTTTAAGACCCACAGAAGTATCAAGCGTTAAAGGGCCAAAGAATTTGTGATTTTCACCGAATGAAAATCCGTATGTTCATTACTCCAGCAAGGGGGGTTCTTAATGTGGTTTGGCCCGAATTCCCAGGAGCTTTACGATCTTCCACCATAATAGCACTTCATACATAGGTGGCTTAAAATTAATTGCCATGGAAGAAAAATTTTAATATTGGAAAGATCTATTCCACTAACAAAACCGTTCACCACCTGCCTTCATCAAAAAGAGGCATACTTGAAAAATACAAGCTTCTTCTGGATCGGGTTCTGATGACCCTGTTCTTATGGCATAAAGATCTAAAATTTACTGTGTGTTGCAACCACTACGGTTCCCTTCATATGAATGAATTGAAAAGCATTTCTTTCTTTATGTTGACTCATAAAAGTTCGTAATTTCACTTACATACTTTCCCATAAACCAAAATTAGTCAAAATTAACCAAATGAAAATTAGTTCTTTGATGACTCGGTCAATTAATCATCATTAACTCTTAATGAAAACAGAAAGAGAACTTCATATTGGAAAAGTTCGGAGGTTTCAAAAATGTTGTAAACGTTAAAAGCCATTTTTCGCGGAGAAAACATGTCTTGTTGTTTTCCTTGGAACTTCACAAGGAAGAAAATATTTCGTCAGCCAAATTTATGTTAATGTATGTGCTACTAAACATTATTGGACAGAGTAATTATAATATATGCGTTCGAAAAGTTAGGTGTAATGTTTTTATTCCCAACATGTAAATACTTTTTTGAACTACACTTCTCAAACCGAATACTTTTGACGTAATTTAATGTTATTTTTGTTTCCAGCAAAATGAACAAAGATTGTCTATTTCCATTTTTTCTCATCGTTCAATGCTTGTTTACACAATAACGTAACGAACATAAATTATATGGAAACACTCATTATTTGAGTTTAATGGTCAGAAGTTTAATTTCCGTTTCTTTTGTTTTGAGTAACGATTGCATTTGCATAACAGGTTTGACACAGTCACAGTGGAAACCCCTAAATGAACGATATAGAAACCAGGCATTTGTTTTGATTTTCAATATACAATTCATGACACACTATAAATATGTTGGATGCATAGTCCATCTAAACATTATCAATTTGTAGCGCTAGTTTATAGGTATCATCAACCTGTGTTAAGGGCTAACTGATATTTTAGAAGGCTTTTACCATCTAAAAGGTAAGTTTTACTGTAGGTTTTACTTACAAAATAATCCTCTAATTTTTTTTGTCAGTAATTCTCTGTTATCGTTTTCGATGAATGAAACAGATTAATGACGGTTTCCGCTCAGAGAAGACTAATGATGTTTTTGTCTGTCAATATATAAAAAAAATCTATAAGTAGGCAGTGTTAGAAATAGTACAGATTAAATTCATGTTCATTTCGCTACAGGAAAGACATAAAATTTCTCTAAAAGAAATTAATTGCTTGAAGAAATTTCTGTGTGATTTCATGAACTTGATGTTAATCGTGTAACGTGGAATTCAAGACTTCTAATTCCTTTATCCACAGAATCTTCAAAAGCTAACATGAACACCGATAAGAACAAGAAGAAAGCCATCACCAAAGCAGCTTCAACCCTCAGAACTATGGGAGACAGTTTGCAGAAAAACATGGAACAGAAAAAAAAGACGAACACGAGTAGTTGGGGTTCCCAATCCAAATCCTCGTCTTCATCATGGGGAAATAAAAGTAAATCATCTTCATCCTCTTCAAGTTGGAGCTATACGAAAAAACAAGAAAAGAAAAAATGGTAACAGAATATTCACCGCAAGAATCTAAAGCCAAGAGATCAGATTCTTACAAGCATTGTGAATCAAAGGTTAATGGGTTTTATTTGAATTTGGATTGAAGCAAGATTCTATGGTATTCATTATCAAAAAACATTGTGAAAATACTGCACGAATAGAATGGTAGTTTGGAGTCGGATGTGCTGTTGGATTTTTACCAAAAAACTGTCAAATTCTCACTAAACATTGCCAGAGCGAAATTAAATTGACGTTCGCAATCATGAGAGTTTAACAGTACAACCCGTTCAAATATTATTTTTCATTGAAAGGAGAAGAAGAATGTAAACAAACAAGCGAACGTTGCCAAGATATATAAATTTTCATAACATAATGAGTTGAGAAAACGTCACGTCCAGTAAAAAGCTTGTTCCAACATGATCTGTCAAGAGATACATTCCTCAAAATAAACAATTTAATATGAGGTTATTTATATACGCAAATCTAAAAATAATTTTAGTTATGTTAACTTTTTTTTTGCCTTAATATTTTTCTTTTCTTTTTGTATTGTTTATTTTTTTGTAAATATGTAAATAAGTTTTATTATAAATACTATTGTAAGCCTTTCATTTTCTGTACATCTCAAATTTAGAAAATATTACTATTTTCAAATTGGAAAAATATCTGGCTTTGTTGGTTTGATGTTATCCTTTTGTAAAATTTTATAAAAAGCCATTGATGAGAAAAACTATAAGTCATCTTTTTTAATCTGTGCCGACTGTATTTGGGGTTCAAGTGGTTTCATAAAAAACACATTTCAATCAATGAACAACAACATCTATCTATCAGGAACACTGTCAAATCAAAATATTATATCAAAATATTCCCTTCATTTAACAACGATCCATTTATTCTCGCGATAACAAAAAACAAACACCCGTTTCATTGATGACGAATTCTTTTGTCACTTCCGAAATCTTGCAATGCCGCCATTTTTAAGTACGAACATTAAGGAACTTTTCTATCGGCGAGGTTTTACATTCAACATTGAGGAGGAAGACATCGTAAAGACAATTTTACATTAATCATTCTTGAAGAAAGTTATGTCGGATATAAGGATAGCGCAATACCTATGATACCTTATCGGGGATAATTTCATTTGGTAAAATTTCGTCATTTTGCAAAATTTTACTAATACTTTCTTATAAATTTCACTTTTTCAAAAATTTCGTCGGAGAAAATTGTCGTCACGAAGCAAAAATTTCGTCACTTTTCCCCGACGAAATTATCCCCGATAAGATAAGCCTTACGGCGCTATTTTTAAATTCTTTTAAAAAAGAAACTTTTTTACTGGAAAATCTTAATGAATCCTAATAGGGTCTTAACTATTTTGAAATATAGCCATGAAACTTTTTTTGTGAAACTTGATAAATTTCTAACTTTTTTGTCAAAGGGTCAAAAATTCGTTTGGACCATTTGAAATTATGAAAATGAAATTATAAATGAGATTTTGGGTGGTTGTTGATTCGGAAAGGTGAATAATCAATCACGGAAAATTGCATTTATTTTTAGTAGCGCAAAAAAGGAAGATGTGTTCAAAACATTTTATTTCTTAATTCATAACGCTTCCCATCCGTATCATCAGATGTAAGCGGAGATAAAGCAGGATACATCATATGAGATCAGTGGAAACTCTTGTATGGTTATACGACAAATTATGCTATAGATAATGCGTTACAAATTCCTTTCTGGAGCGTGATCAATGAAAATCACCGAGGAAGTATTGAAAAAGATATCTACTTAAAAAATTGATAGCATAATAAAATGAACAGATGAATCACGTCACAAGACGATTCTTGTTGGTTGGTCAAAACGTCGTGTGTGGAAGAATTTTTGACGATAGCATGATAATCTGTACTTTAATGGGTAAGCCTTCGACGTCAGAAGGTAAAACGTGCTTTTAGAAAATGATATTATCGGTTTAGTGGTTGTATAGATGGATGTTGTAATCACTGAAAGATCTGCACAAATATTAACTAAGTGAGTACAAATTTATTTAGCATTTTAGATAACATTGACTCGCAAATCTCTATTTTAACATTCTGGTAAAAACATATAATTAGCTACAGTCACCTCTAACATGTGCTATCTGCGTTATCTCGATCAAAAATCTTGATCCCATCAGCGTTTGCAGCCCGCTATAAATCTTGTTATCTCGAATTCTCGGACTTTTTAACCGTTCCATTGAAAGATTGAAATAGCATGGATTGACTGTAGCTAATTCTAATTTTGTCATTAGGATAAGATAGGAAAGCCATGGGAGAAATACGAGAAAATTGTGACTATAAGTTATATGGTTAAAAAGATTTCCTTATAAATTGTAGGCAGATCCTTGTTCCAAACCTGTAAATACAGATTATAAGCAGAAATCTTGGATGTCTATACGAGGATCATAACGATCATTGCATTGAAGTTGCCTAGCAAAATTATTTTGAAATGAAAATGACTAATATGGTGAGTTACCGTGGTTCCAATGTGGAAGTTGGTTTCAGTGATTGACCTTTCCCGAAATTCTGCCATATTAATCTGTGGTTATCAAGTTTTACCACGTTTCTATTTCTACTCACTAATTACATAATCATTATTACTTAGTAATATTCACGTAATGCTTTCATTACCCAACCTCGTACCCAGGGTTTCTTGCCTTTTCGATATTCGGACGGCGGCATCGGTATATCGAAAAGGCAAGAAACCTTAGGTACGAGGTTGTCTATTACCCAGTGGGATAATGAAAAGCAATTAAAATCTTTATGGCCTCATATACCATATGGCTTGGTTTTAACACCACCGTGCTTAGGTGTAGTTTATACGGTCGAACTTTTGCCTTGTCTAATGTAAATCTAATGGCCTGTACTTATGAAAACTCTTGCATTCTTAAGTAAAAGTATTGACAGTGTCTAATCGCAGGTCAATTGATAAACAAATGCAAATATGAAAATGTATTTCGAGTGAATGAAATATAGTTAATATTCTTTTTATGGTTTTAGTTAAAAGAGAACGTTATCGTCTGAGAAAATAGCAATAAGATGGTAGTTCAGTTGTGGCATGTTCCGATCTTATTTATAAAGATTCAACAAAAGGTGAATTGATGTTTGTTCAATTCAAATAAAAATGAGATTGATTATGGATAAAGCTGATATGGTAAGGCGACAAAAGGTGTATTACAGTGGATAATCCTGAAAAACTGGTATCAACCACTTATTCATCACACTCCAATCAACAGCGCTTCGAAAATTTCACCTGCCCTATTTGCAAACAAAAGCTCAAAAGCCACTACAATTTGGTCCCAACAAACTAAAATAAAATTGAAAAGTAAGGTTATAACATGTTTATTCAGGCAGTTACGAAAAAAAGTATTCTTTGAAATGTGTTATTCTGCCTTTTCAACTATCTTCAACTTTTGTGTCTACTTATAACTAACGCAAAGATACTTTTCAAGTATGAGAGAAAGTTAAAGAACTAGTCATAACATCAACTGAAAAAGCTATCTGTATTATGTAACGGCAACAAATTTATAGTCAAATTAACATATGTACACATTATGAATTTGCTTTTTGGATGGATTTAACGCGATGAAATAAGGGAGCTTTGATGTTAATTGGAATGTGATTGTTACAGGCTTGTAGCTTCCCGTTTCTTGCAGTTCATCAATATTCATATGTTTTGTCAATATGTGTGAGTGAGTTGTGTTTACATAGTGTGGCATGTCTATTTCCATTTGCTTGTTTGTTTATTTTAGCCTAATCCTTCATAACTACACAAAGAAAAAACGCCTTATGGAAAAAGAAAAATGATCATGCCATCATATCACGTTTTAGGGACGTGTCATGAACGTGATTTTAAAGTAAATAAACGAATATTATAAGCATTTCTAAAAAAACGTTGACACCGATAACTACCAAATAAGGAGAAAAAAGCCGACAGTCAATGACTGTCAGCAAATTACTAGCAGTCTCTATTTCATACTCATTACTAAATTATGTTCTAGCATCAACCATTTTTTAACTACCTCGTTTCTACTCTTGATAGTTATATAACTAATCATGATCAAGAGCTTGAGGAACATTTGAAGTATAATCACTTTTTGTCGAGAACGTAATTGATACATTGTTATAAGTCAGGGTCACACTTATTATCTCAATCTTCTTCTATTGGTTTCTTTTTTTTGCTCAAGCATTACATCCTTGGTTTAACTCACACGAGTCAAATTGTGCTGGGGTTTTTTGTGAAATCTTTTGTGAAATCATGTTTCAAATTAAACATTAATTCGCGTTTACATGGAACTCTGCATAAAATATTTCTTCCAGCTTTCGTATTGCTCAACGTCTTTCTGCTGGGTCAGCAATTATTCTCAATGATATGAAAAAAGACGGAAATTACCACTCGAGACGTCACTCAAGAACAAACAGTCCCACAAAAACCAAAGTTGAAAAAAGGCAGGTAACTGCACGACAACCTACAAATCGTGGGAACTTAATTCTGTAGCATTCTCATACAACATGTGAGAATTTCTCAAAGAGCTGCAAACTGATTGGCTCTTCCAACAGAAACGGTTTATAAAAAACACTACACCTATTGGTGCGTTTAAGAGATTATCAAAAACCACGTAATTTTTCCATTGTTGACGTTTTCCTGACCCTTCAGATATTGCATCAATGCAAGAGATAAAAAAAGACTTCAACTCTGTTAATCATATAAAAATCGTGTCATTCACAAAATAAGGAGCCAATCAGTAAGAATTGCTAGACATGGTCCCCATGACAACGCTAAATACCATTTCCAGCACCTAATATCCACAGACCCTTCATAAGGGCGAAAAAATTAATCATTTCTGAAAAAGAAAAGATAACCCTACTCAGTGGGCAAAGTCTTCATAAAGTCACTGCGAGGAAGAGTATTTTTATTAAAACTGTGTATATTTCTATAGAAATGCACTCATCCACAGGTATTTTTCAGCAAATGCTGCCACAAGGGTTTTTCTTGCCAAGAATAACATGGACGAGAAACTCTAACAATCCTTTACCTTTTAGAATGAAAAAGAATTTCATAGCTAGTATAATCATGTATTTTTTTCCGGAAAAAAAACTTTTGCGGTTGAGACTATTCCAAAAATTTTCAAGAGATTAAACTTTCTAAATTTGATAAAAAATTGTAAAAGTTTCTTCCAGAAATTCTTTCTTCCTTTGAAATACTCAATGAACTTTACAGGCAGAGAATCAGAGATAGTGAGAAAGTTCTCATAAGAAGTTTCTGAAATGGTTTACGAACAAAATACAAAGAATACAAAAACAATACACCGTGAAGTAGCTGATCAATGAAATTTCATAGTAAACAATGCTAGTTATAGCTAAAGATCGTTTATATCAACAAAAAATGTTTTTGGAACTAAAAAGAGACTTTGACGTCGAAGATTAAGAGAACCTCGCTTGACGTGTCACGATATTGATTTATAATTTGCCATTATCTAAAGTATGTACCAAAATGGGAAACACACAATGTGATTTGATTTAGAAAAGAATCAATCAGTGCTTTTACAAAAGATTCGTGATTATTGTATTAACCTTTAGATGTCATCTCCAAAGTTCCATTTTAATTCCTAGTTGGTTTTCAGCACGTCTAACCAAATACTTTGTTTCTTGATCTATATGTCAAGACTAAAAATTCTCCCATTACCTTTTCTTTAAACACCTCAGTTCATCAAAGGGACCAATCTCTCCCTATTTAATCCTATGTAAATATTAATATGCATCATAGCTACATGCTAACAGGGTACCGGGAGACTTCAAGCAGGTTGGCTTATTTAACCGATCCTCTTGTTATTACAAGAGTGCTATCATATACATACTCATACCGGCATCTGAAAAATGACGATTGCACATCTGTAGCTAGCACAATTTTATTTGTAAACAATGTTCCCTTTGTTGTTACATCGCTATTTTTCATTGGGTCAGAAAATATTAATCGGTCCCTTAATTCTTGAACGTGACAAACGTATTACTTTGGCCTTTAAAAGAATAACTCATACGGATCAAACAACAAGAAGAACTTGAGTCAATTTTCGAGTTAATATAAACCTACAAAAAGTCCTTAGATTAAGAATGTAAATTATGGACACCTTTAACCTAGAGGTTTATTATTCTTCATGATTTTGAACCCAAAATAAGCAAGCATTCATTTAGGGTCATCAAGTCAAGTATGTTTTGATATTGATCTAGGTAAACCGCATTATGATTTGTTTTGATGTTAATATCAGTGTGGTTTTTATTTGCAGTAAAGTGAATTTCAAGAGGTTTAAAATACGTGTCAAATAGATGTCATGATTGGTTGCATTTAAGGGTCAAAAAGCTTGTATTCTTCATTATTTGGTCTTTGCATTTCAGTTTGTATTTATGATCTGGGAATACCGTTTTGATTGATCAGGCAAGAAAATCATGAGTTGATTAACCATCGTGAAAGAGAGATAATGGATTAAAATATTTTCATTTTGTTAATTGATTCTAGTATTGGAAAAAACATCCAGCAACATCCAGTAAGAACAGATTCAGGGCCATCGATACCAGTGGGGCCAGTAGGGTTATGTCCCCACTACTTTTTAAAACTTTTTAACACTAAAAATCACTTTAGATAAATTTTCCGAACTGTTGTAAACGAAACATGTTTTAAGAACCACCAAAAAAGGTAAATGTCATAAGACAGCTGCAACGTATTGTTCATGTGGAGAACCATTAGCTATGATGAACCAACAGGTAGAAAAGTCACGAACGGAAGAACAAAAATACCTTTATATACCTTTAATATAAAAATATGAAATGTTATAAACATGCGATAAGCCGATCGGGGGGCCTTGAATTTCAAATATTTCGTTTTGATGCAAGATAATAAAGTTTTGAGGTCATCATAGATACTTTATCTATCATTAAGCATGAAATATAACATGTTTGTAAATAATGGTGGTTTCTTACTATCTCTTTGCCAGCAATAAAGGCAAGTTTTGACATGAACGAAGTTAAAAATTTATTTATCTTAATTTATTAATAATAAAGTAATATCTTTGTAACTATATTTTCATCATTAGTTATCAATTCGGGTATGAAAGGTGTCACAATCCTTCACGAAAAATTATGAGATAGCCCCCACCCCTACACATCTCTTCACTCAGTAAAGCCATCCATAGGGCTGCATAAAGACACATTTAATGGAGATTAAAATTTAAACCGATTAAAATGTTAAAAACAAGGCCATACTTATAAAGACAGTCAACAAAATTTCAAGAAAGGTCAATATTTTTGTTCACGTCACGTTATATTTTGAAATAATCAAATCTCGCTACTTTGGCTTCCAAATATCTCGACTTAGAAATCCCCCCTCGCGCATTATTATTTTCTAAGACTCAATGTTATCGTGGTTAATAATGAAAAGCAATAAATAAAATAATTATCCTCTATATAGTTCCAGTCATCAAATGCTGCGACGAACATCTCAATATTATGCAGTTACAGCTTAGTTCATCCCAATAATTTCAAAAGAGGTGGGAAGTTCATGTTTCTGGTTGACAAAAATTAACAAATGTTTTTCTGATATACAAAAAAAGAGGCAGGACAATCCATCTCTGTTTTCATTGGATTTTCCGTAGGAAAGAGGGCGTAGGAAAGAGGGCGTAGAAAAGAACTTAATCTCTTCTTTTTTTCCTAAAAAACAATTCCTTGATTTCAGAATAACATAATGAACTTCCTACCCATCCCTTTTTTAAATGAGAAAATTCAAAATAATGCTTGATTTAACGACGCGTGTCATAGCATATAACAAACAATAATGTTTGACACTATTTTGTTTTAATAAATAGAACCTCCTTACAGCTCACAAATACCCTACTGCTAGTTAAATCCTCTGTTTACTACAAGTACATGCCTCATGTGGTTATCGTCACGAGAATTTTTCCTTCTGTTTTCCACAGCAATAAAATAGACACGTGCGACATGTAGAATTCTTTGTGATCCGCTTTATCATTCAATTATTTCATATCCTGCTTACTTCGTTGTTGTTGTTGCTGTTTTTAGTACTCCTTTATCTGTTCTTCTGCTAGTAAAGATTTTAACTTTTAACTGCTAGCCACATTTTCCTGCTAGCGTAAATTGAAATATTTTTCACTGCAGTGACCTTTGAATTGGAGATTCTTTCGATAAGAGCTCGAAATACGGGAGATTTGACTTTATTTCTTCCACTGTCGTTTTGCGCGTATTTTTATTTGTGAGCATGGTGCAGTGTTGCCATGATTGTAAATGTGGTACAATGCTATAATATTAATCAATCTATTTAATTTTTTTAGAGTATATGCATTAAAGGTTAAATTTTAAGAAACGAGACATTTTCGTTGAATTCCAAACATTTTTTGATTTTTCAACAATTTCATGGGAAGAAAACGACGAATTTTATTTTCCCTAGTACGATTTTAACTTTATTGGTCCCACGAAAATTTCTCACATTAATTTTATACACCCGTTTTCAATTAGTTAATAAATTCAACCTGAAAATAAATTCAAAATGAGGAAAAGAAAACAAAGAAAACTACCTAAGAATGTGTTAGAGGCTAAACACCTTTATGGAGTCAGATAAGAAACATAAATAATCTCACTTCCTTCGCTTATGCGTCGTATGAGCATGCAAGCAATCCTAGTTTACCTTTACGCCTCACACATTTGACGAGGCCTTTGTTTTCTCCTTTTGCGATTAATAACGCTTATAATAAAGTGAATCATATATAGTTTAGATTTTTTTTTATTTATGTATTTTATGGAACCCGAAAAAATGTTTTAACAATAAAAGCGATTTCTTCTTCTGGTATAACTTGATTTATGAGACTGCTATATGGAAAGTTTCCGAAAACTAAATGGTATTGTTCAACCGTCATGCCATACAATGTCATAGGTCATCATGATACAAAAAAGTTACGGAAGCGACTTTGTGGGTTTGTTGTTTCGTCAAGTTCCTTTTGATAGGGCCAAGAAAGACAACACAAAAATGACAATAAAGTACAAATAATTTCCCCGAGCTCCCGATAATGAATCGAAGGAATTATATGTTACTATATAACAATAGCAACCTGTGATGATAATCTAGTAAAATAGTAACCTGTGATGATAAGGAGCACTTCCATCATGACTTCTTTGCGATTGACAGAGAATGCAAGTGCAGCCACCTGGTTTCGCATTAAATAAAACCAATGTGCTCACTACACGAATGAATTAACAATACGATTTGAGGAAAAGAGAAAAAAAAACGATTCCCAAACTTTGAAGAGTCAGAACAAACCATGACAGCTTTAAAGTTACATGAACGTGCTCTTCTCTATGTAAATGATGTATTTATTGTTCCAAGTACCAGTGGCAGAACCAGCCGTGCAACGAGTATAGCCTTATAAAGCTTTTATCGTCAATTTGGCGATAAATCAAAATTCGTCGCAGAAATATCGATAACGAGGTTTTGTTTGTTTGTTTGTTTGTTTGTTTGTTCAATTTATTTAAAGTCGGATTTTTACTATACATAGCTAAGAATATATATACAGTAGAGTCTCCATAACTCGAACCTCTATTACTCGAATGTCTCCTTCTTTCGAACAAATTCGCTGGCACCTTGAAAATTTCCTAATAAACTCTCATAAAAAAACCTCTACAACTCGAATCTCCATAACTCGAATATTCCCTTCTTTCGAACGAATTTTCTTGTTCCTTGAAGGTTTTTGTCTCCATAACTCGAATTTTCCTGCAGCGTTATGCAAAATTTAGCAAAATTTGAAAGGTTTTACTCATGTTTTGAGTCTTTATCGTTTAAATGTTTAAACATTTACGTGTGGCGCAGGCCTTACATTATTCGAACGGATGATTCGAATGCTTGAGCCTTTCGAACGCCTATTCGAACGCCTTTTTCGAAGGTCTTTTTTCGGAGTTGAAGCCTACACAAAAACGGTCGCGGAAAAAAAACATACATCAAAACCTGGTCAGAAAATGCGCCTAGTAAGGAACTGCGCCCAATCAGAAAATGCGCCCGATCTTTCTGACGGGATCTACTTTAAATTTGCATTCTAAACAAAAACATGCACAAGAAGAGTTCAAACCATGTGTTAAAGTTTTTTAATGAAGTTAACCCAAGGGCATCAGCTGGTGAAGATCAAATACCACCAAAGCTTTCTCTCTTAGCAACTGAATACCTTTCAAAACCTTTAACAAATGCTATCAATTGCAGCATAAGAAACAATAAATTCCCCGGTAAGGCAAAAATTGCAACAGTCACACCACTAGACAAAGGAGGGAAGGATAAATATAGTATTACAAACTTTAGGCCGGTGAGTGTTCTTAATTTCTTTTCAAAAATTTATGAAAAAGTAATTAAAAAGCAGCTAATAATATTTATTGAAAATAAGTTGTCTCGTTTTCTGTCGGCATACAGAAAAAACTACAGCACACAACACGTTTTGCTAAGATTAATTGAGGAATGGAAAGAGAAGTTAGATTTGGATTATTTTGTTGGTGCAGTCATGATGGATCTTTCAAAAGCATTTGATTGCATTCCTCATGACCTCATCATTGCTAAGCTGCATGCATATGGACTACATAAGGACGCCCTTCAGTTCATACTTTCATATCTAACTAATAGAAAACAGAGTACACGTGTCAATGGCGTTTTCAGCCTTTTTCAGTTAATCATATCAGGTGTTCCCCAAGGCTCGATTCTGGGGCCAATAATTTTTAACATCTTCATCAATGATCTATTTTACTTTATTGATAAATGTAGGCTGCACAATTATGCCGATGATAACAGCCTTTCCGCGCATTCAAATTCGATAAATAATTTAATCAACATTTTGGAGGTAGAATCCAACATAGCTCTATTATGGTTGAAAAATAACAAAATGATTGCGAACCCTGAAAAATTTCAAGCTATTTTGTTAAGTAAGGGCAGAGACGATTACACTTCATCAACAATTAAAATAGGTGATAAAATGATCAAGACAGAATCAAATGTCAAACGTCTAGGTATAAAAATTGACCATAAACTAAAATTCGATTCACATGTTAAGCTTTTATGTCAAAAAGCCTCAGCGCAATTAAATGCATTGTACAGATTGAAAAGTCAACTGTCCTTCAAAGCGAAGCAACTACTAGTAAATAGCTTTGTATACAGCAACTTTAACTATTGTCCGTTAATATGGCATTTTTCATCTGCAAAATCGCTATTAAAAGTGAATAAAATACATAAACGTGCCATGTGTTTTCTAAACTACCAAGACAACCAAACAGCTTCAAACTTAAGGTATATTTATCAAAATGAAAATTTTATGACAGTTATACGATTACAATATCTTTGTAAAGAGGTTTTTAAATGTCTAATTGGCATTAGCCCAAAGTATATGGAAAACATATTTAATGTGAAAAGATCCACAAGATGCAATCGTAAAAAGAATGAAAATAACTTGGTTGTACCTAAGGTGAAAACATCTACATTTGGAACAAAAAGCATTAGGTCTTTAGCCCCAAAAGTCTGGAATAACTTACCATACCACATAAAATCATTGACAAATATCTCCGAATTCAAAAAGCAGATAAAACAATGGGATGGGAAATTATGTCATTGTATACAATGCAAATTTTGAAGGCATACTTGTGTAACCTAATGTTCAATATATGTAATATATATTTATTTTTTTGTAGTTGTTCTTGTTTTTTGCTTTTTGTTTTGTATTGTTTTTTCATTATATATTTTTTTAATTTATATATTTATTCATTTTTGTTTAGTCGGTATGGATTAGTTCTTTAATGTATAAAAAACTACACTATGTAACACCGACTTTAAATAAATATACAAACAAACAAACAAACAAACGCGGGAAAAAATATTAACACACGTGAGCGATGTCCTTAAACCAAATTATAATATGAACATGATGGATGCAGACATGAATAATAAAAACGAATAAACCGGTTAGGCCACTCACAATTGGCTAATTTATCAATCTAGTAAGTGTTTTGAACGACGTTTACTATGCATAAAATTATGAAGTTTTTCAGATAAAAAAGAAAATGTTTACATCACAGAAAGTATTCCAGAGGCACTGAAGATTATTCGAGATCACGAAATCGAACATACGTTGCATTTTGCAACTTATGCGACTGAAAGTAACTTTGGAAAAACAGGTAGCGGTTGGCATCATGTGTTGATGCTACACACCAAATGTTCTTTAATATGATATTTAACATCGCTTTAGATTTATATCTCAAAAAACACAAAATTTTTTGGGAAGATGATTGTTTACCTTTTAATGGAATACCATTTTCGATTATATCAAGAAAAATACTGGATTGCCATCACGGAAGAGATAGAAATATCCAGCAAAAGCAGAAACGAAAGAATGAAATTGTTAAGTTTGTAAGGAGATTATTATGATTTATTCTGTATAAGATAAGTATGATACTAATATTATGATTAACTGTATACTTTCAGACACTAGATCATTCGTACAAAAGGAAATACAAGATTGTGCAGGACACCAAAAAATTTGACTGTCCTGCCCAAATTCACTTAAAAGAAGTGGTTTATTTTCCTGAATTTAAGGTGCAGTGTTTTTATCACATTTCTTATCACTTGTTACTATCAGTTGAAATCATAGCATTGCAGTTTCATTCGAATATCGAACCAATGGGAATAACTGACATAATATGGACGAAATTATTTTAGGAGATGCAATTTTGGGAGAAGTGCGTCACGGCAGCCAGTTCAACATTTGAACTTGCAATATCATTTTAGATTCACAGTAATTCAAAATGGAAGAGTCCGCGAAGCAATTGCTAATAAAAAGGTTAATTTCACCAATAGTATCACATGAGAACCATGTGGTTGGAGAGAATGATGGTCAAACAAATGAAGCTGACAGTTGGTTTGCAAGACCCTGTTTTGGGTCAACTGTTAGCTTTCAAGCCAATTGTTGGGGAAAATTTCACCCAAATATTACACGATGGTGAATTACATTGGCTGGCAGTGAGCAGTTATGGATGCGAACCAGGAGAAATTAAATTATATGATAGCAATTTAGGACATACCATCAAACAATTTGTTTTGAAGCAAATTTGCAACATCGTACAATGCTCTGGGTCAAACCTTAAGGTTATTGCGATGCCAGTTCAACAACAGTGAAATGGTATCGACTGCGGCCTATTTTCTATTGCCTTTGTTTGGTCTATCATAAATAAAATAAGCCCAGAAGAGATTTTCTTTGATGATACCAAGATATGAGAGCATCTGCGTTCCTGCGTTCCAGATGCAACAAGTGGTTTCATCAAGATTGCCAGAGAGTACCTAACTCAATGTTCGCTGGAACAAGTGCTGACATTTCATGGTATTGCCTGGAGTAGTGCACTAATGAAGAGAAGGCAGCGTGAATGAAGTGATAAAAGTTGTTGAAAAAATTTATTAGTAGTAGTAATAAATGATCCTCGACATTTTTCTTTTCTTCTTCTTCAAAACTTTTAGTTTCCAATGAATAGAAGATAAATCACAACCGTGACATACGTACACTTAAATATTTCAAACCAACATTACCACCAATGGATAAGATATCATTCATAGTTTAGTATAGCGCGGAAAGTATGAAATAAAATGGAATATCTTTTTTGCTTTCACCGCATCAGGGAATATCATGTCTACTTTGTTTATATCGCCCGCTGTAACTTCTGACCAGGTTTTGGTGTATGTTTTTTTTCCGCAACCCACAAAAACATGGCGTCCAAAGCAGGATCAAAACGAAAAATCAAAAATAAATCCTGCACAATCAAATACAATGCCCTCAAAGAGCTGGAAAAAGGGACTGCTCCAAAGGATGTTGCAGCCAAATTTGAAATTCCATCGAGCACTCTTTCGACGTGGAAGAAGAACAAAGAAAAGATCTTCGCACAGTTCAACACCGGACTCTTATCAAAAAGAACGAAACCTCAAAAATTTGAAGACATCAACACAGCTGTCCACAAGTGGCTCCTCGTTATGAGGAGTGAAAACATCCCAATAAGTGGCACTATTCTAAAGGAGAAAGCACTCGAGTTTGCCGAAGGATTGGGTATTGAGTCATTTCAAGCTTCTCAGGGATGGCTAGCTAAATGGAAAACCAGGTTAGTTTGACATAATCTGGGTCTTTTATTTTCATGAAAAAATGTATAAATGTTACAAAAGCTTTGGTAGTTGTTTTTGTAAAATTTCAATCGACGCTCTTTCAGATAGGAAGGATAACTTGTAAGGAACTTTCATTCCTAAACCATCGCCGAGGTTTAATGACTTTCCAGTGATTGTTATTTTGCAAACATTGGCGCTGTCATTCTTCAGAAAGTAAAATATGACTTTTGCAAATCGTCCAGACTTTCCTAGCGGTAGATGGCCAATGATCTCTCCGTCACTTTTCTTGACTGCAACTGCATATTTATCCATCTTATTTGTCGGCTCCATAAACCCATAAAATTCGTCTCCAACAGAGGGTGTCCAGTTACTTTTATAAACATGGTAACCCATAACAAAAGACTCGATTTCGTACGTAATAAGCTTAATGATAGGAAGTTCCATGCAACATATAATGTCTTTTAATTTCTTCACTTGTTTGACTTCCATGACATCCATACTTTCTTTCACTTTTTGGTTCAAAAACAAAGTTTAAAGATTTGGGAAATTAGAATCGAGCAAAACTTTAAAGCTCTAACTACACTAGCCACAATTAGGGAGATGAACGTTTTTCTTATCCATTATTTTCAGGTATGGCGTGTCCTTCAAAACCATCGCTGGTGAATCTAGATCCGTCACTGAGGAGATGACAGCACCATGGTCAGAGACAACCTTACCTACCATTCTGTCCCGCTATCCCCTGGAAAATATATTTAATGCCGACGAGTTTGGGCTCTTCTTCCAATGCCTTCCCAACAAATCTCTCCACATGAAAGGTGAAAAGTGCTCTGGGGGGAAGCACAGTAAGGTCAGACTTACTGGCTTAGCTGCTGGTAATGCTTTAGAGGAGCGATTGCCAATGTTCGTAATCGGAAAGTCCGCCAAACCTCGTTGCTTCAAGGGTGTCAAAACACTACCCTGCCGATACCGTTCCCAAAAGAAAAGCTGGATGTCTGGAGAGCTGTTCGAAGAGTGGGTACGCGAGCTTGATCGGAAATTTTCTGTCTCCAAACGTAAAATTGCTTTAATTATTGATAATTGTACCGCACATCCTCATGTTGAAAACCTGGGAATGGGTAGAATTAATCTTCCTTCCCCCGAATACTACGTCACAAACTCAACCTATGGATCAAGGAATCATCCGTGCCCTGAAAGCAAAATATCGTTTGTTAGCAGTCCGTAAGATGATAAAAGCGTTGGATGAGAAAGCGTCGATCCCTAAGTTCTCCATCCTTGCTGCTATGTTCATGCTCAGGAAAGCGTGGGATGACATTGCCAACCAAACGTTCACCAACTGTTTTCGAAAATCCGGAATTTCTCAAGAGGATGCCCAAGAAGCCATCAACGAAGATGACGATCCATTTAAAAGCCTAGCCAGTAATGAAGTAGAAGAGGACCCAATCCCAACCCTCGATGCTGAACTCTCGTACATAAAGCAAAAGTTCCCTGACCATATCGATTCTACCATATCAACTGAAGATTTCATTGATTTCGATATCGAAGTCAGTACATCCCATGGGCGTCTAACAACTGCTGACATCATCGCTGACATCACTGGAGCTGAAGACGAAGAATTAGAAGTGGATGATGAAGATGACAAGGACGAGGATAATCTCACACGACCAACAGCTGATCAAGTGCGTTCGGCAATTACAGTCCTCGAAGACTTGAGTCTATTTTCCAAATTTGGAGAGGATATGATCGTACACCTTAAGTATCTGAATCACAACATCAATAAAGATCATGATTTTATTTGTAAACAGAAAGTGATTACTGATTTCTTTTCTTAGTTGATTATGAAAAAAAACACAAAAGTACATTATCTTTGACTTTAAACTAACCCAAAACCCCCCTATATGCAAGAATACATGATGCATTTACCGTTTTTATTCACCTGGTCCGCAAATAATAAGGGTATTTCGTAAAAACTTGTAAACCTCTACAACTCGACTGTCTCTATCTTTCGAACGATTTCCTTTTCCCCCTGGTTGTTCGAGTTATGGAGACTCTACTGTATATAAATATGCATATAAATTAGGGTTGACAATCATGTTGTTCCTGTGAAACCAGTTGATTGCATTGTTAGATTCCTTTTCTAGAACATTAATAAGATCAGGTAGAAGTTTAGTAGAGTAAGACAAGGTATTATCATCAGCAAAATTGTGAATCACAGCATTTTCTATAAAGAAAAATAAGTCGTTGATAAATATGTTAAACAAAATCGGTCTCAATGTGGAACCCTGGGGGACACCTGTTTTAATTGTCATAAAACCACTTGTTGTATTGTTGACTTTTACACATTGCCTTCTGTTTGTTAAATATGACAATAGGTAAAGGCAAATATTCTTATCGACTCCATGCTGCCAGCTTTGCAATAAGCAGGTCATGAGGGACACAATCGAAGGCTTTTGAAAGATCCATCAGAATTCCTCCAACAAAGTTATTGCTGTCTAATTTTTCCTTCCATTCTTCAATAAGCCAGATAAGTACATATTGAGTACTATAGCATTTTCTATAGGCAGCTACAAATTTTGACATGAAAGGCTCTGTTTGCATTTGTAAATATTCGCTTAATACTTTTTTATATATTTTTGAAAAACTGTTTAGAACGCTTATGGGGCGAAAATTTGACATCTCGTTTTTATTTCTTGTACCTTTGTCCAAGGGAATAACTGTCGCTAGCTTTGCGTTTGCTGGGAATATATTTTGATCGATACTGTTTTTGATTGCAGTTTCAAGTGGTGGTGCTAAAATTCCTGCTGCTAGTTTTACTAGTTTTGGTGGAATTTTGTCAATCCCAGTACCTTTTCTTGAATTTATGTTTTGTAAAAGTTTTTCAATTTTTGCTGAATCTAATGGCGAGACAGGTGTCTTTTTAAAATTACATGATTCCACTTTCTCCTTAATCATTTTAATGCTTGGGTGGTCTTCAAAGTCTTTTATAATTTGTTCTAAGTGACTTTCAGCACTTTCATATTTATTAGTTCTATCTGTAGGCGTAATGCCAGTTGTTGTTTCGACAATATTGATGTAGTATTTGTTGAACATTTCTGACAAGTGTCGTTCATCGGTGATTATCTTATCATCCTTCACAATCATTATATCTGTTGATTCAATAGAACCCTTGTTTGTAAGAAAAGGTCATATGGTGTTCCAAAAGTTTTTATTTGTACTTACATTTTCTTTACAAATTTTAGAAAAGTAATCTTTTACTGCTTTTCTGAGAAGCGATACACACTTATTCCTTTGCTTTTTGTAATTATCTTCATTTTCCTTTGTGGGAAGTTTATTATACCTACTTTTAAGCCTACTTCTAGTATATATTTCTTTGCGCAAAGTTTTGTTCATGAACGGTGAGTCATTTCCTCTGATAGATTTTTGCTTCTGTGGTGCATGCCTTTCAATTACTGTTAATAACGAATTGGTTATAAAATCGTAGTTCGTGCTGGGGTTTTTAGACTGATTTATTAGAGTTGTAGTTAACAAATCTTTTAGAAAAGCGGCCTCATCAAATTTTTTATAGTCTCGATAAAGGATTATCTTTGGCTTTAATCGTGTGTAATGGGATTTGCTAAAGCTGGAAATCATTTTATGGCGATCGCTTAGACCTGTCTCTGTTACCATAGTGTTTTGAAAATGTTTCGGCCTATTTGTAAGATAAGAATCAGATCAATTACTGAATGTTCTGATGTGAATGCTCACGCGGCAGAAAATTATCGCCGATTTAAGACGATAGTATATTATCGCCAATTTTTGAGGCGATAGAAAATTATCGCAAACATCTGGGGATAACTTAGTATGAATGAAATTTGCGAAGAAAAAAATTCATAGCATTCGAATGGGATTCGAATAGACATTCGAATAGCATTGCAAAATACTGCTGGGAATTTTGAACAGAGGCTTGTGCGTGAAAATGGCGTCTTTCAAAAACCACAAAAGGCTGTCAGAAGTTTTTAAAACTTATCTTGCTTGTATAATAAGCAGGACAGAAAATATAAAAAAGAAGATGTAAAACAAAAGACGCGGAGAGAAATTGCCAAGGAGCCACAACTTGAAAATGGGAAAACAGCCGAGCAACTATGGAATAATTTAAATTCTTTTTCGGACCCCAAAAACGTCGTTTTTGCTTTTGATTTTGTTGGCGCCTTCTACAAACGGCGAATAACCAATGTCAAAAGATCCAAGAAGAAGAGCATGACGACTGCATGTCATATCGTGTTTTGTTTATATGAAAGAATTTTAATTTGACGATATTTTTTGTCAAGACCATTCATGAATTTATCAGGCGATAGTTATAATAAAATATCGCCCGAAAATTATCGTGGCGATAGTGACAATTTCTGTCGCCAAAAATTCATCGCCCAGTGGGGACCAGTTTTAAATTTCTTTAAGTTAATCCTCCTCTCCACAACACTCTTCACAACTCTCATTATCCCGTACAATAGTGCTGCAGTTCCGATTTTTCTGGGGCTTACACACTACACAGAAGCCAAAATGCCATGCGTAGCGAGCAATCGTGTGAATGGAAGGGAAGTGAGAGGATAGATCTTTTTACTTTAGGAGAGAAATGATAGTGAAAACTGTTAGAATGTTTTTTTTCCCAAGATTTGATGTCCGTAGCGTAGAACTCTTACATTCATATCATTTTTGGGGGTGACATCCCTCTACCGTACCCACACAACTTCCCACGGAAACGGAACGGACCGTACTGTGGTCGGCGTGGTTTTGTTTACACAGGAACCAGGCATTCACCCTTCATAGCTTTTATAACTGGGTAGTATCCCGGGCAAATATTTTTAACCAAATTTCATGAAATATATACTATAGCTATACACACTAACCAGTAAAATTTGACCCAAGACAAGGCAAGGCAGCCAGTTCTTATTTTTGGAGCCTTTTTTCAGCCTGAATTGTTCTTATTTTTTTCTTCGCTTTAAGAACACATTTCAAATTTCAGCCTCATTTCGTTCTTATTTTATTGAACTTCCAGTAATATAAAATTAAAATAAATCCTTTTTAAAAACAACTGGTTAAAGCATGGTTGCTTTTCAGTAAATGACCCATTCCACACATTGTCAATGTTATTGTGGACCCCCCAAAATGTTATATTTTCCCCTTAACATTGCATTCCATGGAGGTTGCAATGCAATTGTTCTCTGGTGATTAAGAAAACTGATTTGGTGTCTATTATATGTATTATATATATAACTATATGTAGGATGAAAATGCCAAGAGTAGAGTTTCCTTATTATTCCGTTTTAGAACAATATAATATCATTCTTGCATTCACTTCAAAATGTTTCGTGATCAAAGATGTTGTTTTCATGAATTTTTTGTGATGCTGTAACTGAAATATGATTAAATGTTTTATCGATATTTCACTGTAACCCTAAGACTATTGATTTTACAAAAGTTTTTTAAGAAGAAAGGGAGAAATAAAAACATACTGAACCCAACATCTGTTTTAGTGCATGTCATGGAAGACACTTTTTTTTCTCTTTTCTCTTTAACTTGTGTGATGATTACATGTTTTTTGTCCAGATATTTTTGTAGACAAAGGATGGCTTTTTAGTATTAAGCCAACTATAAATTTTAATATTAAATTTTCACTCATGTATACCCATGTTGTAGAGTTTGTAGAGAAAGACTGAGGAAAAAAATGTATGTGATCATTGTGCAACCATTAACTGAGATCAAAGATTTTTATGACGTGACAGACCTGTCCCACAAAAAAATTGGGCCCAAATGTTTGTCACAACATTGCCTGTATTGTAAACCCTGAAAAACATTGATAACTGACCCTATTGGTTCCCAAGATGTCACGGAACGGCACGTGCTGCTATACTAGTTTTGAAAAAAGTGTCTCTTTGCCTCTCTGTGGTTCCTAAAGAAGAACTTGACCATAAAACAGTATGTCTATCACTCTAAAGTAAAAGTGAGATGCACATTCACTATATATATATATATCAAATGTGTTACATTTCAGAGAGTGATAAATTTTGTTTAATTTTGAGGTGTGAGTAAGGGAAAAAAACGTGTTTTGGTTTTTTAATTAATCCATTTGACCGGAATATGTTTATATATATCAATTATGATACCTTTTTGGAAAGCTTGTTTACATCTCTAAACACCCATGTTAAAGTTTTTGAGGTAAACTAAAAATTTTAAATTTTAGAATGAGTCAAAGAAAATGAATCTTGTTGTAAAAACGTAGCTCTATTTACAAAACTAGCTCAGAGATTGAGATTTTTAGTTTACCTCAAAATTTTTAACATGGGCGTTTAGAGATGTAAATAAGCTTTCCAAAAAGGTATCATACTTGATATAAACATATTCCTATCAAAAGGATTAAATAAAAAACAAAAACAAGTTTTTTTCTCTTACTCACAACTTAAATCGTACTTGATAAAACATGAACCGACCAGAACCAACCAGAACCGACCAGAACCCAGCAGGAACCGACCAGAACCCAGCAGGAACCCACCAAGAACCGACCAGAACCCAGTAGAGACCCATCAATACAGACCCTGCAAACGGGACCCTAAAAATCAAAGGCGAGACCCAGGACCCAGGACTCAAACAATTCTCTTGAAAAGATATATATTAACACACAGCCTTTTATTTTTAATGAGAAAATGATTTGACACTTTTTGTTAAAAGAAGTATTGATTAACATTTACATTATCACACGTGGCTCCAGCTTTGAAGTTAACAAGAAAGAATTCACAGTTCTCCGAGCTGCAATTGTATAAGGGAGAAAGGATCTGAATCTGGTGTGTCCCACCTATCACATATAGGCTCCCTGGTCTTGGGTCCCACCTGTTGTATGTAGGGTTGGGAGTCCCGATTCCCGGATCCCACTTTTCCAGTGTAGGCCTTTTACCACGTTACAAAAAATCACCCACACGATTATTTAAGTAAGTAGTGCACAAATAAATTTTAATACTTCACAATATCACACTGGTGATATTGGTGACTGGTGTCTAGGAAATTACTGTACTTTCAAATAGATCCACTTTGCAAAGCTGAAAAACTACATTGAAATACATTATTACGCAACTCGACACAATCAAGAGAATTGTTTGTTTAGAGAATTTTTGTGCACACTTCGGCACCCATATCCCGGGTCTGACTTTTGATTTGAGAGTCCTGGGTCCTGGGTCCCACCTTTGATGTAAAGATCCCTGGTCCCACCCTTGATTTTAGGGTCTCGGGTCTCGGGTCTCGGGTCCCACTTTTGATTTTAGTGTCGCAGGACGCGGCTCCCACCTTTGATTTTATGGTCCTGGGTCCCGTTTGCAGGGTCCGTATTGGTATGTCTCTGCTGGGTTCTGGTCGGTTCTTGGTGGGTTCTGGTCGGTTCCTGCTGGGTTCTGGTCGGTTCTGGTCGGTTCATGTTTTATAAAGTACGAACTTAAATGAATTTTAAACGTCACAGGGTTTGCACACCTTGATTATATCTTTCATCACCTATTTTCGACACAGGTTTTGCATACATCGTTTTCAAAGTTAAATGTGGTAAACTTTTTTGCCCAGGATACTAGTTACGTTATATTATGATGTTATATGACATTATATTGCATTATTATATTATATTATATTATATTATATTCATATATTATATTATATTATATTATGTTGCATTATATATATATTGTTATGGTGCTATTTCAAATTTCGCACACCCTATTTTTTTAATGAAAAACATTCTACACTAAACAAGTCATGTTATAGTGAAAAAACATCACACTTCATTTCAATTAATGAAAAAATAATTATTTTGATACCTATTTTCATAAAGAAATTAATGATCTTTTCCCATTATCTGTGACGACTTGGATTGGATTGAATGTCAACCCCTTCAGTCTATTATTAGAATAGTTATACAATAACATTTATAATGAAACTGGAGGGAATATCTATTTCTAAATTTTCTGGAATATTGTACTAAATTCTGAATTGAAATTCTTTGGAAGAAACAAAGCCGATGCTTCAGAGAGGGAGTGACCATATTGTTTTGAAATGAATGTGTTTTTACTGTTGCGATAAATTGTTTAACACGAAGGTGTTGGCTTCTAGTAAACACATGTATATGTATTAATTGAGCTTTTTTATGAATTTTCAATTTTGATGATTTTTGTTTAATAATGTCTTGATACAATACTGTATATAAAACAGAATGGTTCAGAAAGTGAGATCGTACAACCTTGTTACCAGTTTCTCTATATCACTGGTTCTATTTACACGTAAACAAAAGTTTGTGTAGTATTTACATAAGTTTTAGTCAGGTCTTTGTGTTTTCATGTTGCATGGGCATCGGCAAGAGTGAGGAGTAACCAAACAATGTCATTCAGAGTACACAGTTCACATAATTTTTACTATGAAGACCATCAAGTTTTGCATAACATGTCATCATTTATAAAAAACAAACTTCTAAGATGCCTTTGTTTGAAAGACAAGTATTCATCTGAAAATACTTGACAACTTCAATGTGTACTATTCGTCAAACATGTTAATTTCTAAAACAATGATTAGAGTCAACATATTCAAGGCTTGATAAGCGAGAGTTTTGTGAATTAACTTGATAAGTTTTCTTGATCCATTCAACTCTGCTATGGCTGCATAGTCTTTCTTTATTGTTGTTTAGAACAGCCATGAAAATTGCAATTGAAGGTTGCGTGCATGGTGAATTGAATAAGATTTATGAAACCATTCAATACATTGAAAATCGTGAAGGCTTTAAAGTTGATTTGTTAATATGTTGTGGAGATTTCCAGTCAGTTCGTCATCATGATGACATGATAAGCATGGCAGTGCCTCCAAAGTATCGGGAGATGAAAGATTTCCACGACTATTATCATGGCAAGAAAAAAGCTCCGGTTCTGACGATATTTATTGGTGGCAATCATGAAGCAGCTAACTATTTATGGGAACTGCCATTTGGAGGATGGGTTGCAGAAAATATTTATTACATGGGATTTGCTGGTGTTATTAATTTTGGTGGCTTAAGGATAGGTGGTCTTTCAGGAATTTTCAAACCAAGAGACTACTATAAGGAACATTTTGAAGCTCCACCATTCACTGAGGATACAAAACGGTCGTTCTATCATGTTCGCAGTATTGATGTAGCCAAATTGAAGCTCCTTTCTCAGGAATCTTTTGATATATTTTTGAGTCATGATTGGCCAAAAAGAATTTACCATTATGGTGATAAGGAGCAGCTGATTAGGTTCAAACCATTTCTGAAAGATGAAATTTACAGCAATACTCTAGGCAGTGATGCAGCAGAGGATTTGCTGAAGACATTGGCACCTACCTACTGGTTCTCTGCTCATATGCATGCTAAGTTTTCAGCAATAGTTGAGCACAAGAGTGGTAAAGTGACCAAATTTCTGGCGTTGGATAAGTGTTTACCAAAAAGAAATTTCTTGCAAATTATAGACATTGCCGAAACTGCAGATGAGCAACGCTTTTTAAAATATGACAAACATTGGTTGACTGTAATCAAAGCCACTGAGAATTTGTCGAACAAATTTTCGAGGGCAACAACAGAGCTATCAAACGAATACATACCTAACGAAACCAGATTAGAAGCTTTGGAAAAAATGTGTCAAGATTTTACAGTTTTACCATTTGCTAAATCTGTAAACGGTGAAAACCCACAAACAAGATTATTTTGTGAGAAGTTCGACATTGTAAATTCCTTTTCCTTGCAACCAAAAGTGGAAAACACAAGGAGATTCGTATCAGGTGGCCTCAGACTGCCACCACCTGTTCATCATGCTGTGGAACAAAACGAAGAGGGAATAAAGGCTAAAGAAACAGGAGACGATGATGATTTCAGTGAACTTACGAATCCCAACATCTCGTCAAACCCTGATGAGATTGAGCTTAATGAGTCTAGTGATGCCAGTGAGGGTAGTGCTGACGATGTTGCAATATCTGAACAGTCAGAGCTACCCTCATTTATCGAGACTCCAGCTGCAACCAAAATAAACACTTCACTTAATGCCATGAGTGACATGATCTGCAGTGATACTGCACCATTGTCATCCTGTACTAGTGACGAAACATGTAATGAAACACCAGTTCCTAAGAAAAAGTTCAAACTAGTGCGTAGAAACCAATTGATTTACAACAGCACAAACGACGAAGATGAAGGGTCTTGAGTTTTGCTTTTCTTTTTTATCGATTTTGCAGTAAACTGAAAACTTCAAGTCAGTTAGTACTCGATCTACAAAATCTAGATTGCGATGCAGGAGGTAAGAGTTTTAACCTCTTATTTGCCAGTTTTACCACTGTGTATGGAAGTTATATGAAGCCCATTGGAAGTATATCACTGAATCTTATGATGATTGTGGACATCATGTAACTTACATTAGTGTTTTTACAAGATTTTACATTATTAATAAAAGGCTTATTTAAACAGATTTCAATTTTTCGCTTTCCACTTTTCCTTGATACCTAGAAGTCTTATTTTCGTAGGTTTTTAATTTCGCTAATTGGAGATGGGAATTTTTAGTTTTTAGTTTTTAGTTTTAGTTTTTATTTGTGCGCTCTTCAACTTCATTTAACATTTCATTAGTAACGAAGAACATGATATATAAAGGCAACCATTCGTATTAAGGTTTTTGATTCACAGTCTTCCAGCGCATGTAGATTTTTCATTCCCAGTGCGCACATTAGTTAAAAAATTACTGTGAGGGAGTCCCTTTCTATAGAAATATACGCACAATTCAATGAAATTGATCTTCGTCGTAGTGACTTTTGAAGATTTTGCCCGCTGGGATTAGTTAACAAATTTGTTGAAAGTCACTGCCAAGGAGTACCTTTCTATAAAAAGGTGCGCAAGTTACGAATACTACTTCAATAAGAATGCTCGTTGCACCATACGAAATACGAAAATAAGGATTTCTATGGTCGCAGTGACTGTTTGATGATGTTGCCCACTGGGTTGGTTACTACTTCGTGTATCACTACTTCAAAAATATCCAGGCTCTTATAGTCTTTAGGTTTATATAGGCTTATAGCATAAAACGTGTTCTAAGCTACAGGCAGGGTGGTAGATCTCATAGGCAGTTCCTACGTTATTAAAATAGTTATTATTCGGAGAAACTTTCGCTAATGAAGAAATTGTTTAATTTTCGCGAGATAAACTTTCGCGAATGAAGAATTTTTTGAAATAATTTAGGATAATTTTTTGGAAACCAAGCATTTATTGAAAAACTAGCAAAATTTCGCGAATGAACGATTTCAAATTTTTCGCGAGATAAACTTTCGCGAGAATGGCCAAAATTCGCGAAAGTTCCTCCGAATAAAAGCGTTGCCGCCAGTGGGTTCGGTTTAAACGCTTGCAACTCGTGTATCCAGTGATGTTCAAATAGATTTCATTATGAGTCATACTTTTTGTATGACTTGATTATTTTACGCTTAAAAATGCATCCGAACAAAACTGTTTGAAGACGGTGCGATGTGATTTAACCGGTCTTCGAAACGAAAATACAAGATTTATGTTCATCATGAACTTTATGTTCGTTAACATGATAAGGCAAACCATGGACGTATATGCATCATCATAACTTGGATTATCATAGATAACTTTCAAGTGTTTCCATGCCTTTAAGGTAAGTTCTTACTGAATAATAACCAGTCTAACCGATCTCTATTTGTCTGTCACACAAAATGGTACATGTCAGCTGTGAGAGAAATGATATCTTTTCTTGGTCTCGACATCGGTGAGAAACCAATGTATTATTGCATCCCAAATCGAATGCGACTTTTTGGGAACCAATAGGGATAACGTTGCGTTTTTTATTATTATCATTAATTTTATTTTCCCAGGACCACCGTTGACTGGGCTTTGAAAACAATTCGTTTTATTCTTTTATTCTTTTATTCTTGGGTCACGTGTGCTGACGTCAGTAATATTTACGGTCAGCAAAAGAAAATGGCATCATTTCTCAAAATGTTTGGTACCATTCGAAAGACAATTGCAATCGGAACAGAAAATTCAAGAATACTATGTACTGAAAAGTTATTGTTTCAAAGTTACAAAGCAATTGAAATTCGTATAAATTGTAGACCAGTAATCTAATGAACCTTTTTTTTTGAGACGTTGGCTTGGTGTAAAATGCTTGAAACTTGGCAATGATATTAGAATTCGTAAAAATCTTCGTATGACATTAACAATACATTACACATCAATCAAAAAGACAGATGCAGTTATAAAATACTGACTAGCTAGAACTTCAAAAATTAGAAATTCGTGATTTCCAGCAATTTCTAAAGTAAAGTGATTGTCACATTTTGTATTGTCGATACACTGTGTCTGCATGATCGGCAGTTTCTCTTATTATTTGCCATATGATTTGCTTATATTTTTTGTTATTTCCAATGTAGAGAAAGGCAAAAAAAAACAATTCGTTATCTTTAATTTGATCAGATGGAACTGTCGATTTCAATAATAATACTGGTAACTGTTAAATAAAATTTATTTTCTCTAACTTTTATTGAACAAACCAATTTTGATGAGAGAAAACGAGTTCTTTTGCTAGTGATGTAATCAATGGTCAGATTTTCCTTTAATTTGTTTTGATTTCATTTTTTTAGTTTTAATGGCAACAACTCTCATTGCTAGAATGCTAGTGTCAAAACAGCGTGCAGATGTTAAAAAAGAGGATGCATGAAAAAAAATTTTAAAAAATGAAAGTTTTTGTGAGATAACTAAATTTGTTTTTTGTTGTTGCTATTTCTCTTTTTCATCTCCACCTCACGTTCCCAAAACTCATGAATTGAATTGATCGTGACTATTGGATAGAACAAACTCATTACAGCAGACTTGTTTGAAAAACGTAGTGTGTCTGCCGTGAAAATAGAAGATTTACATTATTGTGAAAAATAAAAGAAGTAGGCATTTGTGGGAAAGATGCCCTTACTGCTGTATATGCGTATACGTACTCAGTACGCTCGAAAGAACTAATTCATTGAATACAAAATCCACATTCTTTTAACGGGCGACCGTACCCACTACTCAGCCCTTATATATGGTTAAATGGTTAAAATTAAGAAGAAACGATACCTTATCGGGGATAAAGTGACGAAATATTTGCTTCGCGACGGAAATTTTCCCCGGCAAAAAGTTTTCCCGGATGTAAATTTTCCCCGATGAAATTATCCCCGTAGTTGCCAACTCTACGCTATTAAAGTTATTCCATGGCGACGAAAAAATATTTTGTTATCACAACATCGGAGATCGGTTACAACTTTCATTTACAACTTCAAATTCTTTAGAAGAATTCCATGTTGATTATTCTGCGCTAATTTTATTAGTGCGTTTATATCCATAGCAATAATTTCCCTTTTTTTCTACTCATCATAAAGTGGTTTCAATGTTTTCGTTTTAATTTATTAGTTAATGCATTTAAAGAAATTAATATTATTATTATTATTAATTTGTTTCACGTTGGTCATTATTGGTCTAAAAAGCCATAGTTTACAAAGGAAATAATAAAAAGCAGCTAATAGAAAAGAAATATAAAACAAATTAATAAGAAAAAAGAAAACGTCAAAATAAATCAGCATTTTTCATCCCACCATTTTATTTCCCGTTTGAAACTTTGTAGTGACTCGGCAGATTTCAAACTTGACAGAAATGACCCCCAAGTCAGACTGCCTCTGAACGTGGTGTGAGAATTGATGCCAAAGTGAGAGGAAATATCTTTTGGCAGCTTTACAGTGCTTCCAGACCTCAAATTGTATTCATATATACATTAACCCTTTCCAATAATTTTCATAACTATTTTTCAATGTTTCAATTCAGAATTATGTTTTTACTGAAGATGGCGTAAGATCAAGATGGCGTAAACCAAAAAGCTTTTAAAAAAAATTGTATTGATTATTCTTTTTATTATAAAATGACATGGCAAATAATTTGAATAATCAATTCAAAATTATTCAAAACATCATCACTGAAAAGTTGACATGAGGTCAACAAAAATATTTTGACGTAAATGTATTTTGTTTACTTATAAGCAAATAGAGTGACAAAAACATAACAAATGAAGAAGCAAAATTTCCCAAAGTGGAAAATAATCATAATAACTTAAGCGCCCCCCTCTAGTCAAAAATATTTTTATAAGCGCCCGGGCGTTAATAGAGTGGCTTAACAATAACTCAGAATCTAACAAGCGCCCCGGCGGTAACTAGAACTATGAACAAAAAGCGAAAATTCTGTAATAGAAACGGAAGATTATATGTCTAAATGTGTAAGTTATAAGTACAAAATCTTATTATGATAAAAAGCAATGCCTTGTTCACAGCTAGCATGACCATTTTTTATAAGCGCCCCTCTCCAATTAGCTCCAATTAGCTTCCCTCTCTAATAAGCGCCCAGGCGCTTATAAAAGAGAATACGTAATATTCATTTGAATAGAATTACCAACATTTATAAAATAAAATATAAAAACATTTCTTCCACTTTGCTATTTTGTTTTTATTTTAACCTACAGGAAGAGCTGGACCAAATCACTTGAATGATGTGTTAGAAATGGAAGTAATATTGCTCCTGATGTCAATTGGGTTAGCGTGGTGCATTGGTAAGAGCTTTGCAAATATATTTCTATTGTCATATGCTTTTCATTTATGTTTTCCCGTTGTTAATATAAAACTAGCCACCAAGGCGGCGTCGCTCGCCGCCCATGTTCATGATAAGTGTGCCCGTGTTGTGTAGCGCTCGAAAAACTGATCAAAAAATGTACGGGATCATTCCGTTACGACCAACCGCTACAGAGATATCGTTGATCAAAAGTTCTGATGACGTCACAGACCTGTCTCCCTGAAAAATTAGACACAAATTTTTCGTCACCCCATCGCCTGTATCGCGGAACCCAAAAAACGTCAGTTATCCCTATTGGTTACCGAGATAATTTTCCCTAAACGTTGTGTTCGATTGGGGATGCAATGCATTGACTTCAAACTGACGTCGCGCGCCAGAAATGAACTAAACTCTCTCACAGCTCAATCTATCATTTTGCGTGACAGACAAACAAACAGACAGACAAACAAACAACAGACAGTCGGCTATAAATATAATAGACTAGCCGCCAAGGCGGCGTCGATCGCCGCCCATGTTCAATCTGCGTTGTGTCACCTCTCCCTAAGAATTCACGAAAAATGAAATTAAGGAATTGACAATGGAAAGTGTTACCATCTTGTAGAGCCCGAAATTTTGAGCAAGAAAATGTATAGGATCATATGTCTATGATGCACCGTTTTTGAGATATCGTCGATCAAAGGTTTTGATGACGTAATATAGCCCCGTCCCTAAAAATTTTGCCCAAATTCTTTCGTCACCCCATGGCCAATAGCGCAGACCCCAAAAAACGTCAGTTATCCCTATTGGTTTCCGAGATAATTTTCCCTAAACGTCGCATTCGATTAAGGTCTCAATTTTTTTTTTTTTTTTTTTTTTTTTTTTTTTTTTTTTCTATGTAAGCAAATACAACCAGAAACATAATAATAGTAATACAATTTACATATATACATATAAAATTATAACAATGCTATTTTTCTATTTATTTCTCCATCATCGACTTTTCTGCGATAATTTTCAAGTCGGTATCAGATAACGAGTCTACCACTTGAATCCTTTTTCGTATCCCTCTTGATCCCCTGATACAAATGAGCTGCGATCTTAGCAGACTAAAACTGAGTTTTGCTCTTAACCAACTTTTGGTGACACTCGGCTGTTCCCTCTTTTTTTCAGCAAGCATTTCTGCGAGTCTGTTATAGAACGACTGACATTCCCTTGACATTCCTCCGAAACATGTGAATACCAGTGGTGTGAATGGTCCTTGATCGACATGATTTATTCGGTTCACATAACAGCGCTTTTTTTGTTGTTCGTTACTTCGATGAGCAGCTTTCAAGGTTTGGTTCAGGTAGACTTTGGCCGTTGGGTTGAAAACCTTTACATCAAAATAAGCCATCTGTCCCCTTATCCAAAATCCTCGCGCTGCAACATCTACTCTCGCTTCGGCCGTTGTTATTGCTGACTTTGGCAGTTCTTCTCCAGTAAGTTCTTGTAGTACTGGCTCAGTTCTTACATCTCTGCATACTTCCGATAAAATTTCTGCGGTAAAATCCCTTACTTCGTTGTGTCTCAAAGTAACGAAGCCTCCTTTTGGACACGATAGTGCGTGTTCTACAGTAAACGAGGCTCCGCATACACAATGTGTACTTAGCCTTTTTAACTGGATACCAAATCGAATGTATACTGCGTCCCAAAACGATTGTTTGTCTAATAAGAAACCTTGCTGTTTTAATGGCAATACTGTCAACCAACTTGATGCTCCGTTTTCCAGGGACGCTTCTAGGGCTCTTAAACGTTTTGGATCACTTGCTAAATTTTCTTTTATGTATTGTAAATTTTCATTATTTTTTCTTGCTTTGTCGTTTTTCAGATCGTTTTTCACTTTCTGTTGATCATTTTCAACTGATTTATCATATAAATCATCTTGATTTATAACTTTCGATACCATTGATTTCGTTACTTTTCTTGAATTTTCATACTCGATCTGGCATCTTTCCGTGGGATCATAAATTCCCAGTCCACCAAACTTAACTGGGAGCGAAAACAGGAGACGTTCTATATCGCTACATTCATAGCCGTTTAGAAGACTTTTAATGAAGTGATGTCTAATGGCATCTTCTAAAGGTTTCAATAACTCTTTCATATTTGGGACAGTGCGCATCATATAGGTATACTTGTGTTGAAAGCCTTTAACGTAGGCGCTGTATGCAGCGTGAGGATAAGCAGCAGCAATTTCAGATAACGTTTTGATTTCTTTTATCCAGTCTTCAACTTTATTTTTGATGTAGATACATTTATATTCATCTCTACCGATAATTGCACCAAGGTGTCTGTTTCCTTCCATAGTTACTTTTACCCCTGTTCCTTGAAATATTTTCGTCGCTTCCTCGAAATGTGGTTCCTTAACAATCAACCAGCTTTTACTTGGTTTTGGGAGATAACCAATATTAGGACCATGTAGCATTATGCCATCCCACCACGAACGCAAGCCTGCAAGTTTCCCTATCCCAGTAAAGTCATCCGCATATGCAATTTTTTTGACAGAATCTTCATTTTTCGTATTTCTCAGCATAAGTAAGGGAAGAATGCCAGTAGCATACATTCCCATCGCTACAGGATCCCCTTGGGTTGTACCTTCCCTTGATTTAATCTCTTTGCCACCCGTTATAAACAAGCGAGCCGAATTATTGTAGCAGTTGTAAACATACGTCGAAAATTCTGGACATAAGATATCAATGTTATGGAGTGTCGTAGCCCTATTAATCGAGTTGAAAGCATTTGATGCATCGATCTGAAGGACAGCTTGGCATTCGTTTTCATTGAATGCATCTACTGCTGAATGTACAGCTATCTCGCATCCCGAGTTTTGCCCAGCACATAGTTGAAGGTTGCCATTAGTTGATATGATGTCATCTTTGACGCAGGACATTACAGCCTTACCAATTATGCGTCTCAAAACCTCTCCGATTCCTATCGGTCTAAGGCCAGGATTCTTATCCAATGGAATTAAACGGCAGGACATTAGTGCTTCCAGGTTCTCAGGATCTTTAATCTTTTCTGTATTTAGAGCTTTTGCCAGTTGAGATATCTCTTTCCGAAGGTCTGAACTAGTTGATCCATAAAGTGTTGAGGATAGTGCTCTACGCCAGTCATCAGCGTCCCACCCGGATATACCAGCTGCGCCTTTTGTTTTTAAAGAGGCTTTCATAATACTCTCTTCATTTATGGAATCATAAATTATACCATGAATGGTGTTGACAGGACCTTGAATTAAAAGGTCATCATTTAGTGGTTTAGGTTCAGGATGTTTCATATTGAGTTCTTCCATAGTTTCTTGGTTGAGGGGAAGGATACCATTACATTGCTTTGACGTTAAAAGACGTATAGCTCCGTTAACATTTCCCTTAAGCATTAAATTTGAAAATGATCTTCCCAGGTCTTGCTTGTTAGTTTTGTCAGCTTTCGTCATACGGCTTTGAATCACTAGACATTCAGCGACAAGCTGCGAAATCTGTCTGTTCTTCCAGGTGCCAAGCCTTCTTTCCAAGGCGCTCTTGTTTTCCTGAGCGGAGCTTTTTGGTGATGTTTTTTGCAATAATAGGCTTGGAAGAATCATGAGAATTTTCAAACTTATATTTCTCATGGGTGAGCTATTGTTCCAAAGCTTAATTGCTGCAGTCATTTCATTTAGAAATCTTTTACCCAAATTACCTTTAGGCAACTGAAAAAGATTACGTCTCCATACTGTCATTTTTTCGTAAGCATCAATCACTTCTTTTTCGAATAACCTTCTGTCCGTCTCTCCAGTACTTGATATTAAAATAGTTGTTTCTCTTTTTTCTGCTGTTACTTTTTCTTTACAGGCTCGTTGATGATTTTTAAGACCAGATACATTCTTGAATATACGTTGACAGTTCAAGCATAACAATGTTGATACGTTAGCGTTACTTCCGTTTTTCAATTGACTTTGCATTTTGTTTATGTAGCTTCAGTAGCAAATAGTAGTAGAAACGTATTTCGCTAGTTCTAGGGTTCAATCGAGGCCCGATTTACTCCTACCTCTCAAGTTCCCCAGAACTAGGTATAATTCTTGATTAACAGCTAAAACGATTCGAATAAGTTCAGTTCCAATACGACGTAAAACAGCAGGTAAACGACGTAGTGAGTGAATAAGTACTACTAATACTTCCCAAGTCAGTCCTGTGTCTTTAAAACACCTGTTTGATGAAGTATTTTCGTGAAGTTTTCACTTTCGATTTCTTGTTTACTTTCTGCGTCCGCCATATTTAATAACCGCCATCGAACTCTTAAGGTCTCAATACAATGGTTTCACATTGACGTCACACAAAATACAATAAAACAATCTCCTCACAACTCAATCTACCATTTTTTTTTTTTTTTTTTTACCATTTACCATCCATCAATTCCACTGTGGATATAACATCTTCTCAATTTCTTTCTATTCCTATCTTTTTTTTTTATTTCATTAGTATATACATTATATACATAATATATATTACAAGATATGATATTACCATTTTGCGTGACAGACAGACAGACAGACAAACGGAGAATCGACTATTAATATATAGAGAAGTGGTGTGATCTAAAAAGTGGGCCAGCTTTGGTTTAACGTCTGTTCGCAATTTCTGATCGGCTAAATTGAGTTTAATTTATTCGATGGCTCAAATGATAAGAGTTCCAAGTCTAGTGTCATTGCATCATACAACCAAATTCAAGTATGCTCAGCCGCAACGAGTTGACGGATGAACTGAAAAACGGCGTTTACGATCATTGCCTGGATTGACTTTTTCTGCTATGTTGCTTTACCGGAATATGAGGCTTGTTGCTTAGTTCTCGAAGTGAGAACTCAGCTTAAGAAGTGAAGGGAATATTCTCTGGCCAAACTCTCGTAACGAAACTTTTCGAAATGCAGGTAATTCGGTGAGTAGACAGTATGTATACTATATTCCACTTATAGAGAATTATTTCATTTTTCTTACTAAAATCATAAAGGCGTTCGCTAAAGCTCACTTAAAATTCATCATTCGACTTATTTTTCCATCAGCAAAAGTTCATTTTTCAATGCTCCCTCAACAAGACGAACATACGCGTTGTCTTTTTATAGGCAACCAAGATCAGACCTGAGTAGTAAATGTTGCTTAAAAAATATCACTACACGATCTATTATCTTCATGGTCACACTTTGTTAAGATATCACATACTTGAAAAAGGGCTGAACAGTTATGTTTATTCTTGTAAAGTATCGCTGGCCTGACTATCGAAAAATTTTGGCAACAAACGACCAAGCATGGAGTATAACAGTTTTATCACTCGAATAAATTGTCATGAATAGTACACAATGTATGCATGGAAGTTTAGATTGAATAACTCCTGGTTTTCACTATGCAGCGAAGTCTCATGGCATTCTTAATATTAATGTTAATATCACACAGGTTTTTTTTATAAGCAATTTGTTTATAACCAACACTAGTAAATTTTCTTAAAGGGTTAAGCAACAGTACTATCTTACATAAATATTCACAATATCAGTTGCTAGTATTTCATCTACAACATTTTTGTAGCTGGAAGTTTTAAAATCTGCTGTGATATTTCATCGTGCAGTCTGCGTAGATTTTATTCGTTCTGTCTCTATGGTGTATTTTGGTAAGATGCATACAAAAAGCGATATTTTATCACATATCTTCTATGTGAATCCGCTGCATATCAAACAATCATACCAAATCTCTTTTATTTCAGATTTGTATCCGATCGGGAAAATTCAAAAAGTTAAAAGAAACAATTATGTCAAAATCAAATTGGATAAACCCATGTTGCTGTTCTCAAAGATTCGGCAGGAAATTTTGGTGAGCATCTCCTATCTTCAATTTCCTATTTGAGTTTGTTTTGAA
Organism: Turritopsis dohrnii; assembly: GCA_027922465.2. Classification (NCBI taxonomy): domain Eukaryota; kingdom Metazoa; phylum Cnidaria; class Hydrozoa; order Anthoathecata; family Oceaniidae; genus Turritopsis; species Turritopsis dohrnii. Next base: position 170,709 of record BQMF02000074.1, on the reverse strand, counting down.
GTAAAAATTCTCACCTGGTTTTATATTATTAATTTTTTTCCTGAATTCACCATGTTATGAAATACAGTTGAATTTCGATAATTTGAAAACAGGGGGCGAAAAATAGTTTGCTTAAAATGATTGCTACAGGGGAAACTAAAGCCTAGTTCACATCTTTGACATAAGTGACATAGGCATGCGTAGTGGACATCTAGACATTGCGACATAAGCATAGCATAAAGACGTTCACATTGTGAGTTAAGAATATGAGAAGTTTAAAAGAGAAGTCTTTACAAACTGAGAAGACATTGGCGGGTAGATATATGATACTGTTTCGCGTGGTTGGATATAAGTGTGTAGATACGGAAACAAGTTGGATTTGGGATGTTCAACGTCACCAGTTCCAGCTCCGCTAGTCTTAGACTTGTTTAGCTTTTTACGCTCTCGTGAATATCTGTTCTTTGTAAAAATCTTTTCAGCTGAAGTACCTTAAAAATATAAAAATTTTTCTTAAATTAAATTTTTGTAAACAATGTGAACAATAATAATAACTTTGCAAAAAAATTAATTCACATCACAATCTTACCATCCGTCAATTCCACTGTGGATACAACATGTTCCCAAGCCAATTTCTTTTTACTCCTATCTTTAAAACTCGCCACATGCTTTATCATGTAATACCCGATAAGTTCGCACAGCTTCTGCAACACGTTCTTCAATCGACGCCATGTTGATAAAAGTTTTCGTTTCGACAAAATTCAAATGTTTCTATGTCTGTTATGTTTCTTTATTATCCGGTTCACATTATCAAAAAACACGACATAAGCGTAACATAAGCATAAGAACATCAATATTTTCTGATATGTTATGCTTATCTTGGGCACGTTTACACGGCCTTTTTCTTACACTTATGCTTATGGTTATGTTTATGCTTATGTCAAAGATGTGAACCAGGCTTATTTTTGTCATATAAATCGAATGTTTGAATAATCATGCGCTCGAACTGTCAAACGTCGGCTGTACAAATACCTTTTATTGTATTTGATATTGAAAGCGGGGCGGGTATCTTTCATAAGGCCATAAGGTAATGGTTATCAGTGAAGTGTTGTTCACACTCAAATGGATTAGTGTTGGAACGATTCAAAAAGTGTATTGGAGAGGCCTTCTCTTTCCACTTCGTGCTATCGAATATATATATCAAGGGCCGCACGCTCCCTTCTGAAATAATAGCTATTCTGGTAAATAAGGAAATTGGCTCTTAGTGCTCGTAGAATTAGTGTTTTCATTGGATATCAGTGTGGGAGATACAATGGAAATCAGCAGTCTACGAAACCTATGTCCGTCTCATTAACGATTCACCAGCGAGGATTTTTTTACAACAACTACCCATCAAATGGAAAATATGAGGGTATCGTTGTTGCTATTTGAAATAAATTAACCCAAACTTTTGTTGTCGCTTTTAAACGCTTTCAGAAGGTTCAATGAAGAAAACATTATTATTATTATCATTTAGATTAGTTCTGAAGGAGTCATCACAACTGCAACACCAGCGACATCAGAAAATGTGTACTTTGATCAGCTACCAGCCCCCTTCGATGTATTAGCTGTCTATGCAAATGTGGGCCGATATAATATTTATTACTACGAGACTGATGCTGAAGATACATTACAAAGTGCAAGTAAAGATGTCCGACAAATTAGCAATGATAACTTCAACGCAAAACACGCATTGGTAATAACATTTACGAGGATGCAAGGACACAGTAACTTGAATACCACATGTCAAGCCGTACTAGTTAGTGATGAAAACAACACTTATGTGGTCTTGACATATAAGTCCTTGGAAAATAATTTTGCCATTGTTGGGTACAATGAGGTGAACTGCAATGTACAATCGTTTGTATCACCAAAGTACAGCATTCAAATGGAAACTTCATCCAATATAAATCAAGTTGGGCGTCATGTATACTTACTCACAGATAAATCAAACTGCAGTTACGAATGTAAATATCTTTTCTTTTGCTTTTCCTGTTTACTTCATTATCTTGTGTCACTACTACGAAATTAATAGTTCATCTGAAAGGTTTAGGTTTTCATTAATATTTATTAAAAACAGTCTCGCTTGTTTTGATGGAGATTTTACCTATGACAAGCTTAAAAAATAGGTGCCATGTGATCGTAGAAGTCGCTTTTTTGTCTGACAAAATCTGTCACATATCAGTCCCTTTTTCAAGTTGATTTCTTAGTTGTGCAGAACAATTCACGCTGTCTGCCAGCGCTAAACTTCCGCTTTGGAAGTGATCAGTCAACAACTATACTACTAGTTTAGAATGAAACTGAGGACTGAAATTGGAAGAACACAAACCATATTTTATGCAAGAAATCTCTTGATGTTTGTTTAGTGTTTTATAATCACAAAAGACCGAAGTATCTGGAGAAAGGGAGAGACGTCTCCCTAAATGTTTCCTTAACACAACCAATGCTGATGTATGGAAGGATGGAAAAATATATTTACGTAAGCATTATAGTGACATAGATTTTCCAGACAACCCTTAGCGAGTGAAAATGTTTAATCATTCAGGTTTTTCCACAGTCAAAAAAGATTCGCTTTAACAGTAGCCTTTATGAAATTTATTTTAAAAATTATTTGATTTATTAAAATAATATCTAATTAATAAAATCATTATTTAATTCATTTAAATCATTATTTAATTTATTAAGATTTTTACTTACTTTAAATCAGTCTGTCAAATATTCGATTTTGATTTTTCTGTTCCGTTTATGGTAAAATAAGTATCCTTAGTTTGATAAAGAAATGGTCTTTCAATTTATTAACTACAATTCGAATTTTAACTAAGAAGGGTTTGGGCTAAATTATCTTGGTTTGCTTTGACGCCAAAGTATAGTAGTTATCACTCACAAATTTCATGGGAGAAGTCCAGGTGAAATCCCCTTTGCGGTGATTCATCATGGGTGAATGAATGCACCACAACACCGGGTCGACCCATGCCATTTGAAGGAAATTGGTTAGATGACACACCGAGTGCTGCAATAGGTCATCAAAGAGAGCACAATCCATTGATTGGGTTCGTTCATGAGAGTGTCTAATACTTTGAAGCTTCCAACATAAGCCGTGGCTCCACCTGGAAATCAGTGTGGCCAGTCACGTAAAACTAGTATTAAAAATAACGATAAGAATAGGCTTGTCTAACAAGATGTCACTATACCATTTTACGGCCAAAACTTTGTTATATTTATGCAGGTTAAGCGAGCAGTTATTGTCAGATTCAAAGTAAAATAGGAGACATTCGGCTCAAAACATAGTAATAAACGCAAACACAATTTTTATAGATTTCCATAAATGGTATCATTACATTACGAGTACCACCTCCTACCATACCGTACCATGTTGATTCCGGTACAATATTTTCAGTCTTTCCAATGGAGCTTTCAACAGAGACAAGTGGCAATGTCCAATATGAAGAATCGTTTGATCAGAAAACACTGGAACGGGCAAGCATTGATATAAAAAACTTCGATAAGTTTGTACAAGACTTCACAGCGACGCAAGTTTTTATCATTACTTATGATAAGCTGTTGAGTGTTGATTATCCTGATAAAGGGCCAAAAAGTTTTCAAAGTGTTTTTGTCAGTGACGGCAACTTGACGTACGTCATTCTACATTATCTATTGGTGACAAACCTGCGAGGGGTACATCCCTACTTTCTTGATTATGATTCTGATACCGGTCAGGACATTGCGTTTCATATGAGTGATTTAATTACTACTAATACTGGTATAAAAGGAAAGTGGATTATCCCTATTTCAGCAACACAAAATAATGGTGAGTATATTTTCCAATCCTACGTTTCCAGGTCTGTTTCACTTTTCTTTGTTCTTACTTGCTATTAGGGAGATTCGTAAGCTCGACGAGCCTGTTACACGAAAAAAATCAATTACTTGTGAGAATTTCTTTAAAACTGTTCTACTAAAAAGATACTTTAGAGATTTAAAGCCTTTTTGACTTTAGGACACCCGTGGTGGAGAAAAGTATTTAAAATACCCGTGGTTTCTCCTCCTCCTCCTACTACTACTACTCCTCCAAGTTATGAACGTTTTCGTGCAGCGTTTACATGACATCGTTGCCGAATTCGCAAATTTGGGCAAATTAGGACTTCCAGTTGACCAATTTTCATGAAAATTTGCACAGAGCACAATTAAAAGGTGCTGATTTCGAATTTGACAATGATTTTGCCAGGTTTGACTAAAATTGGGCAATTTAGGCCAAATTTGGACCAAATTTCGAAAGTTCTTCAATTTTCATGAAATTTTCCACGGATCACATTTGAAAGGTGCTGATTTTGAATTTGCCAGTCATTTTATTAGATTTGAACATAATTTGGTAATTCGGCAACGTTGTATTTTTGAGACTAAATATGCATCGTTGTGTTACGTCCTGAAGTCTTCAAGCCATGCGGCTTCTTGTATCGTATTAAAAGAAACATCATTATTTTGCACGCTTATTTCAAGTGTTGATGTGAAGTTTCTAATGATTTTGTAGGGGAAAATTCTACAAAGTTGCATATAATTCCCTACAGATCTATAGAAAAATAGTTTCGTGTGAACGAAACATGATTTTTCCGAATCTGCTAATTACATTCACGTGTTTCTTCACGTCATAATGGACTTTCTTCACGTCGCCGTTTTAAACTATTACAAACTAGGCCAGTGCGAAACACCACCACCGGACAAACGCTGATTAATGGTCAGTCGCGCTACACGCACTGCCCAACAATAATTATGTTTGAGAAAATGTTCAAGATGTGTATTTTTGTATAAAAAAATGGAAAAGTTGCTAATTCAAGATGGGACGTTAACTAAAAGTGTAACGGTGTGTTTATTACAAATTCCTTCTAACGCCTTTTAACGCCTTCTAACGCCTTTTAATTTTATTAATAAAATCGTCATCTTTCTTGTCATTCTTTGATAAAATCTTTGCCTCTACGGGCACTAGATTTTTGTTTAGATGGGCATGCTTTTGCGAACGTTAATTCTTCGTCATTTGATTAAAAATCAAAGAAAATACATGAAAAATATTAATTGCATTTACAACTACTCTTTCACCTTTCTTGAAGTGCAGTATTAGGTGCATATACTTTCGACTACAATTTCGGACCTAAGAATAGAAAGACCTCTGGCAGACGCTTGAAAATATATATCAAGAAAAATAACTATTAATTCATTTTTAAAAGTTTTATAGATGAAACTAACAAGAGGTCCAATGTAAGTTCAAATATCAAAAGATTATAATCATTTTATTTCAAAACGAAATAATAGCTTTCTTAAACCTGGTTAGACCGTATTTGGTTGGCGGGCATGCCAACAAATACAAAGACGCATTAAAACCACTTGGGCCCAGTTATGTCATTATTGGAAAGGTAAGTCATCGAAAGCTGACCTTGCATATAGATTATTTACTCCTATTTCATATTTGTATCTATATGCCGTTCAGACCACACGAAGGAAAATTCCTAAGTGCCGATTAACAAAACGACCATAACGTATCACATGAGCAACGGAAGTAATATCAAAGTCAAATTAATATAAAAACATAGAGGCAAAGAATGAATAATCGGTAAACGTTTTAAAAGAAAAACCAGGTCGCCCTTGCGTTTCCATAACAATCAATTTAAGCCTTATTAGTCCGGTAATAATTGCAGAAATCATATATGTGCAAGAACAACTACAAACACTATAGATACTTTAATCGAGTTTATTTCAGCTATAAATTTTTCCTTTCCAACTTTACGTTAACAAGTTCACGTGTTTGGCTAATCACGTGACTAATCACGCAGGTGAACTTTCGTTTCTACCAATTTAAGTGGCCATCAGATAAAGTTAAATGAAGATCCAATGCCAGACAGTTGCTGATTAATAAAAATAAAAGTGTAAAATATTATATATGACTGCGCAATGCAGCAATTAATTCCAGGCCCACTTAACAAAATTTAGACCTTACAGAAACTGATATACAAACAAATATACATATACTATTAATCTTAAAAGAAAAACAATAACAAAATTTCTCCATTTCGGCGTGGGTGGATGTGAGTCAAGTTTTATTCTTCTAATGGGTTAAAAAAAAATCTGAAATAATTTAAATAAAATTTTGTAAATATACATAACGTATGATGGAGAATGCGGGCGGACAGAGAAAAAAACCGATCGTGCTATTAATATGCACTGGAGGCAAAGATGGTGTCACTTGGATTGAATAGAAAACAAGTTTAAAAAGGCTCCAAAAAAGTGAAATGCCGGGTTTTGATGTTTCTTATAAAGAAAATCTGTGAACGCTCATCAGAGTTCCAAGCATGTTGATTTCAAAATTAAATTGCCAATTGGTGGTGAGAAGATTTTTCCCGGTGGTCAAATGTAGCTAGTCTAACCTGTCTTTGTTCCGAGCGTAAAAGCTTAGTATCCAAATTTTAATAAAGCGAAGCCAGTTTTTTTTTTAACAAAATTGATGAAACGTTCCATGTCCTTCACTTTTTATGCATCTATAACTATGCATTACTGCAACTTGAGAACCTAAAATTAGTCACTACCACACATTTTGACATATTTTTCCTAATTTTCTGTTTTAGCAATATACAAATTCATAATGCATAGGAAAGCTTTCGAAACAACGTCAGTTGATTTGAGATTTTCGTTGCCTTTCCCACGAGAAAAGACGAAACGACTTTACGTAAGATTTAGCCTTAATTCGTAGAGAACTAAAAACTTTCATCCGCTATCATCAGTCAGGTGAATGTCTCAAAATAATGTTCCTTTTTTAGGTACACCGGAATGGTTTCCTAGCAACAGAAGCAATGGAAAATCTACTGATTGATAAGAAATCTGTATCTATATTGTCAGCTTTTGGCGAATGGGAAAGTTCCGTTATCTTTATAGACTACGGTCAATCGTTCAACTCTCGTGATTTAAGCCCTTTGAAGAACGATATCCATCTGTTCACTGGCAAGATGTATGACTTGAAATACATGTTTTATGCGACATACTACGGTTTCCTTAGCAAAGAAGCTAATGGTATCAGAAACACATTCCAGGTGGTTTTGGTAACGGATGGTGATGTCACATTTGCAATTTTGAATTATAAAGATCTTGAGTCTATTCGAGCGATAGTTGGATACAAAGCAATGCTGTGTAATTGGACATCATATGGTACCGACCAGAGTAAAAGAACGTTAATGGAAACTTCCAACATTGGAATAACCGGCCGACATGTCCTAAAGTTGACAGACAGTTGCCTTGAATCGGGTAATTTCTTTAGTCTAGCTTGCTTTAATCTCCAGTTTTAAATCATATGACACTATGAGTTACTATATTTCAGTTGTGTAAACCGAAAAATTTAGGGAATTAAAGATTTTAATGAATTTGAGGTCGGGGTTCAATTCCCCTTTGCGGCGATTCACTATGCGCGAGTGAATGTACCATAGTGCCGGGTCGATCCATGCCATGTGAGGGAAATTGGGTATATGATACATTGGGTGTTGCAGGAGGTCATTCAGTAGAGCACGGCCCTTGATTGGGTTCGTGTCACTCATGAGAGTGACAAATACTTCGTGGCCTCCAACCTAAGCCGTGGCCTTACCTGGAAAACAGATTTAATAGCAATTGAGTGTGTCCAGCCACGTATAATAATACCTAATAAATAAAATAAAAAGTTTATAAATAAACTTATGAATCTGAATAATCACAGCAGTTGATCAATAAGTCAATTATATGAATGTGACGTGGAGAAAATTGGTAATATCACATTGAGACGTTCTTACGAAGCACGAAATATTAAGAGTGCTGCGTGCGTTGTCCTAAAATCGACGAGATACGCGCATTTACAAGGTAACGGTGTTTTTAGAATTTAACATGCTATAACAATGTTTATTTAAAAAGAATGTATACATAATAATAGCACTATCGATTATGGAGACTTCTCCTCCATCGTGTTTTCAAGCAATTGCTTTTGGGTAAGTTTGGGAAGAGAAGTCAAAGAAAAAGGTTTTTTTTGAACTTATTCACTTCTAATAAAATCATCTTTAAATAGCATATTGGCAGTTTTGCTGGTTTATTCAATTACAAAAGATGTAAGGGCAGTGTTAACAGATGTTCTGTATCAAGACATTGCGAAAATGTTCCGAGTCATGATGGCATTTTTACGGGATAAGGTGCTGACATTGACATGTCTTATTGAGTTTTATGTGTCATGTTATGCACAATTTAGATTTAGAGCTTGTATCTTAATGAATGTTTGAATATTATGTCACGTAATGTAATACAGGTGCATTCGTACTTACGATTGATCGCTTCTTATGATAGAGTACAAATCAATTTTGTTCTTTCTTTCTTTCTTTCTTTCACTGGAGACAATCGTTTCGTAGGTTTGGAATAGGAAAGTCTAATGGCATTGGTTAGCTCTCTGTAGCCTATGTGAATTTCTGTACAAATCAGACGTCAACAAGAAATGTCAAAATTATTTCCTTCAAACTGATCTAAGCGCAAGAGGACACATTTTTGAAGAGCTGACCGGTTTTTAACTGAGATCCAATTTCTCATAAAGTTCAATTTATTAGGAAAAGAGATAAAACTTTTGTCAGAGTTTGGTTTCACTGATGCTCTAGTATATGTAAACGCACATCAAATCTTCATGAAGGAAAAAAATTCACAAAGGTGAGTCATGGAAATAATCAGCGCCTTAAACAGTCAATGAAAAGCAAAATGTTTCAAAGATGTCCTGAAGGCCCAGGTTGAGCGATGTTTCAATTACTCGCTATAAAAACTCAACATAACTGTTCTTCATGATTTCAAATACCTTGTCAGGGAAAAAAAGGTCGGTAAGAAATTTAGTGGGGGGAAATTTTAGTCGGGGAAAATTTTAGTCACCTTAATAAATTTTAGTCACTTTACCCCGACCAATTTTTGAAATCAGTCACTTTTCCCCGACTAATTATTTTCAATATAACAAGAAAATAATCAAGATATTACAATAACTCAGACGTTATTGTATACCTTATAAGGGAAAAAAAGTACGGGAAAATTTTTGGTCGGGCGCAGAAAAGTCGGGGGAAAATTTGGTCTGGGAGAATTTTAGTCACCCACCAAAAAATTGGTCACTTTTCCCCGATATTTGGTAGATGGAAAAAGACCCTTATTGTCTTCATTTTTCAACACAGAGGCTCGTGATTAAATCTTAGAAATAAGTAAATAGAAGTATAAAGAACAAATGAGAAATGTTTTACATCTTTTCTTACAGTTAGCTTCCGATTAATAGTGAAATACACAATACAATTGTATGCAATGGCTTTTTTGACCAAGTCTTTATCAGTGGTTTTACCAAGTCGTTTCATCGCACATAATAAGATAAATTTCGTATTGATTTTCAAAGCATGTTTTCAATATGGCGATCTCAAACAGTGTTTTAGCAGACAATATGTCAAATTCCACTACATGGTCAGGAAGAAATCATCGAGGCTGGAATAAAATTTACTAATGCCTCACTTCCGTTATCCTTATGAAGAACAAAGAAAGTCGGTCTTTCTGGGTGTGCTGTTTGTTCATTAACCTGGATTTATGAAATCTCTCTATCATGTCATAGAACATTTCTTTAGATTCCCTTTACAAATACGGCGAAGCGTTTGGTGATTCCCTGGCTTATGACGTGTTTCAAATGAATTTGACAGTGGATATACCGATCTTTGAAGGGAAAGAAAATCGTATATTTGTATGTATCTGTTTCCAATCAACTTTGTGTTGATAAAAGGCTGAAATTTCGAAAATAATCACCTTCTAGCATTCTATCACGAATAGATAAAAAAAATCTCACCATTTTCATTTCCTTAGGTGAGAATTATTTTGTCTCCAATTTCTTTAAAATGAGAAAATTAAGTTTTAAAGTTCATAAACTCACTGAATCTTTAAGAAACCAACAAGATAAGACTGTCGTTTGAAGAAGATTTTGCGCTTGTTTTTGAAAACAGCTCACGGAGATAATCCTGAAAAGCTTGAAAACAATCGGGGCTCATTTTTTCCAAAATGGAGATAGAACAAAATAATTCTCACCTAACGATTTGCGTAGCACTTTGTAAAATAAATGTTTATGTCAGTAAAATAGTTTTTTACAATATTTGATGATTGTTTATAGATATATGCGGAAGGCTATCTCAGTTTTGGTGAAAGAGCGGAGAGTTACGACTTGCCGAAATTCAATACCTACAAAATATTTGCCCCTGCATTACAGGATGAATACTTTAATGGAAAGTTCTATTATTACGAAGAATTATTTGATGATTATTTGAGATGGAAAACAGTAAATGACTTAAAGAAAAATTTCACAGACATCGATTTCAAACCTATACATTTTGTTCGTATCACTTACACTTACTCCAAACATCTCTTCCACTTCAATGATGAACCACGGACATTCCAAATTATCTTGGCATCCGATTTGGAGGAGACATACGCTGTGGTTAATTATTTCGAATTATCAGGCAGTCCTTTAACTGTTTTGAGTAATCCAGATTGTCGTGAATATATATTACATGAGTCCAACAGTGAAGCATTAGTAAATGGAAGCAATACAGGAACTGCAGGCCAATATGTTTTTAAATTGAGTGGTCGTTGTGGCAACGGTAAGTAAAATTGTTAACCATCGGAAATATTGAAAAAATATGAAAGTGGGTCTGTCACAAAAGTATTAGCATTTTGTCCATCCGACACGATAACTGTTTGTTTCAATATTTTTTGACTATAATCCTTGTAGAAATCATGTTTTGGAATTTTGTAAATTCTATTCTAGTATACTTTCGAAAAAACGTTTGCTTGATATTGTATCATAAACATGCTGTTTTTATATAGCCCTAAGTATCGACTTGTCCGTCCGACATAAAACAAGTATTTTTGTAACAGACCCAAGTTTACTTAAAAGGAGAAATTGACAGAAGAGGAGGATCAGTTCTTCCACTTCCATTAAAATTATATTAATCATTAAAAATAACTGGCGAAATTCAAGTTAGAGACGTTTTCAATGAGGATAGAATTGGGGCTTTTAAAACAGATAAAAGAAACAATTTTCTTGCTGGGTTCAATAAATTGAGGCGTTACTGAAGAGATTTCATAGAGTGTACACTCTACCAACTTTACTTTGATATAAGAACCTTCATTCTCCGTTCGTTTGAACTTGATATTTATCTTGAATTTAATTCTTTATTTTAACAAATTTAGATATAAAACATAAAATGACTACTCCTTCCCTTTCAACAATGGTGAAGAACATCTTACCAACACAAGCTAATCTTTCAGGTGAGTTTTTCATTTACATCTCTCTATCTCTCTTCCTTGACAGCTATTGTATTTCTATGAAATAAATTTCAAAAAAATATCACAGGATGCAAGTGAGACTGTTCATTATAAGCGTGTTTCTATAAAAAAAATAACCATCCACTGGAGTGGATATCAGGAATCTTATGGCTATTTCGTAATAATGTTCGCCTATAATTGAGCTACATGGACTAGCTGCCACCGAAATTACGCAATAGTACTTCTTTGAGAATTGTAAAGTCTTATTTATTTGTAAGATCTGATAACTATGAAGTAACAACGATGCCAATTCAAAAATTCGATTTCTTAATTCATTATTCTGTTATCTTTCATTTGTAATGTCCCAGGGGCCGGTTGTTCAAAAGCGGATTAGATTAAATTCCGATTAAATTTTGATTATGACGTCATTTTTCCGATTAGCTGGTTGTTCAAAAATTTTCCGATTAAAATTGTGATTAAATCTGGATTAAAACGCCCCTTTAATCTTCGAAATTTAATCCTCCTCCGTACCAGGATTAAACCACGATTAAGCGATTATTTTGCGCGTTCTAAAGTGAGAAAATGAATGTTTTGAATAGAAATTTGTATGGTCAAATATTACCAGACAGAAGGAGACGAAGAAGAACATATCGATTAAGGGAAATACTAAATGATGCTACTTTTTCAGATGAAGACATTCGAAATCGCTTCCGCTTTCGTCGTGAGAGTATCCAGTTCTTAGTTGATTTATTAAGAAATGATCTAGAAAGACCGACGAAAAGAAATAATGCCCTATCAGTTGAGACGCAAGTTCTGATTGCCCTGAAGTTTCTTTCGTGTGGAAGTTATCAGCAAGTGATTGGTGATGTTGTTGGCGTTGATAAATCAACTGTTTGCAGGGTTATACCAAAATTTTGTGAAGCAATCAACCAGAAAAGAGGCCAGTTTATAAAATTTCCTTCGACAAATGAAGAAAAGAGTGAAATCAAGCAGGGATTTTACCAAATGGCTGGATTTCCAAGCACTGTTGGGTGTATTGATTGTACACACGTACGCATTTCTGCACCACATGAGAATGAAAAGGATTTTGTAAATAGAAAAAACTTTCATTCAATAAATGTCCAAGCAATGTGTTGATTTCGCAACTTTTCGTGTTTAAGTTTTGCCTTCTGTATTTCGTTTTCTGTCCTTAAACACTTATTTTGCAACAACAAATTCTTGTTAATTTTTCTTTTCGATGACAGCGGTTTCTTCTTGTGATCCTCAGTATTTTGAGGGGGAGGATTTGATGACAATAATAAGTCATTTCCAATAATTGGTAGGGCCAGTGGAACCATAGGTACTTCTTGAAAATTATCAGATACCGTTGAGACTAAAATAAATTAATATACGAATTATCTATCTGGTGGTCTTGAATATTTGAAGCAAATTAGAATATTATTTCCTTACCTTCGAACAAATTGTCAGAAGAAACAAACCCATCAGCAATGCCTTCAAAAGAAGGACGACCATCAAACAAAGAAATGATTTTTTCTTCGGTCTCTGTTGGTGGCTTAGGAGGTGGACCACCGCCTGTTTTTAGTGTGGACTTTTTATAAGCATGTAGGGATCCTTTTGCTGTAGAGCAAAGATTTTTCCACTTATTTTTTATTTCCTCTACAGTTCTATTGTCAACACCTTGACAACTTTGGCTGCCACTTCCTGCCAAGCATTTTTCTTATTTATGTTGCTGAGTGTTGTCGAGAACTTTCCTTCAAAAATGTTCCTTTTGCTTTCAAATTCTTCGATGAGCACTTTTACTTCATCTGTAGAAAAATTCTTTTTCCTTTGATGCTTGATTTTATTCTCCATTTTTTTTTTCTTTTGATTTATTTTTGTTTTGTTTGTTTTGATTTTGAAACTATGTAACGTCATAATAAAGTTCGATTTTATGACGTAATACGTTCGAATCAAGTTTAAATTTAGATTAGTTAATCGAAGGTTTGAACAACGAAATTTAATCGGCGGATTAACTAATCGAAATTTAATCGGGATTATTGCTAATCGGAATTTAATCTAATCCGCTTTTGAACAACCGGCCCCAGGTGTAAAAAGTTATAAGAAGGAGACAAAGTAGTCACTAATCTTTTAATTGCCTTTGATTTCAAATCTACACGAGTCCTTGCCTGTGTATGCTCTTCTTGTAATTGCGAGGACAAATAAAACTAAGGGAATTGGAAGTTGTATTATCTTGCTCGTAAATCTCGAGACTTGGTATACGATGCGATGGGTTTTCAATAGCACCTGTAATCATGTATTCAATTGTTATTGTTGCTTGGATTCCACTTTTCTTTTGATGTGTTTAGTTTCAAAACCAACCGATGCAACGGCAAAGAAGCATAAAAAAAGTAAGAAGATTTGTCAACCTCGAACCCAGGGTTTCTTGCCTTTTCGATATCCCGTATATTGGGATATATACTGGGTTCGAGGTTGAAGATTTGTCACATGGTTTATATGTTACTGTACAACTCCGTTACTAGGCCACGCTAGCTGAGCTATGGGGATTTCAAGTTAGATTGTGAATATATTATGACACGCAACATTGCTCAAATACATCAATCGATTGTTATTTTAGATTGGTTTCTTATCGGTGTAGTAGCAGGAACAGTGACGGCAGGATTAACGCTACTGGTTTCCATAGTGGTGTTTGCTGTTTTCAGGATAAGAAGAAAAAACATGACGGAAGGAACAAACAAGAAAAAGTAAGAGATAAGACGCAAACAGTTTCGTAAACTGGAAAACAGTTGTAGAAGGCTTTTCCTTTAAAAGTGTAAATGCACCGGTAAATAAAGATTTGCATTCAAAGTTATCCAACCAATCAGAAAGAAGAAGATAATTTTTATGATTTCATGTATTTATTTCGATATATTGTGGATCGGGGAAAAGCAATCATTTCGTGATAAATGAAAATGAAAACAAAGTGACATTCATGTATGGATGTATAATAGAGAACGAATTATCCCGAACTACCAAGGCCTCAAAAAAAATTTTACCCCCGTTTCATTGCGATAATGATTTTGTTACTTTCGAGATAAACCTCTTTTTAAACCTAAATCCGCCCCTGCTGTTAAGGCTGAAATACATTAACATTTTAATGGATCAGTTTAAATTGTTTTAAATTGTTCTATTTATGACGGTTTTACCCACGGGGACTATATTTCTATTTAATTCGCTATATGTATCACGTTTTCTTTTATTTCAAACAATTTAAACTGATCTACTAAAATGATAATGTATTTCAGCTTTCAGTCTTTCTTTCTCGTCTTTTTACTTTGTTTTGTTTTTCGTCATTTCAAAATTTGCAATTTACGAGTCTCCCTCTTTTTAAATGATAGTTCGGTGCTTTTTCTGAACGGTGAATGACATGTAGCGTTCCTATCAACCGATCAATCTGACCAACAACAGTTTGAATGATGTTTTGACGGATCGGATTGCTTATTCCGATTTCTGTGTTTAGTTTAAACGGTTAGGTACTAGCGGATTTAGACTTATCTTATCAACATATGTAAGGGTTACACATTGATTTAAATGTATGCAAATATAGAAGTCTTTATTGCTTGCTATGCCATTTGATATTGCATAGTTTTTACTACTATGTTATTATATTTTAGTCCTTTTATCATTTATTTTTATTTTTGTATTATCTTTTATTACCTTAAAGGAGAACTAAACTAAAAAAATTACAAGTTCATTTTTTTGCCCTATTTGAAACAGCTTTAAAAATGATGAAAGTCAGTTTTTGAATTTTCAAAAAATCTTTTTTCGTTCTTGAGATATTGCCGTTTAAAGTTTTTTCCCGAAACATGATCTCCATGGCAACGTGACATCACAACGTTCAAGAAGATATTGCTGACATATAAATATGTGAATAACTCAGAATGTTTTAATGATTTATTGTTAGAACATTGCATGTAGAGTGGTAAATAACTGCAGTTGTGAAAACAGCAAAGAAATTTATTGCCACTGTTACCCCGACTCAGTTCCAGCTCTCTGTCAATTTTTGCTGACAAAGCTATAATAACATCATCCAAAACTATTACTATGATGAATTTCACTTTAACTTATGCCCAGTGAAAACTGTCCCATTTTCTAAAATTTCGTTTCCCTTACCTGAGTAGATCTCCATTTGTAGCTTTGTCAGCAAAAAACAGAAAAGGCCTGGAAACAAGCCAGGGTAACTATGGCAACAATTATTTTTAGTGACTTGATACCTGTACGGGTTTGTCACTATACATACAAAATTTAAGCAGTGCATCACTTATATTTCTTGAGTTATTTACATATTTGTATGTCAGCAATTTCTTCTTGAACATTGTGATGTCACGTTGCCATGGAGATCAAGTTTTGAGGAAAAACTTTAAATGACAATATCTCGGGAACGAAAAAAGATTTTTTGAAAATTCAAAAACTGACTTTCATCATTTTTAAAGCTGTTTCAAATAGGGCAAAAAAATGAACTTGTAATTTTTTTAGTTTAGTTCCCCTTTAATTTACTTTATCGTGCTTATTATGTAGTTGCTTTGGAATTTGTTATGTTGGATCTAGAGCTATTTAATTGTTTCTTGCTAAGACCCAATATTATTGTTTTTGTAGTGGTTTGTATTTCAAGTTAGGTATTCATTATTTTAATTTTTCATTTCATTATATGTAATAACTTAATTTTTTTCTGACTTTGTTTCTGTTATATATTAATAGTGCAACTACCTTATCGGTAAAAAATCCGTCGGTAAAAAATTTCGTCGGCAAAAAATTTCGTCTGTAAAATATATTCGTCACCTAGACATAAATTCGTCAGTTTTTACCGACGAACTTTTTTACCGGTGTAACAGTAAATAAGTACTCCCCACAAAAAACTACTCCCCCAGTACTTATTTACTAGGAAATAAGTACTCCCCCTCCAGAAAAGTACTCCCCCAGTACTTATTTACTAGGAAATAAGTACTCTCCCGAGTACATATTTACTAGGAAATAAGTACTCCCCTGTGACAAGTTTCCCCACAAATAGTCATAAGATGCACAATAAAAACTGCTCGTTGATCAATAAAACAGGAAAATACTAAAACGAAAATGCAATATTTTCCTGTTGAAAAAGTACCTGCAACCAGCAGATACCGATGCAGATCTTCCTGCTGATCCTCCTGTTGAGACGCCTACTTACGAAGATTCCCAAGCTGATTCTGCTGATGATCTTTCTACTCCAGAAGATCCCCAAGGTTATCCACCTGCTGATTCCCCTGCTCCAGAAGATCCACAAAGCGCTTAAAGTCCAAAAATGACGTTATTTGCTGGGGAGTACTTATTTACTAGGAAATAAATACTGGGGAGTACTTTTTCTGGGGAGTACTATTTTACTGCGACACCGGGCTATGAATGAAACACATAATAAAACGTTAAATTTTACTGTTTTTCTCTATTGACTTTATTTACTATAAAAGTATATCAATAATACATTAATTGCCCCCGCAGCGAGCGTAAGCGAGCGAGGAGGCATAGTAGTTTCACGAGATAGGCGAATGTCAGTTCCGATTTTGTTCTTCATCATCATCTTCCAACTTTCGTGTTGACGTTACACGGTGGAATACAATTATTAGCTGACTTTGCTTTTTTCCCGTTTCAAAGCATGGTACTGTAAGTTGGGAGACAGAATGTTTTTCGTATCTTTCTCCTAATTTACTACTATATTATAGTGTGTTATTTAGAAAGTTCGTCTGCTAAGACTGCTTAGAAATTTTTCATATTACTTTTGTGTTGTTTTCGTAAAGGTAATGACAAGGATTTTGAAGCACAGCTTAAAATCTGAAATTTTATCATATTAAAAACACATGTTAAAAGAATCTAACTTGATAATGTAAGCCTGTGTCTTACGAAAGGCTTTGTATGTTTAAGTGGAATTTTTAACATGTGTTTTTAATATAGTAATTATTCACTGGCTGTTATTTTCTGAAATTTTATCAACCATGCATTTTATTTTTGTATATATAGCTATGATGTTTTAGGCCTTAATCTTTGCTACTTTTTATTTTGAATCAAACCTCGAACCGCTTGAAATGTTTTCTACTAATGGATTTTTCGTTTAATTTTTCTTTTCAAAAAAGTTTTTTTTTTCTTTTGGTTCTTACAAAATTTCTTTAACAAAATCTTATTTTGATTATAAGATACGTATCCATGGTTGCAGTTCACACATTTCTTTTGTTTGTAGCAATACTTTCTGATATTACTTGTTAAGCCTTATTTACACGTTTTAAAAGTATATTAGCATTTAGTGTGAACTAGGTCTAAGAGATAGCAAAAAGTAACAAAGTTTTATGTAGCTTTTCAGCTGCGTAAGTACATCTATTTGGTTTGCATATTTCCAGTTAGTGTCGCCATCGCTACACTATGCCACAAGGTTACACTGCTCATTAAATAATTCGTTGTCTTGTAAAACTTAAGTATTTACACTTAAATATTTGTCCTTTGTTTCACCTGGGAAATATACATTCGATTTAAGGGGTTCAAAGACAGTTCCAATCAAGGGTGTCGACGACAAAAGACAAATAACTGCAACTTTTACAGTTACTGCATCAGGTGAATTTTTCCCGATCCAGCTCATCTACAGTGGCAAAACCAAACGCAGTTTACCTAAGTTTGTGTTTCCCAAAGCCTTCGATGTTACCTTTACACCAAATCATTGGTCCAATTATGAGAAATGTGTCAGCTTATTCAAGAAGATAATTTTTCCATATCTCAAATCCAAAAAGGAAGAGCTAGGATACCCGAAGGAGCAGCATTCATTAATTACAATGGATACTTTCAAAGGTCAAGATAACGCTGAAATAAAGGAATTATGTTTGAAAAATGAATGTGAGCTGGTTATCGTACCGCATAACTTGACCAACAAGTTTCAGCCTCTTGATATTTCAATCAATCAAAAGGCAAAGAAGTTTGTTTCTCATCAGTACAACAAGTGGTACGCAGATCGTGTTAGCGAGCAGTTAAGGAGAGGTGTAGCTCCTGGTGATGTAAAAGTATCAATGAAATTGTCTGATTTGAAACCATTGCATGCACGTTGGATCGTTAAAATGTTTGATTACCTAAAGCAGCAGAATGAATCAATCGTGAATGGATTTGACAAAGCAGGTATAACAGAAGCTGTAAAGTCAGCAAACGAAGTTATTTCACGAATTGAAAACCCATTCATTGAGAAAAGACAAAACGATAAATAACTGTGAACTTTATTATTCTTTTTATTTTCTGAAGAAAAAACGTATTCCATAAGCAATCTAGTCATTTTTCAATACATTTTAACACGAGTAAAGCAAAGATAAGGTCAGTAGGTACCCCTAATGTGTCTTTAAGCGACAAAAAGCATAATAGTGTTAAAATAAAATAATAGAAATTCGTCGGTAAAAATTATTCGTCGGTAAAAAATATTCGTCGGTAAAAAATTTCGTCGGCAAAAATTTTCGTCGGTATAAAATATTCGTCACCAAGGCAAAAATTCGTCACTTTACCGACGGATTTTTTACCGATAAGGTATCAGGTTTTTTTGTGAGAGAAAACTTTGAAGTCCATTTCGTTCTTGGGCTTTTGTTTTAGGCTTCAGTGCAGTAAAAAAGACTCATAACGACTATTTGTGACGAACATTTCTTTCAGGGATCTGATGCTCTCAGTTTTAAATGATTACGGAAGAGCATCCTGTCAACGCATTTGTTTCTTTGCAAGTACGACTTCAGTAACAGTCAATTTTATTTTTATTTCAGGCATTTAATACTTTTTGTTCTTTCTTCTGGAGTAGACACTAATGGAATGCTCCTAGGCGTTCCTGTAATTGTAGGAAATTAATTTTAATTTCATGTGTTTTTCCTTCCAAGGTAGAATAATGTAACTTGCTCTTCATTTCACAGGTGTAACGCTTTCATCTTCAGGTTGATTTTAGGGCTAATGACATGTTTATCTTAATGATCATGTTTCTTCCCACTTTTCAGAATTATAAATTTTGCATTTTTACCGGGTAAACTGATAAACTTCATTTCTAGGAATAGAAATGGATAATTTCAGAGAGTAGACGCTTATTACAATGCGTTGGGCATTAAAGTTATTGTGGCTTTCCTTTTTGACTGATTTTCTTTTTCATGCATGAACCTTGTTGTTTTATGCGAGTTCTCGTATAAAATGAAACTAGTTTGGCGATCGATTGGAGATGGAAAAGAATATGAGTATGCCATTTGGTCTAACAAAACATGTACAACAAGACATACCCAGACAAATTTTTAATGACGGGCTTGAAAAAATAAAAATATTGGTCGATGTAAAGGAACAAGTTTAGTTGATAAACATGGGAATGTGAGTGGTCTCAGACAGACACTTCATTAAAATCGCAAGGATTTTGTGTGCTATAGAAAAATCTTTATAGAAATCAAGCAAGAGGCATCTTAAATATCATTTCGGGCATACAATTTAATTAAAAACAAAATCACCAGAAGCTTAAGCATTTTTAAACCAAGAAAAGATGACAAAGTCTTGATCTTTATTTTTACTATATACTCGTTCACACTTCCAGTCAACATCATCAGAGTCTTAATCTTAGATTTGTGTTGAAAATGTTAAAATGGTAAAACTCAAGATACACATTTTTCCTGAATTTCTGCCGATACATTGTGTAATCGCTAAGTCAACAAACATGGCTTCGTTTTAAAGATTTTAATTGATTTTGAATAGGTCACTGTGGCATGGAAACAACAAATTGATAGATTTAAGTAACCCAGCACGGACACGACGTCCTACTGACGTCGAAATTTGGTAACATAAACGTTGGTTACCGACCAACTTAAAAACAACGTCTTCTCGACATTTTTTTCCACTGCATACTTTATTTTACTTATTTAGGACGTCGACAAATCGTTAGTAAAACGTTGAGAAGTGACGTCTCTGAATTTACCAAAATAAGACGTCTTAACAACGTTGACTAAAGGTATCAAATTTACGTACTTTTAATGTCTTATTTAGGACGTAAATATTACGTAAAATTTAAAACCTGAAACTTATGTCATCTTCGCGACTATCATTGGACGTTTGAACGACGTCTTAAAACTACTATCATCCGACGTCTTTGTTTCAACTTACTGATAACGTCGTTAATACGTAAAAAAGTTACTTGATTTCAACGTTATAAAAGTATTGTTAACGTAATCTTTTGTTTGTTGTATGTCTAATATGAAATGAATTGATAAAATATGGTAATAAATATGGTAATATGGAAGGCCAACCCAGTTGTTACGGGTGAAGCCAAGTTCCAGTTATAATATAACGTATTCTCAACGTAACTTTCCCAGCTCGGAAGTGACCCAGAAATTCAATAACTAGAATAACAGTTTACAAAAGATTAATCGTAAAGATGGTGTTTAAAAAGAATTTCCCAAAAGGTCTATTATAGCTTTTAACGCACAAACGTATGAATATATTACCAAAAAGGATGTAACCACGAAATATTCGGTTTGCTGTATACAATACAATGTCAACATTGGTATCAAAATTAAAGCATTGTGTTTGGAAAGACCATAGCTTGCGATTATACGGATCAAACATTGTAGTGTATTCAATGTCTAGTCCCCCGCAATCTCAAAATATCAATGGACCAATGAAATGTTCACGATATACGGACGGCGTCGAAAAGGCAAGAAACCCTGGGTACGAGGTTGGGCATGTTAGAAATAACGAGAGTCAACTGTATGTTACATTTGACGTTATTAATCAATAGTTAATAATCTATATATTAATAGCCGATTCTCTGTCTGTCTGTTTGTTTGTTTGTTTGTTTGTTTGTTTGTAAGTCACGCAAAATGGTAGATTGAGTTGTGAGTGATTATTTCATTTTATTTTGTGCGACGTCAGTGTGAAACCATTGTATTGAGGCCCTAATCGAATGCGACGTTTAAGGAAAATTTTCTCGGTTATCAATAGGGATAACTGACGTTTTTTGGGGTCTGCGAAACAGGCGATGGGGTGACGAAAAATTTGGGTGTAATTTTTTAGGGGGACGGACCTGTGACGTCATCAAAAATTTTGATCAACGATATCTCTGTAACGGTTGGTCGTAACGGAACGATCCAATACATTTTTTTGATCAGTTTTTCGAGCTCTACAACATGGGAACACTTTTGGTTGCCAATTCCTTAATTTTATTTTTCGTGAAGTCAACGCATGCAAAACATGGGCGGCGAGTGACGCCGCCTTGGCGGCTAGTCTATATATTAATAGCCGATTCTCCGTCTGTTTGTTTGTTTGTTTGTTTGTAAGTCACACAAAATGGTAGGTGAGCTGTGAGAGAAATCATTTTTTTATTTTTACGCGACGTCAGTGTGAAGCCATTGTATTGAGACCCAAATGGAACGCGACGTTTAGGGAAAATTATCTCGGTAAGCAATAGGTATAACTGACGTTTTTTGGGGTCCGCGATACAGGCGATGGGGTGATGAAAAATTTGGGTCTAATTTTTTTGGGGGGACGGGTCTGTGACGTCATCAAAATATTTAATCAAGGATATCTCCGGAACGGTTGGTCGTAGCGAAACGATACCATACATTTTTTTGATCAGTTTATCGAGCTCTACAACATGGGTACACTTATCATTTCGAATTCCTTAATTTAATTTTTCGTGAACTCTACGCTGGCTGGACATGGACGGCGAGCGACGCCGCCTTGGAGGCTAGTAATAATATAATAATGACGAATATTTATACAGGATAAAAGCGTTTCAAAAAAATGTACATTTAAAAATAATTATATACAGATACTGTTATCAACACGCGTCCTGTTAGATAAAAAAAGTCAAAGTAAATGTACAGAGTGAACAAATAAAAAGGCGGAGCTGTTCAAAGGACAATGCACCGTTTGAATTTTGGTTCACGCTGCTACCTGTTTTAAATTTTGTACAAGTTTGATGTGAAATACGTCTAAAATTTTTTATCCATGGTTAAATAACATGTTTTTCATAATACATTGTTATGTCAAAAGTTGCTTAAAAGATTAAGCACACTTTTAAATTCACAAAGCTGCGGCTATGCATCAATAAAATAAAAAGGTTAGGAGCCTGAGGGCAAGCTGGTACGTTGGAAATTACCAGGTTAGAGGTCAAGGGTAGCTACTAGGCGAAATGTACTCCATAAGCAGTACTAAATACCTCCATGTAAATACTAACTACTAGGCGTGAAAGGCACTACTAGTATACCTTTCAGCTATGTCGACATAAGGGGAACGTGAATAATTAAGGATTTAATTGAAATAATTTAACTCAAATTTTAAGGATTTAATGTAGAGAGTTCATACTGACCGCGTAAAAGAGAAATCATAATTTTGTTTACATGACAGTAATGATGATTGTTTCCGTGCATAGTAGTGCGCAAAATTTAAAACATTATTATAAAAATGCTTTTCTTTTTTTTTTGGTCATCCATTGTGCAATGTCTAAATTATTGCTACCACTTATTGTAAGTAACACTCTTTCTATAGTCTGTTCAAAAAATATGTGCACTAATTTCAGTTACCATGTGGAAACCAGATTTAACAAATTACATAAATTCCCTTGAGCCTGGTTTTTATATAAAAGCTGAAATCAGTGCAAATAATTTATGAACAGACTTTAAGATTCGGTTACAAAATGTAAATGTAGAATTCGTCTTCATTTTGTGGGGTTCTTGGTGTACTGATACACTCGAAGTAACCATCACTCATACCCAACCCATATCCGTTTTCATATCGAAGAATATTTTGATGATTTCTTCTCTCGAAGGGAACGTCTTTTGATGAAAACATATGATCGATCAAATCATTGCAATCGACACCATGCCACAAGTTACAAGCTGATGGCAAATCGTTGCGCTCTCCAATCATGTATTTAAAGGCCAGGGTTTCATTTGGGTCGTTTGACCACACTGATCTCGTTATACTTTCATCTATATTAAACTTGTTACAACTCCAAATAATCGCTCTAAACCTGATCAGCTTGTACAATGAATTGAGAAACGATGTTCCAACTGAAAAAGCAGCAGTTAAATCGATGCCATCAGCAAGACTTTCATGGTAAACAAGAGGTGGGTTTGCTTCGTGAAAGGCGTAATGATGAATCTCCATCCAACCATCTATATAAAAATACAGTTCACTTTCATGGATACAGTTATTTAACCGTCACTAACAAACGTTCATTATTACATGAATCTACAAGACTATGAATGAAAATTTATTCGATACATTTTTTATCGTTTTAAATTGAAAGAAACACCCTGTGGACAAAATCACCAAAAGTTTCTGCGATGAAAAGCGTTTTTATTGACATAACGTGCGTGTTTACAAAAAATGCACTCTTTCGCAGTGATTTTTCAACAAATTTGCTAACTCAGTAGAATTTAAAATCATCCAGAAGACCCACTGTTTACGATGGGTCTTGGTAATCGGGCGGAGGCTCATGGGCCAAGGTCATGGTCAAGGTAATGTGTCATTGGGTAACTATGTAGACTATCAAGAATGCAACATTTGCTAAAAATCTCAAAACAGGTCAATTTCATTTGTTAACTTATTTGAATTCTTTTTCTTTTCTGCCTTCGCTAAAGGGTCTGTTACAAAAGCACTTGTTATGTCGGACGGACACATCTATACTTCAGGGCTATATAAAAAGCAGCACGTTTATGATAGAGTTAATGATGAGATACGTAGTGGAAAGTATGAAATCGCCAATGGTTTTTTTTGCAAATATTTTTGTACTATCGCATGTTTGCTCAAACGAAATGTATATCGTTTTACGGACTTTGCTTGGTGACCAAAAGCGAAAAAAATCGAATTTTGTAAACAGCAGTTCGAATTCGAAGCGGTAACCGATAAAGAAGTTCTGAACTACCTAAACGGACTTAAACGAAAATGTTCAGTAGGTTTACATAACATTCCAGCATCCTACCTAAAGGACATTAAGTTTGTAATAGCAACACCACTGGCCCACGTTATGAACTGCTCGCTAAAAACTGGTAAAATACCGAGTGACTTCAAAATAGCAAAAGTTGTTCCGGTTTTTAAATCTGGCTCTAGGGACAAATTTGACAACTGCAGAGCCATCAGTGTTCTGCCCGCCGTATAAAGATTTTTAGAGAAATGTGTGCACTGACAAATTATGGATCACATTGAATCACACTGTTTGTTATCTCCACTTCAATTCGGTTTCAGGAAATGTCGAATTCCCCAAAACTGGATTACCAGCTACTTGTTTGGTCGATTTCAACAGGTTTTTTATGACGGAACAAGTTCCTCTCAAGAACCAGTATTCTGTGGAGTTCCGCAGGTATCCATTCTTGGACTTCTCCTGTTTCTTCTACACTTTAATGATTCGTCTACAGTTTTATCTCAATGCAGGATAACCAAATATGCAGATGATACTATTCTTTACTATTCTGCGAAGTCTATTGATGACATTGAAAAGGTCTTGACACGTGAATTCAAGATATTTGCAAACTGGTTGAAAGAGAATGAACTTATCCTGAATTGTAAGAAAGGCAAAACAGAAGTTATGGTTTTTGGTACTAACAACCGACTGCATAAAATAAATGACCAACCAATCAGTATCCAACATCAATATACTGACATAAACTACACCGATACCTACAAGTACCTGGGAGGGTTATTAACGAGTAACCTGAATCTAGCTGAACACATCAGGAAATCGATATCAAAAGCTTCATTGCGTGTTAATCTGCTACGGAAAATAAGATTTATGCTAGATCCAAAAACCAGTTATACCATCTACAAAACGATGATTCTCCCTTTCTTAACGTACTGTTCCTTTGTAACGATTGGTGTAATCCCAGAATACTTGAGTCTCAAGATCGCCAGTTTGGAACAACGTGCACAGGAAATTGTATGGCATGAGTTTGTAATACCCAAGTCAAACACAATTATTCGTAAGAAAGCCGTAAAGTATGTTCATCGGTGCTTAGCTAATGACGCATGCTCAAATTTCCAAAACTATTTTCAACTATACACTGGACGAAATACACGAAACAATGGAAACCTTATACGACTACCACAAGTAAAATTAGAAGCAGAACGGAACTCGTTTTACTTTCAAGGGACTTTGATGTATAACAGTCTCCCTTCTGAGATAAGAGCTGAAAAGGATTATGAAAAATTTAAAAATCTTACAGAAAATTTATAATCACCTATGAGCAACTCTTCTTTTTTCTTGACATTCGTTTTCGCATTTTAATGTGTTTTATTTTCCCATTTCAGAGCTTTCATGTTATTGGCTAACTCGTCTATACATCTCTTAATATTTTATAATCTTTTACGTCATTTTTGCACAGGACTTCCAGAATAATAGTATTTGTATATATTGTATATTTATTTATAACTGAGGAACCATCCTGTAATAAATATTTGCAATAATAATAATAATAGAATATCAAGCAAATGTTTTTCGAAAGTATACTAGAATAGACTTATTCCAAAACATGATTTCTACAAGGATGATAGTCAACAAATATTGAAACAAACAGTTATCGTCTGAGATGGAGAAAATGCTAATACTTTTGTAACAGACCCTAAAATTCTCTCGACCATTGTTTTATTGTTTATCACTCTAGATTTTGATATCATTCTCTTAATTCTCAGGAATCTAAATTTTCCGTGAACTCGGGTAACCAACCCCGGGGAAACTGCCTATTTTCTGAAGCGTTCCTGATCAAGCAAAACTTTTCTGTCCCCGTGCCAATCTTGGCTAGGAGTGGACGGGAAAAGATTCAAGCCAAATGCAGCTTACAGCACAAAAGACAAAGACAAGAGCACAGAAGAGAAGGACACAGACCCCAAGACATTCCAGAAGCAACGTAGTTTAAAACGTCTTACAAATGCAAAATACTGTCATGGACCCATCAAAATCATTATTCAACTATGTCAATTGCACTAATCCAACGATCGAGAAGGTATCTCCTAGTGCAGATGATAAAATCATGCCTGCATCACAGCCCTCGCAAGTACAACACAAATGTATGAACTGTGAAAGAACTATCACTACGCATCTACCTTTTATGCAGTTTGGGTAATACACATGAAAGTCTCCCTGTGATTGGCTATGACGAAAACACAGCATATGGTTGGGAAAATGACTAAACTGATAAAGCTGGGGAAAGTGAATATTTCTTCCGTGATTAATTTATTTCAAAACATTTGTATAGTGATCTATAACAATAACGATTCATTTCTCCACTATGAAGTCATATTTTTGAAATGTTGTGAATCAACAATGCCTCATAAAAAAATTATTATGAGTGTTGCAGAAGTACATTGAGGTAGAAGTATTAAAATGTTTCTCGTACCTCCATCGCAATGCAAAATTAACATTTTCATTTATTTATATTACCTTTGTTACATATAACCTGTATTTGTCTTGTATCTTTCCAAGGATGTATGTTATAGATTCCATCAGTGATTTGGAAGTTCTTCGCAAGTTGTAAGCACGATGACCATTTACCAGAAGTAAATTCTAAAAATAAGTTGTTGTTAATTTACCGTTCCCACAATCCAGTTCTCTCCTTAATACATGAACATAACTAACATGCTGCAATGAGGTAAATCATTGAAAATGTCTCAGTAGAATAAAAAAATAGTTTGGCAATACCTTTAAGACATTCTTAACTTTTTGGCCAATTTCATCTTAAATACTTAAATAAGTGGATTCTTATAAAAAAAGCGTGCTATTTATAAATAGCGTGTATAAAGTGAAATTAAAATTTTACTTATCCAATTTATCTAAACACAGTCTCGAAGCAATCATAAGTAGAGTTACCTGGGTTGACTCCTATATTTGTCGCATCTAAAATATAGAGTGATGATAAATTATTTGGAGTCGGAAGAGAATTTGTTTGATTGTGAACTCTCTTTAAAGACCTTGAATGTCGAAAACTATATAAGATGAAAAACGTACTGCGAATTTTAAGACTATACCTGTTTCATTACAGTGCCTTCCATAAAAGGGTGCCTGACACCAATCGCAAAAGTAACTGTTGTTATGGAAATGAGGAATACAAACACTTCCATGCTCGCATCTACCAGGATTTAAGGTGCATGGATTCTTCATGTCATGAAATGAAAAGATACAAGCAATTATAGTCAAGAAGTTTCAGATGGTTTTCGTACAGCAGAACTGTCACCTTTGGACTTTATGAATCAGAAAATATACATTTTGATTTTGATACTAGGCAATAATAATTCTTTATGCAGAAATGCAAACATCCTTTTAACACTTTGTTAACCATAAGATATTATGTTCTCAATGTTAAAAAGAAAATCAGACGAAGAACTATGGAATTGCGAATAATGAAAAACCTGAATCTCATAAAAATCTTCATCGTCCACTTCTTTCACATAGTAATGGTTTGTAATCAAGTTTCCTTTGAATAATTTACAGTTTAATGGAGGGATCGTGTAATTTCTTGTTAATACAAAGCCATTGCAGTCGACATGTTGAATACAAGCGCTTCCACAATCCTTTCTTGTCTGAACAGAATATCCAATTAATTCTCCAAAAGTAATTGTGGTGTTATCATGTCGTTTGTAGTTTCCAAACTGTGCAGTGACTTTTACATTTCCAACAGTAGTAACGTGAGTTGTCGCCAAAACATCTCCTGATTTTGTGATTGCCAACAAAATGTACAAATACATTATCACCGTTTCTTTTTTTTTGAAAAAATTTTTTCTTTACTTGAAAAGTGATGCATTATTAAAATTCTAAAGTTCAAAAAAGTTACTGAAACAGTTTCAATATGAAACCTATGGTTATGCAACTTGAATACATCAATAAAGTTTCTCCACTTAAATCATTATTCAACCAATTCAGATTTCGTGCTGATCTTCGTAATTGATTTTGTACGAACTACTGTAGTTGCTAACGAGCACCTCAATGAGAACTTATCTAATAGGTAGACCATTTAAAGCAACCTCTTTCTTTGCATTAATGTATTAGGCATTCACTTGTGCTTCTTTTTAATTCCTACTTTTAATTTCACTTAAAGTTTCTCAATAGCCACTACGATATAGTTTCTTAATCGTTATGAATGCAGTCTACGTAATAGGAAAATTATCGACGAAGGCTCCTCTTGGCTCTTTTTGGGGATATCCTGTTCAATTGATCAGGAGTTAATGGTTTCTTTCACAGTATTCCATCTCGCTTCATCATGTAACTATAGCATAAAGGACTTTCAAAGTCAGCGCTGCTCCTACCTATCCCACTCTTCTTTTATCGGTCTGCGATAGGAAGGATAGGAAGCTAATCTTCCATTTCTGTCGGTCATTCTGTAATGCTGCAATTCCTTCTGCCCAGAGTTACAAGCCCGTAAAGATCATACGTTTATTATGATGAAATTGCCACATTACACATTTATGTGGTTGCTGATGTTCAGTTGTATAAGGAGAAACATTAGTCACATTAAGGTTTTTTGAATTTTTGGCTAAGTCCGTAAGAATTTCTCAGTCATTTATAAGAGAAAGCTTATCAATTGACCATGAACATGTTACTTTTTACAATAAGTTCAAAATAAGTTCTTTTGTGGTATTATTCCACCCTGATTAGTATGGACAACATTTTTATCTGTGTATCAGATTGATGACAGTTATACCATTGTAAAGTCTGTTCAAAAAATATGTGCACTAATTTCAGTTACCATGTGGAAACCAGATTTAGCAAATTACATAAATTCCCTTGAGCCTGGTTTTTATATAAAAGCTGAAATCAGTGCATATAATTTATGAACAGACTTTAGTTATTTCATGGTACATTTTTTCTTATCGTTATCAAAGTACACACAATAATTGATAAAGTTTTTGCAACGTGTATATACACGTTTTAAGTTATATGTATATGTTACGGGGAATATGATAAATTGGGAATTATGCATATTCCCCGGTTATTATGTATAATAACCCTAACCCTAACCCTAGCCCTTACCCTAAACCTATATGGCTACGTAAAATAACTGGTTAATATGCATAATCCCCGAATTTATCACAATCCCCGTAACATATATATGATAATATATGTTTGTTTGGTTTTTTTTGTGTTTTTTTTGTGTGTTTTTGTTGTTGTTCGTTTTATATATGTATAGTATTAAATTGTCTATCCGACACGACATGCTTTCCCGCGCGATTTTGCCGTGCTCTTTATCACTGGTTCAGTTTTACTTATATCTATTTTTTTCCAAATTCATTACGGAAATAGATCATGAAAATTTCATTGTCGCCACAAAGTATTGTCTAAGCTTCATTCATATGTTGAGGTACAGTGTGTATCAAAATGTCTTATCCACCAACTTTCACGACGTATTTTTCACTACATGTCCGATAATATATTGTGAATGTTATATCACAAGAAAGAGCTTTTCATGCCGTATCCATTTATATTAAATGTTCGCCAAAATATTTGTTCTTCGAAAAGATATTGAAGAAAAACTCAACGATTTGGTTCATTAAATAGACCTTTCCCGAATTTCTGTTTAAACACCGTGTTATGGCCTAGCTTTCAAGTTTCGCCTCTTTTTCAAACTCTTAATTACTTCTAATTATTCCACTGGGGAACTGAAAAAACGAGTAACTATTACTTACTGAGAACATTATGCAATTAGAAAAATAATAAAGAACATAGAAACGAGACGAAACTTAGAAGCTAGGCCATAACACGGTGTTTAAACGGAAATTCGGGATAGGTGTATTCTTAAAAGTCAATTCAAACCTTCAAACTGTTGTTAAAGGGTTAATAAAGATCATCTTAGCTTAAATCCTATTCTACATTTTTAAATTACCCAATTGGAATATAAAAAAAAAACGTACACGTGCTGGTGTAACATTACACGAATGGTAACTGTAGTAGCTATCGTAACTATGGCAACTGATTCATAAACACTTTTTGATCGTAAAAGCGTGGAGAAACCATAGCCATGTTCTAAGAGAGGCCTAACATATTTTACAAAGTTAAACTCTGCAATAAGAATTTTGACCGAAGAGCCATTCTAAAAATAAGCGCGACATTTGGAAGGTTAGCTGGTACACAATATCGATCATCCCAAAAACTATTAGAAATGCTATTAAAAATTAATACGACCCCCGAAGTTTATGAAAAAAATCAAATTGAACCACAAGAAATAAGTTTTTAAAAGTTGGTTAAAAATGGTAAGGTAGTTCACTATAATTTCGTTGTAAAATACGTTATACATTGAGAATTTAGTATTATAGCAAGTTAATACATGATGAATGCCCCTATTTTAGTGGGGAAAATGGTATCGATTAACAATGCTTAGATTCCATGAACGATTCTATGATTTAATTCACATAAGAAAGTGCCTTCAATTACAATATAACTGATGTTACTATAATCATGATTACTTAATTTTTGTTTTCTTTTATCCACGTCACTTCTCCAAACACTTCGTACAAACTGATCATACACGAACAATGAACAATGTGAAGTCAAAAAATTAAATCAAAACGTTCGATTTTGCAATAGAAAGCGTGAGAATCAAAACGTTCGAAAATTACATAACGTATGTTACATCCTGTCTTTGAAGGAGAACAATTTTTGTTCAGAAGAACCTATAGAGATGTTATTTTCTTTTTGTAAGAGCACCTATTTCAAAGCTGAAAAACTAGTTGAGTTTGTTTTTTCAATAAATCCCAAAATAACATAACGTATGTTACATGTGCTGTGGCACACTTTGTATGCCACACTTTGTAATACCTGCCACACTTTGTAATAACTTCTTGCCACACTTTATAATAACCTTTGCCACACTTTGTAATAATTTTCGAGCATAATCATATTTTAATCTTAACCAGCAGTCAAGGCGGCGTCGCTCTGTGCACTCATATTCATTTGTCACTCAAAAAGTTCATGAAAATTAAAATTTCGGAATTGACAAATGTGATGCAAGATGCTACCATCTTATAGCACTTGAAATTCTGAACATAAGAATGTATAGAAAGAAATGTCTATGACGAACCGTTTCAAAATTTTATGGCCGTCATAGAATCTCGTCTCCCCAAAATCTTTTCGTCATCCCATCGCCAATATCGCTGGCCCCTAAAAGTGCAGACCAAAACTTGGCATTCGATTTGGGTGTCAGTGCATTGGCTTGACCTCAGTGACGTCGCGCACAAAAAGAGAAATAATTTATGTGCGACAAATGTAGTAAAGAGCAACGACAAATGTTGTAACGCTAAATGTAGTAAACGCCTTGAAGATTGAAATGAGCCATAACGAGGCCAAACACATGAAGGTCTTCACCAGTTAACTTTTCAAGGGCTATCAGGTGGTCACATAATAAAACCAAAAATCGCGCATGTGCAGTAGAAAATCCGTTAATATGAGCTAAATGAGCCATAATTGGGCAAAACGCATCAAGGTCTTCACCAAGTAACTTTTCAAGGGCTATCAGGTAGCCATATAAAAAAACCCTCAAAGTCGCGCATGCGCAGAAAAAACATCGGCCACACTTAAAGGTTTTCAATATACAATATTCTTGGTGCTATCAAGTGGCCATATAGTAGAACCCAAGTTCGCGCATGCGCAGTGAAACCATTCAGGTAGAATCACAAGTTAAGTTTGTGGTAAAATTCATGATGCATGCATACATATATTTTCAGCACTGCTAACAAAACATAAGATGCTATTTGCTTAATTATGGCTCATTTGCATATTCCTACTGTGCATGCGCGACTTTCATTTTCATTTTATAGCTACTTCACAGCCCTTACATGAATACGTTCATGTTTTCGCCTGATTATGACCCATTTTGCTTGTATTGACAGTCTCTTACTACGCATGTGCGAATTCCAGGCTTATTACGTAGCCACCTGATAGCACTGGAAAAGTTGCTTTATGGAGATCTTGATGCGCTTTGACCAATTGTGGCTCATTTAGCTCATATCAGCAGTTCTTTTAACTGCGCATGCGCGATTTCGCGTTTTATTATATGGTCAACGGATAGCCCTTGAACAGTAACCTGGTGAAGACCTTCATCCATGTGTTTGGCCTAAGTATGGCTCATTTCAACGTTCAAGGCGTTTACTACATTTGACGTAGGTTTATTACATTTGTCGGAGTTATTACATTTGTTGGAGTTACTACATTTGTCTTTGTCGACCATTTTGCATGAGAAATAAACAAACAAACACACAGACAGACCGACAAACAGACAGAGATTCGGGTATTAATATACTCCTTACTAGTTAAACCAAAAGTTAAATGAATATAGTTCTTAAAAAAACATTTAACTGCTTCATCAGCTGTTTTAAAGTAACTTTGTTCCCAGAGCTTTTTTCGCTTTTCAAAAATATGTAATATTACAAAGTGTGGCATTAAACTTATTACAAAGTGTGGCACAACAACATGTTATATTTTTGGAGTTTAGCTTTTCCATATTTTTTATTTTCCATAGCTTTTCTAATATTTTGATTTGTGATGCGTCCAACTTATTAAAAGTTTGTGGATACTTCATGCACTTATAAATCATGAATTTGAACCATACACCTTTCTTTCTTACAATCGCATTGGAAGGGCTTTTCTAGTGAGATATAACGTACGTTACCAATAAGTGTGTGACAAAAAGTAAAACGCCATATAACATAAAAAGAGCTATATTTGCTGATCATTTCAGGCAATTTCTTACCTTAAATGCATACATACGTTATATACTAATTTTTTTAGTCAGAGTCATTGTAAATAAACCTTTGCTAGTTGTTAAATACCCACTATTGGCTTTGTGACATGAAAAAGAACGCTACTCTGAGCAACTACGAATAGGTCAGAACTACTTTTATATATTTCCCCATAGGGCGAAATATATGTTAAAACCGGCAGTTTCCTTCTCCTCCTTCATCATCATCTTCTCCGTTCACTTTTATAGCCTCGGTTCAGTAGTCAAGATAGATAAGAATAGAGGCTAGTCTTCAATGAAGTAGTGCGCCATTTTTTTCAGTCAGTGCAGTTGGGCAGTGGAAGAGTTTTGCATTGTCTCCCAGCTTTTAAGATGATTCAAGAGATTCAAACGTTAAATGATGGAAATAAAAACGTTTTAATTCAATGTTTTTCTAAAAGTTTTATTAACACTTTTGAATGAACGCAAGTAAAAGAGAAAACAAAAAGGGAGATATGTCACGGACGTTTTTTACGGTAGCAGCGAAAGCGAATACCGTATTAAAACACCCTTGGACTCCTACTACTCCTACTACTACTACTACTCCGGCCGAAACGGCAGTTTTTAGCCTACGCTTTATGATTTATCTAAGTCCTTGACCTTTTTTATCAAAAGATTTATTTTACTGACCAAATCAAACTATTAAAAAGTACTTTAATATTGTAAATAATTTTCTTAAAGCCCCTTTAAGAGTAATATTATTAAAGATGATATAGCTAAGTGATGCCAAATTGGATGAAATCATAATTATCATTCAGTAAAAATATTATGTGAACTGGTCTGTATTTTCATTTAATAAAGTAATATGCTTTGAGAAGACTCGGATGTAAAACGAAGCTTTGGTTTCTTCATGAGGTCGTCTGTGGTTGTTTCAAAAAAACGAAAGAAAACAATTTAATTCAGGTATCACCCTGTCGTTAACAAGTGTATTTAATCAATTTCTTGCCGTTTCCTTTTCAGGTACCGATTCTCTATCATACCCACGTGTCACTGATAGGGTTTGCGGTGGCAGTCGACGTACTGCTTGGCCGACGAGCCACACTGTGAAAAATACTAAACATCACCAATATTATTGGTTTACAATATCATCAAAAATATTTTTTATTTTATTGACATTCTTTCAGTTTGAATATGTCTGGCAATACCATAATAAAGGGGTCTTTTCATCAGGGGCATGAAATGTTTGGTGAATCTGCTGGAAAACAATGCACGTGTTGTTCTTTATTGTCCATAGTGTTTACTCTAGTGAAAAGTCCAGGACATTGGACTGCCTATGATTTGGATTTTATCGTTGAAAATGGAGATGAAATTTATAAATCTCTTCAAAAGGATGGATATTTAATGATAGCTGAGCTCCCTAAAACTTTGTCGTTACTCCATTCTACAATTGACATTTGCTATGCAGAAGAAAAAGTTGGCTTTGTAAGTGGTACCAGTCGAACTGGTGTACTTTTTGATCAAAACATAACGTCAAATTTTGATGGATTGCTGATTCTTATGAAAGGAATTTGTTTTAGTGTCATATGGACTAAAAAGGACTACTTTTTATTTGATTCTCATAGTAGAAACATTCATGGAAAGTCATGTCCAAATGGATTTTCGAGTCTTTTCAAATTTAAAAACAGAACTAAATTAGAGTTATTCATTATCGAAAATTATTTACAAAATAGTGATAAGAATGTACAATTTGAAATGCATTTCCTCACTGTATCTAAAGTTGATTCGACCTCTGATCTATATTTAAATTATCGTAAGATAAGAAAAGGTGTAGTTGAGAAAGAGAGTTGCCGCAAGCGTAAGTCCAGTGAATTAGAAAAACAGAAATGCCGTCTCCGCAATGCCTCTGAAATTTCAAAAGAAAAATGTCGTTTGCGTAATGCCACAGATAGCTCAAAAGGAAAATGTCGTTTGCGTAATGCCACAGAAAGTTCAAAAGGAAAATGTCGTTTGCGTAATGCCACAGAAAGTTCAAAAGGAAAATGTCGATTGCGTAATGCCACAGAAAGTGCAAAAGAAAAATGTCGTCAACGCAAAGCCACAGAAACTGCCAAAGAAAGATGTCGTCAACGCAATGCCATGGAAAGTGCAAAAGAAAAATGTCGTAAGCGCAATGCTACAGAAAGTTCAAAAGTAAAATGTCGTAAGCGCAAAGCAACCAAATCTGCTAAAGAGAAAAGTTGTAAAAGAAGGCGAATTCTCAGGCAAAACTCTCAGCTGGTTGATCGAGTTGCAGCATTCAAAGCCTCAATAAGAGAAGGGCCATACTTTATATGTGTCATTTGCAATCGCTGTTTGTATAAAAAGACAGTTAAGAATTTTGATCCTAGCCTCTATGGAATGGAGTTCAATTACCTTTTTACCTTGGTTGAAAGTTTTGATAGAAATCAATACATTTGTGTAACATGTGACAAGTATATTAAGAAAAAGCAAGTTCCATGCCAGGCTGTGCGAAATAAGTTGGAACTGGATGAGATACCAACAGAAATTATGTGTCTCAATCACCTTGAAAAAATTCTAATAGCTAAGCGCATGTTGTTTAAGAAAATTGTAGTCATACATGGTAAAGGAGAACAGCCTAAGATCAAAGGTGCCATTTGTAATGTACCTGTAAGTGCTGATGCAGTTAGTGATTGCCTTCCACATCCTGAAAACATGAATGGCATAATACCAGTTAAACTAAAGCGAAAGCTTTCATTCAAAGGCCATCTTCATTTTGAAGATGTTGATCCTGATCGTGTTAGAAATGCATTACAGTACTTAAGAATTAGTAATCCTTTTTACTCTAATGTTTTAATTAGGATTGATAATATAACCAAAGAATTATTGTCACTAACAGATGTAGATGCAATTGTAGAACAAGATGAATTTCCTGTTAATGTTGAAGATTTGGAAGAGGAAAATCCCCTTGATAAAGACCGTGTTAATAGTGATGAGATGGTGGTAATTCCTAATATTTATAGTGAGAATGAAAGTCTATTGAATATTGCACCAGGAGAAAATAAAACGCCGCAGTCATTTTTTAATGATGATTTTTGTGAAGAGCAAGCATTTCCGTATCTGTTCCCCAAGGGAAAGTTTGGCTACAAGGTTGTTAGATCTACTCAATTATCTCCTGTCAAATATTTTAATCAGCGACTGCTTAATTACACACAAAGATTTTCCTCAAATGCAGATTTCATATTTTTTGGGCATTATGTTGTGCAACAGACAAACCTTTATAATGAAATAAATATAGCTACAAGTAAAGTCAGTGGCACATTAAACGCTGGGCAGTTACAAAGAAACTATAGTGAGACTATTCGGTCAGTAATCTCAGAAGATAAAGGGTTTACATTCATGAAATCTGTAAAAGGTACTCCTGCATACTGGAAGAATTTTTTATATGATGTGTTAGCAATGGTAAAACAGCTAGGTTTACCTACTTTTTTTGTCACTTTATCTTGCGCTGACTTGAAATGGGATGAGTTGATATCAATTATCAACAAACTGAATTGTTTTGACCAACAAGAAGGGGAATTTAGGTATTTTGAAAAATGTAGAAGATTAAATGCAAACCCAGTTCTTACTGCTAGGCATTTTCAGTTTAGAGTGGAGACCTTTTTTAAAGAAATTCTCCTAAATAAGAACAGTCCGCTAGGAAAAGTAGAGTTTTATGTCATTAAAGTAGAATTTCAATTTAGAGGCTCACCTCATGTACACTCCTTTGTGTGGACTAAGAACCCGCCCGTGCTTACGCTTGAAACTAAGGAAGCGTATTTAGAATTCATTGATTCTATTGTAAGAGCTGACTTACCTGATCAGGAAAATGAGTCTAAATTGTTTGAACTTGTCAGTCAATATCAAATCCACCGACACTCGACGTCGTGTAGAAAATATAAAAATGTTCCATGTAGATTTCATTATGGTCGGTTTTTTACCGACCGGACAGTTTGTGCTGTACCATTAGATAAAAGCTTGCCAGATACTGATAAAATGACTATCTTATCAGAACGAACAAAAATTTTGAAAAAAGTCAAAAGTTATATTGATGAATATTTAGACCCTCATAAAAACTCTTATCTAAGTGATGTAACAATCTCAGATATATTGACTTCACTTGACATCACAGAAGAAGAATATTACCGCGCTCTCTCGATTGCTCCTGGAGAGGACTTTGAGATTCACTTACGGCGACCACCCAACTCGTGCTTTGTTAACAATTACTTTGCAATGGGACTAGAAGCATGGGAAGCAAACATGGATATCCAACCAGTTTTTAATTATTACAAGGCCGTTTCCTACATGTGTTCTTATTTCTCGAAGGCTGAAACAGATTCATCTGTTGCAATGAAAAAGGCTGCAGAAGAAAGTGAAAATCTAAATTTCAAAGATAAGATGAAGAAATTAGCAATTGCATTTCTATCCCATAGACAATGTTCTTTACAGGAGGCAGTTTACCAGCTAATGCCTGAATTATGGTTGCGAAAAACCTTCCCAGTAGTAACCTTTGCAAATTCTAATTTGCCAGAAAAAAGATACAGAATATGTAAATCAGAAGAAGAGCTCAGAGAACTGCCAGAAGATAGCACTGATATTTTCAGACGTAACAATTTAGATCGTTACATGGAAAGACCAGATAAGGTTTTCAAGGGGGGGAAATATTGTGTTCTCGACACATTTTGTTTTGCTGAGTTTGTAGCTCATTACGTATTAGACACAAAACCCAAGTTAGAGGAAAATGATTCCCAGCCAGAAGTACTCCCGGATGATTCTTGCGAAGTATCATGTATTTACCCAAAATCAATACCACTGATGTCATCAAAAGAAAAAATGAAATGTCGTAGCATCCGAAAAGTGGTAAGATATCATACCCCAAATCGTGTTATCCAGCCAGAAGCTTATGCTCATCACTTGCTATTGTTATTTTACCCTTTCCGAAAGGAATCAGAGTTATTATGTGATGAAACTAAGACCTACACAGTTAAACTAAATCAGCCGCACGTTTTGCAGATCGTTAACGAAAATAAACTTAGATACGAACCTTGGGGTGACTTAGTCGATTCAGTGTTAATGAACCACACTTTAAGACCAAGAACTGATGACTTTGCAGAACAAGAAAATGACAATGTTTCACTGGAAAATATGTCTGTTGAAGAGGAAGATGACAGTAATCCTGATGAGATGATAGATTTTCAGGTCCGAAATGAAAACCAACATCACAATCAGCTTCAAAGTAGCACTAGACTTGATGCAACAACTGATGATGAAATCAATTACTTGATCTCGACTCTGAATAGTAAGCAGCGAGAAGTATTTAACCTTATCAATACATGGGCGAGGCGAAAAGTAGCAAGTAATTTTTCAAAGCAGATTGACGCTATAGAACCTTTGCAAGTGTTTATAACTGGTGGAGCCGGGACTGGTAAATCACATTTAATCAAAACTGTGGCTGCAATGCTTACAAAAACTTTGAATTACCGTGCCTTGAATTTAGAAAAACCCCAACTTTTATTGCTTGCGCCAACAGGTGTTGCTGCTGTGAATATTGCCGGAAATACCATTCATTCTGCTCTTGGAATACCAGTCGACTGTAGGGGACTTCAGGTTTCAAAACTTTCTGATAAAAAGAGATGTTCATTAAGACTGAAGTTAGAGGAACTTAAGGTAATTATCATAGATGAAATATCCATGGTATCTAATAAACTTCTATTACATATTCACCAAAGATTACTTGATATTTTTGGCTATTCAGGGAATTGCATGAAACCATTTGCAGGCTTGACAGTTATTGTTGTGGGAGATTTGTATCAGCTACCCCCTGTGTTGCAGCGTCCTGTATTTGCTGATTATCATAATGAAATGTTTAACATATATCATTTGTGGAGAGTATTCAAAATGTGTGAGCTTACAGAAGTTATGCGCCAACGAGGGGACAACACTTTAATTGAACTTTTAAATAACGTTAGGGTAGGAAGAATAACTTTAGATGATGAAGAGCTTTTAAAGTCAAAATTTATTTCTAAGGAAAGTGACAATTACCCCAAAGAAGCCCTTCATATTTTTGCTGAAAATGAACCTGCGAGACAACATAATTACATAATGTTGGAACAACTACATGGTTCTATCTTTATTATCCAAGCTGTAGACCAAGTTCCTAAGGGTGTTCCTAACCATATATATGATAGAATACTGAACTTAAGCCAGAGTCAAACTAACGGTCTGTGTTTTGAACTCAAAGTCAAAGTTGGAGCAAGAGTTATGTTGACAACAAACTTAGATGTTAGTGATAAATTGATCAATGGGCAAATTGGTACAATTGCACATATAAGAACGGAAAACAATTCAGTAAAAACAATTTACATCAAATTTGATGACGAAAAAGCGGGCCATTTGAAAAAAAGTGCTGACTCTTTTGCAAGACAAGTTAATGCTGTTCCGATTGAGCGTGTATCAACAGACATAAAAACAAGTCCTAAAAAGGAAGCATCGCCAGTAATAAAACGAACACAATTTCCATTGACTCTCGCATGGGCATGTACAGTGCATAAGGTGCAAGGTTTAAGCTTAAACCAAGTTGTAATTAGTTTTGATTTGCTGAAAAAAAAATCATTTAATCATGGACAAATCTATGTTGCCCTTAGTCGAGTTACTTCCCTTGAAGGACTATTTCTAATCGGCGAATTTAAAACATCGGCAATATCGGCTGACCCTCGAACTAAAAATGAGTATAGGATATTAAGAGAGAATCAGAGCCTTGTAACTGAATCTTACAACATAGATGATGATTCGTCGTCATTGATAGTATGTAATGTTAGATCACTCAAAAAACACCTTAATGACATAAAGGCAGATGCACATTTTATGAAAAGTCATGTCATGTTATTAACTGAAACTCAAATGAAGAATGATGATGAAGTTTTTTTAGAAGGATTTTCAGGAACATATAACAACAATTCTCACGTATATTCAAGTCTTGCTTGCCTTTTTGATAACAACTGTACAGTAACTGAAGAGTTTTGTTGTGATGGGATTTCTATATATCAAGTTGTTATCCATGCTGAGTGTTTTAGAATTCTACTTTTATACAGAAAGAATGATACAGCCATGACAACGTTTCATGAACTTTTGCGATATCTCACCAACGCTAATGAGGTAGACATTTGGGGATTTCAATGTTAATCCAAACGACAGCTTAAGTGCTGTCTTAGAAGACTACAAGCAATTTGTCTCACAACCAACTCATATAGCTGGTTCTATTCTTGATCACTTGTACATCAAAAAATCTGTCATGCAACGTTACGATATTTCAGTATATCTGCATCACATCTATTTTTCCGATCACGCCTCTATCAAGGTTTCACTGAAAGCCAATTTAAATCAATGACTCCATGTTAGTCATTTAATCACCTTCCATCACAATGGAAGGCTTTTTAGTTTTTTTCAGGAAGGGGGGAAGTAGAGGGGAAGTAGTAGGGGTTATGCTACGCTATGCTCTATCTTCAATTAATGATACTTATTTTTTCTTATTTATATTTACTGATTTTAGAATTGGTATTTGTTTGTACAGGTGTTTCTGTCTTAATATTTTTGTGGCTTTCTTTATTCTCAAAACAACTATATGGAGCTTCAATTATGCTGTAGCATAACCCCTAGGCTATCTAACAGATTGGTATCCTTAGTTAATTATTGTTACAAGGTCACATCATATCGAAGAAGAGACTTAAGGGATTAAATAGGGATATCAATCTGCTAGATGGACAAAATTTGAATAGAATTGAAATTATGAATTATTAAATTTAGTTATTTTAAAATGTTAATAGTAACTTAAGAATTATTTTGTGTTTTTTTTTGTTTTTTTTTGCGTTTTTCGTTATTCTATGCTTCTCCAGTGTGCGCAAGATGCGTTTTAATCTCCTCACTTGTTAGCCATGATATCATTCATCGCAAAGTTTTCAAATTTGTGTAGCTGTAAAAATTTTTTTTCATTATTTCATGTTGTACATATGCTCTATTATTTATATTCTTTCACTGTTACTATTTTTTTAATTCCAAAACGTTGTGCAAAATGGTGATAATATTTATAAACATACGCACAAGAAGAGAATGTAGACCCGGTCACTTGAAGCTGTCACATTACGATTCGAATCAATAAAATATAAATCAAGTCAATAATTAAACATATTGTTTGTGCTGCATTGTTCAAATTATCATATTGGAAGCAAAAGAACTTGTTGATGCTGTCTTTTATCACCTTACTAAACAGCGAATATATCAGCAATGTACAGCATGGTTAGCAATTGATAAAACGCCTCAAAAACGCAATTCTGTAAGTCATTTTTATACAGTTTTTAGTTGAAGTACAAATTTGTCCTTTATACATTAAATGTAAGGTTTTGAATATATCCTTTTAGGTTGATCAAATCAGCAGATCAAAATGTACTTCCTGAATGAATACAAAACTTTGTATGCCACTCATGAAACGTATTCAACAAAATTAATTAGACTAATGTACGACATGATAACTTCCTGGAAAATTGCGCAGTAGGAGCATAGTTTATTCACTTGCTGCTCATGGCAACTGTGTGAAAATCGTTCGGGAAAAGCCATAAACCTGAACCCCTGTTTACATTAAATATAAAAAATAAACAGGCAGATAAAGATAAACTGTGGCATCACAAGTATTGACGTTATGTGATATAAACATTTCATTGCCGCGACCGGTAAACATTCATGAAAGAAGAATACTGGACTATACTTACTGAGTGACAAAAAACTGTTTAAAGGTATTTCAATGTAATTCAATGTGCTCAATAATATATTGTATTTATTTGGAAAAATGCATTTCAAGTTATATTCGTATGTATAAACTTCAAATCAGTGTAATTATAATTTAGTAACATAAAAGATTTAAAACCTTGTACAACCAAATGAACTTTCTTCACCTTTGACTTCCATTGTTGATACCTTATTTATTTGTATTGTGAGTTATTTGTGAACTGCTACAACTGTTTCGCACCATACGGTTCTTATTTTTTTGGTTGAAGGACTTTTTTGGTCGTTTGCTGACTAAACTAAGCTATCAAACGCATTTGTGTAGCAGGTGCTGCTACCGTTTTGCGCCATCTGGCTCTTGTTTTTTGTTGATATGGATGGATGGTAGATGCTTGGACCAGTAGAGCATTAAATCTGTGATTTCAGTGCAAATTTGAAAGTTCATCATTAAAAACCAAGCTGAAGACTTATTTTTATTTTACACCCTGATATAATGTAGCCCAACTGCTGAAAACACGTATGTATACAACCATATGAAGTGAAGGAAACCCTTTTTACATGATGTGGTGGACAACAACCAGTTGTTAATTCAAGGAGTACATTACAAGAATTGCAAGTAAAAACGTGATGTTGTATTTGCAAAAAGAAGTTTAGGAAACCAATTAATACGTAAAATATTAAATACACACAACAGGATTGAGACATTTATAATGTGAAAGAATCTGGTTGAATGTGCCTCCCCTGGGATAGTCGTGTAAATCAACAATATTTTGATATTGTATATGATATTTTATTTCGTATATATAATGTCAATTTTCCTTTACAAGAACAAACGTAAATCAAAACACATTCCAACATAACAGTCTGTATATACCTTAAGGGAAGAAATTGTTTGTGGAAGAAATTTGTACGGAACTTTTTGTTGTGGAATTTATTTTTGCAGATTTTGCTCAAAGATTTACCCTGCAAAATGCTCAAATTTTTTTACCCGTAAAGAATTGGTTTTTCACGTTTCACTTTGCATATATATAAATGAAAATCTCGTGTTTACAAAATGTTTGGAAAATGATAAAGGAAAGAAGTCGAGGTTATTTAACATCTAAGGACTTATTTATTACTCTTTGGCAATAACAATACAATCAGCATCTGCACTTGCAACAGGTTTCGTACTTCGTACTGTTGCCTTTACTTTGAGAAATGATGTCTGTGGAGGTATCACAGTTTTTATTGTTATTTGCACTTTACCTTTATGGGAAGTAGACCTAGACTGATTAACCTTCCCTGAACAAAGATAAGGCCCAGCAACATTACACGTTTTTTTTTTTATTAGAACCCAGTTTATAAGAACATTTAGGCTGAAATTCGGCAAAAAATTAAGAACATCGTAAGAACATGCCCAGCCTCGAAGCTAAAAAATTAGTACATGGAATTGAGACATAAATCATTTAAAAGATAAAATATTTTTACGTTTTTAAAGTAATCGGAAAAATGCGTACAAAAGGTTTTAAAGTTCCTACAGCAACACCACTTCTACACCATCAAACTCTTCTACTCCGACGAAGTCCTCATCTTCGTCGCTGAAAAGCACCTTGTATTTTCCAATACGTGTGTTAAAATATCGAATCTATTATAAAGGCGCAATTTTTTTCTTCAGATATTTGATTTCGTATTAAGAACGTCAATAAGAACATCTGAGGCTCAAATTTACTGAAAAAATAAGCACATCCAGGCTCAGCCAAAATTTAGGTGTTCTAATAAAAAAAAAACGTGTATCTGTTTGTTACAGTTTGGTATTCTGTTTTGATATTATAGCTGGTGAGTAGATGTTATTCCATAAATCTGCTATTTCCATTCCAACTAAAGTTTATATATATATACACCCAGGCACTGAATTAGGTGTTTCCCTACTTTCGAATTTATTAAAGATTTCTTGCATCCGCAAAAATTAATTCTACAAAATCTCTAAATAAGATGTTATCCGCAAAAAATTGCATTTTTTGGTCAATTTATCCGCAAACAATTTCTTCTTTTAAGGTAATTTTATTCAAGCCGAAACAAAAACTTCTACTTCCAGATATGCAGTGGGTGTATATTTTTACTGCCAAAATATTTTTTTTTCATTTGGGATTTATGAAAGTCAGTTACATTAATATAATTTATATGACATGATAGTATGTGAATATATTTTTTTGAATCAGAGATGTTTATTTTGAATACTTGAATTTAATTTTATAAATTGTGATTTTTTCTTCCAAAATTTGAAATGCTACGCATAATAATTTTTAGTAAAGATTGGTTTTTGATTGCTTTTGATAGTTATTTGCTAAAGTGCCCTCCCCCGAAGGTTTGACAATTTTCTTTTCTTCTATTGTTAACCTTTATACAAATTTGATTTTATAATTCTATAAGATGGTTTCATCTGAGTTTAAGCAAGTGTTCTGTTGAATTACATTTGACCTGTGATTTTATGGTTAAAAGGATATGAAGCTTGTCTTCAGCATAAATAATGATCTTATGTTTATTATGACGAAATTGCCTTATAGATTGTTCTGCAAAAAGACTATTCTAGTTGTTTAAGGGGAAATATTAGTCGCATTTACTTACAGTTTTCGTTATGTCCATAGTAAATTCTAAGTCACTTTTTAAATCCTTGGCAAACATTGAGAGAAATCTTATCATTTGACCATGTACATCTTCATTTCATAA
This sequence comes from Turritopsis dohrnii, assembly GCA_027922465.2. Lineage (NCBI taxonomy): Eukaryota > Metazoa > Cnidaria > Hydrozoa > Anthoathecata > Oceaniidae > Turritopsis > Turritopsis dohrnii. Next base: position 126,184 of record BQMF02000074.1, on the reverse strand, counting down.
GTCGTTTTGTAGTATTAACCCTGATTAGTATGGACAGCGTTTTTATCTGAACATCAGCTTGATAGTAGATATACCACTGTAATTATAATGATACATTTTTCTTGTTATCAATGTACACACAAATTGATAAAATGTTTGCAACTTTTGGGAAATATATAGTTGCATTTTTGCGAATCTTGTTTACATTTGTTCAACGGTCACAATTGTTAAAGTTACTTAGAACTGTTTACCAGCGAAGTGACGACCAATAAGTTAAGGTGTTTTTTGTGACGAAAAGTAATTTCTGTTAAATGTATAAGCTTGTGACACTGAATGTCACACTGTTTTTAGAATGGCTTCGAAGCGTTTCATGGTCAGTAGACTAAACTCTTACTTTAAGATGATTGATCAGTACAGATCACGTGATGAACCTTTGAAGGTTTACAATCACTTGAGTCACTTGTAGCCCAATGGAAAGCAAGGTGATCTCAACAAAAAACATCACTTGAAAATGCGGAACTTGGATGTGATTTCCCAAACATGAATTCCCAATTCATATAAACCGGAAACTTTATGTAAGTTGTCCAAGGGTATTAAATGGCAACAAAAAAAAAACACCTGACAAATATTGAAAAATTAACGATTTCCATTTTATTAGTAAAGTCAACTCTTAAACACGAAAGTGTACACGCCCATTGTACTGATGATGGCGTAAGCCGAAAAGCTTCTACTTAAAAATATATTAACACTTATGAATAACAAATATGTTTACTCAACCCATCGTAGCTGACACTTCCGTTTTACAACAACCAAAGTAATGGATGTTTTTTTTGACTTGTATAAATAGCCTTTCATTGAATTCAAAATTTCACTCGGCAAAAAAATTTGAGAAAATTTGGTTGGAGATGGCGTTTGCATTTATTAAATTGGACGAAAACCTTAACGTAGCTTTATACTTTTCACTCGTTAAGTTATTTACGGTGAATTTCATGCTCGGTTCCCCTTGAGAATAGATTTTCAGTGAACACAGAATGAACACAGCTTTAAACGCTTAATTGTTCTTTAATGATCTAATGTGTTCTTTATAAATAATGGTTGTACATTTCGTGCACTCTTGTTCCTTTGGGATTGACAGATTTGTTCCGTTCAGCGGAGAGCAAAACGGAGTGCCTGAAAACGACCTATTTGTTCCTGATAACGCGCTTAATTGTTAACAAAATGTTCCGCTTTGCCGTTCTCATATTGTTCTCACTTGGACCAAACTATTCTGTTATAAAGAGAACAAATGATTCTATTCTTCAAAAAGAATTGATCATTCTTTGGTGGAAAGAACAAACAAATTACTCTCTTGTGATTCGTTAAACAGTATAAAAAAAGTTGACTGATGTTTAAAGAACAGAAATGACAAGGAGAAGAGAGGAATTAATCGATTACAAAATAAAAAGATGTCAAAAAGAACACTTTTCGTCAACTGGGTTGGAATCAATGGAGCAGCCAGACACAAACGGAAGTTGATATTGCGACCTAGTGATACGAACATCTACATTTGTCCAGTAAAGAACTGTTTGCACGTTGGCTTCAAAAGCAGTCGAGGATTACAGAAGCATATCGATAAGAAGCACGGTTGGTATTATTATTTTGACGAAGCACCAGACGTGAAGAGGGAAGAAATAGTCGCCTATCAACCGACGAAAAAGAAAATTTGCACAGTCAACAAGCCTGCATTTTCCGTAAACGAAGGCATTGGAAAGGACTTCTTGGAGTGGCTTTGTACGCCCTGTGGTGGAGGAAAATCCGAGAAAGAAGCGAAACAATGTGCACAAAGATGTATGAAGTTTCTTATGGCCAGCATTGACGATGTCGAATCCGAATCTGTTTTAACGGAAGAATTTGTCGACTGTTGCTTGGGTACGCCCTCCATCATCATGGATTTCCTGAAAATGCTGGAAGAAGATTGGAAAATTACCAGTTCGGCGTCCTTAAATTACTTAAAGTCGATATCAGACATATTGGATTTTCGAAAGGCCCACGGTGTGTCCGACAGTACTTTGCGTTGTTTTGCCGTGACCGAAGTATACATAAGACGTGGTAAAGAAAATCTGGGCAAGAAAAAGAGACTGGAATATTCTCGCAACCTCGATTTGGAAACGTTGATTGCAAGAAATAGTTGGGCGACTATGGAAGAAATGGAAAACGTTATCCCTTATCACATTTGTCGTTTTCGGGACGTTTTGCAGGAGTGTAAAGACGCCCAAAGAAGTCCGTCCGTATCGCAACTGGCATTTGCAACGAGATTTGTCGCTACCTATCTATTCGTGCGTGTCAAATGCTCCAGACCGATGACTTATCAGTACTTGACCATCGAAATGATAGAAAAGGCAAAGACAAACGGAGGTTTCGTCGATCAGAAAGAATTCAAAACTGCCGATAGGTATTTGTTTGATACTGTTATTTTAGACTCTGAGACTTTAGAAATTCTTGATTTTTATATTGACTTAGTACGACCGAAACTGAACCCGAGTTGCGATTACTTGTTGGTCACAAACAAAGGTAAACAATACACTGCATTCTCGACTGCGATGAGCATTCTCGTTCACGAAGCCATCGGAAAGTACATCAATCCAACTCGTTATCGTCAGATCGTCGAAACAGAGTGCGGAAAGATTGACTCCGTCCGAACGAGAAGTTGTTTCACGAGACCAAAAGCACAGTTCGCACGTGGCGAAGGTGTCGTATCAAAAGAATCTGTCCAGAAATGTTGCTTCGCGTAGCAGACAATGCATGGAAAAGCTTGTCGGTAATAAACGAAAAGAAGTGAGTGCAGACATGATGGACGTTTTAAGGACGATAAACGACACAGCTCGTACATTCGATCAACGTGTACTCAATCAAGCCGAAACGATTTTATCACAACAACCGTGCACTAGCTCGTCATCGCAAGTGATCGTCGATGGTAACGACAACGATGACGACATAACAATAACGGACACTATCCCGTCTACTGCCGGAAAAGACGTTACAAAGTATTTACAACAACGAAATCAATCGTTGGTGTCTTTGATCAGTTCGGACGTGCAGTTAAAACGAGAAGTCGTCAACGAACAAACCAAACAAACTCGGGTGAAATTTACGAAAGAGGAAGACTTGTATTTGTGCAGAGGCATCTCAAAGTACGGCAAAGGTTGCTGGTCTCGCATACTAAAGGACTCGGAATACTCGTTTCATCCTTGCAGAAACAAAGACTCGCTTAGGGTGCGTTCGGAATCTTTGGCATTCAAACGCAATACTAGCCCCTTGGGAAATTAGATAATGATGATTCTTTTGTATTGTATTTCTTGATCTTGTATTAAAAAAAGAAAACACCGTTCAATTTCAAAGTTACTTTTCTTTGTTTTGTTCTTCTTCAGATACAAAGTCGTTCGGCGGAGGAGGGACAATGCACTCCTTTTTTTTACTGTCGGAATCTATATAAAATGATTTTTAAAGTTAAATAACACGTACTGGTATAATGCTTGTATAACTTGTCAAGTTCTAACATGCATCTTTTACCTTTCACTTGGTTGTTTTGAAAGTAGATGATGTACTCTTAAAGTACTTTGTCATCTTTCATGGCTACAATATTGTAGAAGAACTCCGTCCCTACATATCCTAGAAGAGAATGCAAAAGGAGCAAATGATAATACTTAAAAGTAAATGTGTTCATAGACTTTACATAACCTTGCTTACTTTGACTTTGTTCTTCTTCGTCTGAACTGATAATAAGAAACGATTGTGCTTTAGGGGGAGACAACACGTCCGCAATAACCTGTGCCAACCTTTCCTCACTACTGTAAACCTCCGCTGGGCTTTCAAATAACTTTGCCAGTACTTCCTCTGACATTTCAGCCATCGTTAAAGAAAGAAATTCAGAGAGCTGAAATATTTTTTATATATATTCACATCTGTTAAGGATGACTGATTTCAAAAAAAGATGTTTGTCAAAGTTGATGCTTTCATGTATATAAGTCGGCTTTGCTACTTATACCATTCAAAATATTTTGGCGATGGAGGGACGACGCACTCTCCTTCAAGCCAATCTAAGAAACCCTAACCCTAGTTTTAGTTGACCGCAGATGATCAATGTTGATGCTTCAAGGAGCAAAAGTCAACTTTGCTACTAAAACATCTTCAAATAGTGGTAGACATGGTGAATTTACTTTGAGGTGTCCAATAAGCTTTCACGTCATTGCTCACACTAATCTTTGCTGACATGTGTACTTTTAACATGCATCTTGAAAACGAAGCTTGGCATGAAAGCGAGGCCGTGGTTGTCAATGGAGATAATCAAAATTGATTGTTGAAATTGTAAATGTCAGTTTTGCTATTCATGCTAAAAGGACAGGCCTGACGACGGGCCTACGGGCCTGAAGACGGGCCTAGTTCCCAGGCTTTTCTTTTATGAGAACGGAATCTGGAAGCTAGTTCCGTGGTTGTCTACCTTTGCACTTTAGAAGGAGTCTAGAAACTAGGCCCGTGAAGACGGGCCTAGAACCCAAACCCTTAACTGCTTGCCACCAAAGACTGGAAACTAGTTTTGTTGGTTGCAAATAACTCACTACCCAGTCCACCTATCCACATTTGAAAGAGCCTGGAACCTAGGCCCGTGCTCATACGGGCCTAGAACCCAGCCTTTTCAACTTCTGACTAAAGAAACTGGAAACTAACTGTATAACTTGCAAATAACTCATTGCAAGGGTCTGGAAGCTAGGCCCGTGGTCAGGCCCGCAGGCCCGTCGTCAGGCCCGTCGTTTTATGAAGGATCTGACCGTAGGCCCGTGGCCCGTCCAAATTCTCAAAAAACTTTATTCTGGATGCCAGTGTGGCAACCGTGGGTTTTCAGATTCTGAGAGGAAAGCCCTGGGTTGACGAGTTTTACCTTAGACATTTTCTTCAAATGTGAAATTAGTTTTTGTCGAAAAGAGGACGGGCCACGGGCCTACGGTCAAAACCTTCTTAAAAGGACGGGCCTGACGACGGGCCTACGGGCCTGAAAACGGGCCTAGTTTCCAGGCTTTTCTTTTATGAGAACGGAATCTGGAAGCTAGTTCCGTGGTTGTCGACCTTTGCAATTTAGAAAGAGTCTAGAAACTAGGCCCGTGAAGACAGGGCTAGAAACCATTCCTTTACTCTTTGCCACCAAAGACTCGAAACTAGTTATGTTGGTTGCAAGTAACTCATTACCCAGTCCACTTATCCACATTTAAAAGAGCCTGGAACCTAGGCCCGTCTTCACACATATTCTGGGAGCTAGTTTTGTGGTTGTGTACTTTGTTACTTTAGAAAGAGTCTGAAAACTAGGCATTGTTGTGGTGTTGGACTGGGGATTAGATAGGGTTCTAGGTATTAAATAACTCCCGCCCTCCCGATAGTTTTACATTTTCAAAACGTTTTGTATACTAGGTACAGATCGTGTTTTTTGTGTCTTTTTCCGTTTCATTCTTTCATTGATGCGCAATCTGAATCGCTGGCGAACCTTGCGATGGATATGTTCTAAAAAGTAGCTCTGTTTTGAAGATTGTTGGGTTTTGCCCTTTCGCAAGCATCCATTCGTCGTAACGTCGGTCTCTTTACCTTCTAAATTACCCTTCTCTTCTTCTATTTGCTTCATTGAATCATGACTGGTACCTCGGAGTGATAGATGTAACTGTTTACGTGGCTGACTGGAAAACGCCCTTTCGTACACCGTCAACGGAGTTTCTAATATCTTTTCTTCTTTTGCTTCACGTTGCTAAAAACGATCTTTTAAGTTTCTGAATCAGGACTTTCAGACGATGTCACTACAAAAGGAAATTCATTAACTTACACGTACAAAATTTTGATGTGGAATAAATATATTGCATTTCAAGATAGTAAAGGATTTAGAAATGCCAACCTTTACGTTGTTGTTGCACCCACTTTCGGCATGGCTGGTTGTAAACGTTATGCACGACACAAATAATTCCACACCTTTTATGTTAGGCAATAAAATCATTTATCTCCAACATCCTCTTCGAAGTTAGCATCTCCCTGGCCAGTACTGTCAGGGCATGAAACAGGAACGGTCGATGAAGAAGGGACCTGGTGACAAAATTAAAACCAATTCGAAAAATCAGTAAATGTCAATAAACAAATAAATTACGTTCAAAAATCAAAATGAATAAATCAGAATTACTTACCGCTGTACCAGCATTTCGCCTAAACCAGTTCGTCGGTTTATTTAAATTGAATGGTGTCACCATATTTTTAAAATACTAATTTCTTACAATTCAATACACAAGTAACACTCGAATCGCGCAGTGAACTGATTTTATTCAGCTAACTTCTTGCTGATCGTCAAAAGTGTCTCGACTATGTTAACGCAACATGTATCGCGAAAAAAAACACACCATTCACGTTTACTGTTCAAGAAGGCCTTGGTTTTACAAATTGTGGCTGTGGCGTTAAAAGGTGCCCTGTCACAGCTAAGATTAGCGTCGAAATAAACTTTGACGAAGGAGGAGTCTCTTTTATCCGATGACATGAAGAAAGAGTATGAAAAGAAGAAGATATGTTATCTATCAACGACAATAGCGGTAAAGGAACCTATTTTTCAACCTGGTGAAAATCTCAAATTAGAACCACGGTTTACATATCTGGAAAGAGCTTTTGGGAAGTTACCAAACAGACAACAACAGACAATAACTAATATTTGCAACCTTACCGCCTTGTCCTTGCTATTATCAGCAAAATCAACGGAGAAATCAATGGTCTTCAGTTATGGGTCAAGAACACATACACACCCAAAAAGATAGCCGCGAAAAGTTAAGTAAACAGGAACTAACTAATCTACTCCAACCGGAAGTTAATGATCTTGTCATCAATCATTTGGGAGTGCTTATGGACGACCGATACGCAAGCCCGGGAATTTTCACGTTTATGATTGCAGCTGGAGTGCATCTTGCATTGCTTCAGGAACTTGCATTTGTCGATCCAGTTGCTACCAAACCTAGATTCAACTAACATCACTACATCAAAAAAGTACGCTAAGGATTATGCAAATCATGCAAGGAAGACAACGAAGAACATCATTGCACGATTAACTATGATCAAACCTGTTAATGAATCTCAATTCACAAACTTGGGCGCAACAATGACGAATTCTTTTTTGTGGAAGGACACGTTTATTGATGACACAGGGAAAACATTCAGTTTTGCTGTCTTCGATGCGAAAGATCACTCTGGTGATAAGAATGCTCAAAGTGATCGTGATGAAGATATGGAGAAGCATAAAGCTAAGGTTAAAATTGATCTCATCGAGAAATTGTCCGACCCAGAGTGTTGCAGACATGTGGAAAAAATGGATTGACCACCAGCTTCCAGATCCTTCCGTAAAACATTCCCATCTTGTTGGTCTCGCAGAACAAGCAGTGTGGGCACTTCTTCATAATAGATAATGGTGACCTCAAACGTCAAGTTTTCATTACCTTTTTTTAGACACGTTGTTTTCTATTACAGTTAACTGATGATCAACCAATTTGAAGAGTTGGTTTGTTTTATGTACGGGAATGCACAAATGTTGACGATGCTCGGCGACACATATTCATGGATGAATGTCGCAAAAAAAGAGAATCCCAACTATGAAACAGCTGGACGGGAACATGCTACCACCTTGTTGCCATTCACTGATCCAAAAAATAAAACGAACAACGCTCATCACAAACAGATGACTTTCTTCAACAGACACTGTACATGAACTTTGAACACCATGTCAGTCTGGGATGGCAGTTAGATGGTAATGAAAATTTGTTGGTATCAAGCCTTGCCACCGGAAATTGAAATGATTTCAGCTGGACCAGAATAAAGTATAAAATATATACATAGTCGGAAATGACCACATGATTAACTAGTTTTATGAGTATAGCCAGGTTAACGCTCTTCTGGGAAAAGGGGAACATTTAGCACGCGTCCAAGGCTACCGTCACAAATGACAATAGTTTTACTTCTATTAATTTCAGAAGGCGCTGAGGGAGAAAATGTTGATGACAACAATGATTATGAAGACTGCAGCCGCTGGCGTGAAGAACACCATGAGGACGAAAGTAAGGTTGAGTCTGTTACCACCTTCACATGTCCTGATGTATGTTGATACCTAGTATACATTAATGAATTTACAATGTCCAACTTGTGATGATAGGCCCCAGAGAATAGGAATACTTTAATCGGATTAATTTTTGCGAGATTAATTTTCGCGACTCCAAAAACTCGCGAAATTTTTTGGATTTATATTCGCGAATAAGCACTTTGAAAAATTTCGCGTGGATTAATTTTCGCGAATGGTTGTTTCGAATAAAATCTTGTGGATTTATTTTCGCGGTCAAAAGGTTTATAATTGAAAAATAGACTCTTCAGCTAAACTTACGGTTGCCTTCTGTTCGACTATTAGATTGCATAACGCATTGACATTTGTGCTTGCCTTGAACGTTGAATCGTCACCCATTATTGGGTGTCAGTTTGACAGTTCTTTTAAACCCAGACGCGCGATTAGCGTCAGCAATCCCTGCTGCACCCCATCCATTGTTGATTACTTCTTTACCATATCAGCAGAAGTGATGTAATTATAGAAATCAACAATCAATCCTGCGTGAAGGGGTTTGAGAGTTGACAAACATAAATTAACATCTACCTCTTCCAAAGCTCCACTCTCCAATTGTTGGGAAATTTGACGGAAATAACTCTTGGCTCCATACTTAGCGACAATTTGAAAATGGAGTATGAGCAGAAAGACAAGAGGAAATGCCCTAAGAATGTCATAGCAACCAAGAAAAAAATGGAGCTAAAATCCATGGACATAAGAAAAATGTTTCTTGAAGGATGCAAAACAGTGCAAAAGAAAAAACAAGAAGAAAATGTCATCATTTTAGATTAAATTAGATTTAATTTAGTGATGTAGCACTTTTTTGTCATTTCATGATCCAATTTAACGAACAAAAAGAAATTAAACAACAAAAAAAAAACAACAAAAGCAAAACTGGATTGGGTACTTAGAAAAATTTCGCGTGGATTAATTTTCGCGACCCGACGATTTTACGTGTTTTCGCGATACAAACTTTCGCGAAAAAGGCGAAAATTCGCGAAAATTAATCTCGCAAAGATAAATCCGATTAAAGTAGCGAAATTCATTGTACTTTTCTTTGTTTCTAGGACAAGGATGCCTTCTAAAGCAATACCTTGATTGGCATAGAAAAAGAGAACTCTGTATTCTATAATATTTTAAAGCCATGCACCTTGTTACACCGTCAAATGTAGTAACTCCGTCAAATGCAGTAAACCTACAACAAATGTAGCAAACACCTTTAAGTTTGGAATGAGCCATAATTAAGCCAAACACGTGAAGGTCTTCACCGGGTAACTTTTCAAGGGCTATCAGGTGGCTGTATAATTAAAACCAAAATCGCGCATGCGCAGTAAAAAAGACGCTAATATGAGCTGAATGAGCCGTAATTAGGAAAAACGCAGTAAGGTCTTCGCCAAGTAATTTTTTCAGTGCTATCAGGTGGCTGTGTAATAAGCTTGGAATTTGCGCATGCGCATTTACAGAATGTTAGTACACGTAAAATCAGTCATAATTAGGCAAAACACATGAACGTCTTCACCAGGTAACTTTTCAAAGGCTACCAGGTGGCCATATAATAAAACCAAAAATCGCGCATGCGCATGTGAAACACCCGGATAACATGACCTAGGTGAGCCACAATTGGGCAAACCTCATCAAAGTCTTCACTACGTAATTTTTCAGTGCTATCAGGTGGCTCTGTGATAAGCCTGGAATTTGCACATGCGCAATACAAGAAAAATGGGTCATAAAGAGGCGAAACGCATAAACGTCTTCATCAATTAGTTTTGTATGAGGTTAATGAGCCATACTAAGTTTAGGCGCTCGATGGTCTTAACTGGGACATAGGGAGTTATAACCTTTTAGTGAAGCACGCAGTTAGCATATTTTCACTTTTTAAGTAAATATTTCATTTCTAACCGACTCTTAGTTTTGTGAGAAGGAGGTAAACCCTTGTATGTGTGACGTCAACTGAATAGATACCTTCAAACAAACACTTCTTATGTTTTGTTACCAGTACCGAAAATACATGTATATTTACATCATGAACTTTACTTTTCTTGTCATAATTCTACCCAAATGTTTTCACTGCGCATGCCCAAAATTGGGATCTATTACATGGCACTTCATAACACCTGGAATATTACATGATAAAAACCTTGATGTGTTTTGCCTAATTATGTCTCATTTACCTCATACTAGCATATTTCTACTGCGCATGCGCGATTTTTGGTTTTATTATATGGCCACCTGATAGCCTTTGAAAAGTTACCTGGTGAAGACGTTCATGTGTTTTGCCTAATTATGACTGATTTTACGTGTACTAACATTCTGTAAATGCGCATGAGCAAATTCCAAGCTTTTATTACACAGCCACCTGATAGCACTGGAAAAATTACTTGGCGAAGACCTTACTGTGTTTTTCCTAATTACGGCTCATTCAGCTCATATTAGCGTCTTTTTTACTGCGTATGCACGATTTTGGTTTTAATTATACAGCCACCTGATAGCCCTTGAAAAGTTACCTGGTGAAGACCTTCACGTGTTTTGCTTAATTATGGCTCATTCCAAACTTAAAGGTGTTTACTACATTTGTCGTAGGTTTGCTACCGTAGTAAATGACCGATTAAGCGCCCTGGGCGCTTATAATTTTTTTGAACTTTTATGGTGGGCGCTTATACGGACGGGGCACTCAATTGAGTCCTGGGCGGTTAATAAAAAAGCACTAAAACCACCAATACAGTTCATCTATTCACTGAATACTGACAAAAGAACTGCTTGTGTCCTACTCGAGCAACTTCAAAAAAAGCTCGATAAATACTCTCATCTTGAGATGAAAATAATTCATTCCCGCGTTATTGAGTTTCTTTCTTTATGGTGAAACATATGTTCAACTAAAAACTATGTTTTTCTCAATATTTTATGTTTTTGCCGAATAAGCGCCCAGTTTCAGTTTTGGACCTGGGCGCTTAATCGGAACCTGGGCGCTTATTACAAATTTTTCCTCTAAACCTGGGCGCTTAATTGAGTCCTGGGCGCTTAATCGGTCATTTACGGTACATTTGACGGAGTTACTACATTTGACGGAGATTTTTACTACATTTGAAGGAGTTACTACATTTGACGGTGTAACACACCTTATGCCATGTACGTTATGTCTGTAAAGGAACTTTAACTTTGAAAAGCGACTCCAACACCTAATGAATGACTGTGAAGACCATGCATCATCATCTTCAGGTGAAATCGGCAAGACGGACATAGCTTTAGCTGTCTCAATTTCACAGACTGTATTAAGCTAGTTGAGTAACAAGACGTGAGGTCCTTTTACACATATTTCATTTCTGTTGTTATTGGAAATACTCTGCTCTAAGTTGACAAAAGTTTCCTATTGGTGCAAACAGAACTTTTTCAGGCGGTAGCCCTAATTTTGACATAGAACTTTACCCTTCCTTTTTATAGAGTTTAGTAAAGATTCTTAAAGCCTTTTGTCCCGCAACCCACAACTGTAGAGACCCGACGTAATTACACCCGAAATAATGGTTCAATACTTGACCAAACCCAGTGGGCGAATTTGTTGAAAAACCACTGCGAAGGAGTGCATTTCTATAGAAATATACACACTACTTCAATAACAATGCGCTTCATCGCAGTGACAATTTTAAACTGAGAGGACCTCTTGTAATCATTTGAGACAAATTCTATTACAGCTAACAATACGAAAACAGACGTATACAAGGCACTCAGTCGGAAGATTAACTCGAAATAACTCGAAACTGCAAATGACAAGACATGTTTAGTGAGCCTTTCCGTTCATGGCTGGCTTCGGGAGCATATCAGTGAAATAATTGAAGTTCTAAAGATAAACAAAAAAACCAGAAAAATTTGTTAAGAAGGGCAGATAGACGATTCCTCCATTACACAGTTGACGTACTTACATGTATGGTTAAGTAGACAACCCCTAAATAAGATGCAATACCACATGCCAAAAAAAGATCAAATAAGGCTGGTTTTACACTAGAAAAGATTAAAACAGACAAATATCATTTGGAGTAAGCCAACAGTTGAAATCCACACAGCATTCAGATCAAACGCATACACACTGTTTCAACTCAACTCAACAAAATAGTTACCTATAAACGCTCATTTTTGCATCAAAAACATCGTATAACAGAAACTCCGGATCTCTAAACAAAAAAAGGTGAACCAAACGATTAGGAAAACTTAATCACCTCAAAAAAAGGTTTACTTCATAAAAAGCTGCAGAGTATACACACCAAGTAAGATTGCACAGATGAAATTCGAGAATCACCTCACAAGAAGTAAAAGAAAACTTAACACGAAAACTGGTAATATTATGAAGTCGTGTAAACAACTCACTTCTTATCAGCTCTTGTCGTTATTCGTCGGACCTCCTTCAAATAAGAACTCATAATCTAAAATAGAGCGTTATTGATCACTGGTACATTTGACTCAGAAAAGCTGAAGTTTCAAAATACCTCGATTACTCTTGACGGAAATCTATGAAGGAATCTATTATAGCGTGTTGAGTAAAGTCGAAGCAATGCACAAAATATTTAGCTAGAAGATTGGCGTTATTTCAAGCGTAGCTAATAAAATCCCTGACATTCCCTGATACTCATGCCCACTAAGTACAATCCTTTATCATCGGAAACATCATGAATTACTTGGGACGAGATTGGTACTGTGTGAGGAGTAATAACATAGCTGGTTACACTAATAACACTATGCTTAACGGCTACTCACTGTGTAGTGGAGAATCGCTTTTGTTTTGATATAGCACAATCAGGAAAGTGCTGATCACGATTCCACTTCATGATCAGCAGAACAATTGTGCAACAAATTTTAACACGTTATTCCATTATCTCAATTTTCTGTTCTTTTTTTTTTTCTTAACATAAAAGAATAAAAACAACTGTATTTTTCATGGCAAAGAAATAAGATTTTGTACTTATTACTTACATTTCGACATCATGAAAATATAGTCTTCCGTTTCTATTACAGAATTTTCGCTTTTTGTTCAAAGTTCTTATTACCGTCCGGGCGCTTATTAATTTCTGAGTTAATGTTAAGTCACTGTAAAAAGCGAGAGTGGGGCGCTAACTAGAGAGAATACGGTATGTATATCTACAAACCTCTTCCAGACCACTGATGAGCTTATGATCTTTAGTGATTAGTTGCTGGCTACGCGGTTCTTTAGAGAAATGATCCACCCACGAGTTCACGTGGTTTACATCAGGAGCCTATAATAATCATCAAGGAAAACTTTAGTAACAAGCATACGAGACTAATTCATTGAAGATTGATAGCAACTCGTTTCTTACTAAATCTCCAGTAAATATCTCCGTCTTGCCTGAATAGCCCTAAAAAACAAGATTAGTAATAACTTCTATCTTTTCCTTACTCAATAACAAAGAAACACAAACAGAAAAGAATCTCACCTTTCCCGACAAGTTAAATATATGTCTGGCTAGTCCTTCAGATAAGATCTTGATATTTCGAACAAGAGAGTCAGTATTAATTCTAAAGATGACATCAAACATTCTGTAAAACAATCCAGCTCAGCTTATGTTTATTTGTCCTCGTTTTGATGCGCTACGTCGTTTCACTTTAATTACTCAGCGATACGTTTTAGTCGTTCGCAAAACGGATTCAAATCGGGAGTGCAGAAATTTTTGTTCAAGAAGGGACGCTCGTATGGACTTTGTCTCGATGAGAATCCCAAACATAAATTCGGGAAAAGGCTTTACAATATCAAATAACACCAGCTACAGATGTCAATGATTCTAGGTTGTCTTCGGGAGTAAAGCCATACTATTGGCTGAGTTTAGTTTTTTACTAAGCACATTTCTTAAAAAAATTTCTGCGAAGGAGTGCATTTCTATAGAAATATACACACAAATTCAATGAAAATGCTCTTCGTCGTAGTGACTTTTTAACAATTTTGCCTACTAAGCAGACCCTCCTATGAAGAACATTGTACAAATCAAATGTTACATTTTAAATTGATTTTTAAAATGTAACATGTGCGTAAACGTACAAGCACGAAAATCGACTTACTTCCTATCAAAAATTGAACCTTGTGTTTTTGATTGACTATCTCGATGTGAAAGTGTTCCAGCAGGCAAACGTCTCAAAGAGAACCTTTCATGTTCCCATGCCAAAATATCGTCGGCTAAGTTGACTTTTTTGTGAACAACATTGAATTTGGAATCTGGATAAATTTGGTTCATCACCTACCAAGTAGAGAGATTAAAAGAAAACACATTTTCAAATTTTCCATTCACATTCAATAAAAATAAAAATTAAGAATCTTAGTTCAATTCTCATAGTGCATAAATGAGCCACCATTCTTTACCTCTTTCAATTCCTATAACAATAAAACAAATAAGAATTACAATAATGAAACTCCTGAACACTTCTTGGTGTACATTAGCCTCGGTTGATGGGTTTAAATAAAAAAGATGTTCATTAATTTGACAAAAATGTCTTTTCAAAATAAACAATAAATGGGTATAAATTTATCTAAAACATTTTAGCACATACATTCACTATTGCATATGCTTGGGTTCCTTCTTTGGGTGGTTTCGAGACATGTAAGTTTAGGTTGCTGCCAGAGCCAATTGCATCAATACAAAGAACATAGTCAGCCTCAGCCAAAAGGCTTATCTCTGAAACAATCAACAGATTCAAGTCAGTAAAGAAAGTTGGCACACAAAAAAGAAAATAATTGGTAAGGGAAAAACATTAAAGAGGGTATTCAAGAGGGTTTTTTTTATCATTGTATAGAATGGATCTACATTCTCTAAGTTGACAATCCTGCATTTAATACGTAATGACTAAAACAACTGATTGCAACAGTGATACCAGAAGATTCCACATTATCTTCTATCCATTTTTTCGTTCCTTGATAATTCAATTTACCACCCCCAGCTAGCAGAAACAAAAAATTAAATCTACGCAAGAGGTTAAGGAAGCAATTTTAAAGCAGAAACTAACTCTAAATGAAACTAACTCTAAATGAAACTAACTCTAACTAACAGCAACAAAATAACAACAACATTGTTTACAGTTGAAAATAGTTAAGGTCAAACAAATACATAATACAAGTTATATAATGAAAAGATACTTCGGTTGAGTGGAAGACTTTTCATACAACCTACGAACAAAAACATTTCGCTCAATGATGTTTCGTCATACAGTAGATGAGGTATTTGTCAGAAAGACACCTACTTGCTGAACATTCTAATCAGCTCCAACAGTGCAATAACACCACTTCCAGTCGAATCTAGACCCATACTGAGTTTCTAATGAAAACAGTAAAAAAAAGTATAACAAAACCACAGTTTTGCTGGAAACCGTTACCTAATTTCATAACCTAACAAACAAATTTACTTCCGATACATCTTAAATTGCATGATAATTGAATCGGAATTAAATTCACGGACTTACAGGAACCATGCCAAAGGTGTCATAGTGGGTAACCAAGGCAATTGTTGGTAGCTGATCCTCTAAGCCTTGCCCAGTTAATTTTCCCTGGAAATGTGAAGTAAATAAATTAAAATATTCATTTGAGATTGAACATTTTAACTTCATATTCTTAATGCGGGGATTGTGTAAATACTTCTCTTATTCAAATTCGCCAAACTTTTAAATTGTCAAACCACAATAACATTTGAAATCTGTCCATAAAAGAACCCACCTGCAAACTTATAATGGGAAAATCATTCATTGGTTTAGACTCTCCACGGTCTGTTACCAAATGAAACGAGTTTGCAGAAGCTACTGCACCCATTGCTAATGAAAAGAAGAAATTCTTTGTTAAACTTCTTTTTTTTTTGAAGGGGCTGACCAGCAATTTTGGCCATAAAGGCATTGAATCATTCGGTTACTGAGCAAAAATAGCTTCAAAGAGTTTTTGTTACATATCTATGAATGAATGCATACACAAGGATCAATTTTATTAGTAGACAAATTATTTTTGAATCCAGAGAACACATTGTTTTATAAGATAATACATTATATACATTACAAAACACATTTTAATACCTAAGGGAAGAAATGGGAAACATTTCCCCTTACGGTATGTGATTGTTTCTGAAAAAATGTAAAAAGAATCCTTGATCCAATCATGTTGTTTGTTATGTTCTCGCAGCAAAATAAATCAATTCAATTAACTATATATAATTTCCAGGAGATACATAAATGCATTTACAAACCAAGATAATTCTATTAAGGAATAAAACTACTCATTGATAAATTCTCAATTAACAAAAGCTTCAGTATAAAACTTTAGATCAACTAACTTTATGTATAGAGTCTATTCAAGGTTTAGGTCAGCCCCTTTGGGTAAAACACTCAATTTGGCAATCACACATAAACAAAAACAGAACAGAATATGAAAGCAAATAGATTTCATACTGAGAAAGTTGAATAAGAAAAAATATGCAGAGAATTAAAGCAAACCTTTCAGGGCAGAAGGAGCATCTCCAGTAATCGCAGAGGATATTTCCTCGTACAATGTCCTCAATTTATTATTCTCATGAGCAAAGTATACAGGTATAGGAAGATCTGCTACCAGTAAATCCTCCTCAAGCTGCTTATAATACTGCAAAGCAAACAATCACAAAGTTACTTTTTTAGAATAATTGTTAGAATAAAATTAATCATTAATCATCTAAACGATGTGGGCCTCTAGCAGGAATGCTAATGGTGTGACAATTCATCATCAGGCTGATACCTGATTATGGCCTAAACTTAAGTTGATTGAGCACATTTGATCATCATTATATCAATCATCAACATACATATTCAGAACTAGTCTTCAAAGTGTAATATATAGATTGTTTTCATTTCAAGCATTAAGCACTTAATCATCGCCATAGCATTTCAGTATTATACAAGGTCTTTTATCAAGTGAACTACTCTTGCTTATTAAATGTTTTTATGTTATAAAAGAGATTTTACATATATACATTTTAAATTCCCTGTTTTTGAAACATAAACAAAAAATCAATAAAAGTTGATCGATGAACCTGAAGACTCTCTGGAGGTATTGCATCTAAATCAGCAGGCAATAGAATGAGTAATGCACTCAGGCCATTGTTCACCGCAGATTGCAGAGTGTCTAATGAAACTTCAGCAGCTCTTACAACAGCACATCTCCGAATTAAGTTTTTGGAGGATAAACTTCTTGCTTCTAGGTTGATGGCAGCACTACGAGAACCTAAATTAAAAATGAAAACAGACTTTGTATATACCTTATTACAAGAAATTAACGACTCATCAAATCAACATGTGGTTTGCCCCCAACCATGTTAATTTTATGCCATGCTAATTTCATATCTGCGTAAAGTAATACAATTATTTTCTGACTGTGTTAACTTCATGAATGTTAATTTTTCGCAAAAAGTCTAGAAAAAATTAAAATTATTAACAAGAAAAAGAGTTCTAAAAAGGTATTATAATAAGAACAAAACATTTCTTTGTATTAATTAATCATAGTTGTACATCACTCTCCACGCTCTTGCAACGAAAAAAATTTCTTTGGAAAACCGTGTTAATTATGCTCTAGAAATAAACATTTTCGACATACTCTGTTAATTTTCTGCATATTAATTTTCTGAGTTGTTAATTAAGTGATTTGTTAAGTTTTGTCAATCTGTTTGCTCAGGGTTGTTACAGAGATTTGGATAAAAAATTTCCTGACTTTTGCTATATATATAACTTTGTTGTTTCTCCATGACTATTGACCTGAAATGTGTGTATATTTTCCCTGACCCTTCATGTTAAAGTAAAGTTTTTTTCCCTGACTGCATCTCAGCCACAAAGGCACTGCACAAAAATATCAAAAAGCACCGCAGACGTAATTAACTGAAAACTGTGACACCGGGAGAAATAGAAACTTATTTAACAAGCTAACCACAGAAACATTTCTGAGGTAACTTTTTGGCTATTTCTCCAGCACAAATCTCCATTTGTTTCTGTTTAACTCAGTTAGTGGTAGTGCTTGATTGTATGTAAACAAACAAACAAACAGTTTAGCTGTGTGAAGGGGGAGGAACTCACATTCACATTTTTAAATTTTTCAGATAAGGCATATTAACGTTCTTGGAACATTTCTCTCAACTTTAATTCAAGTTTATCCTCGTGGATAATAAACATATATTTACCATATTTCACGCTGTTTAAGTCGTACTGCTGCATTCGAAAAACAGGGAAATCATGTGTCCCACAAACTGACGGAGCCGTTAATAATACGATGGGAATAACCAACAATATGCAGACAGTTGAGGGCATATTTCGAATGAGTTCAAACACATTTTCAGTATCACCTATCATGATTACAGCAAAGTTATATTTGTATAAGTTTACAGTTAATACTCTTGTTTATCTGCGGTGTGGAGAGCGTGCCGACATGAATGGGTATTGTAATTATGGAAAACCTGCTCCAACTGAATGAGCTCCCTCCTCAGCGGGCCGTCGTGTCGTTCATATCGATCGTGTGTACTCTGCTGCTTTGTGATTTTTACATCATGGCCGTCGTGGTGGTGGTGGTGGAGGGGGGTGAAAGATAATACACGGTGTTTTTTTTATAAGCAACATGTTTATAAGCAACACTAGTAAATTTTCTCAAAAGGTTACTTTAATCGGATTAATTTTTGCAAGATTAATTTTCGCGAGTTCAAAAATTCTCAATTAATAAATACGCCAGGTTTCCAACCTCGAACCCAGGGTCTCTTGCCTTTTCGATCGCCACCCGTATATCAACTCATGCTAGTTCCTTTCGTAGAGCACCATTCATCCATGGTTGAGATGTTGATTGGATTTTGACCTTTCTCGTTTTTATATGATGGTCTAGAGTATCTTTTAAAATGTAGTTCCAACACCAGAGCGAATCATCAGGATCGTCAAAGATCGATGCGAGGTCCCATGGAGCAGAATCAAGATCTTGCTTGAGGGATTGAATATTTGCGTTTTTATAGTCTCTTATTGTCTTGAGCTTGGTTTGAGATTTCTTCACGAATATATTGAACGTTGAATAGACAAGATTGTGATCAGAAATAGCTGAATTGTAGCTACCAGAGTTCATAACTTTCTTTGGTGCAGATGTTATTGCGAGGTCGATTATTGTTTTCGATCTCTCAGTGATACGTGTGTATTCTTTTATCAAGTTCGTAAGGTTAAATCTCGAGAGCATTCGCAGGAAGTCAAATTTCTGATTAGTCTCTTTTTTATCGTCAAGGTCGTAATTAAAGTCACCCAGTAATAAGATATTGGCACGATGGGAGAATCTGTCAAGGGTTGGTTCGATAAACTTCAGGAACTGTTTTTGCTTTGGTGGTCGATAGATACAGGCAATGAGCATTTTCTGTGATCGCATTGTGAGCTCTGCCCAAATAGATTCAGTCTTTTTCATGTTTTTGTCTTGTTCGATTTCAATGAAGTTAAGATGTTCTTTGTAATAAATCAAGGTACCGCCCCAGTGATTGGCTTGGCCCTTTCGATCTTGTCTATGGAATAAATAATTCTCAACTTTAATATCCTTTTCTTCATCATTTCCACTAAGATGGGTTTCAGTGACAGCTAGAATGTCCAAACTGGTAGCTCTGATGAGAATTCTAACGTCCTCAATTTTATCAACCAAACCATTAATGTTTACATGCGCACATCTCAATCCTTTGGTGCCAATTTTTTTTTTTCAATTGAGAGTGAGGTTCTTCTTCCTCCTCGGCTTCTGTCTCTAGATTTTGTTCGTTGGTTTCACCTGCCATGGTGTCATCTACCGCTTTTATTGTACGGATTTCTTCATTGCTTGTCATTATTATTATTATTATTAGTTTTCCTCTAAAATCTTTTACTGACTAGAATAGTATATTTTATGTCAGTATTTTCATGCATTACTTGTTCTTATCTCACGCTAAATAACGCAGTTTCAAATTTCGAACTGACTTCTTCCCTTTAAACAAAATTGTTTTTATTTTTCATACGTGTAAGTGTGTTGTGGTATTGGTTATCGCTTTAAAAATTCTTCTGCTGTGAAAACGTCTTTCCACACTATATTGATAAATTTCAGGATCACATCAACTGACGAATGTAGTTAACAGTAATTTCGTTTTTATTTTGCTTTGGCAGAACCTCGAACCCAGGGTCTCTTTCTCTATCCATACATATTAAAAGAGACCCTAGGTTCGAGGTTGGCTATGGCATCTCTCCGCATGTGTAAAATAATACCATCAGTATGATGCCTCTAGATCGGACACAGTAAACTGGGTGCTTCGACCAACAATCTTGAATGCTTTGAGACAAGTGTCGAGGTGAAAAGACGATTTCAATCGCATGGTATGAATGAAATAATGTTCTATTAGCTATGAAGACAACTCTAGGTTATTATTTTGAGGGAATTTCCTAACTTTTAGGAAAATTTAAATTTCCTAAATTTAAGTTACGTGCACCTTATGCATGTACACATCAACAAAGAATGGCGTTGAACCAAGATCAGCACTACGAAAATCAACCACACAAGTTTATCGCAGGCAAAGTAAAGAAAACCTAAAAATTATTCTTCGTGAAGAATATCATCTCAAATGTTTACTTGCGAACATCGATCTACCTCTTTGACGTCATATGCAACAATTATGAGATTAGTTCGTTTCATCTTTCTTGTTAAAATAGTGGCACGTTGTTAGTAAAATTTATGAAGTTATTTTGTGGCTTTCAACCGTTTTTGATTGAATTGGAAAAAATATTTTGTTTATTTGGATAAGCCAATGTTGTATATTGACAGGAGGGGAGTTTTGAAAGACTGGCAGAAATGCTCACCACCGGGCAAATTCGTTTAAAAATCACTCTTTTCGTATTTCTATGTATGGAGGCGCTCTGTTCCGAATGACCGGGCTGGCTCGGTTAGGTGAGATCTCGCTATTTTTAAGAAACGCATGGAAAAATAAAATGGGTTCATATGACAAGCGAGCCAGCCCGCTTTTCCAAGATCTTGACTACGCGAGATGAAAATTGTACATATGAACACTCCATCTCGGCGAGACGGGCTGGGATTTCATCAAATTCCTGCACATAGAATGTGAGGTCACGTGATGTAAATAAATTTTAGCCCGGTTGAGCGGGATGAAAATTATCATATGGACATGGCATAAAAGAGCCAGCCTGGTCAACCGGGAAGCCCGCCTTCATATGAACAGCCCTTATTTCAATAAAAATGCTCTTTGTTGCAGTGACTTTTGATATTTTTGTAAGACCACCAACTCCCTGAAATCTTCGATCACAAAAGAAAATGTTTTCGCCGGAAGCGAAGGAAGGCGCGTCCTAAAATTTGATTGGGATTGGGTTTTAGTAATTTGTAATGGTAGCGGGATTCGCAAAAAACATGCTTCGTTTACACGAAACTATTTTTCTATAGATTTGTAGGGAATTATATACAACATAGAAGAGTTGTTCCACGTGAATTTTTCCCTACAAAATCATTAGAAACTTCACATCAACACTCTAAAAAAGCGTGCAAAGTAACGATGTTTCTTTTGATACAACAAAAGGCTTTAAATCTCTGAAGTAACTTTTTAGTTGAACAGTTTTTAAACAGTTTTTGATTCTTTTCGTGTAACAAGCTCGTCGATTTTACGAATCTCCATAATAATAGTTCAAACTGTGTGCTTTTTGAGAGCGCTATTTGAGGGCGCTATTTGACGCCAATAACAATCAGATTGTATTTATGATCATTGGTGACCATATGTCAAAAACAAGCAAGAATCCATGAAGATATGAAAATATAAAAACATGCCAACAACAATTAATTTAACGGAAAACAACGGATTGAAAAGAATTCGAAAATAGTAATTTTTACATAATGATTGAATACGTTTGTAATTATGTAACTTTTTTGAAGTCGTTTCTTATTAAGTTAATGGTAAACAAATGGTACTGCCTGACGACTTCGATTTATTTGTTGACATACATATGCAATTATAATATTGATTGGTAAACTTATAATCTCACCTGGGTTTGTTCATTTAGTGAACGTGCTCTTGGAAATGTGTTGTTGCTGTTCCCCCTCACAAGCAAATTTTATGTATTTTTGTCGTCTTGCTGTTTTGGTTACTAGCATTTCCGCGCTGATTTGTTATAGTAAGTTTGACTATTGACGTCCATCATTTGACGCGTTCATGTTTTGAAGTTTTCGTCCTAAAGCCTTTTCATTTTTTTAGAATCAAAAAGAGATCATTTTTTAATTTTTAAGGGGTTTATGAGGACTATGAAGGCTAACGTTTCCATGTGAATCTCTCATAACCAGCGTATCTCTATGAAATGTTAAGAACAAACGTATTTCAAGGGGTATTGGTCTATTTTCTTCGAAAAATTACGCTTTTTTTCAGCATGGGATATTTCACGATTGGGTTGTTCCGATTCCCAGCGAAGGTATGTTTCTATACTTTACTACTGGCTTATCAAGTACCCAGTCGGCAAAATCGGCAAAAACTCACTGCGATGAAGAGCATTTTCATTGAAATAGCGTGCATATTTCAATAGAAATGCACTCCTTCTCAGTGATTTCTCAACAAATTTGCCGACTAGGTAAATGAAGTTTTTCGCTATTCTACAAACTAGCATGTAGCTTTAGCTAAAAGTGCCCCCGCGCTCAAGCTTTCCAATTTGTACACACAGATAAGATACAGATAAAAAGACACGAAAAAACATTCTGTCTTCCACCTACAGTACCATGCTTTGAAACGGGAAAAAAGGAAAATCACTTAATAATTATATAACATCGTGTAACCGCAACACGAAAAGTTGGAAGATGATGATGAGGTGAGGATGAAGAACAAAATCGAAAACTGACTTTCGCCTATCTCGTGAAACTACTATGCCTCCTCACTCGCTAATGCTCGCTGCGGGGCAATTATCGAACTTCACCACCAACCGACAGATATTGTTTAAATTATTGCTGGCGTCAGTAAGAACCATTCCCGACACTTTGCTTTTGAATTGCAAAATAGCAATGTCAGATTCTTTAAATTAAGCTGAATAAGTCTCGAAGTCGTAATATCCCAGAGGGCAAATTTGTTGAAAAATCACTGCGACGGAGTGCATTTCTATTGAAATATACACACTATTTCCGTAAAAGCGCTCTTCTTCCCAGTGACTTTTTAACCATTTTGCCCACTGGGATAGAGGACATCCTTTTAATCAATAACCTTTTGTAAACGTATACATTCCCCTCCTGTCTAATTAATAAAACAACAACTTAGCAATTAAAATCAGGTTAAAATTAATTAACCTATATTACGTGGGACAGTTATTATGGCTCGCGAAAAACACATGAATATTTAGAATTATTGTGGCCCTAATTTATTACCATATATGGGAGCACGATGACGTAACTGGTTTTGGAAGTAAAGGTGGGAGGATGGGAGGCGTAAAATAAATAGAAAGGTTTTTCAATATGAGTTTGATTAGTGTAGTTACCACCATACTTCAACAGTGTAAACCTTAATATTTGGGTTAGTTAGGGTAAAGCTCAGGGTTTTCCTCGCTCTTTCAGACGATTTTAAAAAGCGTTTGACCGTATTTATGTGATGGCAACGAGTTGTCAGATAAACTTACTCTTTTTTAAACAAGGTTGCTCTAATATATATATAAAAAAAATAAATAAAAATTTAACTGTAAAAACTTATTTTAAGCATTGGATTTTGGTGTTCAAAAGAGACAGTATGGGAATTAACAATATCCATCAACAAGCACCACAACGACACCACCGCCCTGCATGCGCCACTGCAAAGGTACGCCTTATTTATTGTTTGATAACGTTTTTTGCCAGTTTCTGATGGTGTTCCTGTGGAAGGAAAAACCACGGAGAAATCGCCGAAACCTTCCTACGCTACCTTGTTCCCAGGGCTTCTTGCCTTTTTGATATACGATGTCGTCGTCCGTATACCTAAAAGGCAAGAAGCTCTGGGAACGAGGTTGCTTTATACAGTTTATTTATCAAAATTTCGCCTCTCTTGAGAAACGTAAAGGGGTAAAAAATTCCACTGGGTTCATATTAGAAAAAAAACCCCTTTAAGTGGGATTTGCCAGTCCATCAGCGATATACTGGTCATAGATACACGAAACATGCTCAATTCAAAGTAAAGTTATGTCGACGAAAACTTAACAAAACAAATATCTTTTACTGCACATATTGAGCAAGAGGACAATGCATACAATATATATCGATAGAATATTACACCAACTTTCAAGCTTTTAGCATTTGTAACGGAAATAATTTAGCTAAACCTTTGCATATCAAACAGGCATTGCTTAGGAAGGAAAGATCAAGAAGTAGGTCAGTGAAGCAAAGAGAAGTGTAGTGTGAGCAGTAAAGTAAAAGGAAGTTAGCAGACGTGATAAAGTTTCTCTAGTTTGCAAATTTGTTGAAAATGTACTGCGAAGGAGTGCATTTCTATAGTAGCATACACATTATTTCAATAAAAATGAACTTCATCGTAGTGACTTTTGACGACTTTGCCCACTGGGTCTTGCGTTTCATCAGAACGAAACGTTTTGGTGTCCGAAGGTTTTCCTTGTTATCAAAACCTCGTTTTTCCCTATGGAACATATGGTCTTTCGCAACCTCGTCCCTCGTCTCTTGCTTTTTCATTGCCGCCATCCGTATATCGAAAAGGCAAGAAGCCCTGGGGACGAAGTTGCGATTTTCATTAATGGAAATTGTAGACAGTGGACTGTCAGTTTTGTTACTACCCAGAGCGGGCAAAATCGTCAAAAAGCTACTGCGACGAAAAACATTTGTTTTGCAATAGTGTTGATACCTATAGAAGCGCACTCCTTCGTAGAAATGTTTTCAACGAATTTGCTCACTAGGTATATATTGATTCAGCATTTTTTATGTTCCTTCAGATGCTCAGCAAGGAAGCATGTTGTGTTTTTGAAAACACATAAGACAGGGAGTAGCACCCTGAACAACATCTTCAACAGATTCGCTTATAAGAATGGGCTCAAGGTTGCTTTGCCACCAAAGGGGATGTATCGCTTCTCTTGGCCTTCATCATACTCCTCCTCAGATGTTTTTATGGCAGAAGAAGTAGGAGAAAGAGCATTCCACATGATCGTTAATCACGCAGTGTAAGCTTCTTTTATTAAATTTATTATTATTTTGCTATTATTATGTTATACCTGCAGCGATGGTGTAGTTGTTAGTACCTTTGAAAGTGCGACCGCTGTGACCCGTTGTTCGAGTCCCAATCATGTCCTATGTCAATGCTTCACTCCGATGCAGATTTTTTTCTATCTCTGCAACAGGTGTATTTTGTTGCTCAACATTCAGCCTGTGTGCAAAAGTTCTGAAAAATGGTTGCACAACCGTTGTACAACAAAAATAATTTTATTGGAAACCAAGCTTTAGTTGCAAGTCGGCGGGCGGAAGTGCCAACCGTTACGGATGGAAGCCCAAGGACTAAAAACTCCCAGTCACTTACTTACCTATTATTGGTTTATTCAAAGCTACGTGGCTCATCTTTACTTTCAGGTATAATCGAACAGAAATGGACAAAACCGTTCCAAGCGATTCCAAATATATCACAATATTACGTAATCCTGTCATGCAGTTCCAAAGCTCTTTTTACTATTTCGAATTTGATCGCGTGTTAGGACTAACTAACTCGTCGCATCCGATTCGTGAATTTCTCGAAGCGCCAAAGAAATACGTGCAAGTAAACAGCGCCTTACTCGACAGAGAGAAGTCTGTTCTCATTCAAAACAATATGCTATATGATTTGGGCGTAACGGTCAGAGACAAAACTGATGATTTGGGCACCTCGCTGGTAGGAGGCGCAAATAATAAAGGAAGGTTTTCCAAATTGCAACTGAAGAAAGTATTTGAAAAACTAGACAACGAGTTTAACTTAGTCATGATCGCAGATTATTTTGATGAAAGTTTAATTCTCCTAAAAAATGAGCTGTGCTGGTCATTCGAAGACATATTATACTTAAAACAAAACAAACGAGTTAACAAGAAACCATTGTTAGGTAAATATGACCAAGGGAAAATCGAGTTCTGGAACAGAGCCGATTATTTTTTATATAAATATTTTAATGAAACGTTATGGCGAAAAGTCGATCATTATGGTGATAAATTTTGGAGCGATTTAAAACATTTCCGAGAAATGAACGAGAAATTTAAATCAGAATGCTCGTTAAAGAAAACCACAACGAAACATGGGCGAGTTCTCATCGAGAAAATTTCGTCAACCAAAGAACAAGCAAGTACGAGCTGCAAGCTGTCTCTTAAGACTCCTATAGAATTTGTGGATTTATTTCGGCATCAGTATGGACTGTCGCTGGAGAGTCGTTTGCCGACAAAGAGTGCAGAAGAGGTGAAGAACAGAAGTGGTTACAGAAAAAGATGACGTCATCAAGATTAATTATTTGATAGGGTTTGCTAACAAGACACGTAAGTCGTAGCAAAGCAGTGAAAATCTTCTTTGGCATTCAGTTTTCTAATTTACCGCTACTCGATAGAAAACGTTTTAAATTGGTTTAACATTCTAGTAATTTATCGAAAACGGAATACATCAGGAACCACAACTCCTTTTTTCCGTGTCTTACTATGATTTTGTGGGATTGGAAATATATTTGAACAAGGATTAAATCTTGTCGCAAGCCAAGATCCTTTAAGCATCTTGGCTTAAAGTTTTTAACACAGGACCCATGGAAGAACAGAAATTTTGTAAATATGTATATATGTATATATTGCTAATTTTTGAACGGTCATCCTGTATTTAAAAATTCGTAAATAATAATAATAACAATAATAATAACCATGGATTTGATTCTTCCTTATAGAACATTACAAACAAAAATATTATAATTTTCGTGAAATTGTTACATAGACGAACTCAAATATATAGATATTAAAAAATTAATTTTCAGAGACCATTTGCTTTGTGATTTTATGATACTCAACCATTGTATGTCACAGCACTGTATGAAAGGGTATGTTGATGTGACATTTAAACGGTGAAACCACTTACAAATATGTTTGAATAAATGAGGCTAAGCCCGAAACTGTTCAGAAAAGCTTCACATCAAAATGCAGCCAATAGTAACATACCCTACGTTGCTATGGAAACTCACGCATATTGATCATCTTATTTTCCGACTTACTTAGGAAAATAAGGACCAGAAGAGAGGCACAATCTGAATACATGAATACGACCAAAGTGCTAAACTTTAGCCATGTCAAGACCAATGGTCACATGCATATAACAGTAGACAGGCAAGATTAGATTTTCCAAAACAAAATTCACAGCCTTTTTATCTTTTATTTTCGGCAGAACTTTTTCAAGTTTTTCAATGAAGAAATTATCGCTCTGATTCAAGAGAAGCAGCCATTCGAATTCCAGGCAGCGTCCGGTGTAAGGGAGTGAATCGCCCTCATAGAAATAAAACTTCACATCAATCACATATTTCAAAACTTAACCACTTTGTTACCCTTCGTTTTTCGTCTTTTTAGCTCTTCTTCTTCATCGTCATCATCTGAATTCTCATCAGAAAAATCGACGGCGTCAACACTTTGACTTGCATCACGAACTTTGTACTTTCGCTTTTTGTTTGACATCTCTATGGCAACAATCACACGAGAAAAACGAGAAAAATTACACCGATTCAAAGAGCAGTCTCCAATGAAAACAAAATTTATGTCTCATGTATTATCAGAGGCGTAGTTAGATGACAAGGAGGGTGAGGGCGGGAAAGTTGCGCCAACACGATTTCCATAACACGTATAATTTCCGAGTTCACGTAAAATTTTCATTATTTTGACCTAGGATTGAGCAAAATGTTTATGTCTCATTCCTTCAAGCGAAAATATGGGAATTTCATACGAAAAACTTATAAGAAAATTCATTAGACAGACACATTCACAGATATCAATCCTTTGCACAAGAGAGAGTTTCTGCCAAGAGCAAACAAGAGAAATCAGTAACAAACGACATACAACATCGGGAATCTCAGAATAATAGCTGAATAAGAAAATTACCGTTTCTTTGATTACACTGTCGTTCGGGACAATCTTTTCTATAATGTTCAACCGAGCCACAGAACTTGCAACCGCCCCCTAATGGGTGATAAATAGTATTACTTCAGCGTTGAATAAAGGCTATTATGACAAGGTGTATTTGCACTAGCATAAACACCAGAGATAAAGCTCCATCCACATGACACAACAGAAATAACCTGCATTCTCACAAGACATAACAGAGATAAAGCTGTGTACACACGACACAACCGATGTAAAATTGCATTCACATATGATAGAAACAAAATTGTATTGTTTGGTCGTGAATTTTATAAAAATAACGCCACAGTGAAACATACCATCCGGGTACAAACCACGAGGGTTGTCTGGGCATGCGCTGGATAAATGACCGTCTTCTTTGCAGATGAAGCATTTGGCGTATGGGTATTCTCCTGAGAATAGAAGGAATGTTTACCACCATTAGTTTTTACAGAAAGCACTCTTCAATTGAAAGGTTGAAAACAAGCTACGTTACAAAGCTTTTACAGGACAGATTTCACTTGGAAGATATACAAAATTAGGTTTGAATTTTCGATAGATAACCGAAACTAGTCGGCGATTTTATAAAATAGCGACGACTATAACAGAGTGACGTCATCGGGTTTTTCATTAAGTCTGGTTTAGACCTAGCGATTACGACGATCAAAATTCAGTGTAATCGTCATAATCGTCTAGTGTGAATAATTTCGTTATCGTCAAAATCGTCTTAAACGACCGACGATTACGACGATGAAATATCAAAAATTACTGATTGATTACTAATTACTAATGAAATACTTGAGGGTGTTCGCACCTGGCGATTGTGACGATTAATTTATTTTAATCGACGTAATCGACGTAATCGCCAGGTCTGAACCAGGCTTAATAAAAAGTAAAACTGAGACTCAGGTGGCAAAATCGCCAAAAGTCACAAAAGTCACTGTTACGAAGAGCAAAAGTCACTGCGACGAAGAGCATTTTTATTGAAATGGTGTGTATATTTCTTTAGAAATGCATGAACCCTACTCTAGACCAGATGATACTAACGCCAGCATTAGTTGAATGACGTCATCAAAATAAACACTTAATTACGAAGATAAGATCAAGGACATCATCGATTAATAGACCGATCATGACATATGCAAGCGATGGAGAAAACAATAAAAAAGGACTATAGTTTGGTTTCTGTGATCGCAACTCTATTGTTTCTGTCTAGGTTGAGCGAGAGCTCAATGCCTCGTTCTTTCAAACTAAAATAAGAGACTTTTGACCATGAACTTGACATGACTGGAGCTTGCTGAGCAAAGAAACTGCTACATTGTAGAGAAACAAAACAACTATACTAACCATTTTTCGTGTTCACCTTACACTGATGCACACTGTGTTCAGTAGATCCACATTTAAAGCATATGCCGACATTTTCTTCTTCTTGGAGTCGTTTTGGACATTCAGAAAGTTGATGGCCACCCTCACGACAATAAAAGCACGGCTATAAGATCATATTTTACAAGACAGTGAACTAAGTAAGATTGACCACAGTTAAAAAGTATCAAATCTTCACAAAACTAGCATCACGGAATGGTAGAAAGGAATTGGTCATGACTGATTTTCTTTTACCCAAAATTTTATTCCTATCCTGATTTTCCAAACGAGAGAAGCCTGAATCCGATTTTACCCGAACTGGATTCAGAACCTCGGAATGATTCACAGTAAGACATCAAACATTGCCAATAGCAGTTTTCTACGATTCATACCTTAAAACATCGTAAAGCCTTTTCCCAGAAAAAATGAAATTCTCTAAGCCATGATAGGGGCGTTTTAAAGACACGTTTCAAAAAAATTAAAACCGGTGAAGTGCTATAAAAGGAATTTTTCGAAATAATATATCGTAACACCTTTGCCTTTTTTCTTCGGTTCCTTCTGGCCTCTCTTCGCTTTTGTAGCCACACTGGGATAGCCTTCGCATCTTTATTCTAAAAGAGCAATGGAAGAGACAGTGTGCATCAGTATAGTGTGATTTTTCCGATTTCATGGCTTACATGGGTTATAGAGCAGGGGGCGGGGGCGGGGGTCAACCCCAGTAAATAGAACAGAAACACAAAATGGGAATAAAATACCAACCATAGCCAGTTTGGGATCTTTGATGTTCTTCTTATTTTTCTTATATTCTAAAATAATTAATCAAAATAGCGAGCATTACATTCTATGATTGTTCTATAAAAATCAATTTTTCGAAACCTCACATTGCTGTCTCTATTTCATTAGTCACCTTTGCTGACTGATAATAATGGATCAACGAAAAAAAGACTCACTTTGAGTATGTTTTAATTCATTCCAGGGTGTGGCTTCATGCTCTGAGACCGCTTTACCTCGTGCCCATCGAGTCATTATTGTTTCTTTTATCTAGCATTGAAATATAAAAAAAATCATCAAAGGACTTGTATATAAAGTTTTAAAAATTCAGTTCAAAGTAAGTACAGTTTATGAGTACTGGAAAATTGTTTTCTTCTTTGAAATGGAGTTTATATACTGTAGAAAATAACTTTCCTTGTAAAAAGCAAAATGTTGGGGTCCCAGTTCCATTTTGTAAAGAAAGGAACTGACAACTTGCACAGAATACAAATACATTTACAGACCTCTGGCCAGTGGGCAAATTTGTTGAAAAATCACTGTGAAAGAGCGCATTTCTATAGACACACACACTATTTCAATGAAAATACTCTTCATCGCAGTTTTTTTTTTTGAAGATTTCACCCACTGAGTGGTGAGGATACCTGAAAGTATATTTTAGGAACCTGAGAAAAACAAAGCGAAATGTAACATAAAAACATAAACAAACACATAAACTTGTTTATAGATTGTTATTGAAGCTGAAAGATAAGGATAAAAAAAACAGTTCAGGTCTTAGAATAAATACTGAATCATTCCTGTATAATGATAAAAAAAAACCAAACAAAAAGATCTAGCTGACAAAGTACTATGTACAACGTTCAACAAGTACAACAATCTACTAATAAATACTAAGATGGACTCTAGAAGCATGTAGGAAACTGTCAGAATTGAAAACCAAATAACTTGAGAAAATGGATATCACTGATCAGCTATGTGGCCTACTCATTCATACTGACACGATGTTCCAAAGGTTATTGTGAAAAGTGTAACAATAATGTTAAATCGGGTTTTCTGCACCATTATAATGTTCAAAAACACTAGTTTTAATAACTTATATAAAATAACAACATAATATTCCATATACACTATGTATATCTTATAATAAATATATAAATAACTTAAGACTTTTTCAAGAGTTAGCTTAAGTCAGGTCTCCCTTTTATTTTATTCTATATAATTTGAACTTGAAATCTCCAGATTCTTGAGAAAATCGCATTTAAATTCATGTAAAGTGGAGATCTGAGGCAGGAACATCACTTTGTGTTATATACATCAATTCCTGGCAGAAGTTTTATTTGCATTCCCACGAACAGTCCTAGTTTTACTCGGATTATTTTTCATTTGCTTGTGTGCATCGGCTTTTCGTTTCTCTACTACATGGCTTTTACTTAAAAAGTCGAAATCTACTTTATTGTATTGTGAGTCCACATCGTTACTGATGGGTTGGTGTGATGTTCTTTCTTTGTTAGTCATGACTTGTGGAAGCAGCAAACTGAACCATTGCTAAGAATAATGAAAAGAACATAAATATGGCAAATCTGAAAAAGAGCAAAACATTCTTTCCATTTCTTTATGCATCTCGCGAAAATAATCTTTTATTTCAATCAATAAGCAAAGATAATTCTTCTAAATGGTGCAATAAAATCAATTTTGATTTTTTTGAGTTTAGTTCCCCTTTAATATTGCAAAGAGAGATCAACATGGACAAGGATCATAACGAACTGATTGGTGGTGGCTGTTAAATTTTAAGGCTGCATTGCAATCTTCTGTATAAGGGACTTCAACAATCACATTAATATCAAAAATCTTATCTCAACTCCAATTGCAAGCATAAAAGTTTACTTACTTTGGATTCGGGACTCAATCCGGAATGGCTAAACATATACTGCCACCCAGGTATACCCAAATGAATAATCAACATCCGGAAGTACTGACGGAAGTTGTCAGCAAGAAAAAACCATTGTAGTGCCCTGTCTAAAAACCAGATCTGCGGAGACTGTTCAAGTTGTGCTGAAAGTAAAAACAACGAAATCATGTTGCTTTATATGATAAGAGAAGGCAAATTATTATTAGGGTACTTGCCAACAAATTCATTTTTAGACTCGCTAATAGTGAACTTGAATGCTGACCACTACCCTTATATAATTGTTTCCACCAAAATATTACAAGGTTGAGTTCACCAACAGAACTGAAGCACACACCACATCAGTGCATGTTACACACCCTTCGTCTTCACTTGTATGAAAAAAATATTATTCCTAATGAATGAAAATGCAAACGCCAGATTAAATATTGAATGAAAAGACACCATAAAAAATAGTGACAGAATTGCAATCTAGATCTGCATCGTATTATTCTTTCTACAAGTTCAAACTTGCATTATTTTTTCTCTGCAGTCAGGATTCAAGTGCTTTTCTTTGCCAAATGCTTTATGAATTCAGTTTATAATACTGATACCTTTTCTGTAAACTAAACATACTTTTCCATAACCTTCTTCAGTACTCAACTCAAAAATTTTATCATCAAAGTGAGGCTTCAGGTAACCTAACATGAAATACAATAAAGTGGTTAAGGCAACAAGATGTTAGCTTGTATTTTTTCTGTGATGATCTATGGTGCTTTGAGAAAAATTTTACTAGTTTAGTTCACTAATTGATAAAAACATAATCTCTGCGAGTGAATGAAAGTAGACATATCATACACACAAGTTTGTGTGGCAGGTTATTTTCAAATATTCGCCCTGAAAAGTGGTTTGTGTGTTTTAGATACAAAAAGTAAGGCTGACAAAAAAGGTCAGCACGCTGAAATGGGTAGATCAGAAGGTTGGCAAAGTGATGGCGACCTTAAGTTTTAGTTTGCTGACGCAAATGCCGAGTGCCGAACTGAATTCAAAGGAATCTAAACAACCATATACATACCATCACTAGTACGTTCATTTGGTTCACAATCTATATCACTTAATGTCAGATCGCATGGTGACAACGCCAAACCATTTTGAGATATGCTTGTTAAGGATTCCAAAGGGTTCACCTCTAAATTACCCACTGACTTTGTTTTACCTAGATTTTAAATACAAATTGGAAACATTACGGAACTAGTTTTAATTGAACTGCTGATTAAAACCTTTGGTGTTTCTATGCAATCATAGTTCAGCTGCGGCAGTTATAACACAAGGAGGGCATTAATTCTACAAAGTCTGATTTTCTTGAATCAAGGCCAACTGCAGGCCTGGGGAGGAAAGGCGTGCGATCGCACTCGCACGCCCCCGCACACGCCATCTCAATTTTAGACGTGTGACTCATCGCACGCCTAGCTGCTTAACAAAAATATATAAAAAAAAAAACGTTATTACTTTCACATACCAAAATAACAGTGAAAATATATATCCACTATTCTGTTAAGTTCTTAAAAACCCGTTACAAACCCTTATTGTGAAAGAGAGCTGCAGTCGAAGCCCTAGGAACGAGAGGCTGCAAAATGAGAACTTGTTCCAAGAAATACTTCATGCCGGGCACATAATTTTATGTACCCAGGATTAGAAACGCTATTAAAATGAGGACCAAACAAATTTTTAATTTCCATGCTCATTGCAGTTCCTTGTGAATTTAAAATCTTAAGTTTCTATTTTAAACAGCGGGTACCTGTAAGCATTACTCACCTTAGCGATAATTTCATAAAAAAATACATCAAAAGATAGAAAAATAA
This sequence comes from Turritopsis dohrnii, assembly GCA_027922465.2. Lineage (NCBI taxonomy): Eukaryota > Metazoa > Cnidaria > Hydrozoa > Anthoathecata > Oceaniidae > Turritopsis > Turritopsis dohrnii. The sequence goes on along the minus strand of BQMF02000074.1, from coordinate 92,135 downwards.
CAACTCATTTTTTTATTCATAACGAATATATTTTCTTAATTCTAAAGAGACTCATTAGAAATGATAGGCGGAAGTGCGGTTATGTTTTTCATTTTAATAATCAACAGAGCTCATTAAATAACTGACATGATAATTATTAGTGGTACATGCTTCATTAAGAAAAAACAGGAAAGTAGACTTTTCAAAGCCAGTGAAGAAATTTCGGTCGCACGCCAAAATCCAACAGACGTGCGAATCACACCCCAAAGTAACTTCCAGGCGTGTGAAAAACTACGCACGCCATGTGGAAATGAGGCGAGTGGTGGACCGCACGCCGGCCTATTTTTTCCTCCCCAGGCCTGAACTGGATTACAATATCAGTAGTAGAGTGTTTGCTAAAGTTGCACCTATAACAGTTGCGAGTAAACTTGATGTTGAACAACAAACAAGTCAACACTTAATAAATAAGACAAGGTTTCGCTCCTTCATGGTATGAAAGGAAGGTAGCAGCCCTTTGTATTAGTTACACAGACCCAGTTCGAAGGAAAACTCCGAAACAGGCGGGATTTGAACACACGACCTATCGCTCTACCAACTGAGCTACCAGCTCATGGTGTTCAATCTGATTCAATCTTAATAAATCATTTAAACTACAACATTCTAATGATAAATTGAAAGCCAAGGTTCAAGAAATTCAAGCCTATAAAGGTTATCTTTAATGACCTATTAAACTGTTTTTGAATTACAAATTGGAAGAAAAAACCAACCGGCTACTTTAACGCTCCATCGTATCAGCAAACCATTCATTGTCGCATAGAAAGCCTTCAAGTCATCAGGAAGGCAACAAGCTGTTGTCTAGAAAAATCCCACATAACATTAGGATAACTTGTTACTCGTTTTCTTTTTTATGTTTTCAAATATACTGTTTTCCTGGAAGAACCTACTTTGATCACAAGACACATTTAAATCAATGGTGTCATCATTCACATACACATTGCAATAAAGTAAATTATGTTAAAAGTATCAACAATGAACTTAGTTTCTCTTGTGTATCAAAATTAAAAGTGGCTAATACTAATACTACATTCAAACTTGAGATCAGAAGCTCCCTTATATGGTTGATTATTGGATTTCTGCAAAAGCAAGAAATACTTTAAAACCGGCTTTGTTTTTCTTTTTTTTTTTCTGCTGTCCAAACCTAGCGGTTTTTTGAAATCTCATGCGAATGTTTACACGAAGCCAAAGTCAAAGTCACGCATTTCAGTCAAAGAAGAAACTCACAACAAATAACCAACCAAAAGGATCCCAAAGCAGCTTTAGTCAGTATAATTAGAAGCACATTTCCAAAACTGAAGACGAAGAATAAAATTTGTAGCAGTAATTTATTATTATCTTACATTATATTATTATGATTCAATGGAGATTTTTCGTTTCGTTTTATAAATAGAATGAAAAGGTATGTTTTGTTTTTGTGACTAATGTCTGAGATTTTTTCTAAAAAAAGATCAATGTTCGTTTCAAATGTGGGCTGTAATGTTTTTTAAGCTCAGGATGCGTACAGCTCAGCTTAAGTTCCATCTCAGCTCCAAATGTCTGCCTGCTCAGCATCACTTTTTATATCTTTAGCTAATGTTTCACTCTAGCTATATTTTAAGCTTAGTGCTTGTATAATGCTTTGAAGTGCAGTATTGTTTTTTGTCGGTGATCAGTAGTTTTTAGGTTATCAATGTCTCTAATTATGGACAGCCTTCCTAATTTTGATATATAATTCGAAACACTTCACATCTGTAAAAAACATTCAACTTTCAGTTTTGTATTTTTCATGATCAAAATTTGTGTTTACTTTTTTGTTTGCAATTAGTCCATTGGTAATTAGGAAGATTGATAGCAATCTTTAATGTTTGAAGTATGTATATGATATACTCACGTAATTACTTTGAAATCAGAAATGATCAATGTACACTTAACATTATTCTGTATACTTTATTCCAAAATAAAGTAAGTATTTTTCATTCAGATGTTAATAAATATAGGTCTGGTGGTATATATAGTTTAAAGTTTTTGTAGTGTCAATTATGCTTTCATGAAGCTCTGGGGAGTACGTATAATAACTGTAGTGTGATAATTCTTTTCTAACTAAAAAGTTGCAACTTAAGAAGTTTTGAGTCAAAGAGCTATGTGTTTGTATTAGGGGAAAATGTTTCAATGTTTAAGCCTTTCTAGATACGAAAGAATTTTTATGTTTCTTGTTTGGGTTGTAATACTTTAACACCTTTTTCTCCTCAGCTTCAACATTACGTATTGGTTGTCTGCTCTGCACCACTTTTGCTTGATGATTGTTTAGCAATACTGACAATGCCCCCATTTACGAATGATCTTCCTAATCACGATTGTTAATGAACTTACATTGTGTTCAATTTTTACGTGCTGTGTGGACCCGTGTATGTAGTGTTAATGTCGTATTGTATTGTTAGTCACAGTTGATATGTTTCTTTGTAGTTGAACGTTTTTATTTGCTCATGTTATCTGTTGTGAATTTATTCCTGTTTGTATGTGGCTTGTGTGTGGGTCGAGCGTCAGTATAAAATACGTATTTATTATTATGTTATGTTTGTTGATTTGTTTGTTTTTTTTTCTTCTATAATCGCATTTTGTTTTGTAATAATGTAGCCCTGATCATCATCCTGGCAAATTGAAATGTTCTGCGTATAAATTCAAAATACTGTACTATTAGTAACACAATACAAAATCTTGGTAAATTTTGGTATAAATTTATAGAGCATATACTTTTAATGATCAAGATCTTTGATTATTTTTTGTATTTGCAACATTGGGAATTCTGTTTGTATGTAATTAAGAAGATTGGAAGTATATACATATCAAATGTTTAAAGCATATTACATGATTTTCATACGTAATCATTGTGATATCAGAAAAGATCAATATAAACTTAATCGTATGTTGTATACCCAAAATAAACAATGTTTCATGTCATTCAGATGTATATGCAATAAAGTTTTACATAGTATCAATTACACTTTCGGCATGCCTTGTAAAGATCATTCAACCTTTTCGAATTTCTAAAAGAATTTTTATAAACTTTTCTTCTATTGTGTTAGATTAAATTAGGTCATTTTGGGTTGATTGTTATGTCATGCGTATCTTTTATATGTAATTTGTGTATTGTTTATGTAATTATATATAAGAGTACTTTTTACATTTCTCACTCTCATTCAAACATTCAAAAGAGTCAACATATAATTTCAAATCATTTATTCATGAAAATTTTCACTGGTAGCACACCTTTGGCCAGCTGTTTGAACATATTTAACTTCAAAATTTCAATAACAAATCTCATTTTAATTTGTGTGTCACAATCCCCACCTGCTGTGTGCAGTCTACACTGAGCAGCAGTCAATGTTGTATTGTATTTTTCAATCATTCAAAATCTTTCAAGTTTCAAGAATGTTATTGTTAGTCTTCCATTTTCATACTTCAGCTGATTTTGCAGAAATCCTTCTGCCCATAAGGGCATCTTGTTTTTGTTTCATATCAAACATTTTACCATAAAAATCAATGTCCTTTCGAAATTCAAGGAAAAACATAACAGAAAACTGCACAGTAACCAACCTCTTCCCAGGACTCAAGAAACTCTCGAGAAACAGTACCACAATCAATCACTTGAACATCGTCAATATGTGGATTCTCCTCTGAAAAACAAAAACAATACAACTAACATTTGCTTTTAGCTAAAAATATTAGAAGCTCTGTGATTATTGAGATGAGAATACTAATCAAAGCAATTTCTCCAATCTCATCATTACACTACTTCACTGAGTATCCACTTTCCATCTCCATTCAATCTCCATTCAAAAAACAGAGCTATAAGATGCATAATGTACATGAAAATGAACTAAGAGAAAACAGCTTACTAAGTGTACCAACCAGTCCGAAAGTGATTTGATCCAACACATCTTGAGATTGCATTTCAAAGAGTGTGAAGACTTCAACATGTGCAGTTTTTTATTTTAAAACTAAAGGAATCATTGATGAAATAACAAAAATTCACGGTGATCCTTCTTTGAATAACGTAATCAGTGTTTGATGGTTGGACCAATATTAAGGTATCCAAATAAACATTAATTAACACAGAGGATTAAAATATACAAAATATATATATAATTAATACAGGGCAGTGAAATATATTTCTCGATCACTTGATGTTCATATCAGACCTAACTTCACTCACAGGTACTATGTCCATCAGCAAAAATGACTTTTCTTTGACCAATGAGAATTCTTCAAACTTATTGCCATTAATCTCTTTCAACGAAATCTCATGGTATGAAGTGAACATGGAATGCAATGTTTTTGAAATGATGTCAATGATTTTCTCAGGATGATCATTCAACATGCGGAAATTTACTGAACCTAGACTTGGAAATATTTTGACCGCAATTCTAGGATTTACCAGAACGTTGCACTCTTCAAAATTATCATTACATTTTCGAACGATAAGGGTGAATGTCTGAACACATATATGAAAATCACCATTTCCACATACGGCACAGCTTTCATAACCACCACAGGAAGATTCAGAAAGAACAGAGAAACAACAGGAACAGCCAATGTAGATAAGATGCTCAAGATCTTCAAATTTTACAGCATCACAAATGACAAAAACTAAGCTGCTATCATCTTTGAAACAAACTGATTGTATATCACATCTGAATTTCAGTATCGATGAAGTCACATGCGAATCTACTATGAATTGAAATGTTGAGTTTGGGGTCGTATGCAAAATGTAACGTTCCGTGTGTGGATCACATTTATAAACTACATAAGTCAGTTGCACAAACTGATTGATTGAATTCTGAAATTTAGTGATCCAGCCAGCATGTCCACTGCACAGATGCAAAGCTAAGGATTCATTATGTTTGTCTTGAAGCTCTATGGAAAAAAAGTCACATTATCAATAACATTTACAATGATTATAAAGTTGTAGCAAAATAAATTATTAAAAACTTTTTAATAATTAGCTTTTAAAGCTATAAATATAGAACCACTGCTTCAGAAAATTCGGATTGTATGCATGGTTTGATCAAAGCTTTTAAGGTTGATTGCAAATTTTGTTTTTTCAGTTGTTATCAAGGAACTTCATTTCTGTCAACATTAATGATGTCATCACATCTTACTAGAGAGTACTAATCTAACTAAAATCCAAAATTTTACTCACCAATAGAAGCTTGAATCAATTTCATCAGAGATTTACTCTTAAATGAAAAAGAATTTCCAACACAACACACAACTTTAGCCAGTATATTATTTGTGTGTTCAACAGACAAGTTACAAAAAGTATCTACAATTCCTGATGAGTATCTGTGAGTTGCATTTTCAACATACAAATAGTAATGATCTTTTCTCGCCCATTCAACAGTAGCTTGTAATTTTTCGATGTCAACAACACCTGACCCTAACAACATTAGATCAGATAATCAGCATTGGATGCATTAATGAATGATTTCAGTTTCAACACTTTGATTAACAAATTCCCATAATAGTTTCATTACTGCCCTGAGCTCACCTAGAAGAGCTGCATAATCATGTTTGCTGTGCATATTTTACCTTTGTTTTATTTCTTTTTACAAAATAGTCATGATTTATGTACATGACCTAAGAGTCATTTTCATAATTTTAGTAACAACACATAAAGGCATTGTTCTGGTAAATAGTTGCAACAATATCAGTTAGAATTTGTTGGACTAAATTATTTGATTTACTTACATGCAAGAGGATAAGGTTGGGAAGCTCTCTGGAAATTATATGTTTGTGAGTGCACACTGCTTTGACCAACTGGTTGATTGCAAAACATTCTAATAGATAGGTTAGTTAATAATATAATGTCACCAGTGGAGTAGCTGTCAATCCATTTTGCACAACGGTTCCATAACGTGACACGAAAGTATGAGTAAGTATGGTCGCCGACGAGTATTGATGAGAGATTTACTAATCCTCTGGCATTGTATCCTTTTTTTATCTGAACTGTTTTACCAGTGTTGATTTGTAGAACAACACCCAGAAAATCAAATGAGCATTTGAGCTGAACAGCTTCTGCAATGGTTTTAATGTTTGAATACAAAGGATGGTTTATGACAGCACCTTCATTGGCAGTAAATGCTTTATCCGTTGATAGGTACTCACAGGCTGAAAGATCAGTGTTTCCCATGTTTTTATGGCCTTCGGCAACAAGCTTTCCCCTTGAGTCATTTTCATCGAAATGTGAACAAGTAATATGCTGATTTAAAGGAACTGATGAAGTCTTTGTATGGTCTTCTGCACATGACCATACTGAGACAACATCTAACATGTCTTTAGCCGAATTACTATTACTTGGACGAAGGTCAGATAGCTGACTGCGATCTAATTTATATTCCAGATTGACCTCACTCAAATCTCCATCAAATATCTGCTGACAATCATGAAGTAATTGACTCTGAAAATATGTGTATGTTTTCCAAACAAAATGAGGTGCATCACACGAGGAAAACTGTCCTGCAAAAACAAAAAAAAAAAGTTTAAATGAAAATATAATATTATAGTACTACTAAGTCAAGCTTAAAGTTACTTTAAGACGTATACATAAACAAAAATCAGGCCTGAATATTACTGCCAGACATATACAACATTGTCGAGTAGAAAATATGTATTCATTCCGAATACACATTACATTCAAGCCTGAAGCTATCAAAGTTAGAATAAAGAATTTAATTTATATATGTAAAAGAGATTTATTTGCCTTGCATGATTTTATTTTTCAAGATTCTCTGCAATTTTCTTCATTCCGAACACCATTAAAAATATCATCCTTTACCTGCATTGTTTATACTATTCTTGATCTTGGGAGAACCAGCAAATACATGAACAGTGGTCATAACTGCTATCTAGTTTTCAGAATGAAACTATTTTTTACCATTTCATTCTTCCCTATACACAAAATACAGAACAGAAGAACAGAAGGTTATCAATTTTGTTAGGGTTAGGCTATCAAACAGATAGGATCAAACAGATAGGAATCACTATGTAGGTAGGGTAACACGGCCCAACAATTGACCCTTGGGGAACTCACATAAAATTTTAAAAATGTGGCCCTAGATATCATAAAACAAATTGTCTTCAACCTGTAAACGAAAGATATGAACAATACCTCTAACTCCAATTGTTATATGTAATTTTGAAATTAAAATTTCATGGTCCACAACATCAAAGGCCTTCTGGAAATCAATAAATAACCCACATGTAAATTTAGGATGTGTCGAAAATAGGTGAGGAAAAATTAAATCACAAAATCGTGACTGGAAAGTGTTCCCATGTTGTAGAGCTCGAAAAGCTGATCAGAAAAGTGTATGGGATCGTTTCGCTACGATCAACCGTTGCGGAGATATCGTTGATCAAAGATTTTAATGACGTCATCTGCAGTACAAAATAAAATTTAGGCCTAAATGTTGCGCCACCCCGTCACCCGTATCGCAGACCCCAAAAAACGTCAGTTATCCCTATTGGTTCTCGAGATATTTCCCCAAAAACGATTGGGGATGCAATGCAATGGTTCCCCCGTGATCATAAAAACATCTGACGTCAAATGCCACGTGCTATTATACTAATCGTGAATGTGTCTTGCGTGGGCGAACTGCCGCTATATGACCACGATTAAGAAGATTTTGACCATTAAAAAAACAAAAACACAACACTCTCTAAGTTAAATGTGTTGCACACGATTGCGAATTAGTATAAGTAGATAAACTCGCGTAAAAGTTTTTTTACGGCTTTATTTTCGAAACGGATGTGCAAGGATCCCGTGTTCCCGTCTACGTACCCCGTGACGAAAAAATAAATCATAGAATCGCAACCTAAAAGTGTACCTAGAGCTCGAAAAACTGATCAAAAAAGTGCATGGGATCGTTTCGCTATGACCAACCGTTGCAGAGATATCCTCGATCAAAGATTTTGATGACGTCATAGCCGCAGTACCAAATAAAATTTAGGCCCAAATTGTGCGTCACCCCCTCACCCGTATCGCGGACCCTTAAAAACGTCAGTTATCCCTATTGGTTCTTGAGATATTCTTGAGATTATTCCCACAGGGACCATGAATCATACATGACTTGATTATTATGAAGTTCTGGTTCCTGTTCAGGATCTGGTATTTCAGCAGAAATTAATGTGTCAATGTCGTCAGCATTACGCAGTTTGTCCTCTTGTGCTAAATGGATAAGAATATGAGCATGAGGTAAAGAACGTTTCTGAAATTCAATAACATACAAATGAGAAATGGCTTTTCCCAAAACACCATTTTTATTTATATCCTCCAAAAGCGCTTTTAATTTCAAATTGAAAACACGTGTAATCAACTCCGGACAATAATGTGCAGGCTCATTATCTAAGTTTTCCGTGATCTCCCTCCATTTTGGATTGCACGTAAATGTGAAAAACAAATCCGGCTTGCCCATTTTAGTAACCATAGCCATAGCATCTTGATAATTCTGTTGCATGGCCCTCGGACCACCCTGAGAAGAAGACGGAAGAATCACTGGTCTGCCTGCAAGAAGGCCACGATTTTCTGCAACATTTTCAAGATAATCAATGAGCCCTTGATATTGCTCAATATGGAAATTGCCCTGGTTTTGACGAACATAATTAAGACGGTCAGATTCAACTTTGCAGTAACAATCTACAGCATATTGTTGAAGTAATCTTTTACCTTTTAATATGGGGCTAAAAGCATCTCTAAATGCAAACCTATAAGTATAGTATTGCAGCATGGTTGTACGACGTTGCTGGCCTGTTGCATATTCTGCTACATGAGGAATGGCGGAACTCCAACCCATCTCTCCTCTTGGAAAAAATACAGGATACACCATTGGTTGAACGTGACGCGTTTCGGTAAAATGTGACACGTTTGAAAAAGGTTTTTACCGAAACGCGTCACGTTCAACAATATGTAGCTTCTTCGTTTTTATATATCTTACACTACATAATCAAGATGGCTTTTCAGTTCTTATATATATATATATATATATATGTGACGGTTTATGGGAAAAGGATAACAAGCGAAAAATCGATTCTTTAAAATCGATTTTTAGCTGCAAAAAATCGATTCAAAATAATCGGAAAAGCGATTTCGAAATCGATTCACTTGAATCGGAAAAGCGATTCACTTGAATCGGAAAAGCGATTCACTTGAATCGGAAAAGCGATTCACTTGAATCGGAAAAGCGATTCACTTGAATCGGAAAAGTGATTCACTTGAATCGGAAAAGCGATTTCAAAAAATCGATTTGTAAGTCAGAAGTGATGTTAATTATAAGAATAAAGTCAATAAGTTAATAAGATTTTCATCATCGTAGATTCTCTATGTATCATAATAAAATAGAAGCATTAAACCTCAGATTATAAACAAGAACCAAATGGTGAAAAACCGGCATTATAAAACTGGCGCAATAATATGAATACACGTTTTTTTTTTTATAAGGAACACCTTTATAAGGAACTTGAGGCTGAAAAAGTCTCTAAAAATAAGGAATTCTTAAGGAACTAACCAGGCTGAAATAAGAGTTCAAATATAAGAAACACTAAAAACTTTCTTTTTTATATCAATAAAACTAATAAAAACTAAACACAAGAAAATCTATACCAAAAAGGCTGCAAACTGAAGTAGTTTGCAAGTTTATAAATTATGTACAACGCAAATTATCAATGGTCATTTGCAAAGAATTAAATCAATGTCGTCTATATCAGCTTTACGGATAAAGTCTGTGGTGTTGTCAGTGTATGTGACTTTATATTTCAAAAATTAGTGTCTATACATTTTCTGTGTAAAAACAAAGAATTTTTGGTAAAAAAGATAGTTTAAAAAATAAGGAACTAATTAAGGAACTGTGAGGCTCAAACTCTTTAAAAAAATAAGGAACTTCAGCCTCAGCCCCACCACAAACGTTCCTTATAAAAAAAAAAACGTGTAGATACAAAAACACCATCCATCTGGAAATAGATTTTTATTTTTAGACTAAAGGCTGTTTTCCACTTTTGGAAAATTTAACGCAGAGAGAAACGGGCGAATACTGGGGAAAGAACGTGATTGGATCTTTCGCTAATGTAAACGTAGCTTAATTAATAACCAGAATTTATAACAAAAGAAATATACTTGTATGAGCTGCAAAATATATTTTAAAGACAAATGTGCGCCAAGAGAGAAAAAAAAAATCTTTTTCGAAAAGGAAATGTAAATAAAAACTAAAAATCGTTGCTATCACCGTAATAAGATTGTTTGTTTACATAGTAGATTCCATGTTTCATATACGTGACCGTCCAAGGGATTTTGATAACAAACGATATAAATAAAATAAAGTGACGGTATTTTGTTAGAATATGAAAAGTAGGATTCACCTACTTACTACGTTTCGTTTCGTTCAACGTCTATGTATGTTTATATTTTTCATATTCCCATGCGCCAGTTTTCGAGGTTGGAACATAACTGGGAGTATTATATCTAATTGCTATTTTGCCAAATAAAAATAAAAAGTTTTTTTATTGATAAAGATGTCTACACTCTCAAAAGATGTTGTTGTTATCGCGACTTCAGCATTATTTTGAAAACTCAATGTGACGGATGTATAATTACAGGTAGCACGCGTTCGTGTTAAATAATGAACTGGTTACCTGGTTCTTATTCACTAGGACATAAAATAAACAACAGTTTGTTCTCAAGTTGCTACAAATAGAAACCGTCTGCTATAATTCTTTTTTGTGTTTAAGTTGTTCCACCGCTGTTCACATAACAGAACATGGTTCACATTCAGTTTAATAAAAAAGAAAAAAAAGTTTGTTTTAAAGTTACTACCAATAGAAACCGTCCCTTACAATTCTTTTTTGAGTTGTTCGATCGATATTTTGGTTTATTCCTTGGGGGAAAATGTTTATCAGAATTTTAATCAACACTTGAGTGAGTGATATAGAATCAAAAAAGCGATTCATTAGAATTGGAAAAGCGATTCATTGGAATCGGAAAAGCGATTCATTAGAATCTAAAAAGCGATTCATTAGAATCGGAAAAGTGATTCATTAGAATCGGAAAAGCGATTCATTAGAATCGGAAAAGCGATTCATGTGAATCGGAAAAGCGATTATTTGAAGCTAAAAATCGATTTTAAAGAATCGCTTTTTAGCTTCAAATAATCGCTTAATCGATTAAGCGATTCAAATCGCTTTTTCGCTTGTTATCCTTTTCCCATAAACCGTCACATATATATAAATGTAGTGAGAAAGAACTTAGGCGCCGAAACTGTAGGCATACAAAGTAAAAAGGTGGGTGAATAAGACACAAACAAGGCGGAGGTTGCCACAACGCATTTCTTGTCTGTTGACGATTTTATGTCTTAGCGCTAAGAACATATTCACTATTTGTGCTATGCAACGTCTGTCCTCAGGGGCATTGAGCACTCTGGTGACATGCAAAGCACGACAAAACTGTAGCCCAGTTAACTTGGAGTGGAAAGGTTCCAGATTCAAATCCAACACGAATGTGATGAGCCGTGATACGGTGAAACAAGCTTGTCCTGGGATGTGTATACATATACATAATAAGTAAACAAAGTAAAACACATTTTTTGAACGAATTTTCAATACCGTAAAGTGGGGTGACTTCAATCAGCAGAATGACTTCGATCAGTAAAAATAAACTGTTTAAACTCTGAAATTAAAGTGCTTTTTTCACATTTTCATCATTTACATTCCTATTGTAAAATATCATCAGAATCCTCTTCAAGCGAAACAATCTATTTCTTCCGAAATTAACGACGAAAAACATCAAAATTTTCACTGCTCACATTGGTCAACGCTCTACAACGTCGTATTCAACAGCTTAGCCTGGACATTTTTGGTACATATGTGAAGTATATGGCCTTCCTAGGGAACTAAGGAATTGTACCAATTGTGCTAAGAACGTCTTAACAAAACTTGAAAAACAATATCAAGTAAATCAAGTAAGTATAGAGGCCGAATGTAAAGAAAATTATAATATGTCTGAAAAAAACTTCTTCACCGCTATATTCTGTTTTTCTTTTCCTTATTCCTTTATCGATAATATCGTGTTTATAAAAACATGTAAAAACCGAATGTTTTATATTGCTATAATGTTCACGAGAACTTCGTGAAAAGTCGTCATATCTCATGGGAGATTTAATGACTTAGCGAAGAAATTTTAATAAGCGTGCTCTTTCCCCATGATGATAGATTTCAAAAATTTTGTTTGAGATACAATGAAATTTCAATGTTAATTTCGCTTCGTATTAACGAGGCTCACACATGGTGAACGTCGTAGATAATCTTTTGTTTTTCTAACATTCGCTGATCTTTTACAGTCGAACACTTACTGCGGATGACAAATGGTGGTCTGTTGATATTGTAATAATGGCGCTTTAAAAACATTGTCAAATATAATTATAAGTAATTTGGCGCTTCTCATAAGCTGATCCAAGTCACCCCATAATCGATATTGTCGTTTTCTTGGAAAGATCAGGTTATTTCTGTGGAATTACAAGCTTAGTTAATGTGAAATTTTGCACTGAAATAGAAGAAATATGTAATGTAATGATTCCAAAGTTTCAGAAGTAATGGTTTAGTATTTCGGAAGTTACTTTTAAGGAGCCGGCGACAAATAACTTTTGTCACGCTTAGCGGAAAAAATCCGTCAAGGTCTTACCCCTCCCCTCTCCCCTTCTTAGCGGATTTTTTTTTGTTGACAGAACCCCTCCCAACACACGATGGCAATGTTGAATGGGTCTGCTGTGATGGCTGCCACATTTGGTATCACTCGCCTTGTGCTTTGAAGAAATGGCCTAAAAACAAGCCACAGCGAAGACGAGGATGGTTTTGCTGTTTAGCTTTTTTGTTTACAACTAGTCTTTGTTTGCACTTAGTTTCTTTCGATAGTGACTTTTTCGATTCGCGCACCCTTTATATTTTGATAACGCTGATTTTTTACTTTGATTTTTTGATTTCTCATAAGAAGATGCATATGATCAGATGTTTTTACGGTTTTAAAAGATATCTTTGTGATATATTTATGATTTTTGTGCATGTATTCTGGAATTAACAGATTTTCGTCACACTAAAAAAATATTAGCGGAAAAGCTTCGACCCCCCCCACCCCCTTCGCGGAAAAAATCCGTTGAAGCGTGACGAAAGTTATTTGTCGCCGGCCCCAAAATAGTGGCAAAATTGATCAAAGTCACCCCGTTTTACGGTATTTACATATCTTTATCAAGTATACCTAGTCCTTTTTCATTTTAGTGCAAAATATGTGACCAATAATCCATAGCAATTCTACCCTTTTAGTTGATGTTTCCATAGAAAAACTATTGAATTTTCTCTCAATCATCACCATAAAAAGTGACTTGCAAAAAAGTAAGGAAAAAATAAGGAAAAAGGTAATTAAATTATTAAAGGTCAATTAAAAAGTGGACACTATTTTCTTTTTGCAAATTAAACTTTATTTTTTAGGTAGAGTCAGTAAACACATTATTAAACTTTCTTTTGTTATCTTCGTTCTGGCACTACTACTGCCACCATATTGTTTACCATGCTTATGATTTTCAAAACCGGGTTGAATCGGATAAACTGTACGAAGGTGGCCATATTTACGGCAACCACGGCCTAATGGCATAGTGGCCTGATCTGTACGCGGTGGTGGCCACGGCACGTATAGTGCATTTATCAAAGCCTACTGAATGGCTACCTCGACAAAAAGTAACTAAAGTTTAAAAAGAATCAAAGTTCTTAACCTTCGATAGTAACAACAATTTGATAATTAAATTAGCAAGAAGTGCTAGATAATGGAACCACAGTACCACCCATCATCATCACAAACATGGTATGCATATTGACTCAAGATACTATGGCTATTACCGATAAAAAAACCACTTTCTTTTCTTTCATTACTATGGAAAATGCATCTGCCTATTCCATCTCTAAACATGAAGCTAACGCACCTCCAAAAAACCGTTTCTAGTGCCCACCCTTGTGTACAACAAGAAGACAGCGACTTTACTATCTATGTATATAGCTTATAGGCGAAGAGAATCTCTCTAGGATTTGTTTCAGTAGTCACAAAAATGCAAATGTCGATTCCTTATCTAAATATGATGCACCTAGGCGCACCAGGAAACCGTCTGTGGTGCCCACCTTTCGTACAACAACTAGGCCACTTGCTTCTACCAGGTGACCCCAATGCTTTCAACAAATTCAGTGACGCAAGCGTTAAGCTGATGGAATTATCTGGATATTGTTTCCAATATTTTTAAGCACTTTATAAAATCATACAGGCAATGTAATTTCAAGTGTTGTTACACCTTCCTGATGATAAAATTTAATAGGATTGCCATGACTCGAATTAGCTACAGTTTCCTTCTTTCCGGATGGGCGTAAAGCTGTGCTGTCACAAAGATATTTAACATAGCAACAACGTTTGGTCATTGTTGCAGATTTAGACATCACGTTCTGCTGGACGACTTGACTTGAATGCAGATCTAGGGTGTTTCAAGACTAATTTCAAAATTCCTGGCCACACTTTTCATACTAAAAATAATGCACGGCTTGTGATACGACTTTAACCTGTTGGTATGTTCTTTAATTTTCCTTGTTGTGATAACCAAGAGAATTGCACTTCTAGTTATAAAATCTGAGAGGTAAGAAGCCGTGTTTGCGTTTCTTTGTATTTCCTCTTCGTAGGTTTTACATTCAAGCCTATCAGTAACATTTTTCGAGTTACAGATACAAATTTCGCACTTATTTCTAATACAACACATACCTTATCGGACAAAACTTAGTCGGACAAAATTTTAGTCGGACGAAAATATTAGTCGGACAAAATTTTAGTCACCTCCAAATATTTTAGTCATTTTTGTCCGACTAATAATATTGTCCGACTAAAATTTTGGTCCTTTTCTAAAATTTCAAAACTTACTTAATTTTCGATAAGGATTATCGAAAAGCGTGCGGAAGTGCGCCGATTACTCTAAAATCTAGATATGTATAGGAAAACGAGGGGAAAGGCATATTTAATAAAAACAGTTTTGCCAATGTGAAAAACATTATGTCTAACAAAATCATCGTGGACGGCACAATTTTGCCGTCGGAAAAAGATCGTAATTAAATTAGGTTGGAGTATAATTTTATTTTTCAATTTCATATTTCATATGTCATATTCCTGATCAGATCCTCGATTGGCTTCAGGCGTTTCTTCTATTATGTCTGTCTTCTTCGTTTTCTTTTGAACTACCTCGCTATAACTTTCATTGGAAGTTTCTGTTATTAAGAGTGCTTTTCTCTTTTCCTGTGGATTCCTTCCTGGAATAAGTGGGGCTATTAAAATAGTAAGTAAGTAAGTAAGTAAGTAACGGGAGTTTTTAGTCCTTGGGCTTCCATCCGTAATGGTTGGTTCTTCCGCCCGCCGACTTGCAACTATTAGTTGACTTACCGCCAGAGATACGTATAGCATTGCTCTAACTTGCCCGAAGGCCAGTGTGCAGTCAGTCGATGGCTCCTAATGGGCTGATACGCTGCTTTTAAAGCGCATCGGAGTGGTGTATTGAGATACGACATGACTGGACTCGAACACGGATCGCAGCGGTCGCACTCAATAGTACTAACCACTACACCATCGCTGCACGCGAAAATCATCTAATCTGTTTACAAAGGTCGAGAATCCCTTCAGAGCGTAAAGAATAAACAATGAACGTCATGACAACGAGCGTTGATATTATTTATCAAAACACTTTACCACTTTAGAAATTGTTTATTATGACTAAGTCATGTAAAAATATTGTATTCGTTGGTGAGCAAAAAGAAAAATCATAAAGAAATTATAAATATTTAAAATTTTGTAATTAAACTGATAAGAAGAAGAATTCTGAAAAAAATGATTTGGACCAAATATTTAGTCGGACATAATAATTAGTCGGACAAAATTTTAGTCGGACAAAATTATTAGTCGGACAAAATTTTAGTCACTTTCAAAAAATTTAGTCACTTTTGTCCGACTAAGTTTTGTCCGATAAGGTACAGTTACGAACCATCCGGTAACTGTAACCTAACAAGATATTTTGTAATTTTCCGAAAGAATCACACCTCAATCCAAGGAGCTTGCGCATTTCATTTATATATTTATTTTGCCAGTAAACAGTAGATATTTTTATACAAAAAATACACTATGGCTAGGAGACCCTCACAATAGTCAAAACTAAACGGTGGTGAGGGCCACCTAATATGGAACATAACTATAATAATAATGACAAACATAAGGATAATAAAATGAAATAAAATAAATAAAAACAAGGGCACAACATTTATCCGCTTTAGAGTAGAAAATCAAGGAGCATTAGTATTGATCTGAAAGAAAGGAGGTCACTAACGATTTCAGATTCGACACGGTCATTTCGGGAAGTAAAATATTTGGGTACCGTCGCTGGAAAAGATTCCAGACTTTAATTGCCTGATAACTGAGGGAGCAGGAACCATACTAAGTAGTCCTCATTTTCGGAAGCTCTAGTAAACCCAAATTTTAAACACGAGTGGGATAAGGATGATTGAACTTTCTGAATCTGAAAGTACTATAAAGGTCAGAAAGAAGTTTAGAGTTCAAATACTGGTGAATGAAAAGAATATTCAGCAATTTAACAAGATCAAAAATATTTAATATTTTGAGATTTGAAAACAAAGAAGAAGTTGCAAAACGAAGAGTCGAAAAGGAGATAAGCCTAATGACACACTTTTGGAGTATGAGTATCCTGCGAGAAATTTTGCTTGGATACAGCCCCCAGAGTTGACAAGCATACCACAAGTGTAAGCCAAAAAGTGCATGATAAATATTCATTAAAATAGGTTGAAGTACATAATGCCGGATTTTAGATAATGCACCTCTTGTTATTCTAAGCTTTTTGGCAAGCTCGGAAATGTGGAGGTTCCAAGTTAGATGCTCATCAAGATGAACACCTAGGTATTTAAGACTAGAACTAGGATTTAGTTTGTTCCCACCCAAATAGAAGTCAAGGTTGTCAACGAAAGTCTTAAATCTGTTTCTGAATAAAATGTATTCCGTCTTTGCAGAATTTAGTGCAAATTTATTGGCATTGAGCCAGTCATTCAAAAGTGAGAAATGAAAATTAAGACTTCGACTAAGAGAATTCAAACAGTATCCAAATTGAAAAAGATAAGCGTCATCAGCGAAATGAGTTACTTCTGAAAATTCAAGAGCTAAGTGCAGGTCATTAATATAAATCAAGAATAACAGAGGCCCTACAACTGAATCTGGCAAAGAATGTGGCAAAGATTAGATTTATAAATAGCAACAGATACAAACTGGGAGCGAAAAGAAAAGTAGGATTAAAACCAACGCTTTGTGACACCGCGTATACCATAATTGTTAAGTTTACGGCATAATATTTTGTGATCAACAGTATCAAACGCTTTTTGCAAATCGACAAAGATACCAACTGCAACTTGACCACTGTCTAAATGTTGCCTGATACGCTCAACTAGGCTAACAAGAGCATGAGTGGTTGAGTGGGACTTTCGAAACCCAAATTGACCAGAATAGATGATGCTATTAGTTTCAAGGAAAGAGATGAGACGGGAGTACATAAGTTATTCAAACGTCTTTTTGATATTTGATAGAAGAGAGATGGGTTGGTAATTCGAAGGTTCAAGAGGAGAGCCTTTTTTGAAAACCGGTATGATTTTTGATAGCCTAAGAGTAGAGGGAAAAGCATCAGTGGAGAAAGAAAGACTCATAATTTGAGCAATTGGAGAAGAGATTTCAGAACATACAAGCTTTAAGGATCCTATTGGGAACACTATTAGGTCCAGAGTTCTTTGAAGGAGTCATTGAATATAGAAGAATTACTTAAACATGGCGTTTTGTCAAAGGTAAACTGGCAAAGTGTAACACCTTGTAAAGATACGATCCTGTTTGATGACATTAACGGTGAGTTTCTGTTTTCTGAATCCATTCCGTGGGTATATTTATACATATTTATACATTCTTGTTGAACTTAGTTTTAGCATTCCAGCATCAGAAAAGCACTGTAGATGACATAAAGAAACTTCCGTTGATGCTCAAAGATCTCCTGATCGATAATGAGGTTGGCGAAATTTCAAAAAGGCTAGCCGAAGGGAGTTTTAAATGTGAAAATACATGTGATTCAAAATTTTATAACTTGATGACAAATTATCTAGTATATGTTGAACTGTAAATTGTGGCGGTGTAAACTTTTAAAAAGAATTAAAAAGGAGATCTATTGAATTTGTATATTTTGTTGTTTTGATGATCCCAACATAGATGGCCTATGATCCCAGAAAAAGGAGGTTGTTAGTCTCTACGAGGTTGTTACGGCCAGAGATTGAAGTCGTTGCGATATCCTGTCGTCGAGACGTCTCAGTGAAGATGTGATTGGGACGTCTTCTGAGGATCCTACTTTGCGACCATTGAGCGACGTCTCAGGGACGTCTTAGAAAGATGTCTTTATGACGTCTTTTCGACGTCTTTGTGCCCGCTGGGTATTCATCACACTCTACGATGAAGGGAGAAAGTCAAGAAAAGGCTATTTTAACAAGTGTTTTCGTAAATCTTTTATTTCGTCAGAACTAGAACTTGTTTAGAAAAACTGTAGTAGGGTTTTTTAAATTAGTAAACATAGAAAACAATAACATAAAAGTGTCGCAGAAAGTATTTTTCAAAGGGTCCGTGGAATTCCTAGAAATTAAGCCTTTTCAAAATGCCCTTATCCGCAATAACTTTTTAAAACTAAACATATTGAAAATAAAATTATATTCATTAGATAGGGAATTTTGTAAGGTTTTCAAAAACATATACTTTGTTGATGAAAAAATAACCACATCAAAAGTTATGGACACAAAACTGAAAACATGCAGCAAGGGGTGATGATCCTTAACCCACTTCATATACCCTTAGTCTTAATCCTAAACAAGATGTCGTTCTTTATACTATTATCTTTTATTAGTTAAAGAATGTGGTTTTCCAAAATAAACAAAGGAAAACATGGTGTCCAAGTAAACCAAGAATAACCAAATTATATCCAACATATCAATAAGTCAATCAATATAACCAACATACTAAGTCAATCAATACAATACAGTGACATATCCTACAAACCCCAGTCTCCGTTATGTCACCTTTGATCCATCTTATTTACATCCCTTCGATATTTTAAAATGTTACCTATAATATAGGTAATGACAACGAATACTTGTTCCTTTTAATTTGAACTGCAAATTTATACCATTATGCGCTTCACAGAAAAGTCATCCATTCGTTTCTGTTCACAAAGATATACTGGAACAGTTCCAGTTTAAAGGAATAATTGGTGTCTTACGTAGTGCACTGTTGATTTTTATGAAACGGGCATCATTTTGGAAAGTGGGGTGGGGAGGAAACGATTTCGGTGACAATCCGTATCGATCTTCACAGTAGTGAAAAAACTGTTCGTTTACAAAAGAACAAGAGTGCACGATTTGTGAAATAAAACCCATTGAATGAATTTTATCTATAATATAAAAGTTATAGAGCTTGATCAGGGCCAACAAACAAACTTACTAGAGCACTTCTCACTACTATAGGTAATTCCAATGTTTACAAATGTGTTTAAGTAATGGATCAAATTCATATTACACATCAGCTAGAAAAATATCATCAGGTGTATTTTCAAACGATGAGACAAATTCCTGTACATCGTAGAAACAATTTATTCACAAAAACTATATTCACTTTTTCAAAATGACACACTTTGAAAGCTACAAAATGATACTCTACTTCTCAATCAGATATGGACTTTAGTTGGAATAATGCCATGAATCTACAAGAAAAGGGAGTCTTCCTTTTATATTTTAATCTAGTTAGGGGTAATCACATGAGGAAAATCAGCCCCACAAACCTGGCTTCCTCGATTTGTTGAGATCTCGATTTTTCCATCAAAGCCTCATTAAAAGCAACTCAAATTCACATAGTTAATGTATCAGTAATGTATGTATGATTTCATAAATTTTAGATCTTATTATTTTCAAAAATTGTATATGTGGACAGCCCATAAAAAATTGAATTAAAGCTTTCTTCCTATGTCAAAAGAAATATGACTGAAAACATTCAGAATATCACAGTAATACAGAAAATTACATTCATTTGCTTCAAAAACGGTACGGAAGAAAAATAATTCACATTAAAAAGTTAAATTTGATCAACAAGACACTTCTTCGCCGCCATCTTTCTCTCTACAAAATCAAAACACTGAAATCCCGTGTGACGTCAGCAAGTATCATCGTGAAAACGATAGTAACTGAAAGTAAGGCAAGTTTGCTGACCTGACGGGTTATGTTTCGTTAATAAATAACAAAATATGATTGAAAAATACCGAGATAGAGTGCGTATGATATATTTTTGTTTCCAACCCGTAAAATAAAAATATGAGAGACACAGTGATATCACGAAAACTTCCACACAGCGAATCGTTGGTTTCAGGAGACGGAATTTGCGAAATCTACGACAAGAAAAAAACCTCTTTTATTTCTTAGTTCTGTAAACGTGTTCTTATCTCGTTGCCTTAATCACAGTCTTAAGTTTGAAAATGATCTTCGCATACAAAAACTGCTTTAGGAAGGACGTCTGCTCTATTTATTCTTGCTATCCATGCTTTCGCCAATTTATCTTTTGTTAGCGAAAAATGAGTCTTAGAAGAATTGTGCTTATTATTTGTACAGCCTGGGTATAGCACACGATATGCTACCAAAAACTGATAGATACTCTAAGGGCAGAAAGTTTCGCGTGTCAAAAAAACTCGCGAAATTTATAGAACAAACTTTCGCGTTTCGCAGATTTTGGAATAAATTTCGCGGAAAAAAACTTTTGCAAATTGAAGAAAAAGTTAATTTTCTTGTGAAAAAACTTTCGCGAATGAGCAAAAAAGTCCGATTTTTTTTTATTTTTATAATTTTTCTTTCTTTGGTTAAAGTGAAAGTAAAACACTATTACTAATTTTCTTCAACTTTCCACTCAGAATCGGTTTCTCCGTCTCCACCAATGTACCGCTGAAGTTTGCTGAAATTTGCTTGGGGGAAAAAAGTTTTTATCGCGAGAAAAAACTTTCGCGTTCTGCTGTTTTGATATTTCCAAAGTTAGTCGATGAAATTTAGTTCACTGCGTAAATTTTGCTGAAATAATGAGTAACCCTTCTAAACAGTTAAACCCCAAAAAAATTGAAAGTTCTCTTATGAGAAACGTCATTGCGGCAGTAAGTATAACACTTATTTATTGATATTTTATTGATCGTATTATTTTTGTTTTGTTTTTTTTTTGGTCATTTCACATAGGTTTTTCCAGTGTTTTTTTCCTTATTTTTATTCCTCAATCCACTGCATTTATTGTTAGGTTCCAGAAAAATGTTCAGTTGCCTGTCTTCGGGCAACTTGGAACAAGGACATCGACAATGCTAAAAAGCTTATAGCGAACAAACGACTTGCTGTTGACAAAGTTGTCGAAGAAATAGAGGGTGTGGTGTTTTTCATATCCTGTGTCACTGGTACTACTACCAACGAACATTCCACACGAGGCAACGCAAGTCAAACTGTTAGACCTTCTATAGCTTACTTTATAGTTGGTTGTGGTGTTGACCAAGCCAACTTAGTAACAGCCATGCACGACAATAATTTCGAAGCAGATATTACTCAGGTAGAATTTTTGCTGAGTCACCTTATTGTATCCGTAATGTCTTATGGAATAACGTTCCCATTTCGTGTTTTTCAGATTCGGTTGAAGTCCTCGACGGACGATTTCAAAGAAAACCTGTTGAAGCAACTAAAGGTTGTCGTTAAGGCAAGTTCGTTCTTTTTTGCACATATATATTTTCATTCCATTGTCAGCATTATAGTCTACATATGCATATGTATATATAGGACCACAAAAGTGCTTATGCTGTTGGCCTAATGCGTGAGAGCGTTCTGCATTGTTTGTGCACCTCTCAAAGTAATTTTGACCGGCAAACACTTGCTACTACACAAAGATATAAAAAGTTCGACAAAAATCCATGCCGATTGGTTTGCCTTGACGACAATTTGAATAGACCGCTAACAAATGCCGTAAACAACTTGAACAAAGATGGGTTTCAGTGTACGTTAGTAGCCAAATCAAACCAAGTGCAATTGACAAATTCCCATCCAACTACGGTGCTGGGTAGGACAATAAAGGCACTTCAGGTTTGCATGAAAAAGGCGGGACATAGCCTTTATAGGGGAAGCATTTACTGTCGCGTTGACAAAAGTATAGTTTTATTTTACTAACATGTTTATCAGTTTCCTTCATTTAAACTACTTCAGGAATCTTGATCTCTTTTTTCAAGGTGAATTTTCATATCAATATTGTGTACTGTTGACGAATATATCAACATGTTATTAACGGTCCCTACGATTCAAGAAGATCTTGTGAAGTGCTGGGGAACGATAAACAGGATGTTGCAGAGTACTTATTGTCAGGTGAGCCAAGTGTATTTTCTTTTTATGTTCCTTTTTAATTTCATGCTTTTGCGAAGCAAATTACGATAGTATGTTATCAAATATGTTTGAGGTGTTGGAGCAAATCTCATTTGATGAGGACTTGATAGAGGTTTCTGGCGGGAAATGTTTCAAGCTCTCCAGCAGACAGTTCGTCAAAACACCCCTTGATCGAGAAAAAGACATTGGAATCGTGTCACCACGATGTTTCATCGAGTTTTCGACTGCCAGAATGGGTGATGGGGGCTACTTTTCTTCATCTGTCTTGAATTCATTTCCGGACATTGTTGAAAGAGTGAACTTCGTCAACAAGTTTTACCAATGCCTGCTGGTTGGCCAACTTCCGCTGAAGACACGAAAACTCGTAGTTGTTGGTCCTTCAGACTCAGGAAAGTCGTCGTGGGCCAACGTACTTTTTGGTTTGATTCCGAAAAACAAAGTTTCCTGTGTTTCTAAGGAGAAAACGTTTGGTCTCTCGATGGTAGATGAAGACACACAGCTCATCTTCATTGACGAGTGGTCTGATGACATGTTTACGAGTGACATCGCAAAGGTTTTCCTTCAAGGTAGATAACAGTCATAGTAAAACTTGCAGACTTTTTTAAGGATGTTCGTTTGATGTGATAATGACGACTTGTCTCTTTCTTTTCGTTCATAGGAGGTACGTTTACACAATCTGTGAAGCATAAAACGCCTCGAATGATAAAAAACGACGCGGGAATTTACATGACCTGCAACAAACTGCCGTCGTTTGGTGCAGAGCAGGAAAATGTTGAACGGCGGTTGTCGATTTTTCACACGCGTTCTTTGGAGGAGAAAGTTTCCGATGCACCCCAATGGATGTACGAAAACGCCATGGAGTGTCTGTGCTGGATGGCCAACTTGATCAATTCCAACATAGATTTAGTTGACCCGACTGAAAGATTTTATGAAAGGTATTGACGATTTCCATTATTGACGTTACTTTAATCTATTTTCCAAACGTGTCTTTCCAAAAAATGTTTTAACGTTTAGGGAACACAACGATTTCGTTAGAAGGAGGAATTTTGATGCTATTCCAACGAATCAAAAACGGAAGTTATCAGACGTCGGGTTTTCAACAATTTATCCAGTCGAAGTGAAAGAGGCGCCCGTCATTGACGACAACATCATGTGTGAAGCCTTTACATGTTTTAACGACGGTATGGTATTAATAACTTCGACACTTGCCAGACGTTGTGTACCTAATGTCTTCATATATAAACTTCTTCAATTTTCCTTAATAAAGAGACAGAAAACGATGACCAACATCAGCCAACAACTTCAAGCAAACGTCGGCGTGTCCAAATAGCAAGTGACAGCTCAGAAGATGGTGAAGGTATTTTAACTAACCGCCTGTTGATAGAATTGCAATGTTTTTACCATACAAAAAATTGATAATGACTGTTACCTTTCTAGCAGGCCCAAGTGGATGGACAAAAGAGTGTGATGTACTTGCTCAAAAAACGTCCAAACTTTGCAACGAAGGTGTGTTATACATTTAATATAGAACTTCATTCACTCGATATTGCCTTGTATTAGTGTAGCTTGTTTAAAAATACGTTAACCATTAAAGTTGTTTCATTTAATTTTCAGAAAATATGGAAGAAAATTCTGAGCAGCAGGAATCAAATACATATTTTGATTTAGTCAAGCAGACTTCGGGTAAGACGCGTGAAAGCTTCTCTAGGCCAATTTTGTTCTTTGTTTTCTAAGCCAATTATCATTTTTATCAACAGTGAACAACGATTTAGGGTCGAATAAGATCGTTAGCAACGCCTTGCCGATAAGTAAAAATGCTGATCAGGAAAATACAGGTAATCGTTTGTAAATTCCAGAAATACAAGTAGCTTCTTTTCCACATACTTTTATCACTTCATCTAAAAACTGTTTCCGTCTATAGTAAGCTCAACAAGTGAAGTTGATTCCAAAACGGAATACCGTTTATTAAAAAGCACTGATGAGGAGAGTGAAATCGATCCGTATGACGTGACGATCAAATCCACCAAACTGTTTTCTTTGGGTGATGTGAATTCGAAAGAGTACTATCGAGAAGTGAGACGAATTCTGATGAACGACATGGATATGTCGCCAGGGGAAGTACTCACTGGTAAACGGTACCTAGGCTTTTGCCAAAGGTATGAAAAATATCAAGGGCGATTTTATCGAGGAGCAAAACCTTCGTACGATGCGTGGATGTGTGTGAAGGGAGAAAACCGATTTGTATTTGACGTAATGAAGTTTCTCAAGATGTATCCGTCCACGACAGAAAAAATCAAAACAATCCGAAATACGTGCAACATCAGAATAACGGACGATTATCGAGCTGTAACTGAATAAATAAACTTCTTGAAACTTCTCTGAACGACATAATGCAAACTCTCGGTCTCATTTCCAGTTTAAAAAGTAGAATGGCGGGCTTCTTTCGTATGCACGTAATAAGTATTTTAGTGAAGTGTCTACACTAGGCACAACCCGTTGACATGGCAATTTTCAACACTAACGCCTCGTTTCCATTTTATAACCTCTCTTTGCTTCTGGGTGCCATTCAGGCTAACCAGTATACCATAGACTGCGCAAAGTGCTCAAGGTAATCAAGGTAATGCCTTGGAAACCTTTTCTTGAATAAAGAAGTCCAGAACAGCTGATTTATGTGGAGCCCGCTATTTTGCCATTGGAGCCCGTTGGAGCCCGTCGGAGCCCGTCTTTTCAACAAAGGTTTGACTGTGAGCCCGTGAGCCCGCCTTTTTCAGAGGAATTATATGTTTATCAATAGTCTGCATATTAAACAAGGTTCAATCACTAGACTAAATGATCTACCTTTATAAATTTACTTTCTACCAAAAAAGGCGGGCTCACGGGCTCACAGTCAAACCTTTGTAAAAAATACGGGCTCACACGGGCTCACACGGGCTCCAATGTAGAATGGCGGGCTCCTCTTGTATGCACGTAATAAGTATTTTTGTGAAGTGTCTACACTACACTCAACCCGTTGACATGGCAGTTTTCAACACCACAGCCTCGTTTCCATTTCATAACCTCTCTTTGCATTTGGGTGCGATTCAGACTAACCGATATACCATAGACTGCGCAAAGTGCTCAAGGTAATCAAGGCACTGCCTTGGAAACCTTTTCTTGAAAAAAGAAGTCCATAACAGCTGATTTATGTGGAGCCCGCTATTTTGCCATTGGAGCCCGTTGGAGCCCGTCGGAGCCCGTCTTTTCAACAAAGGTTTGACTGTGAGCCCGTGAGCCCGCCGTTTTCAGAGGAATTATTTGTTTATCAATAGCCTGCATATCAAAGAAGGTTCAATCACTAGACTGAATGATTTAGCTTTAAAATTTTATTTTCCACCACAAAAGGCGTACTCACGGGCTCACAGTCAAACCTTTGTAAAAAAGACGGGCTCACACGGGCTCCAATGAAGAATGACGGGCTCCTCTTGTATGCACGTAATAAGAATTTTAGTGAAGTGTCTACACTAGGCACAACCCGTTGACATGGCAACTTTCGACATCAAAGCCTCGTTTCCATTTTATAACCTCTCTTTGCATTTGGGTGCGATTCAGACTAACCGATATACCATAGACTGCGCAAAGTGCTCAAGGTAATCAAGGCACTGCCTTGGAAACCTTTTCTTGAAAAAAGAAGTCCATAACAGCTGATTTATGTGGAGCCCGCTATTTTGCCATTGGAGCCCGTTGGAGCCCGTCGGAGCCCGTCTTTTCAACAAAGGTTTGACTGTGAGCCCGTGAGCCCGCCGTTTTCAGAGGAATTATTTGTTTATCAATAGCCTGCATATCAAAGAAGGTTCAATCACTAGACTGAATGATTTAGCTTTAAAATTTTATTTTCCACCACAAAAGGCGGGCTCACGGGCTCACAGTCAAACCTTTGTAAAAAAGACGGGCTCACACGGGCTCCAATGAAGAATGACGGGCTCCATGGATATAAAGGTAATGCTTGAACTGGTGCTTTGGTAACAGGATGAAATGATTTTTTCAATCACTCCATAGTCATGCCGGGCTCGTTTTCACTTGTAGCGTCATTATCGAATGTTGGAGTTACAGTCTTTGCTACAATTCATATAGACTATATAGAGTGGACGCTATACCAAACTCCTCTTCTCGTTGGTAAATCAATGATTTGCTGGAAACAATATAATAAACCTGGGAACGAATTGCATCATTTTCTATTCATGTTTTCCTACAACCATACGGATATTCTTTTCTATGTAAGTTATCGACGCAGCAACATGGATAGTTTTGACGAAAGTGAATTAATGGAATCTTTTGATTCTCCCATCCATGTTTACAGTGATGAAGATGAAGCTTTAGAAATTCTAATGTGTCCTTTGGAAAATCCACCCGAGCTCACAGAAAGGTTGGTTTGGTGGCCTTATAGTGAAGAGTTCAGTGACGAAGATGACGAAGAAGGTTAGCTGTACTCCTTAGTGTCTTTGACTTTTAAAAGGTGTTGCATTTATAATTAACCTAAGTTCTTTTCATAACCATACAGAAAAGAATGGCGAACAGATTATTGCAATGGATGACGATCATGTGCTTGAAGAGTACATCATGTCCTGTGAGTTACATAGGTAGCCTTAAATTTTTCATTTTCTTCAAAAAATGTTTAAGAAATTGTGTTTACGTTGATTTAGACGATGGTGAGGAACTTGATCAAAATAGTGGTTGTTGTGAAATCTCAACACAAGAGTATTTTGGCGGAGATGAGGAAGAGATTGAAAACTAATGTTAGGGAATCTTTTATTTCCTTCAGAAGAAATAACAGATCATCAGTACTTATAAATTTACACAAGAGCTCGTGTTACGTTTAAATCCCATAGATTCTGCGCGCATGCGGAGCGAGTCTTTATTTCGACAAGGGTTAAACGAGTATTCAGTATCCTTCAGTATAAGGCTCCAACGACCTTTTCCATATTTGGAAATACCTCTACTCAAAAACACGTCTTCGTCTTTTGTAAATTTCACTTTCGAGGAAACTTTCATCTTTTCGTGAACGACTTCCTTTTTTAAATCAACGTCGAAACTGATTTGAGATCGGAATGCTGGATCTACTTGTATTTCGGCATTACAGTTGCTTTCGGGATTACGTGAAATGGTGTTGGTGATTCTGACATCATCGTCATCGTTCGTATCATCAGTAACTTGAGGTGAAGAACTGCTACAAGGCTGCGACAATATCGTTTCGGCTTGATCGAGAACTTGCTGATCGAAGGAACGCGCCGTGTTGTTGATTGACCTTAAAACATCCATCATGCCTGCACTCACTTCCTTTCGTTTATTTCCAACCAGTTTCTCCATACATTGCTTGCTGCGTGAAGCAACGTCTCTTGACAAACTCTTTTGATAGGCTACTTTGGCCACGTAGGAACTGTGCTTTTGGTCACGTGAAACGATTTCTCTTTCCGATTGGCTGAGTCTTTCCGCACTTTCCGTCTCCACAATTTGTCGATAGCGATTCGGATGTATATATTTGCCAATAGCTTCGTGGACGAGGACGCTCATGGCGGACGAGAACGCGGTGTATTGCTTCCCCTTGTTTGTAACGAGCAAATAGTCACAGTTAGGATTTAGTTTCGGTCGCACTAACTGGATATAGAAATCGAGAATCTCCATAGTTTCAGAATCGAGAATGACAGTGTCAAATAGATATCTATCGGCAGTTTTGAATTCCTTCTGGTCGATGTAACCCCCATTGGTCTTTGCTTTCTTAATCATTTCTATAGTTAAGTATTGATAGGTCATTGGTCTGGAGCACTTAACTCGAACAAATAAATACGTAGCAATAAATCTCGTTGCAAACGCCAGTTGAGATGCCGACACGTTTCGTTCGTCTCTGCATTCTTGTAAGATGTCTCGGAAACGATTGATGTGATATGGGATGACGTTTTCCATTTCGTCCAAGGTTGCCCAACTGTTTCGAGCAATAAGCGTTTCCAAATCCAGGTTGCGAGAATACTCGAGTCTCTTTCTCTTTCCCAGATTTTCTTTACCACGTCGTATGTAAACTTCGGTGACCGCAAAACAACGTAATGTGCTGTCGGATACACCGTTCGCTTTTCGAAAGTCAAGTATGTCTGATATTGATTTTAAGTAATTTAACGACGCCGAACAACTTAGTTTCCAATCTTCTTCAAGAGTTTTAAGGAAGTCCATAATGATGGAGGGTGTACCCAAGCAACAATCGACAAATTCTTCCGTCAAACACGATTCTGATTCAAGGTCGTCAAAACTAGCCATTAAAAATTTCATACATCGTTGTGCACATTGTTTCGCTTCTTTTTCAGACTTCCCTCCTCCACATGGTGTACGCAGCCAGTTGCAAAACGTCTTTCCAATACCATCGTTAATAGAAAAGGAAGGCTTGTGTGCCGTGCATACTTTCTTTCTGATTGGCTTTTGTGCCTCGACTTCTTCCCTTTTGATATCTGGAGCTTCGTCAAAATAGTAATACCAACAATGCTTGACATCAATATGCTTGCGTAAACCTCGACTGCTTTTAAAACCAATGTGTAGGCAATTTTGCACTGGACAGATGTAAATATTTCTATCGTTTGGACGTAATACCAACTTTCTCTTGTGTTTAGCAGCACCATTGATTCCAACCCAGTTCACAACTAATGTTCTCTTCGACATTTTTAAAACTTTTTTATTTTATTTAAAAACATTTTTTATTACTTAAACATATGACTTTTAACTTAACGATTTACACAAATAAAAATCGATAACTTAGTTCTTTAAACTTGAATGACATATTTATACCGTAGTGCGTTTCGCAGGAGAGTCATTTATTCATTCCTTTTTACAAAGGAACAATGTATTCCATTTTAATAGTATACACGAACTGTTCCATTACAAAAAGAATAGTTCGTGCCTTACGTAGTGAACAATTAAGACTTAATGAAAAGGAAACATTTTGGAGTGTGCGATGGAAGAAAACGATCCTGTTAAGACACTCCATATCGATCTCCACAGTAGTGAACAAACTTTTCATTCACAAAAGAACGAGAGTGCACGATTTGTATAACAATGAAACACGGAGAACGTTATAGACTATTAAGGAACAATTAAGCGTGTCAAACTCTGTTCATTGACAGTTCACTGTCAAAATATTCTCAAGGGCCTTTCAACAAGAGTTTGAATGGGACAAACAACCCGAGTAAAAATTATAAAGCTACAATAAGGCATAAACTTTTGCGAAAAAGGGCCAAAAACGCAAAAAGCCCGCGAAAGTTTCTGCCCTTAAATTATAACAAAAACATGTGAGCATAAATAAAAAACCAACTATACTCTTCGTCTTTCCGTATGTTACGAAAGAAATTGTTTATGAATGCGAATATGATATGCATCAAGATCATAATTAGTCGTATTAAGAACATACTATGAAAAAAAAAAAAAAAAAAAAAAAAAGAACATACTATGAATAAACGGAAAGTAGAAAGAATACGAAAAGAGAAAGAATTACAACATTTAGCTGCTCTATTCAATTTTTTATTGTTCTTTTCTAACAATCGGTTAGAACCGCGTCCTCGGTACAAGTCTCTTTGGCGCGCAGAAAAAAAGAAAATTAATCTCACGAGAATTTTACCAACAAATAACGAGAAATGCAGGTTTTTCATATCAAGTTATTTATGGTTTTCCCCCATTAAACGAAGTCTTGATTGGCTTAAGTTAATTACAGATGATAAGTGGAAGGCAATCGAGTTTATTAGTTATGAGTTAAAAGTTTATTAATTCAAACTTACTCAGTTGATGAAAAAGAAGAGAAACATGCAACGCAAGACACCATTTTTATAACGAGAACACAACATGCAACTTCTACAACAGTTATTTTAATAACCACTTTTATAAAATTAGATCGTAGTCAAAATCGACATGGCGAGGAAGCGGTCGTGATGTTGAGGCGCAGAGGGAGGAGGCGATCGTAGTGTCGTGGTGTCATAACGTCGAGGAGGCGATCGAAATGTCGAGGAGGCGATCGCAATGTCGAGGAGGCGACCGAGATGTCGATGCCGCGGTCTCAGGTTCGGGGGTTTGGGGGCTTGGTTACACTGACCATACTATAAAAATGATACTTTCCAATAAGTTACATTTGGCAAAATAATCCAGCGAAGAAGGAACTTGGTTGTATGCTAACAACAAAATAATTGAAAATTTAATGAAGAATTTTTTCAGTGAGTGAGTGCAGGTTTTTCGCGTCGGAAAAAAACAATATGGCAGAAAAATCAAAACAAAGTTTTGGTAAGAAGAAACACGTACTACTCCATGTAAAAATTTTGAGTCTTTTTTATTATTTTATTCATAGAACTAGCTAAGTTTTTTTTCTTTGAAAATATTAAGGGAAAACGTTTCCTTTTTGTATTTTTTTTCTTACTACTGAAACTTTCTTGGACAGTTCTTGTAGGTTGATGAAGATTTCCATACCGCAAAACCAGATCTGAAAATACGGATTTGAAAAGGGACTAGAACCTAATCATGATTAACTTAATTATTCGCCGCGCGGGAGAATTTCCAGACATTTTCCAAACATTTTGCACGTGGTGCGTGTGTGTGAGAGATGGATCGAGGAAAAGAAGAAAAAAGTGAAAAGTAAGGTTTTTCACTTGTTTTTTTTATGATTTTCTCCATGGCAATTTTTCAAATAGCGTTGTAACAACGTTAAGAACTGCTTTCTCTGTAGATTTGAAATTTCTAAATATTTTTTAATGACAACATTGAATTTTTTCCGGTAAATTTTGGTCAAACTCTGATAAGAAATTTTTCTTTCAAGAAATATAACGCAGTCGCAAAAAGTTTACCGAGATTTTATTTTTACAAGAAATATGTATTTCTGAATTACCAATTTCAATTTGTATTCAATGGCGCACGGGCATGTCACATCTATTTCCTTCGGGCAGTTTTTTCGAGAGGTAAATGTTCGAACCCCAGTCAAGTTAATTTAATTTTTACTAGAACATCTGGACTTGCGTCGAGCACGAAATGGTGTTATTATGAAACTGTTAAGGAATTGACCACATCTATACAAGAATACGAAATTTCGACTGTGCAAAGTAATTCTGTTGATTGTGGTATCTTTGCGATTGCATTTATATATACAGTTCTTTCTGGTGGGGATGTATCAACAGTTGCGTTTGACACCAGCAAGATGAGAAAACACCTTTTGGAATGCATTAATGCAGGTTCTTTCAACATGTTCCCTGAGTTGGAGACCAAAAGAGTAGAAAGAACAAATGAAAAAACTTTGCAAGAAGATGTTTACTGCACATGTAGAATTATATGGATTTGGCATCATGGAAAGAATAAAGATTTAAGGATGGCCGAATGTAGTGAATGCCAACAATGGTTCCACAAGAAATGTGAAAACATTAAGGAGGTCATTTTCAAACAGAAAGACCTTCAATGGAAATGCAGTAACTGTTCGCGATGACTGATAACTCGAAATTAACCCGTGACTTTAGTTTTGTTCACTATTTCTTGTTGATTTTTCACCCTATTGAATTTATGCTATTTTGTGCTTTTCGTGGTGATTTTGTGATACTTAAATCAGTTTACTTTCAAAGAGCAAGTCGATTTCATTTGATCATTCGATCGGGAAAAAATGTCTGAATTCCATTCTCATTATCATCATCATAATTTCCGTAAGAAGCCTCTATTTCTATTTATTGTTATAGTTTATGTACATTATTTTATAAAAATATCGAAAAAAAAGTAATCATACTTGAAACTTTATTTATATGTCTGAATTAATTTGGATCTTTTCCTTTTTTTCCTTTTCGATGTTATCGCGAAACGAATTGAATGAATTATCGTTAAGTATGTGCATAAATTATGGAGCGTATGAATAAATTTAGAAAAAAATTCCCGATTCCGATGATCTGGTTTTGCGGTATGGAAACCTTCATCAACCGTTCTTGTATGCAAAGCAAATTCTGTGTGCTGTTGTTATAGAAAGGAAACCTTACCTTTCCCTTTCGATGATGTAGGAAAAAAAAAGAGATCAGGAGAAATATTCCGTTATTTGATCTAGCAAGTGTTGCTCTGAATGATACAGTGACCTTTATTTGGTTATTTATTTACTTCTTGCAATATTTTGATATTATTTGTAGTCTACTTCATATAATCCATTTTCTATTTCATTTCCACAAGCTTTGGGTGATGTCAAGTCAAGTGTTTTTACTTTACAATGTATTTGTTGTATGTATAACCTTTTTTAATTACGAATTATATGTATAGTGTTGTCGTGAAACATGGAAAAAGATCTGATTGAAAAGACCATAAAATATTTACAAGATGCTGTAAAAACGTTGGTGAGGGCCTGGCCATGGCAGCTTCATTGCTGGCAAAAGTTGTCATAACCAGCGATTAGAGCGACTCTGAAAAGACTTGTTTTGGGATGTGCAAGCATTTATCATTGTGTATTTGTCTACTTAGAGGAGAATGGATTTTTAGATATATCCAACGCAATTCATTTAATCATACTGCAATACATGTGTCACGCATTAATAAATACCTTTAATTATTTTGGGAAGGTTGGGATAACCACCCTTTATCAACCGCAAAAACGTAGAACTCCAATTCAAATGTGGTTTGAAGGTCAGCTTGCATATAATCCCATACAAGCAACTCATGACTCTGAAGGACAGTACAATGACTATGGCATATGCTGAAATTAACCTCTCACTATTGATATCAGAAGATGCAGATGATGTAATACAGTTTCTACATGATAACATCAATCCATTAGAACAGTTTTCCAATTTCGGAATAGAACTTTATGTTGATACTTTAACAAAAGTGTTCAATCATATAAATGGGTTTTGAATACAAGCTGATACATACAACATTTTCTCACCTTGATGCAGTAATTTTCGTATGTAGTTCACTTGACTGTTCGAACTGAATTATTTGAAGGTGCATGATGTCGATCTCATGAACAATAACGTACTTGACCTATTTCATGCTGCTCTCTTCCTTCTTTAGTGCCCTCTCCTAATTACCACACATCCAAAAAATTCCCCTTAAATGGCTCTTGTGTATGTACCAATGAAGAGGGTGTTAAATTTAAATTTGTTTATGTTTTAAACTTTAGACATTTGCTATCAGTAGCATTTTTGGTGGTGTTTCACTTGTTTTAAATGAAGTTGGTTCTATTTTTCTCAGCTGTGTCATTTTTTCTGGGATTCTAGTGAATTTTTCAGCCTTGATACTCAAGAACTTCTCTTTTCAATTTAGTCAGAAGGCCAGAAGCGCTGGGAATGTGGCTGTATATATTTTTCATTACTCAAAACTGCATGCTTACATTTACATGTTGTTGTTTTTTTGCTGCTCCAGAAACACCATAATTTATAAACTGCATATAAAAGACGCTTTGAGGGTTTCAATAACTCGTGTTTGATTTCCTTTTCATGCTTATATTTCTTCAAAAGTTGTTTTTATATAAACTTTAATCTTTTCTTGAATAACAATTTTTAAGAAAATAAAATGTTTTTTTATGAAAAATTTTACAGGAAAAAACAGAAACTATGCTTCAATAGAAGTTACCGGGCTATTATGAAAGAAGTTCTTCGTGGAATTTTCCTAGATATTGAGTGACAAAAAGGCTTCCGAAAAGGCTTCTTTCTTGTAAAGGTTCTGTTAACGAAATTATTTTGTATTATATGAAAGAAAGCACTGTCTCTGTTACATTACAGTGGTTATTGTGTTTCCCATCAATAATTATAGTCTGTTCAAAAAAAATGTGCACTAATTTCAGCTTTTATATAAAAACCAGGCTCAAGGGAATTGATGTAATTTGCTAAATCTGGTTTCCACATGATAACTGAAATTAGTGCACATTTTTTTTGAACAGACTATAAAATGAGGGCTGCTGTTGAAATACTTTTATAATTAACAAAATACAAGTATTTCTATGGGCAATTAACATCGTTCATCTGATATCCATCGCCCAACATTGCGATCGCCTCCTCGACATTGCGATTGCCTCCACGACATTTTGGTCGCCTCCTCGACATTGCGATCGCCTCCTCGACGTCATGACACCACGACACTACGATCGCTTCCTCGATATCACGATCGCCTCCTCCCTCTGCGCCTCAACATCACGACCGCTTCCTCGCCATGTCGATTTTGACTACGATCTAATTTTATACACTTTAGCTTCACTGAATCCTGATTGCATATGAATTCAATGATCATTTCCCTTACGGTGTGTAAAATTTTTTTGATCATGACGACGGCTTTCAAAAGATATAGGGATTTATGTGGCACATAAAGTTCGTTTATGTTATTGTAATGTTCGGTCTTAAGGACAAAAGATCGTCGAACTATTTTGTGAATTTTATGCATATTTTGTTTAATTCATTCTGAAATTCAAATTTTAAATTTCAAATAACCAACGAGAAACTCTACTTAGTGTTAGTATGGAATAATCGAAACTTTATTAAATATGCAAAGCGAAAAGGACGCGGTTATTTCAAAAGATCTAGAAGTGTTGTGATTCTTTCTCTTTTCGTATTTCTATGGTATAATTGAGAATTTTTTTTCGAATTTTTCACAGACTTTTTTTCAGTACTAACACCTGGTCTATCCTTTCTTCGCCACCCTATTGGCGGGTGGGAATTGTACGTTTTTCATTGACTTCATGTACTATGTCACGAATTCGCTTATTTTGTTCAGAACAGCTTAAGAATGACTGTTATCTTTCCTAGGGTGGAGTGAAGCTCTCACTAGTACTTCTGAAGATTTCTGCAGCTATTATAGATACTTATTTGTTATCAAAAATGGATAAAAAACAACGAGAAAGAAGAAAAAGAAATATATGGAGGTGCTCCAAACAAAGCAGCAAAAAAATATTCAAAGAAAAGAATGGTATGGTATGGTAAAATGAAAGAAAAGCAAGCCTCAACACAAGTGATGACATCAACCACCGAAAATGATCCTCTGCCTGAACAAACTGAGATATTGAACGAAAAGTAACAACCCTATTGTTCTTAATGTTAGTGCCGATACTGATGCAATTTCTGCTTTCTGTATTACAGGCATGTAAATTCTGAATACTGGTATGCAGCCATATGGTTTGCCAAGATTGTTTTTCAACGAATTCTTAATTGACTGATGTCAAAGAAGAGGAAAAGGGTCTAGCTAGACTATTGTCGTTAAGATGTTATTATGGCTATGTGCATCAGTTCTTTGCGTCCAAAGAAATTGAAGGGTCAACAAATGATGGTAAAAAAAAGTCATGGTGGGAATAAGTACATGAAAATAAATGTGCAATCTGTTTATGGTATTCGGGTAATTGGTGCATGACATAGTCAAGCAGAGAAGTTGCTGAACGAACTATGCGTGATGCTTCCAGTGAGCTGCATGAGAAAAGCACAGATATTGCTGTTTCCATTGATGGATTGTCCAGTCTATCATTAGGTGTATATGGTGCTACTATGGTCAATTATGGTTCAAAAGCAACACTGGATGTTTTGAAAGTTTTGGACATAGAACGAGGATGTTTTACAATACATAGTTGTTCTGCAGTAAACCTGAAACGAATACAAGGCAGCTTACAAAGTCCCGGAAACTTCTAAGAAAAGAAGGAGAACGAACAGACAGATGTGGGCTAAGGAACTGATAAAAACATTAAGATTGAAAGTCTCACTTACAAAGATGGTGTATTTGATTTTGTGAAAAAAATTTTTATCGGTTTTTCAATATTTCAATAATGTTTTATAGTATATTCACCGGCTCATAATTTTCCAATCGGTGGTACATTTGTTCTCAAACTTGATACAGTATGTCAGATTAAATTGTTCTATGAGCTGAAACTCTAAATTTTAAACCTTTTGTTAATAAGATTATCTTTCAACCATATACATATTAAAACAAACTAAAACTTAAAAAGGAGTACATGACTCTGAGTTTCGTGCTATCATGCACTTCTGAAATGTACAATTTAGACATTTCAGAAAGGGTCCTCTGAAATCAGTCCAAATATTTTTACCAGCTTCGAATTAGCCATTCTGCTGAAATAACCAAATAAATTAAATTTTTTCAGTTCATAGAGATACCTGTTAGCATAGTCACAAGAAAAAGATAGTCTGGAAGCTCTGCGGGCCGTTTCTGTATTTTCTATTGCAATGCCGTTTTCAAGTAGAAATGTTGTTTGACGGCCGGCTCATCCTGCACAGAATATCAAAATGGCGCATAGTGAGAGTGTTTTCTTTGCTGGAGAAGAACTTTTTTATGCACTTGGGTTGTTGGCTGAGAATGTTTTCCCTTCAAAATACGACTTTATTTATTCTAATATCTTGATGAGTGAAGTAGCAAACCATCTTCTAATTCATCTTTCTGATATCAACACAAAAAATACTGAG
Organism: Turritopsis dohrnii; assembly: GCA_027922465.2. Classification (NCBI taxonomy): domain Eukaryota; kingdom Metazoa; phylum Cnidaria; class Hydrozoa; order Anthoathecata; family Oceaniidae; genus Turritopsis; species Turritopsis dohrnii. The sequence goes on along the minus strand of BQMF02000074.1, from coordinate 55,143 downwards.
CCATAACATCTATCACTGATAAAGAAACAAAATGTCTTTAGTACATAAGTGGATTTATACTTCATAAACTTTATAACAAATTCGGGTTTTCAAAAATGTGTACTGATATTTATAATAGACAGTGTGCTGCTATTTTACATGCATGTAAAATTGATTTTGATGCTTCACAAACTCTAGTTAATGCTCGTGACCGTGGGGGGTTATGGAGAGTTAACAAACAAATGCAAGATCTGTTTTTGAAAAGTGAAAAAATCTTTAGATCTGAAACAGCACAGTTTTCAGTTTAAATTGTATGTGCAGCCATGGTCAAAGGAATGCTTGAAGACTGCACCATCAGATCAAAATATAAAACCATTTGTTATGACATTGATCCAAAAGTTGATTCAGAAATCAGCATGAATCTTTTGGAACAAATACTCACGTTATTTGTACGAGTTCGCACTTTCTCATTTGCTAAAGATGTTCGTGAGAAACATAAAGCTGCAAAGAAAACATCAAAGAAGCGTTCTTTGCGACCGAAATTAAGCAAGCAAGTGTTAGCAAAGATGGTGGTGGACATTGATGGTTCCTGCTAAATTAAAAACGGCTATTTTTATAGCCACAAATTTGTGAAAACATTTATTTTTGAGCTAATGTGACTAGAAGAAGTTCAACTAGAAGAATTTTGGTAAGTATATTTATTTGTTTGATAATTGCATTTTAATTAATTTTATTTGTTGTTGCTCAAGCGAATAGCCTTTTGTGGGAACTAAGTTTTTCTATGCATGAATAATAATCAAAACAAAATAAAAGATTACAGCCAAGTAACATTTTTTTCCAGGTGTGTTACTGATTGTGTGTTCATGAAAACCATGTTTCAAGAAATCTGTTGAACCACATTCACATAAGTAACCATGTGTAAACAAGTTCTTCTTTCTTCCAAAAATCCACATAGCATATAAAATGTAGTAGCCATTTCAACATCTTCTTAATAATATTGAATTATATTTTCATTGTATCTATAAATAGAAGTATATATATATAAGTGTTTGTTGGATTTGCAATGACAGCAAATATTTACTTTGTATAAGTTATACAAAGTCATGAGGCCATTTAATAGCAACAGTTTGCTAATCCAGGAAATGGGTCGCTTGTAAATTAAATAAAGTAAAATATATAATGAAATAAATAAAAAATTAAAATCCTAAAATAATTGGTGGCAGCAACAATGCATTGTAAAGCATTTGTGGCTATAAAAATAACCGTTTTGAATTTTCTAATGTTAGAAAATTATTTTCTTCGCTTTGGTAATGGTGTATCATCAATGTCGTTGAATTTGCTAGTTGAGCCTTGAACATTGCCAGCAATAGATCGCACTGAAAACTGGGATTTGATGGTATTGTCATTGTAACCAGCATCTCTAACTGTAGGATTATCCTTTCTTCTACCAATGGCACGCTGCCTCCCAAAATAATTTTCAAGATCATCCTGACAGAATCTCTCCGAAAGAACATATGCTACACCATTTTCCAGTAAAAATTTGAAAACTTCTTTAAATGAGTGAACTGTTACTTGAATACCATCATAGGTTTGCCAAGAATTAAACATTTTGGCTTTAGCATTTTGTGTGAAATTACCAAGGCGATCATCAATTGATTCTTTCCACAAATGAAAATACTTTAAAAGACTTTCCAACCATGCAAATCTCTCATCATCAACTGAAGTGTAGGGTTTTAAAATGGCTTTCTTTCATGCTGATGCTCAACAGTATTCCTAACAGTTAAGCAATCAAAAAATTTGTCCATCATCAAACAAAATTTGGCAGTTCCTGCAGCTTCTGGTGGCCCAAACTGGTGTAAAACATCAGCAACTGTTTCACTTAATACTTGAGCAGCTAGGTTAACTCTCATGACAGAGTAAGGTGTTAAATTGATATGATCGTTTGTTAGTTTTGAAATAAATTTCAAGCCACTTTCTAATTGCTCATAATAAATTTGGGAAGTATGAGACCATAACAGGCAAAAACCACTATTCCACATGTACCTTGTAGCACGACCAGATCCAGAATTACTCAAACAATTACGAGCAATTTTTATCAGGTGTGGTACATCAGCAAAGAAGTAAATGTAGCGATTACTGTTGGTATGAATGTTCTTTGCACGGTATATAACATCATCAAATTCAGATTCACCTTGCAAAAATTTGTGCATTCTGAAAAAACGACGATTAGGAGATGCACCATCAGCAGTAGCAGCTACGACATGCAAATTTATCTGTTCAAGATAACCAACAGCATAATAATAAGCATAATCTGATGCGAAGAAATGCCAGTTGTTGCAAATGTTGCAAAACTGAAAGATAATGGATTTACAATGCTTTTGACTAGAAATACCAATATATGGGTGGCAAGTTCTTCAACATTCTTTAAAGTTGCATAATTTGTGTAGATATCACCCAAATCAACAAAACCAATAAGTTCACCAGAATATTTGTCCCATACTAAGTCTTCTTGAATTTTCATTTCGTCGAACAGAATTGTAACGAATCTTTCAGGTCCAGAAAAATTAATTGTTTTAGCTTTAAGATCATTAATTACAGCAGGGTTAAAAACACGGGTTGGACGGATGTAAGACCATGTTCACATGTATCGGATAGATATCATTATTATTATTATTTTTATTATTCATGATTTACAATTCACAGGCGCCAACAAGTGCCTCTTCGAATCGATCATTGTTTAATCGTCGTAGGAAAATCGTAAGTTCTTCCAATATTTTTATTATTCATGATTTGACTATTCATGACTGCACACTGGCCTTCGGGCAAGTTAGAGCAATGCTATACGTATCTCTGGCGGTAAGTCAACTAATAGTTGCAAGTCGGCGGGCGGAAGAACCAACCATTACGGATGGAAGCCCAAGGACTAAAAACTCCCGTTACTTACTTACTTATTTGTCCAACTTGTTTTTAAACGTGTTGATCGTGTCAGCTTCTACAACGTCTTTCGGTAGTTCATTCCAAATCTTCAATGTTCGAAAATAGAACGAATTGTGTTGAACTCCTCTCAATCCATCTTCCGCAAAATTACGCTCCAGCGGCAGAGCGTGGCGTCGAAATGGCTTTATTCTTTTGCGGAAAAAGGGCGAGAGACACTTCACATCGTACGAATGATGGTGTTTAAATAGTTCGATCATATCACCCCGAAGTCTTCTGTACACAAGTGATGGTAGCCCAAGCTTTTGCAAACGCTCCAAATACGTAAGGTCTTTAAACCCATCCACCAATTTTGTGGCTCGTCTCTGAACGGATTCTATCAGTTTAATGTACTTCTTCAGATGTGGTGACCATACACTCTGGCAGTACTCTAGATGTGGGCGAACAAAGCTCGTATAAAGTTGCTTGAATAATTTTCCGTCCAGAAAGGAGAAACTCCGTCTAATGATTCCAACCATTAAATTTGCCTTTTTGATTTTTAGGTTGATATGCTCCTCGAACGTAAGCTCGGAATCAAAAATTACCCCCAGGTCCTTTTCCTCAAAAACATGTTCAAGCTCACCGGAACCGAGCGTGTATCTTTCGGTGTGCATGATGTTGTTAAACTTTCCGATAGTTAGGACGTGACATTTGTCTGGGTGAAATTTCAGAAGCCATTTCTTTGACCACTCGTGTAAAGCATCGATGTCATTTTGAAGTCGCTTAGCGTCGCTTTCCGAATTTATTTTGCGAAGTATTTTCGTATCATCGGCAAACAGGTACGAGCTAGATGAGACACAGTCAGGAAGGTCGTTGATGTAGATAACGAAGAGCAGTGGGCCTAGGACGCTACCTTGTGGAACACCACTGATTACCTTGCTTGAATAGGAATAACTGCCATTAACTCTCACTACCTGTTGTCGCTCAAGCAAAAATGCTTTAATCCAATGAAGAAGCCGTCCACTGATCCCATATGATGATAACTTTGACAGCAAGCGTTGGTGGGGAACAGTGTCAAATGCCTTGGCGAAATCGAAATATATACTGTCGACAACTTCTCCACAAGCCACAGCTTCGGTGCATTCCGTAAGGTAAGAAAGCAGCTGCGTTGTTGTTGATCGTCCTTTTACAAACCCGTGTTGTTTGTTAGAGAGAAGGTTGTGGTTTTCCAAATGCGACATCACTTCTGCCTTTACTAGCGACTCCATTAACTTACAAACAATTGAAGTTAAACTAATTGGGCGATAGTTTTCTGCCATATTCCGGTTCCCTTTCTTAAAAATTGCGGAAATGTAAGCCAACTTCCAATCCTTAGGCAGACATCCTTCACGTAACGATTTCTGAAAAATCTGTGCGATTGGTGCAGAAATGTAGTCAATAAGTTCATTCAACATACTTGCAGAAATTTCGTCCGGTCCACATGCTTTGTTGACATTTAACTTTTTGATTTCAGACTCCACAATTTCTTTGCTTAAATCAAGATCGCTTATCAGAGCGCTTGTCCGTTTTTCTAGAGATGGGATATTATCTGTTGGCTCATTGGTAAAAACACTCGTGTATTGCTTCTGTAGAATGTTAGCTTTTCCTGCGTCATCGAATGTTTTTATATTACCGTTATTTTTATCGATAAGCGGTGCAATACCAGATTTCGTCTTTAGTTTACCACGGACATGGGACCAAAATAACTTAATAACATTTCGGAACAATTTCCATACCGGATAGACGTTTCGTTCACATTGTTCCGAAGCTATCCGTTATTAAAATTGAAATGATTCCGTTCCGCTGCAAAAAGTGAAATGATTTCGTTCCGATGTCGAAACAAAAGCTATCCGATACGTGTGAACATGGTCTAATTCTTGTAATCCCGCAATGTTCGTAAACTGGGAAGAACTAATATTCCACTAACAGTTTTGTCATCATATCGTAAATCAGAATATGCTGAAGATGATTTTGCAGCTAAATTCAAGCAAAACTTAATGATCATAGGATGATATCTGACACTGCTTGAACAGGATGCATTGATATATTTTTGCTGTTCATCCCAAAACAATTTCATAAAATTCGGCACTTCTTTTTGATCACAACCAGAAAACAATGTCTGAAAATCTTGATTCAATTTTGCATCAATAGATTCACCATGTTTATGTATAGCAGTTCTCATTTTAGAAAGTTCACTCTCAAGTTGTTTACATTTCAAACGATGATCTTGTAATGTGAGAAGTAAATTTTATCGGAGCATTAAGTTTGGCTGGTTTATTTAAAATGGCTGTTTTTCGGTTTTTCTGATAATTATTTTGCTGGAAGGCAGAAGAACAGCATGCACAAGCAGTAGTAGTTGAACAATTATTGAGTAGTAGTAAGCAATTACTGGAACGGTAGTATGTGTCTTCGTGAGTTCTTGGCTTGTATGACAGTTGCTGGTAACAGGAATAATCAAATCTTTTGGGAATAACATGCTTTTGAAAATCAATTTCTCTGCTAAGATCACTTGTTTTGATACCTTCACAAAGAATTAATTTTTCCAGACGGTTAATGAAGTTTGATAAGGTGATATTTGAGAATGAACGATTATATTCAGAGTATAGTTCATGGTCTTCTGATAACATCCATCCAAAAATTCTCACTGAAAATGTTAATGATTCATCAATGAAAATTTCAAACTTAGGTATCAAATGAACAGATACACAGGTTACAACAGCTAATGAAATACTTTCTACATTGACTTTCCAACAACTACCAAGTGATAATTCGTGAATACGCTGACAAAAGTCATTGAAATTTTTATAAGTGAAAGATGAAGGAGATGAAGTTGGTGAAAGCTCTTGCAATATTCGGCATTCATCACGTTTTTGAATCGACAAAGTTGGTCTGCTGGTTGTTGTAGCACTTGTAAAACTCTTTATTGGGAGGTTAAGCTTTGGTAGTTCTTCTTTCAAAGATTTTCTGATTCCATAAGAGTAGTACTGGTCTTCACTGAAATGCTGTTCACAAATGAATAGCTTTCGAGTCTCGATACGTTTCTTCAGGGAAGCATCAACTTCTCTGTCTTTAGTAATCATGTTTATCAATTCACAGCCTCATTTCTTATTTACTTCATTGTTTGGCAGAGGGACTTTAAAAAAACTTATTTCTTTATTCCTTCGCGAGGCAGAACACCCAAATATAGCGCAATTTTCGCCAGGCATAACAAAAAAAATTACAGAGAAATAGTTAACGATACAGAGAGTCTGCAGATACGGTATCCATTTTTAAACTTCTGTGCAGGATCGGGAGTTCGGGCACTAGCAATTTCGCTATGAAAAGGTTAAGTCATTAGTTGACCGCACTTCCAGACTATCTTTTTCTTGTGACTATGCTGTTAGGGATCTCTATGAATTTCTCTATGTGAGGGAAATTTCAAGTGTATCAAAGGAACCATCAAGAGTGACTGCTTATAAATTTTTGTATATTTTTTCTATGTTTCATGTTATCCCATCCAATACATTAATATGATTCAAAAACGATCAGTTTGATTCTGTTTCTTTTAAGAAAGTAACAGCTTGGTATTAATCCACCTTAAATCTATGAAGTAAGTAAGTAAGTAATTTTTTATTTCAGAAATTATAGCACAATTACAACTATTACAGTATAATAAATGGAGACCGCCAAATAGTAAAATACTAATCTAGTGATGGCCACCAAAGATAAATAATGTAACAAATTGTATGCGGAAACTACAACAGAAAAAAACAACAACAAACAAACAAACAAACAAACAAAAAAGCAAAAAAACAAACAAACAAAAACAAACTGAAAATAACAAAAACTTTTCAATCAAGGAAAATATTGATTCAAGAGAACTTCTTAACAATGGGAATTGAATTTACCAAGGCTGAGTGAAGAGAGATCATGTTGTAACAACTGGTGTTAAATGTTGTTGCAAAAAATAATGCATTGATAATGAATCGAATTCAAACCAAATATGGATGTTCTGATCAAAGATCTGGCGAGGAGGCGGATAGAAGAGCCACGAGTGTTGTGAGCTGTTGGAAGAAAATGTAGACTGAAAAGACTACGAATGTCAATAGGAGCAAGAGTGTTCAAAATTTCATATACGAGAATTAAATTGGAAAAATAAATATAATCAGAAACCCTGGGAATATTTAGAGAGTAAAGGAGTGCTTTGAAGAATGTCTAAAATGAGAAATAGTGATTAAGTGAAGGGCAGTTTTTTGAAGTTTAATAATGCAATGTTGTTTTGGTAGTGCTTGACCCCAGACTTGACAAGCGTAATTTGTATGTGATTAAAATAGAGCATGATACACATCAATTAAAGTATTCCTGGGTAAAAAGGAAGGTAACAGCTCGTTGTGTTAGTTACACAGACCCAGTTCGAAGGAAAACTCCGAACCAGGCGGGATTTGAACCCACGACCTAGGTAGAGCAATAGGACTAGAATTCCTAGGTCGTGGGTTCAAATCCCGCCTGGTTCGGAGTTTTCCTTCGAACGAGCTGTTACCTTCCTTTCATACCATGAAGGAGCGCAACCTTGTATCACTGATTCGATGCTCGTAAGCTCCAAGTTATCCCGTGATCGTAGTAGTTGGTGGATTCCAACACGAATCACAATAACATCACGTCAGAGATGGATTTCTCTGCAACATTAGTTACATATCGATAATGAGGATTGAATACCATGAACCAGTAGCTCAGTTGGTAGAGCGATAGGACTAAAATTCCTAGGTCGTGGGTTCAAATCCCGCCTGGTTCGGAGTATTCCTTTGAACTGGGTCTGTGTTACTAACACAACGAGCTGTTACCTTCCTTTCATACCATGAAGGAGCGCAACCTTGTATTCCTGGGTAAGAACTGTCTTAGGATTGAAAGTGCATCATTAGTTTTTCTTAGCTTTAGGGCAAGATAGTTAAAATGGGATTCCCAATTAAGGTGGGGGTCCAGAATAACACCCAAGTAACGAAGAGAGTTTGTAAAATGTAATTTTTTCCCATTTAATTTTAATCTAATATCGTAGTCAACCTGTTTATTTTTATGTCTGAAAAGAATAACTTTTGTTTTAGTAGCATTGAGAGAAATTTTGTTAGCATTTAGCCAGTGTAGAAGATGTTTGAGGTCAATATTTATATGCTTTTTAATAGATTTAAGATTCGGGCTAGAGTAAAGAAGACTATAGTATCATCAGCAAAATGAAAAACAGTTGAGTAAAGGATTGAGTTGGCAAGATCATTAATGTAGATTAGAAATAATAGTGGCCCAAGTACAGAACCTTGAGGCACACCATGTTTGATTAAAGAGTAGGATGAAAACAAGTTGGAAACTGATACAGATTGATAGCGATTTGATAGGTAGGATTTGAACCAGGAGTTAGCAATTCCTCTAATTCCATAGTGACTTAATTTGCTCAAGAGAACTTCATGGTCCACAGTTTCAAATGCTTTCTGAAGGTCTACAAAAATACCACAAGAAAAATTACCTTTGCCAAGATTTTTTCGAATGTTGTCAGTCAAATTAATAATTGCATGATAAGTTGAATGCTTGCTCCTAAATCCAAATTGCTTATTAGTCAAAATTTTAAATTTGTCAAGGAAAGACGGAAGTCGATGATACACAATGTTCTCAAATATTTTATCTACGTTTGAGAGAAGGGATATGGGTCTGTAGTTAGACACATCTAATGGGGATCCCTTGTTTTTCAAGACAGGAATCACTGTAACAGATTTCAAGATTGAAGGAAATTCGCCATTTTGGACAGACATATTAAATAGTTTAGCTAAGATCATAGAGATTTCTTCCATTTAAGTTGGTTAGTATTAAGCTGTGGATACTATTGGGACCTGTTGATTTAGTTATGTCAAGAGAGGTAATGATTTTGGTTATTTCAGCAGGCAAGATAGGTGAGAAGAAGAAAGAATCAGGATTCCTGTTTTTTAAAAACATTTTAAAATTCTTGGAACTATGCTTAATGTTTCCACGAATGTCATCCGCTATCGAAGTGAAGTATTCATTGAATGAAGATGAAATTTTTTTGGGATCATATATTTACTTACCATCAACTTTTAAAGACAAATTACTTGGGCAGTTCATTTTTTTTTTATTTTTTTTTGTTGAGGATTTCATTGATACCATCCCATATTTTTTTATAGTTTCGAATGTTTTTCTGAAAGTAAACATTGTAATAATTTTTTTTACTGTTTCTAATTAGGTTAACTATACGGTTGCGATAAAATTTATAAAGATTATGATATAGTCCAGTCTGATTGTGCAAAAATTGTGCAAAATGACTTAAAAGCATGAAATTTGGCACAGTGGTAGTTTAGGGGGAAAGAAGTCATTTAAGCCTCAGACCCAACAAAAAACACCTGTTTTGTGTATTTTACAGACCAGAATAGGTTCCCATGGCAACGAAATATTTTTTTATACAAAATTGAAAGTGTTGGAAAGATAATGTTTTCCAGAACAAAAAACTTCGTTAGGTCATGTCATAAAAATTAACCTATCAAAAGAAACGATTGATATTATTAGTAATATTTTCGTATGTTTTAAACGAATCATAACCTTTACGGTTAAGATCAGACGGACATTCCAATTTTTCATTTGTATTGACTTGACATATAATACATAATTCCCAATCGACATCCTTAGTTTCAGTCAAACTTTCAAGGTCAGAATAACGACGCTTTTTAGACATTTTGCTTTCCTTAATTTTCTTACTTCATCTCTATCATTCTCATTTATTTCTTTTGTCTAAAACTTAGAATACCTAACATAAAAAACGTTAACATGCTCTGTTATAAGAAAAAGAAGAGACAATACAAGACTGTGAAATAAGCACGAACAGAACGTAAAGAACCAGACACTATAACTTGTGAAACAGAAACAACTTAAGAAACAAATATTTAAGAATCGAACATATCAAATTGAAACAAAGAATAAAAAATACTAATTAAAGTGCATTTCCATAACACACACTCAACGCCACAAATCCACTCACACTTTGCTATAACGAACTCAATTTTAATTTGAACGTAGAAAACTAACATTTTAAACACTTTTCTAGTTGTTGTATTGTATTGTATTGTATTCAATTTATTTAACGTTGACATAGTAAGATAGTACAAAATATACTAATTAAAGTCAACTGATAAAAGTAATAATAATAATAATAATAAAACAAGATATTAAAAAAGTACAATGAATAAATACCCCATAAAAAAAAACCCTATAAAAATACCAAATTCACAAGTTTATATAAATCCGAGATCTTTAACGTAAGTTTTACATATTCTGCAGGGACAATTAGTTGGAATCCAATTTTTTATTTTGCTTTTGAATTCCTCGATTGTCTTGGAGGTTTTATACTCGCTTGGGAGGGAGTTCCATAACTTAGCTCCAGCATTGGCGAGTGTTTCAGTTCCATATTTTGCTGTATGGATATTTCGTGATTCTAGCTTTTCATTTCTTAGGTTGTAAATAGGCTCAGTAAATTTAAAGAGTTCACATATTAGTTCCGGGCTAATACCTGTTTTTACTTTGTACAACTCTGTTACAAGAGTGCGTAAGTTCTTATGATGGGCTGTCACACTATTGTTTGTTGACAGCAGGTCATCAAAAGATGACTGATAATCCTGATAGATAATTCTTAATGCCCGTTCATGTATGTGATTAATTCTGTTATTCAATTTTCGATTATGGAACATCCAAACAAGAGGGCAGTAAGAGAACTGTGAGGTGACAAATGCATTAATAAGGAGTTTTCGCTGTTGAAATGACATTATATTTGATAATCTAGCTAAAGCACTTACTTTTTGACTAGCTTTGTTACAGAGTTGGTTGATATGTTCCTCAAAAGAGAGTTTATTGTCGATAGTTATGCCAAGCAGTCTTTCCAATTTAGAACTGTCTATAGTTTTGTTGTACACTTTTAGACCGATTTTAGTGTCGTCGTTTGTGAAAAAATGTGATTTCTCTGGATTGGCCTTCATTCCGTTATTATCGAACCAATCAAATATTAATTTAGCGGCTTCTTCTAGATGATTTACAACTTCGTTCACATTTCTACCTGTGGAAAACGGGGTAGTGTCATCAGCATAATTCGCGATGTCTATGTTTGGTACAAAAAGGAACAGGTCACATATGAAAATATTGAAGAGCAAGGGACCTAAAATTGAACCTTGCGGTACCCCATATCTGATATTTGTCCACGAGCTGTACTTATTATTTATCCTTACCCTTTGCTTTCTATTTGTTAAGTACGATTTTAAGAATAATAACGAATTTATATCAAATCCGTATGCATGTAATTTTGCTAGTAGTAAATCGTGGGGTATACAGTCAAACGCCTTGGATAAGTCAGTAAGGAGAGCTCCGAACGTCCCTCCTTTGTCAATACTTTCTTTTAATTTTTCTATCATATATAAAAGACACTGCTGGGGACTATGCCCTTTTCGGAAGCCGAATTGATATTTAGAAAATTTTGATTCGAAGAATGCGTACATCTGATTGTACATACACCTTTCGTAGATTTTGGAGATATTTGATAAGATACTTATAGGTCTATAGTTTTCTTTATCTGTCCTCGAATTCTTTTTATGAGTTGGTGTTATATCTGCGTTTTTAAGAGACTGTGGAAATTCGTTCTTATTTAGAGACGCATTAAAGTTTCCTGATAAGAAACTGGAAAAAATATCAATATTTTCTTTAATAATGTTTCTTGGAATATCATCTTGCTGTTGAGATTTTTTAGGATCAAGTTTACGGATATATTTTTCAATTTCTCTTCTCTCAACTGGTTTGAATGAAAAACTATTATTGAGGTTAGTGCTCTTTTTTATCTTTTGTATGCTTGGATGGGTCATGACCCTACAAATAATGGAGTTCAGATTGTGATCTATACAAGCATTATCCGTTTCAGGGGGTCGGTTTATACCTAGATCATCAACAATGTTCCCAAAATAGTTATTGAAGATATTGGCTATTTCTTTTTCGTTGGATACAGTTACTCCATTTTCGATTAACGTGATATTTTCATTTTTATTTGATTTATTGGAAAAGCATGGTTTGACTGTTTTCCAAAATAGTTTGTTATCAGTGACACGTTTAACATCAAGATTATTGTAAAACGTTTGTTTTGTTTTCTTAACTAGGGAAACACATAGGTTTCTTTGTTTGTTATATGCAGATTTACTTTCTGGGGTCTTCTCTTTTCTGTATTTGTTAAGTAGTCTTGATCTTGTCATAATAGCTTTGTTAAGCTCTTTATTCATAAAAGGTGCCTGATTATGACGCACAGATTTTTTCTTTTGAGGAGCATGTATATCTAATATACTAACACATGTCTTTTTAAAGGATTCGAAATCTCCAAGAGTGATGTCATTATTTAAAGTATTGATAAGATCATCCCGAAATTGAGAACAACTGAAATTCCTGTATGACCTATAATTTATTATTTTAGGTTTCTTTTTTGAGAAATGTGACTTTAAGACTGTAACTGTCATTTTATGAAAATCAGACAAGCCAGTTTCTACCAATGATATATATAAGCGAAGCGCTAGATGTCCGACTACAATTCCCGCAGTGAGGCCAAAAAAAATATTGGCAGCCATTATAAATAGTGGCAAGAGTGAAAACGAAAGTGAATTTGTTTAAACACAAATAGAAAAATAAAACCATGTTTTTAAGTCTTATGTTCCAGTAGATGCACAAATCAATTTCAGAACAGTTGTAGTATCCATTTTATGCGTTTCCGATCGAAAATTATGTGCCAAATGGATAAATGAGCTTTATTTAAGAGAAAGATTCACCAACAAAACATTCCTGTATGTGCAGTAAACACTTTCTCCCAAAAGATTATATACTCTTCAGTTTTGGTGATTCAAAACCATATTGGAAATCTAATGCCATTCCGTCTATCTTCAAATTCCCGATACCACATTCATTAAACACCACCAAAAGGCCCCAGGAAACTTCCCACAAAAAGAACTGCAGATTTACTACTTTCGAACAAATATATTTCAACACTTGTAAACAAGACATAGAAAAAAAAACTAAATAATATGTATATATCAATCAATCATAAAATATAAACCAAACTGTGGGCATGGGTAGAAAAACAAGATTAGCATAGGACGAGAAAACCATGACTAGACAAAGATAAACTGGATAAATGCTACATAAATAAACCAAGGTAGAAGCTGAGTAAAATGATACAAAACTCAAAATAAATAAACAAATTGGTAGTTGCAAAATTTCCAAATCAAAGCAAACCATGCATAAAATATTCTATCAGGAAACATATGGCTCTTCTCAGGTGGACACATGGAAAATTTCATCACATGCATTTATGTTAATGTTTCAACACAGCAGCTTCTCGTTGGGAATTGTTTCAATCTTCTTAACATAGTTCTCAAACAAACAACCAATATATTGACAAAATGTGAATTCCCATCTACTACTTTCCCCATTGGAAATTATGACCAATCTTGATTTGTTGTTTCCATATCTTTTGATTCTGCAAATCGATACTGGGAACTACAGCATCAATATTGCTAACATAGATCGTCAGATTTAATTAGGTATGTTGGGCTAATCACAACATTGTCATAGTGAACCACAGGAAACACGCATCCAAGCCAAGGGTTTTGTAAGTTTTGGTTTTGTAAACCAGCATCACAACTTTATATTCACTTGCAAAAGAGGTTTATAAATTAGTATTCAGTAATCAGTAATCTGATAGGCCACAGCATCACATGTGATGGAACAGGGGCACATTTTGACAAAAAGTATCAGATTTGTCATCAATAAAAATGCAATTTTGATTTTGAAGATGAGAGCTTGTTTTTATGCCTGACATGCCATATGCTGAAGTTAGCCAAAAATATTTATATATACATCAGTTTCTTCTAGAACGAACCTACAAAAGACATTGAAACAGCCAAATATAAAAAAAGATACTGTGTTCGTTGTATTTCCAAACGTAGTTTAATTGGTTAGAATAATATAGACATGAAAATAACGACAGCTGCATAATTTTCAAACTTATTGCCTTTTGTTTTTATAATCGTAGTTCGTATTAAGTTCAATAACAATTTTTTCATCAAAATAAATAAACATACAAGATCATAACTCATGTAATTGCTAATTCTTTCACTTTTTCGCCCATTACACTGCACACTGTTTACATTTTTTGCCACTATTTATAATGGCTGCCAATTTTTTTTTCGGCCTCACTCTTTTGATAGCGTTTTTACGGGAGTTAGACATCTAGTGAAATATATATATCATTGGTTTCTACAGTTTTAGAGTGACAAAAGGATCCTGGGTGGTTTGTTAGAATAAGATCAATATTTGTAGGGTTATCAATACTTTTGAAACATGTGGGCTCTTTATTTAAAGATTTCAGCTTATATGCAGTCATGAATTCATTCATGTATTGGTTTTGAATTTCTGCGTTAAAGTCCCCTAATATTAATTTTCGTATTTGCAGGAAAAGATATCTATGTTTTTACTTATATTATCCAAATTTCTTGCAATAAGATTTGTTTTTGGATTATATATACATATAATTAGCCATTTTTTGTTTCTTAAATTTAATTCAACATATAAATTTTCATATTCGTCATTCTCACAGTTTGGTTTTAAGATTCTAGATGGAATGTCTTCACGTATGTAGAGGATCATTCCTCCTCCGTTTCCATTTCTGTCAAAACGATATGGAAGACCATACCCTTGCATTAGAAATTGATTTGAAGGAAAAGAATCATCTAGCTTTGTCTCTGAAATAAGAAGGACATCTAGATTCCCATTAACCTGAGTTTAAGGGGTCAAACTTGTTTCTTAGAGAGTTGATGTTAATATGGCCAAAGATAAGTCTATTAATGTTGTCAACTCTCAATTTTTCGAGAGTGGTTTTAGCATCACATGTTTCATCCTCATCCAAAAACAATTCGCTACTGAGCTTATTAGTTTCGCTTGCACCCATAATAATTTTAGAACTATAGGCATAATTATCCCATGCAGAATATTCCTTATATCAATCTCGTGATTTTAGCTTTCTTATAAGGTTAATAGCGAGCTTTCCTATACCCAATTTGTTTAAATGGAGACCTTTTCTTCCAAGGCAGTTTGTATCAATGTTGTTATTATCAATCATATCTATAGAGAGTTCTTTTAAGTGACCATTCAATTGGTTAACCGTAGCAGCGGCGCTAGGATTGTCAACTCGTTGAATAACTGACGATATAATGACTTTACATTTTGGTAGTACAGTTTCAATATGTTGCTTTAAAACAAGCCATTTGTCCAAAATAACACGTGATGTTTCGTTGGTACAATTATTTGTACCTACGTGAAGAATGACCCTTTCAGTAATGGTCTCAGATAATCCTTCATGTCATCAATTCTGGCACCATCAAAACGTCGAACTTTTACTTTTCTATTTTTGCTCATTCGTTTTTCATCGAGTCCAAACAGCATCGAGTCTCCAGCGATTAGTGTTGTTCCTGGCTTCCACGCAATGTTATTTTCGACCGTGTTTTGTGTTACGTCATTTTCTCTTGTTTGCCATTTTTCGACATCCTCAACAATGCTTTCCTCTGATATGTATGTCAGCGGCTTTGTTTTTATTTTGTAATTTGCTAACTTCTCCAATCTGCCTAGTAGGGTTGTATCGCTTAGTGACGATTTAATAGCTTCATATTTAACTTTCTGTTCTCGTCTAAATGTCATCAATTGTTCATTTACTTTTTCTTTTGTCTTATTTCTCAGCTGATTTTCTTGTTTATTTTCTTGTATTGATTCACTAATGCTTACGTCATTACAATCTTCGTTAACATCATCAAAACTTATGGTCCCATGGGATTTTTCAAATAAACCACAATTTTTAAGTCGATTGAGAGGAGATTTTTGCGTAGTCACGCAACACTGATTTTGTCGTTTGATACATGAAACCAATGTATCCAAAAATCCAGTCAATTCTTTTAATTGCCCCCTCAGAAAGTCTCTCTCACTTGTCAAGTTTTTGTTAATATTCTCTAGATTACAGACTCTTACGTCTCGCTGCAACGAGCTCTGTTGTAAAGCAGTATTAACCTCGTCCAAAATTTCCGATCTTAGATTCTCTAGTTTTTTATCAAGAACAGATGTTATATTCATACCTTCACAAGCTGCGCTGTTCTCCACGTTATTCATACATTCACAAGCTGCACTGTTCTCTATGTTATCATTAACATACGAATATATGGTTTTATTACCTCTAACTGCTACTGATATGCTTCGGTCAGTCAGGAGTTTCTGTATCGACTCATTAAAAATACTCTCATTAATGCCATATTTCTCGACACACTCTTGTAAGATCGTATTTTTATCGCATGCTCGTTTTCTCTTCTTCCTTTCTTTTATTAAATCCATGATAATATTAGTCATTTCTCCATATTTGTCAATAATATTACAAACGGTTTCGCTCACAGAAACGGCACCTCCGTCCGCCATCTTTGGTAACCATCTTTTATGTTGCGTAACTAATGACTGTTAACTAATGACTAACTAATTACTAATTACTAATTACTAATTACTAACTAATGACTGGCACGAGAGTTCGATCTAATTTTTCGAACGTTTTTTTTCTTCTTGAGGCTTACGGAGGCTTACAACGATTTCCTTAAAAAAAGGAAATGTTTCAAGCAAACATTTGCTTTCAAACGGTTTTACTTTAAAGATATCAAAATTTTTGGGTATTTTGATGACGTATTCACCCGAACTTTCACGCCTAATAACTTTTGATAGCTTAATTTCCATGATACGACCTCAGCAAGTTTTTTGATCAGGCAAAAATTTGCTTTCTAACGGTATATAGCATGTTTTACTTTGAAAATATCAATTTTTTTGGTATTTTGATGACGTCACGACCCAAACTTTGACGCCTAATAACTTTTGATAGGTTAATTTTTATGACATGACCTAAGCAAGTCTTTTGTTCAGGAAAACATTATCTTTCCAACGGTATATAACACTTTCAATTTTGTAGAAAAAAATATTTCGTTGCCATGGGAACCTATTCTGGTCTGTAAAATACACAAAACAGGTGTTTTTTGTTGGGTCTGAGGCTTAAATGACTTCTTTTCCCCTAAACTACCACTGTGCCAAATTTCATGCTTTTAAGTGATTTTGCACAATTTTTATGTTTTTTTGCACAATCAGACTGGACTAATAGTGTGTATGTTGGACTTTATTATCAGAGTTAATGAATTATTTGTAATAAGAATTTCTTAGAGAAATTCATTTCCTTACACCAGCTGTTATCCATGGTTTAGATTTGTTCTTTTGTTTCTTACGACTTAATTGGTCAGTGCCGCAAGGTAGCTGACCTTTCATTTCCCCGTGTCTCTCAGTCCGTCCGTCCGTGTGTGTGTAAGATCACAGTTCTTCACGCCCCAGTTGTACGCCCGTAGTTACTAACTTTAAATTTTGCAGTTCAAAATCAGAAAGTTTAAAGCACAACTCTGATTTTTGGAAAATACATCATTTGTGTCGGACGAAATAGATATATTTATAGTACAAAAAGAGTTCTCTTCATTCGAATGAATCAATAAATTATCTGTTTTAATGCGCCCTCTCCTCCCACCCTTTATTTTAACTAGTGCATTCTGGGAGCGAAACGCTGCTAAAAGTTATCAACAAGAATTTTGGTTCCTTTCACAGTCGAATTAGGTTTTACAGATGCGATAACACAACAGTATAAATTTACATTGAAGTGTATTGAATCAAGACATCAACAACCATGTAACAGAATTGGATGGGATAAAAACTTAGGAGGGAGAAAAAGTCAGGCAAATTGCATAGATTTATTTATGCCATGGCACTCAAAATTATGTTTTCCTTTTCTTCAAAACATTTTTACATGCCTTAAGGGAAAACTAGTTGATTTTTACTAAATTATTCTATTTTATTGTGTTCTTTCATGTACTGTTAAACACTTCAATTTTGTAGCTTATATAAAATTTTGAATGAACAAAAAAAAGTTAAAAGACCTTAGTTAATGGCACAAGTTTTTTAATCATTATTTTTAAGAACAATGCAACTTTTTTTAAAACATGTTTCGACATTTCTGTTGTCATCATTAGTTGCAAAATTAAATTAAAAGCAGAATCGTAAGTATATTATATATATACAAGAAGTTAATTTATAGTAAAAATGTATATACAAAGGTTAAATATGTTAAGTTATTAATTAGAGAAAGTGTTCAAAAATATGTAAGGTAGATGTAAATGTAATTACAGTAACAATAACACGCATCAGCTCATAAGAAGACAAAGATGAAGAAAAAAACATTAAAACACAAACACAAAATTATATATACTACCTTCTTCGTACAATACTATAGTCTGTTCAAAAAATATGTGCACTAATTTCAGTTACCATGTGGAAACCAGATTTAGCAAATTACATCAATTCCCTTGAGCCTGGTTTTTATATAAAAGCTGAAATTAGTGCACATATTTTTTGAACAGACTTTAGGAGAATTTCTTGCAGCACTATTAATCGCGGGATCTATTTTTGTACTTTTGCCATGAAATCGCAAAAATTTCCCTTGCAAAATAAGCTTTCTCTCATTTTTAGAACAAATTTTTTCCCAAATTATACACGTAAAAGGGAAGGGAATTGTATCTGCAGACCATAGAATGATTAATATATGGAAATAATGGACCCCAAAACAAGAATATTTTACTTTTCAATCTATATATATATCTCTATTACATCATTGTTATTAGTATTCAGAACTTTTTTTTCTTGATTGTACAGGTAACATTGAGGGAGATTCTTAAAATTGTACAAAGGAATAATTTTGATACATATAATTAAGATACATATATTTTCAACTCTAAGATAATACAATTATTTTCCGTGACAAATAGTCGTAAGAGAATAATATGAAAATACTATAGAGTTCGGAGAACTCGTAGAAGACCTTTGTTGGTCTTATCATCGAGAACCGTCTGCTCATTATTTGCTATGTTATCAAAAGTACAGACTTGAGAATATCAAGTTCATTTTGCTTGATAGTTTTTTGTTTTTTGTTTTGTTTTTGTTTTTTTTTTTGTTTGTTTTTTTTGTTAGAAATAATCAGAAACATTTTCGAGGAAGGATTGTCTTAAGTTTTATTTTAAAGACAGGGATAGTAATGTTTTCGTAATTCTGCCGTGTTAAATGTGTATGCATTTTATTCCAAATATGATGATGAGTGAAGGACAAAAAGATATATAAATTTGATTTTTACAAGTTTGTCTTTGAGTCGCTCAAGTTTGTGCCGCAAATTCTAAGATTTTTGGCAAATAAACAAAAAAATCCCGCAAATCTGTTTTTTGGGTTAAATTTGCAAAATTTAATTCTCCTGCAAACAATTTATACGAATAAGGTAACATAATTTTACTTGCCTTTTTAAATAAGCAGGCCTCGAAATTTCACGGTATCGATCGTTTTCGGTAACAATATAAGGAAAAGATCGTTCCCAGAACCAAAATGGCAGTGCCCAGTCATTAATGAACTACATTGGTAACGATCGTTTCCGTTACTGATATAATTCGGAAACGAAGTATAGTTTACGTGAAAGTTTGAAATTTCGAGGCCTGATAACGATAAATATTAATTGATATTTTCATTATCAGTATGGAAAGAAGTATACACAAGGGAAATTTCCATCCCTTCTGACAAATTGCTTCCCCATCTAGGAGTCTCTCTCATCAAGACAGGTTGCTTTATAGACCTTTTCGGAAAATACGTCAGAGCAGATCTTGCATCGCTTTCAAACCAAATAATAGCGGCATTTGTGTTGTTTCTGAAAAGAAATGATACCCAAGAGGAAACCTTACATGAACATTTTTTATGATTTTTAATTACGTAAGTGATTTAAAACCTTAGAAACGAGGCAAGATCTGCCGTGACGTAATTTCCGAAAAGGTCTATTCTGCCTTGTGGAACTTTATTGAAGGGATCATTTACATACTGTGAAAACTTTCGTGTGACAAGCTGGAGTTGTTTGTATACTATGGATGCCTCTGCCCAAAATCTTGCAATTAGTGAAGCAGAGATATTGTAAGTGTTGGTCTTTTGTTGGTAAATTGGATTCAGGTTCATTTAAAAAAAATGTCATTCAGGCAGCGATGATGTCTGAAGACCAACGATGACCAGCAATTTTCCCAATTTGGAATCCGATAAGATTCTGGTCAATGAGCTGATGCGACCATGCTCATTTGAAGAAATGTCTTTTCATTTGTTTAACAGTATGGGACGTGCAGTGTTTTTAATTTATGACAGTTGGATTTATTTGTGTTCAGAAAATTGACAAATATCAAAAGCAAATATTTAGTCGTAGTCATTTCCTACAATTGTGTGCCATTATGAAAAACATTTGAAAGTCAATCAAAGTTCAATACAAATTATTTCAGATATCTTTGTAACTGGAGAAAAAGACAAATTTATGTGAATTTCCATGAACTGAATTTTACCTTATTCGGGTTGATAAATTTGAAGTTTTATTGGCCAATATTGACTCACCAGTCACTACGAAATTGAGAGAATCAGTAACTACTTTCCCTTCAGGTATAAAATGAGAGTTAGAATGATGATGCTGTAATTCAAGTTTCTATAAAGGTCTGAATTTTGCTAAATGGAATTAATTAGAACTTTTTATACTTTCATTTTTAGTAATCAACAACTGCTTGGCATTCGATCTTCATGTAACCTTATCTGCGGAAACGAAACGAAAGTTCACCTGCGTGTTCACCTGCGTAATTAACCAAACAGGAAGCCTGTTAGAACGTAAAGCTGGAAAGTCCAACTTGTAAAACTGGAATGTGAAGCTTAAATAAAACCGATTAAAGTATCAAAGTAGTTGCTGTAGTGTTGTAATACCCATACGATTTCTGTTGATGCGTATTGTATTACTGTATGCAGTTTACATGTTGCCACGAAAATCTCCCGACCAATAAGGAAAAGGTAACAAGAACCATACGGTCCGAAATAGAGCTTTAATTTTATTTTAGCCTGAGTTACACTGGCCCCATTTCATTTTTTAAAATTATTTGTACTATACGTGTAAACGATGCTGATAAACAGTTGTTGCAATTGAAACAAAAGAAATATACTTCATGAGCTGTAACCATGGATACATGTAATGTTTTATTCCCTTAATCACCCTAGTTACAATTCAAAAATTGCTGTTTTGACCTTTCTGGAGCAAACATTTTTTTAGTTTTGCTTCACTGTCTTCCGTTTATCAACTTGGCCGAAAGCGCTGACCTTAAGGCCTCAGGGCCTCTTGTTTTTGTTTTGGAACATGGGTATCAATGAGTTCATTAAGTTTATCAAAGGAAAGGTTAAAAGAATTATTTACATTATTTACAGTTAAAAACAATTTATCCCAGTCTATGTCAGTGAAATTTTTTTAAGTCCTACAGTATCCAATTTATTCCAATCTCTATAATAGTTGCTTTGATTCTTATCATGGTTTTTAATTACATCATAATAAGTTATTAAAAATTGAGGAAGACGATCAGAAACAGATGAAGTTAGATTTCCAGAGAATGAATTAATTGATAAAGAATGAGACATAAAAATATTGTCAATTAGAGACTTAGAGGTTGGACGATGTGAGGCAATAAAAAATGTGATTGTGGAGAGTCTAAGAATATATTTTCATTTGGGTCATTGTTATGATTTAAGAGGTTAATGTTAAAGTCTCCCATTAGAACTAGTGGTTTTTGTTCCTTGCTAACTTTATCAAGAAAAGGATTGAGGAAAACATTGACAAAATCTTTTATGTCCATCAAAGGATGTTTATATAAACAGCCGACTACAATATTATATTGCCTGGGTCTTTGAATTTCAATGAAGGTTGACTCAAGATTTTTGGGCTCAAAAAGTATGTTGGATAGATCATTACGTGGAACTGAAGTTAAAGAGGATAAAACATAAAGTGCAGTGCCTTCTGCATTACCTGAGGCTGGGTTAAAGTAGGAAGTATAGTTTTCCAAATCAGGAGTAGAAAAAAGTGACCTAAGTTTCACTAAAACTTAGAATATTAAAGTTATGACCTAATTGGTTTAAGGAATCATTAATTTCATCAAAGTGCAAAGATAAGGAGCTATAATTTAAGTAGAAAAAGGAGAGACCCGATTTAGGTTTAAGAATGTGAGTGAGATCTGATTGGAAGGAATTGTCAACATAATATTTACAGTCTACATTATCGTTGAACAGTTCATCATCCTTATTACAGAAAGGTATGGAAGATGGAGCACATGTTGAAGTTATGTAAGCGCTACATTATAAGGAGTGATATAGAACTTCAACCGAAAGGTCCACCCTTGGAGTATTTATTTTTCACTTGTTTCAAAAAAATCAAAGGAATTGGTCGAAGTTCACGCCAAATTATCAAAGTTTCAGTCGTGATATTAAATAAAATCGTTGCAAATTTAACAATAAAAAAAGGAACATCGTTATGAACAAGAACCATATGGTGCAAAATCGATTCCTGCCAATCTAAATGTACTGAATCATTTTATGGCATTTTTTAAAAGACATTTTCACTAGGACATTCCTTTAAAGTAACAGTTGAAAGTTTAGACTGTTTCTATGGAAGCTTTTTCTTAACTGTAAGTGATCTTCGAAGAATGAGGCATTACTAACATCAAAAGCATAACTAAATTTTAAATTGATACTTCACCTTGGGAGTACACGAAACTCTTATTTTTTGATATTCCTTAGGGGGTAAGATGTATTTTTCGTGAGTAAGTCGTAAAATATAAAAACAAACCATAAAGTCAGTTGATAGAATGTCTTGATAAGCTTTTCAAAAACCCTAGGCTGTGTACATTCATTTGAATTCATGTACTTTCGTTGTGGGAATTTCGCAGACTATACAATATAGACTAAGCTACCATTTCGGGCGGAGGAGTAGGAGTAGCCTAAGGGTGTTTTAATACCTTATTTGCTTTCGCTGCTGCCGCATAATAACAAGAAGCTGAACAGCATCAACATGTTACCAAAAAGAACTTATCAAAGCCGATGGAGATTTAAATTCGTAAAGACGGTTTTTCAATAAGATCAAAACAAACAACTTCAATTCCTACGGAAGACGATTCAATATTTTAAAACGGGTCTCATCTGAAAGTTTTAAAAACTTGTTTTAAACCTCAGGTTGATACCTGAGGTTGCTACCGTGAATAATTAATACGTTTTCAAAACCTTTACATGAATGTGAATAATTCAAGTTAGTACAAATAGCATTTTGTTATTCTCTGGATACACGTAACTAAAAGATTATTTAACCATTGACTTTGCATAGAGATTTCAAATTAAACTGAAAATTCATAGTGTCAGAATTTTGACTTAGCTTCAATGTGAAAAAGAAATAAATATGCAATCGAAAAACCAAAGCCGGCTAAATATACGACAAGATACAAGGTGTTAAAATGTCTAAAGCTTTGTTTGCTTGTTTTCTTCTTACACTATTCGATGTATCTGCTGCAACTCCTTCCAACATTCAGTTCTTGAGAGATAGTCTTAACTATCCTGGTCAAATAGGTTGGATGAATGTGAAATACTATGATAATTCCACATTGGATGTGGAACCTGCTGAAGTGAAAGAGGTTAACACAACAAAGGAATGTGCAGCTGCTTGTATAACAACACAGCATAATTGTCAAAGTGCAAATTTTAAAACAACGGAACAAGGTCATAAATGCGAAATACTGGAAACAGATAAATTTCGATATCCACAAAAGTTTGTGTCGCAGAATTTTACGACGCATCTAGCTATTCAGGTAAAACTTTAACTTAACTTAAGGTTCTTGACTGCTCTTATTTTAGGAACTGATTATCTCTGGCAAAATACTTATTCCAAATTATGTCTAGTTATACTTATCAATACGTTATTGGTTATTTATCTTAGAATCCATGCACGGATGAAAGTAACTGTCCTCGAGATCGTTACAAATGCATACCAAATTACAGCAATAACAGCTTCACATGTGAATGCAAGAATCCTGAATTGTCCCTACAGCATGGATGCGTGAGTGAACCTAACAATCGTTGTATAAAGTTTTTATGTTTATTTACCAAGGTGGCATTTACAGAAATAATTTTTGTCAAAGATTTTCACTAAAAGCAAAAGGAATTGGGGATAAATAAATATTACAGGAGCAAAAACAATGTTTCCTGCAAAAGCTTTCCAGAAATGTTTATTTCATCATCATTTCACGCACTGAAGAATTGAATTGAATTGAATTGAAAGGAATTGATTAGTGTACCAACCCCAAGCATCTACTTATACTAATCCGCAATCGTGCATTCCACTTTTATTTTAGAGATTATTTTATTTAGGTCAAAATCTTCTTAGTCGTGGTCATTTTTTCGTTAGACCATTGATAATTGACGATTAGTATATCACGGGGGATTCATTGCATTGCATCCCCAATCGAACGCGACGTTTTTGGGGAAACGTCTCAAGAACTAATAGGAATAACTGACGTTTTTAAGGGTCGGCGATACGGGTGATGGGGTGACGCAACATTTGGACCTAAATTTTATTTTGTACTGCGGCTATGACGTCATCAAAATATTTGATCGCTGATATCTCTGCAACGGTTGGTCGTAGCGAAACGTTCCCATACATTTTTTTGCTCAGTTTTTCGAGCTCTACAACATGGGTACACTTTCCATTTCCAAATCTGTAATTAAAAGTTTCGTCACGGGGTACACACACGGGAACGCGTCGTATTTCTGCAGATTCTTTTCGAAATTAAAGTCGCAAAAAACTTTTACGCGAGATACTAGTCTACTTATACTAATCCGCAATCGTGCATCCCACTTTTATTTTAGAAAGTGTTGTGTTTTTTTTAATTGCCCCCGCAGCGAGCGTAAGCGAGCGAGGAGGCATAGTAGTTTCACGAGATAGGCGAATGTCAGTTTCCGATTTTGTTCATCATCATCATCATCATCATCATCATCTTCATCCTCCAACTTTCGTGTTGACGTTACACGGTGGAATGCAATTATTAGCTGACTTTGCTTTTTTTCCGTTTCAAAGCATGGTACTGTAAGTGGGAAAGACAGAATGTTTTTTCGTATCTCTTTCCTAATTTATTATTGTATTATACTATGTTATTTAGGAAGATCGTATGCTAAAATTGCTTAGATATTTTTCGTGTTACTTTTGTGTTGTTTTAGTGAAGTGAACGACAAGGATTTTGAAGCACAGCTTGAAATCTGAAATTTTGCCAACCATACATTTTATTTTTGTATATATATGTTTTAGCTCTAAATATTTCATTCAATAAACTTTGTTCAACGCACTAATTTTTGGCAAAGATTTTAATTGGATTTCTGTGTATGCAAGAAAGCTATATTACAAATTGTCTTTCTTCGTGTTTTTCTATTTTAACTGTCCACCTCGCGCCAAACCTAATCATACTAGTGTTTGATCATAATCAGTAAAAGCTTTTTACATTTTCTTGTTGTTGTTTTTTATAAACATTGGCTACTTTTTGTTTTGAATCAAAGTTTAAAACGCAGATTTCTAATGGATTTTTTGCTTTGATTTTTTTTTTAAAAAAAGTTTGTTTTTTTTCTTTTGGCTCTTACAGAATTTCTTTAACAAATCTTGTTTTGATTATAAAATACGTATCCATGGTTTCAGTTCACACATTTCTTTTGTTTGTAGCAAATACTTTCTGATATTACTTGTTAAGCCTTTATTACACTTTTTGAAAGGTATATTAGCATCAATAAAAAAAAGTTATCCTAAAGAAAGTTTAACTCAATTACAACGTAAGCGAAAAACCGTGAAGACCATCCGTCAAGGAGTTTTCAAATTTAATCTCCCATTTCGAAATGATCATGCTCGCAATTCTTCTTGTTTTTATTGTGTTTAGTTTATACAATGTTAACAAAAGTTTAAATATATATATTTTTTTCTGTGTAAAGACTTGCAAAAACATTCATCTGAATTTTTTTGAGTTTTCGGACAAAAATTTGTTTTTGTTTCCGTTGTATAGCTTGCAATGTATAGCTTGCTGTGTGTACACATTGGAATGCTTGAGCGCGGGGGCATTTTTTAGCTAAAGCTACATGCTAGTTTACGGTCAAAATCTTATTAATCGTGGTCATATACCGGCAGTTCGCCCACGCAAGACACATTCACGATTAGTATAATAGCACGTGGCATTTGACGTCAGATGTTTTTATGATCACCAATAAGGATAACTGACGTTTCTTAGGATCGGTGACATGGGTGATGGAGTGACACAACATTTGGTCCGAAATTTATTTGGTACTGCAGATATGACGTCATCACAATCTTTTATCAAGGATATCTCTGCAACCGTTAGTCGTAGTGAAACGATCCCATACATTTTTTTGACCAGTTTTTCAAGCTCCACAGCGTGGGTACACTTTCCATTTCCAATTCCGTAATTAAAATTTTCGTCACGGGGTACACACACAGGAACGCGTATTTCTGCAGATTATTTCGAAATTAATTAATGCCGTAAAAAACTTTTACACGAGTTACTAGTTTTATTATAATAATCCGCGCTGTGCGTCACACTTTTATTTTAGAGAGTGATACATTTGTTTAAATTTTACGATCATCGTCTTCTTATGTGCGCATAAAACCACGTAGAGGCGAGAGACACTTTTTCACGATTATTCTAAAAGCACGTGGCATCATTTGACGTCAGTTTTTTTATGATCACGGGAAATCATTGCATTGCACCCCCGATCGAACGCGACGTTTTTGGAAAAATATCTCGAGAACCAATAGGGATAACTGACGTTTTTTAGGGTCCTTGATACGGGTGATGGGGTGATGTTACATTTGGGCCTAAATTATTTTTGGTACTGTGGCTATGACGTCATCAAAATCTTTGATCGACGATATCTCTCTACAACATGGGCAAATTTATCATTGCCAATTCTTCATTTTATTTTTCATGAACTAGACGCATGCTGAACATGCGTGGTGTGCGACGCCGCCTTGGCGGCTAGTCTATATATAATAGTGAGTGTGTGTGTGTCACACTTTTATTTTAGAGAGTGATAAATTCTGTTGAATTTTTCGGTCAAAATCTTCTTAATCGTGGTCATATCCTTCGTTGCGCCATGCGGTTTTTTACGATTGTTATATAGTAGCACATGCCGTGACGTCAGTTTTTTTTATCGTCGAAATTAGGTGATTCAGATTTTCTTCCGATATTATAACATATAAATTGGTTTCCCTGAAAATTTCAATTCTAAGAAAGATTACTTTATAATCAGAAAATTAGTAAAGCTGTATGATGAAAAGGAAATGTATATCACAGACAAGGCTAAACGCAAATTGAAACTTAAGTTTAAAAATGGATGGTGATAGTACCGCCTAGCGTTATGAAGTTTTAAAATACAGTGGAATCTGTTGCGAAAAAATCTGTCTACTTTATAGAGAGTTTTCCAAAAAATGATTTTAAAGGACAAGTTCGCGGTAGCTGTTACTTGCAATAGTCGTATAATAGGACATGTCCCTAAAATCCTTAGCAAAACAATGAATCCTTTTACGAAAATTCCTAGCTGTACCATATCATCCAAAGTCACAGGCAAGCGTTTCAACAGAGAATCTGGGTATGGTTTGGACATACGAGTGGTGTGCGAACTGATTCGACTTGAGAATGCTGTCGACTGGGAAGAAAGAAACATAAACAAAATATTTGAGAATGTAAATAAGAAAGTAGAAAAATGTAAAAAATGTAGGATGTTATCTAGTGTCCGCTTTATGCCGAGATATTTTAGGGGGAATATTTATTTGCTGCATGAAAAAAGTGTCCGCTTTAGTACTATCCGCCTTATAACCTGTCCGTTTTAAAGAGATTTTTTATGAGAATTTGACCGCAAATCATTCCGTTCCAAGGGTTTGTGTTCGCCTTAAGCAGATGTCCACTTTATACACTGTCCGTCTTATACAGATTCAACTGTATAGCATTCAGTAATAACGGAACATAAGTTTTTATCAACATAACATTTCAATACAGCTTTTTCTCTTTAGAAATGCCCGCACGATGGATATGATTTCATATCTAATCCTAATGATGTCGCCGATGTTCCTTATTGCCTATGCAAAAAGGGCTTATCACCATCACAAGATTGTAAAACATTACTTCTTTGCTCTGTAGAAATACCTAGAGAAGTCATAAATATTAAAATTGGGCCCGAACCTATCTTTCAGGGAATATGCAATAATGGTAAAAGCTTTTAATTTTGTAATTCAATTCTCTTTAATGAAACAATTTGTCAAATTGTCAATTTGAAAACTTCTTATCACAGGGACACCTCTGTGAGATGGAAATGTTTCATTCCCCAAGGCATCCGTGTTGTTCATGGTGCTGTTAATGGTAGCTTTTAATCCTTTTTAATAGGTTGGTTGACTATTATGCAAAATAATGATGACGACGCAGAACGATTTGATTTGCCATGGATTGACTATAAAAATGGTTTTGGTGACATCGAAAGCGATCATTGGTTGGGAAATGACAAGATTCATTTGCTAACACATAGCTTTAATGTTCGTCTAACGTATACTTGGAAAGAGATGATGGTGTTGTAACAAATTTTACATACAACCTATTCAGGATAGGTGATGAGAGTTTGCATTATCAGCTAACGATAAATGGAGACTGTAAGGATTTTTTTGTCACCGGATAAAATTTGTTGTAGAACCAACCTTGGGCAAAGTAATTGTGGGTATAATGTTTTCAATAAGATTTTAGAGACCAACAAGTATGTTGTACTGACGGATTTTTAACTGCAACACTTTTGTTGTGTAGCTCCATCCTACGTCTTTAAGGTATACACTACCGTTTAAAATAAGTACAAAACTCCTTTTTGATTTGCTTCTTTTGGGTTACTCTATATGTTGACCTAGTAGTTATCTAACAAGTGATGAATGGTGATTCTTTCTAAAGAAATATAATTCCCCAGACTGGTACTCCATTATAACAATAGGTATTTTTTCTTTGATGTCATTATGCCTCCGTGTTTCTCTGTATATCTATTATATACTATGTTACATCTTATATGGTTCTGATGTGCAATAAATCAAAATCTAGTTTTGCAGTTTAAGTAAATGAAATTTTGTAAAGAAAATTTAGAATTGAGTAGAAAATAAACTTTTCAGAAAAACATGAAAATCGTAAAATCATCGCTTGTTTTGACCATAAGTGTAATGTAGTGTCATTCTAACTTTTTAAGAATTGTACAGCACGGATCATGGTGATAATATCAATTCTGTACGGGCTTGTAATTTGTTTAGGTGAAGGAATGGCAGAAAGGTTGTGCGTTCACAACAAGGTGAAATTTACAACTTTTGATAACGACAATGATTCGGGTCCGGAAATAAATTGCAGTGAGAAATGGGGTAAAAACAACGGAGGCTGGTGGTATAGCAACTGCATGAAAGTGAGATTAACAGGATTCCATTCTGATCCAAATCATAAAAATCGAATATACTGGGAACAGTTTTCAACAAATGACCTAGCAATAACGTACGCACGCATGGAAATCAAAATTAATTAATTAGCTAAAATACATCAACAAGCACAGGGAAAAATTTTATTGCATCAATCGTTATAGAAAGCGAGTTCTATTTACACAAGTTTTTCCGATTTTGCAATCCAGTACATGTATTTATGTGGTTGTTGAATGTTCTTCACCTCAACCACTCTTGATCTTCGCTTCCTTTGGCTACGATGATGTAACGACGTTTAATAAGAAATTTCAGGTTTTTTGAGATATTTTGTTAAGTACGATGGACCTGAGGGGTCACTTGTGATTCACTAAAATAAGGAGCATTTTTCAAAAAAAAATTTTTTTTTTTTATTTTTTTTGCACGTTTTTTTTTTTTGTTTTTTTTTTGTTTTTTTCGCACGTTTGCTTTTTCTTAGAAATTTTTTTCTTAGAAATTTTTTTCTTAGAAATTTTTTTCTTGGAAATTTTTTTCTTGGAAATTTTTTTCTTGGAAGTTTTTTTCTTGGAAGTTTTTTTCTTGGAAGTTTTCTTCTTGGAAGTTTTTTTCCATATTGACCTTATGTCAGTAAATATGGATGCTTTAATCAGAAAATATATCATAGACGGCTTTACATATCTGGAGATTGTGGAGTTCTTGAAGTGTCACCATGATTATGACATAAGTCTTTCCACTTTAAAGAGAAAGTTGCGTAAATTAGGCATTAAAAGGAGAAGTTTGCAAGCTGTGCGAACGCCATTGAATATGATTGAATTGGCGATACAAAATGAGCTATCAAGAAGTGGCTCTGGTATCGGATACAGACGCATGCATCGTTCTTTAGTAACGCAAGGGTTTACTTGTCGACAGTCAGATGTTAGACAAATAATAAAGAAACTTGATCCTACAGGAGTGGAGATGAGAAAGCGACGACGTTTACACAGACGAAAGTATATTTCACAAGGACCCAATTATGTCTGGCATATTGATGGTCACGACAAGCTCAAGCCATTTGGCTTTAGCATACATGGGTGTTTAGATGGATTCTCTAGAAAGCTCCTTTGGTTAGAAGTAGGTCCAACTAATGAAATGCCCGAGGTAGTTGCCAAATTTTACCTCGACACAGTGAAGAGTTTGAAAGGAATACCTGTTAAAATCAAAGCCGATGATGGTACAGAACATGCTCTCATTGAACCAATACATATATTCTTGAGAAGTCAACATGGAGATGATTGTGAGCCATTAGACGTTTTTAGCATAATAACATCACCTCAGAATCAGAGGATTGAAGCCTATTGGTCGATTCTACAAAGAGATAGGATTGGATGGTAGAGAAGATTTTTCCAGGACTTATGTGACTTAGATCTATTTTCCAGTGATAATCCGGTTATTGTGGATTGTATTCGCTTCTCATTCATGGGATTAGTTCGTAAAGACCTAACCTCGATCATGAATGATTGGAATGTTCACATAATTTCAAAGAGCCGCAATTCTGGCCCTAGAGGAAGACCTGACACTATGTTTTACCTTCCTCACTTGTACGAAGCAGAAAATCTTCTCATTTGTGTCGATAGCGAAGAAATTGACGAGTTCTACCCATGTGTTACTACAAATGTTGATGATTGTTCTGAAGAATTTAAAGAGTTTGCACATTATGTTATGGCCCAAGTTGGTCGCGTTATGCCTGAAAACCCAACAGAGGCGCTTGATTTGTACATATTTCTGTTGCATGAAATATTTAAATACTAAAACGCCATGGATTCTAGATTGCTCAAGTACTCTCACAGCCTCGCAATAACGAGTTTGCCTTGTAGGAATGCACAGTAACTTTGTAACATAAGCGAATTCATGTAACATCATTTGCATAATGCAAATTCGCTTATTGTACTTCACTGCAGTCAGGAGTTTTGTGCATTGTGCATAGTAAAATATTAAGTAGTGTTTCTTTAACTTTAATCCCATAATATCTCAACAAGGTATTAAATCAAAAATTAAAATCTTCAGTGAAACAAAAGAGCAAATATTTTACTTTGAAACAAAAACGAATACAAAGAAGTGAGAAATTATATTCAGACTTTGTGAAAAAGATTCAAACAACACCAGAGACAAGAATTAAAACAAAATTTTTAATAGCTATAGAAATAGAAATAGAAACTTTAAGTTGTAGCTTTTGAATACTAACACTCTGTAAAATACTCTGACAAAATATGCTTTCTCTGGGTGCCTTAAAATTAAAAGCTTATGATCAAAGTCTTATGCAAAAAATAAACTTCCCAAAAACATATTAAACAAAACAACTTCACATGTAGTGAACAAAGAAAAAACAACAAATAAAGTTTTTAATGAAATAAGTCTGAATTGTCCATTCAAAACTAAACAATGTTCATTTCCCAGGTACTTTCTTTAAAAATTTTTGCAAATTCTTCTCGCAGTTCACAGAAATTGCTATAAGTAGCTGGAAGCTCCAATAGTGGCCCACATGTGTGTGCAATGGGGCGTCTTTCAAATTCTGACATGTTTGAATTGAAAGTGACTTCAATTTTCTGAACGATTATTAAATCTGCACCTGTTAAAAATTTCAATAATTTCTTCAAATCCATCATTTGAAGTCCTTTTATATAGCGCTTTAAATATGCCAATGATTCTTTCTGAGCTTCTTTACTAGGATTTGCCTCAAGCATACTGATGACTTTCTTGGCTGTTGGCTCTATTTTCACATATAATTGCTCCACCGCTTTTCGATCATTGAAGTCACTTTTCAATGCCATAAATGCAGTTTTCCAACAGGATGCCATGATATGTGGTTTTTGAATCAATTCCTGACGCGAGATTTCGCATAAAACACCATAGACATTATTTCCGCTGATTAGTGTCCGGCATTTGAAAACATCAAGGAAATCTTGGAGGTCTTCATTATCTTTATCTACCAATGAATTTGATGATAATATGTTGCAAATCAAGGTACATTCGTCAGGTGATACATATTTTTTAAAAGACTCAATTAGTTCCTCATCTGTGACATTACCAAACAAACAATAATTTATAAAAGAACGACTAAGAACAGTCGGGAAATACCCAACATCTAAATAACCTTTTATAATGATCATTCCAATGGCTGACCATTCTTCTTTATACATATCATGCCTAACAAATGGCACTCGCTCCAACTCTCCAATTAAGAAACTATCTGAGGCTTCTGCCAAAAAGCAGAATAAACATCTCTTGTAACACCACTTCCAACACCTGCTTCCTCTTGTCCACGAGGATCAACAAATATGTATGTAATTTCATCATTGGTATCAACCTGAAATAATATATATATATATATAAGGGAGCTGTAAATAATACTAAAATATTCAATATATAAAAAGTTATTGCTAGAACTGACTAAAATTATATATATAACTCTGAGATGGTAACTCAGAAAAAGAAGCAATTAATCAAATTGAAAACACATATTTACCTGGTTTTCAATAAAATATCTGATCAAATCGCTAACAACTTTAATCCGATGAAGTCGAATTGTATGCTGTTTTTTCACAAAATGTTCTACCCGTAGTACTCTTAACTGCTCTTGAGATAAGATTGGTTCTTCATAATTCAGGGTTTGAAGTGGTGACGTAGTAGAAGCAGTCTCAGAATCATTTCCAAATTCTGGTAATGCAGCAGGTAAGTCATCAAATAGGTCATCATATGAATTCAGGATGCTTTCATCACATGGTTCCACCTTTTTTGTTTGGTCATGTAATAAGGATTTATTAAACTCTGCGTTTTGTATGCAAACAATGCAATCTTTTATGTACGTACAACCACAAGTTAAACATATTCTCCTCTTTGTACTGGCTGAAATGTCACATAAAGTTTTATTTTCATCAGAATCATCCAGTCTATATTCAGACTTGAGCACAAAAAATGTTTTGCTGAGTTGAAATCCTTTCCTTTTTACAAAATCGAATATTTTCACTGCCTCATCCAATTTATTTAATGTGGCATCACAAATAGAAATTGTGCAGTCCAAGTAATTTTCTCCATATGAGTTTTCAAAACAATCATCAAAAAACAAATCTGTGGCTTTAATTTTAACATCACCAAAGGTACTGTCTTCATCTACCTCTATAAATCTACAGCCACCACCTTGATTAACCCTAACTAATTGGTAAGAATTATCTTCATATCGATACCATTTAATCTGCAAACGTTTCATGTTTTTCTTCTTGGGTATATTGTTGCTCTTTGCACGTATTTTGTTCAACAAACCACTTAGTCTATTTTCTTGTCTTTGATGAGGATTTTTAACAGATGTATTGGATGTCTTAGATTCATCATTATCTTTGTCTCTTTGAGCCATATACTCTTCAACTGCACGTTTAACGACATTCTCCATCGTAACAGTTCACCACCACGCGACTAACATAGAACTTAACAATACATCAATCTACCATTTTTACCAACTACTATGTGCACAAGGCTAACATCACACAATAGACAGAGAATTTGTTGTTCAGAAACACTTGTATGTAGTTCATGTATTCAAAAAAGTTTCTAAGAAAAAAAATTCTAAGAAAAAAATTTCCAAGAAAAAAATTTCTAAGAAAAAAATTTCTATGAAAAAAAATTCTAAGAAAAAAATTTCCAAGAAAAAAATTTCTAAGAAAAAAATTTCTAAGAAAAAACAAACGTGCGAAAAAAAATAAAGAAAAAAAAAAACATGTGCATAAAAATTTTTTTTTTGAAAAATGCTCCTTATTTTAGTGAATCACAAGTGACCCCTCAGATCCATCGTAGTTAAGGATTGTGGCAGTATGCACGCAATTTTCACGATTAACATTTTTTATACAACCTTATCAGTTTAACGAGCAGACCTACAGGTTCGCCAAAATTAACGGAAAATGAAGTGTTTAGATTGGAAATGCGGAGCGTCTTAAACGCTGGTCAAACGAACACAACATTTCATGCAACATTCGATGCAACACTGTTGCGTCAATTGTTGCATTCATTTGACACCAATGCTGTGTGATGTTGCATGGCCATGCAACATTGTTGCATAACTACACAACAAAATGAACATGTTCATTTTGTTGTAACGTGTTGCAATAGTGTCGCAGTCTTTTTTATGATGTTGCATTCATTTGACATATCAAAACATCATTTCTTAAAACATTTTGAATGTCGAACGATAAATCGAACGTCAAATCGAATGGTTAAAATGAGGATATCCTATTTTGAAAAGACTTTTTGTTTCAGAAAATGAAATGTTTTAGGCAATGTTGCAAGAAAATAATAACCACTCCCTCAAACGATTACAGCATTTTTCATCAAATGTTGCATGAAATGTTGCGTTCGTTTGACCAGCGCTTTATACGTTTTATATAGAATAAGGACGATCCGATATTTTTCTGACCTATAGATCTGCTTGCGTCTACATCAAATGCAGAATCATTTATGGAAGCTATTTAATCTTTTTTTTCTTTTGTTTCTTGTTCACTCAAAAGGGTGTTGACTGGCCTGAAACAGAGCTATTTTGCTCGATCGTACAGTAGGTCGAAATGACAGGGGACGAGTTTGCCTCCCAAGAAATTGTTATACTTTATTATCCGAGATTTTGTAGGAAGATTATGTCACAGTAATAATTGATCATTTTCATCTCTGTAAACACGAGTAGTAATTAGTGTTATCTTCACATACTGCAACCTAAGCGCGTTGTCGCATGTGAAGATAACACTAATAACTGATAATTAGATATCTGCATGAGCAAGGAATACCTAAAAAAAACACAACACAAAAGACTTTTCATCGTATTCTCTACGAAATTATCCACGATAAGGTATTGAACTAGTATTTAACTACCATCTTTCCTCTAATAAACACTACCATTAGTGATAAACATCGTCTTCTATTAAACTCCGCACGTACTGAACAATTGTAATAAAGCTGCCCTCTGATAAACGTCGCATCTTTAAATGCTACTGTATTCCAATCGCATAAAACGAATTTGTCTTGATCGACTGTGTCTGCTTTATTGAAACAGGGAAAGGAAACGCAAACAGTGACATCAGCAAAACATATGAAAATTTTCATGTTGCAGAAGAGCTCTCTGATAGTGACAGTGCCATAGATTTTCCTTGACATTTTTATATAATGAGAACATGCGTAGTTTCCGACAGTCGAAGTGGAAGTCGAAAACGTTGTTTCTTATCAACTCTCGACGGAGTTAGACGAAGAAAGCGCACATGCGTATTAATGTAATTAATCGCATGCGCAGTAAATGATAAAAAAAGGAGGCAGAGGTTAAGAATTGTTTCTGAGGCGTTAACATTAGCGTGTGTTAAGGTTTAAGTTCAACTTTTCTTTTACAACTTCATCATGTCCATCACAAAAGAACACATCACTTGGCTTATCGAAGCTGCTTTTAACCGCGTTCAATCATCATTTGCGGAAATAGCAGCAAAGGCAGCGGAGCAAGCAGCTACAAAGACACTTGAAAGCCAAAAATTACATCTTGACAAGATATGAAAGCTAAAACAAGAGGATTTTGGCCTTAAGGTCAGCGCAAACTGTATAACCAAAAAAAATTATAAATATCATAATGACTTTATAAACGAAATGACCAGCATTCCAAAATACTTTAAAGGAAGAAAGTGTTTGCGGAAGAAAGTTTTGCGGCTTTTGCGGTTTTGGCTCGAATCGCAAAAGTTTATTCCCGCAAAATGTTGCAATATTGGTAAACCGCAAAAGTTTTTTTCCGCAAAATTTTCAAAATAATCCCAATTTTTGTTAATTATTACAAGAGAAATTCCTCCGACCTAAATCCTGTTTGTAAAAGTTCATTGACGCCAACTTCAATAAGTGATTTGATCTACTTTATTTCGTAAAATTTTCGAGGTTTTTTTCGGCAAAGTTTCCCGACGAAATTTTCCCCGACGAAAAATTAAACGACGTTTGTCTAGTGAAGTTTTTCTGTCTAAAAATCTTATAACGTATAAATTTTTCTTTGTCTAGTATGTGAATGACACTGACAAAAAATGAATAGTAACAAAGGAGAACGAATCAGAGAGATATAAACATTACAATAAAACGCAAATTCGAATGTCAGTGAGTTTGTTTACAAAGTGTAGTAACTATTAAAAGAACAACCGGAAAATGGCGTCAATCTACTCTTTTAATGGAATCATTGCCTCTCGATGCTTCATGTTTATAAAGAAAAAACTTCCCCGACGAAATTTTCCCCTCTAAGGTACTCTCGTTTGGCAAGCGCAAATGTTTTTCCAGCAAAAAAAAAATGTTAACTGCGGAACTGCAAAAGTTTTTTCTCGCAAAAAGGATTCATTTCCACGAACCGCAAATGTTTTTTTCTGCAAAATGCAAAAAAAAATTTCACATTAGTTAAAAATTTCCAAGATAGCATATAAACTACATACGGCAATACGATACGCATCAACAGAAATCATATAGGCATTACAATTACAACAACTTCGTTACTTTATTCGGTTTTATTTAAGCTTCAAATTTCAGTTTTACAAGTTCCAGCTTCCAGCTTTACGTTCTTACAGAAACTATGTGTTTGGTTAACCATGCTAGTGAACTTTCGTTTCTACCTAGTAAGTGGTCCTCACATGAGGTTACGTGAAGATCCAATGCCAAGCAGTTGCTGATTACTAAAAATGAAAGTGTAAAAGGTTATGTATAACAGCATAACGCACCAATTAATTCTAATTTATTCCATTTAACAAAATTCACAAACTTCAATTACAGAATCATAATTTTAACTCTAGTGTTATGCCTGAAAGGAGAATTAACGTCAAAAAACAACTTTCGCTAAAATAAAACTTTATCTTTTTACAAATCAAATGGCTTTATCCAAATTTGTTAAAAATTTTTATTTCGCTTTAAATAAGCATTTTAAGTTATGCTCCACAACTAACCGTTATTACAGTTGTGACGTCACGTATGTCCATCTGTTTTATAATGTATATGGACGAAGATAGCATAAGCAGGGTTGAAGGTGTTGTATAACTGAGCACAAAGATTTCGATATTATCTGATTGAAGGTATCACTCACAAAGCTAGTGCATTCGATTTTGTGAAAATATTTTTGTCGGTTTTTCAATATTTCAACAAGAAGCCGCTTGACTTGAAGACTTCAGGACGTTACACAACGATGTATATCTAGTCTCAAAAATACAACATTGCCGAATAGCCAAATTATGTTCAAATCTATCAAAAATGACTGGCAAATTGTACAAATTTTTATGAATATCGCAGAACTTTCTAAGTCCAAATTTGGCCCAAATGAGCCAAGTAGTAGGCGAGAGTAATTTCACCCACACCCTCGATGTTCATAATTTTATCGAGAATTTACTATATTTTTACTGGTGAAAATAAGGGGGGGATTTCCCCATGACATTATTAACGTGAAACGCGTTAATAAGTGTTATCATGAAATTTCGATTAGTATAGAGGTTTGGTGTGTATCCCATCATCAGCTACGATTCTTTTGTCATAATAAGCGCTTAGACCTAGTTTCTTTTGTGTGTACGTGACGATCTTATGATTACTTACCCTAAACCCTGTATTTTGTGCCATGTCCTTACTACCATCCAAAGCTTCTTTGTATCGCTGCCAACTCATTTCATTTTGCCTTTTTGAAATTCCCTTACAACTAAACTTTGATTTACCCAGATCTTGATTTTCCGCAAAATAACATTTACTCGTGAGCGCAATCATTCGAGTACCATTGAACTCCGCCTTGAATAAACCCGGTGTTCTATCGTGGTATTTACTCGTACTCAAAAATTCTGCTTTACCTTGCTTGAAATAATAATCCTTAAGTTCGGGTTTAACGATATCATCCAACGACTTAGACGAAAGAGCCATGTACATACTATCCGTATCCATTTGAATCAATTCAAAATCCCTCCTGTCAATATATTTATCGAGAAAGTCGTAGTAAAACTCAAGCATCCTCAATTTAGCAAATTGGTACACGGCGATACCGCATTGATAAGGTCGATTTATATTGACTTGACGTTTTCTCTCTTTGATCTCAAACGTCTCATTAATGACTTCAAGATCGTCAAAGAAAGGGCTTCTGAACGCCTTATCGACATTTTCCTCTGATTTTGTGTACGTATTATTGGTATGTTTTTCGAGATCTTCAATCATTTTACCGTAGAACGAATTACCTTTCAGTTTATGAGTGTCACCGAGTTGTTTTAATGCAGGGTTCGAATCGCCATCTCGTCTCGCATCGGTTACTTCTTTAGGGAACCATTTGAAAGGCCTGCTCGCTGTATATTTCAGAATTTTATATACGCCAGTCACCTTCAAACCGTGATCTATATACCACTTCAACAACGGTGTATATAACAAAATCTTCTTCGCCTTACAAACCCCCAACAACTTCTTAGTTCCTTTGACATTCATCCTATTTGTAGCTGTTTGATAATCTTTCATATGTTGGGGTACTAATCTCTCAGGAATTTTATCGACAACGAACAGAGGTGAAAACTCTTCAAATTTAGCTTTTAACTCTTCCGAAACGCGAATATCTACCTGACAAAAACCAAAAATAGAACCGTCACATACACCCTCGGAAAACTCTTTCAAAAACTCCGGATCTGTAGGATTTTCGATCTCAATGTAACTCTCCTTTCCACAGGGCATCTCCTGTCCCGAACAAAACAAGTACAAACTATTCGCATCAAAACCAACAACAGACTCACAATCCCTAGCGTCTTTATATTTATGAGGTCGTATCTTTGACACACCTCTTTCGGCATATCTGGAAAACACGATACTCGGACCACCAACCATACCGGTTTTCAACAACTCGTAAGCTTTGTTTTTCGGACACGCCTCACAATCTTTTCGTATTTTTGAACAGTCTTTGCAACCTTGTTTATAACATTCCTTCGAACATTTACACGTACAAGGTTGTCCCGGTGCATACAAATCGGGCTCTCCTCTCTTTTTCATTTTCAACGCTTTGTTCAAAACATAAGTCATCGAAATTCCAGGAATAGACACAGCGTCCTTCAACATATCGATCTCGTCTCCATAATAATATTCTCGCGTCTTCTCCAAAGCTTCCACAAACGGTACAACATCGGCCAAGTTATATTCTTTTAACCAATCCAGCATGGTAACACATCCACGTTTCTCAAATTCAACCTTAAAATCTTCATATTCTTGAGGAGTGATTAAAATCTTTTTCTTGAGACTCGAGTAAAAGTCTTCATATTTCACAGTGCCTATGTGAGAAAGTTTCTCAAAACTGGCCAACCATTCATAAGGAAAGACAAGTTTTTGTTCTTCACAATTGTTTGCTTTACACCAACCGTCAAAAGAAAGACCCGGTGCAAGATAAGATTTCACATCTAAAAATTTGAACTGACCGGTCGTCAAAAACATATAGCTATTCTCTTTCTTAGCCACAGAGATTGAACCGGCCTGTTCTGTCATATGATTAACAAAGTGCTTCTTGATCATATTGAGATCGTATTTACCGCTATTGAAACCTAGCACAGGAACCTGATTACACCAAGCTTCGTGTCGCATAACTACAGGGGATGGAAGCGAATCTTTGTGAGGCAAATAATATTCTTCACTTGCACATTTCGAGATGCCCTCCCACCGTTTTTCTAAATCTAAAATAAAGTCTTTGATGAGCTTTTCCGGATCCGAATTTACAAGAAAGGTGGGTTTATTTGTAAAGTTATCGGTAATAGCAACGCTGACTGCGATATGTTTAGTATCAAAAGTCAGATCACTCGTAACTTGTTGGTCGAGTTTATGGAGTATCGTTTCGAAATCAAACACGATAAAGTATGGGTATGGAACAAACTTCTTTTCAAGCTCAACAGCTCTAAACTCTGGTTTTTCACACTCCCAAACTGAAATAACATCACAACCAAGACTCCTAAATTTTGTCTCCATGTCGAGTGTAGCTCGATATTTTTTCGGATCGCCATTTATACAAGGACATCCATGCCATCTACAACCATAATATTGATAGACAGTATTACTTTCAGGTTCATATCCATCCACAAGAATCTCGCGATTGTTAATCTTCACACATCTCTCACCCCCATGACCGCAAAGAGCGTGATGAATATGTTTGCCTGTGATTTCAGATTGTTTTTCAATCCATCGACAACCGGCATAACTGAACTGGGTGTTACCTCCATAGAATACCTTATCGGAACTGTTCATGATATGCTTAAACTTTTCTCCTTTGCATATCAACTTGGTTTTCCCTCCCGAACAAAGATTTTCTGTTACGTGTCTATTATAATTGTCGTGTCTGTTAAATCTCTGTTCGCAACCGACACATTCCCAGTGTTGTGTCAAACCATCAAGATCTTTTATGTAGAAGCAATGACCGTCATAGAGACCGATATCAACACAAGGTAAACTTTTTCTGAACTGGTTTTTACCAAACACCAATTTCCAAACCTGTTGGTTTTTCGATTCATATAGACGGATATTGACATTAAACTTTTTGGCAATACCTTCAAAATCAACGAGTTTTGTAGCTCGTACATCCTCAACTTCTAGGTTCTGATCATCATAAAAATCTCGAGCTAGTTGTAACGCTTTGGTAGTAGTACGTTCAGCAGGTCTTGCCACATTATCACAATATCCAAAGTAGATAGCAAGACATCTCCATACACACAGATTGTCCTTTTCATCATCAATAGCGTGAATACATTTCTTCTTACGAAGCCAATCAGGGAGAGGACCACAACCCATGAGCGGTTCATTACTGTGTATGACTTTTATGATAATTCTAGTAAATTCGACACGTCCCTGATAGACACCCGGACTATCGAAAACCTCGGCCGCTGGTAGATACGCCTTAGACCAAACACCATCATCGTCCAAATCTAATCGTCTTAACTCACATCGTTTGATATAGTCCTCGATTGCGGATAAACTCGTATAAGTACCTTCTCCAGGAAGTGTCTTTTCATACTTTACAAGTTCCCCATTTCCTCGATAAATTTTAGCGGTAAAACTATAAACAATCCTCGAACGCATTTCGATATCTTCTCTGATTCGATTGAAAATTATATTTGATAGTTCTGAATTCAAATTACCGGTAACCTCATACCTGTTCATTCTTGGATGGGTTTCAATCAAGTTGATTTGTGGTCGTTGATCTAATTCTCGAACAACATCATCCTCATCTCTCTCTTTTCTAACCTTTTTATACAGATTGAGAACCTTATCTTTCAAAGTTTTGAAAGCTTTACTAGTTTTCTCCT
Organism: Turritopsis dohrnii; assembly: GCA_027922465.2. NCBI lineage: Eukaryota > Metazoa > Cnidaria > Hydrozoa > Anthoathecata > Oceaniidae > Turritopsis > Turritopsis dohrnii. Next base: position 13,407 of record BQMF02000074.1, on the reverse strand, counting down.
TAATAGGTTTAGGTACATGATTTACCAACCAATCTCTCCATTCATCCAACTTACTTTTCACAACAGGTCTATTTTTCGACATTTCTCGCTGTTCAAAGATATCCATATCTTGTTGGGTAGGAATAAATGGAACAGGTCTTGGTGGTGGAACAGGTCGGATAGGTGGGTTTGCTAATAATTCGATCAACTCAGCTTTTCTGAGTTTTGAGTAGCCATGTAAACCGCGTTCTCTAGCGAGAGCTTTTAATTCAACAACAGTTTTTCTAGTAGTCATGTTGTAATATATATATCACGATTATATCTTTTTAAATCACTTTTTAAAATTTTCAATTATCATTTTCCAATTTTTCATCCAAAAGATTCGTAACCTTTGTGTTCTATTTTTGTTACTCGTTGATTAAGTAACAAAAGCGAGGTCAATTTATTTATTTTTTGTAAACTCTCTTCTCTCTCTTAGCGTTATAACGTTTTTGAGAGCTGAGATATTTTTCTCTGTTATTTTTTATCCAGTTTAAACAGTATTTATTAACCGTTTGTTTCGTATCAGGATCGAGAATATAAGATGGATCCTCATCATTTTTCTCAAGCACCTCGAGTAATTTAGCTTTGTTCATTAGGTTAGCATATTTTATTTTTCGTGACGCACATAATTTTCGTAAAGCGTCACGAGTCATTGACTTGTAATCTGATTCTGTTTTGTCGGTCATGTTTATGTTTATGCTTTATATAAAGATAATAAACAACGTTTAAGTCACTTTTCTCGTGTCATTTTTTTAACAAAATGAGCTAAAATAAAACGTTGTTTATAAATAAAAGAATGTCAGACACTAAACTTCAAGAGATTTATTATCAACCTCAAAACTTGTGGAAAGGACAAAAGGCTGTTCGCAATCTAAGAGGATTCGACTTCAAACCGAAGGAAATTAAGAAGTGGCTATCAAAACAAGCTTTGTGGCAAGTACATTTACCCGCACCGAAACATGTTGAACGTTCACATTATGAGGTGACTAAACCGAATGAGATTCATCAATTTGATATATTGTACATGCCTAGTGATATGCTGTATGGTAATAAATACAAGTACATCTTATCCGGTATCGATGTTGCTTCACGTTACAAAGTAGCCCGACCTTTGAAGACTAAGAAAGCCAAAGAAGTTGCCGATATGATAAGAGATATCTATAGAGTTGGACCCTTAAACTACCCAAAAGTATTTCAATGTGATAACGGTTCAGAATTCAAAGCCGATGTGACAAAGCTGTTGGAGAAGAATAACGTCGAAATTAAAAGAGTAACTACTAAATATAAGCATACCCATACAGCTTTTGTTGAGGCGTTGAACAAGATACTTGCCGAAAATTTATTCAAAATACAAGATGCTCAAGAACTGAACGATTCGGAAAAGGTATCATCTACGTGGGTCAAATATTTGTATAAACTTATGGATAGATTAAACGACACGAAGACTCGGATGATCAATATGAAACCGAAAGATGCCATCAAATTGAAAGAGGTAATTCTCGCTAACGAGAGAGCTATCCACCCGAAGAAAAATTACCTCAAGATGGTTTGTATAGATATCTATTGCAACCGGGTGAAGAGCACGACGACCATCGAAAAAGAGCAACAGATAGGATATGGTCAAAGAAGACTTATAGATTGAGTGAGGTGATAGATCAACCAGGTAACCGTGTAATGTATTACCTTCAAGATGGACCTGAACGAGCTTTTGTAAAAGAAGAGTTGATGTTGATACCTGAAGATACAGAATTACCTCCTGATTATGTGCAAGGTTGGTGAATCATACATCTCATACAAAAAGTATCTTTACTTGTTTCTAGTAAAGATGAGTCGACGAGATTTTATCTAACGCCATATAATGTCATAATCAAAGAATTGTCTTTCTGGATTCTTTTGAGATTGTTTGAGACCTTTCGGTCTGACAAAGGCTTCTCTACTACCCCAACCATAATCATTTAATTCAATGGAAAGTCTTTCAGGCAACCACACCTTATATAAATTTCCCGTTCCGTCTTGCACTTCTGCATACATAGCCTTTGTAGAAACAAATTTAACATGATAAATCACGTTTTCAGGTAGATCCCTCCACTTTATGATCGATGTAGATTGTTCGATTATTTGTTCAAATGTTTCAACTGTTGGAAATTCCATTGTCTATATACTTGTTTCATATCTTTTTATATCAGTTTTTTTGTGTGTACGTGGTAAGTTTCTATTACATAACAAATAACAACACATAACAGTTTCTATTATATAACCACAAATTACTCATAATTGTAAACAATTAAATATCTCATAAAAATGTAGTAAAAAGCAGTTTGTAGTAGTTTCATTTTTATAACATAAATGAGCTAACAATACATATAACATACAGATCAGCGTAGTCTAGTGGATAAGAACGCTAACTTGTAACAACAAGGTCGTGTGTTTGAACCCCACGCAGTTCGTCTGAGAGGAAGTATATATACTTCGGCGGTTGTAGATCTCTCATGTTCTGGTTGTAAAACTTGCATGAGTGCGCACTTCCCGCAGTTGTGTTGAATATATCGCGGAATGGTTAGCATTGCGTCTGGGTGATTTATCACTGTCAGGTTTCTCTGGTCCATAGAGACATTCAGGTTACCGTCATTTCGATCGAAATTCAACAAACGCCAGGGCTTAGAAGTGTTAGCATGTATCCACAATGCCGGCTATAATTGCAAACTACATACGCTGATCAGCGAAATAGTACATACCATATACTAAACATCATAGTAATCGCTAAACCAAAGAACTTTTTTTTTTTTTTTTTTGTTTGTGTTGGAGAGCTAGTCACTTTGAGTGAAATATGATACGCTTGCATAACATTAATCATTTTGTTATGTAAACAAAATAAAAACAAAATTATAGCGTTCCGAGGGACACCACAAGCAGACACTGAGGTCCTAAATGAATGATATAAAACCCAAGAGCGGAATAATTTGAAAATTGTGGTGAACAGGCGACAGAGTCTGCCGGAAAGGGAAGGTCTAGTGGAGCGGCTAGATTGGAACTGGATGGTGCCGTCCGCTCCCGGTATTCACCACAAAATGTGCCAAAAGTTGTCGGGAAAAAAACAATGTGACTAGATGTAATATACTCGAACAGATCATGAACGGCCATTGCGTGCGTAGTAGTCGGGGTTCGTAAGTAGTCACACACAAATAGTCTAGAGATCTAGGGGTAGAGCTCAGAGCTGGTGGATTGGAGAAGCCAGGGTGGAGTGCCGGTTAGATCGAAGACAATGAATTAAAAACCCTCTAGGGTAATCACAACAACAACAACAACAACAACAAAAACCCTAGGGGGTTCTCCTAAGGGAGTTTTGTTTTCAATAATAATAATAATACCATATACTAAACATCGTGGTAATCGCTAAAACCAAAGCTATTTTCTCTTCTTCATGAGATGGGGGTGAATCTGTTTGACTCACTACTCTTTTATGAACTTCCTTTTGTGAACTTTTATTTTTTGTTGGAGAGCTAGTCACTTTGGGTGAAATATGATGCTCTTGCATAACATTAATCATTTTGTTTCTTCCGAGGCTCAAGTTGTCATTAGATATGAGAATTTATTATTATAACCAGACACTCCCGACTTGATGTTTAGATTCATGTCACTAGGTAACATGTAAATACCTTGTCCAACAGAATAATCAACTTTGCTTGAAGCGTAATTTAAAGTATCTTGATAACGTTTAATGTCATCTTGAATATCAACTCTGCGATTAACAATGTCTTCAAAGTTGTTCATAAAAAACTCTTTGAGCTGTCAAAGAGCTTGAATTATTACCTAAAATAGAAGAACGAGCAGAGGCTTGGGAACTAAGAATAAGATAAGCATATGCTCTAACCACTCTCTGAAATTTTTACAAGACCTGTTTTTGTAAAGCCTTTAGATTTTTCTATAATCCATCGTGTCATGGAGTCGTCTGTGAAATAACTCACACCTGGCGTTGGATAGTCTCTACGTCTTTTTTGATACGAGCTGTAAAAATATTGCCCTTTGTATTTTTTAGGATCAGAATCGACACCATATTCACTACAGATTTTTAAAAACTCTTCTTTGTTATAAGGATTATCATATTGGTTGAAACTATCTTCAAAAGGTAGAGGTGTCTGCAGACGCTTAATGATTCGTCTAATATGATAATAGACGTGAAAACGATATACTGCTCTAATCATAGGAGTAGAGCGACCTTCTTTCAGATGTTCAGAACTGACTCCACAAGCGCTTGAAGCACACCAAGTGACAAAATTGAGTTGGGTTTGCCATAATTTAAACGGTTGTTCCTGCCAAATTTTCATACGTTGATCATTCTCTTCCATTTCGTAATTAGTAAATATATTTGGAAAAGTTGCGGGGAAAGAACGCTCTCAGAGACAATAATTGTTTGTTTGTATAAATCTTTAGCATTCAATATCTGAAGGTATTGTCCCTCCATTTGGCTTATAAAGCGCATTGGGAACATATTTAAAAATATCCTCCATTATTATTTAATATTATTATCTTATATTTAATACAAGAAAATGTATATCACAGCAAATCTCGTAAGGGGTGAGAAGACCATAAATCTACCTTACCCCATTCAAAACTTGGATGGCTCAAAAGAAATTGCATTGGTTGATATGTTTGCAGACAATGTTACGTATGAAATAACCACAGACCTAACACTGGACTATGCTTGGTTATAGGAAAGCTAAAAAGTTGGTACCTCAAGGAACATTCACGAGCAGGGAATTGAATGCCTTTTTAGCAGTACCTTTTTAGCAGGTGATGTAGAACTTACCTCATTAGGCAAAAACCCTCAAGTAATCAAAACAATAAGCTTGCTAACGTAACCAAAATTAATTTGCATCTCTCTGAACTTGACAACACTCAAAATCTTGAGAATGGAAAGCTAAGTGATATTTTACTAACCTATCACATGGCTGAACATAGCGACTTCACACATGTTGAGCCTAAAAACCCTCAGTACAAAAAATTAAAAAATGGTGTATTTCAGTCTCTCACGTTGAAACTCACAGATCAGCATGGCAATATGCTAAAAGAAGACCTGGGAAGAACCATTGTTTTGCACATCCGCTAAACCGAGATAAAAAGTAATAATTAATATATATCATAATTAATAATGGAGTATGAAAGAGGTTAAATCCAGAACGTTCACTTAGAACTGCCCGCGGTGTAAAAGGCTCTCGTCAAAAAGTAATTGTCACACACAATCCGAGTGAGATCGATCAAAATCAGTTATTATTGGTTAGGTTTCCAAATTTAGGAAGCGATGATGTTATTATTCCAGAACAGCTAATCTAAGTTTTGATATTGAACTCGAGTCGAGAGCTGACACGAAAAGAACATTGGTCAGTAACATTGGGAGAGCTATCGTTAAAAAGTTGGCTGTCAAGTTCGAGGTAGCGAGATATTGAGCATCGATGACTTTGATCTTTTGGGTGTTACAGAGATTTATAGTTAACCAAGTTTGAAAGAGAAACGCGATAAGACAGGGTATCATCATCGATGATGGGTGTACAGAAAATTGTATGAAATTGAGGATTGGTGCTTCCGATAAACCCACCACCCCTATTGAAGCGGACAAAAGCCATTGCTGACACCTATAAAAACAAGTTTGTCATTCCACTCGACTTGAGATGCTAGATAGTACTATTCCATATTATCAAGCGGGTTTAGGGAATAGGCTTTGCTACGAGATCACATTAAACGACCTATTACCGAGTTATCTATTCTGACCCTCCACTTCTGCCGCAAAAAAACCCAGATGCTAAATACAAAATATCTAACATCTCTCTTGAATTATGAGCTTGTGACACAACCCAAGTTGGCTAGACAAATCGCTTCTGAATATCAAAACATGGCTTTGCTCTATGATAGGATTTTGCGGCACAGACAAATTAGAGTAAACAAGTCAGACACAACGTGAATTGGTCATCAACACACCTGCCAAATCTTTGAAGGGTATCTTAGTTCTGTTTGAAGAAGAAGAATCCTACAAACGAGATACCGGTAAATTCTACAATCCAAAGATCAAAAAAGTATCTGTCATCGTTGAGGGTAAGCCTAACCAAACTTTTTGCTCAAGGGATGCAGCCGTTTGAACAATACAATGAGATTTGCAAGTATTTTGCTGAAGGAAAACCAAAAGATAATAGCGTCGGCGAAAACCGAAAGCGCTTGGGATTACATGATGTAAAAGTCTCTGATTACTTGACAACAAGTATGCTCTATGGTTAGATTTCAGAACAATTGATGAGAATGCCTTGCATGGGACCGGTCGAAAGATTGAAAATGCGAGTGAAGGTATCACTTTACAGATTGAAAAGACCGCTGAAAACTGCAGGAAACTTAAACGCATATATATATCTAATAATGGACGCTCAATTAAATATTCAAAACGGAGAATTTATGTCTGCATTATATTAGTAAAATGAACATACTTTACATGAAAGAACCTCACACAGCATTATTCGTTGGACCAACATCGTGCGGCAAAACGGATCGTGTTGTAAAATTATTAGAAAATGAATATCTCAATCACTTTGATTACATCGTGATTATATGTCCAACTTTGAGGTGGAATCAAACATACAGAGATCGGAAGTGGTTTTGGACTGACAACTATGTGATTTAATTGAACCGCAGGTCGCTTGTATGAATGGATTAAGGAAATGACCACTAATTGTGCTGGATATAAAACCTTATTCCTCATTGACGACATAATCGCTGATGAGGAATTGGACAAAAAGAGACAGCCTTTGCTCGAGTTGGCAATTAGTGGTCGCCATCGAAACCATTCGCTATGGTTACTTACACAATCTACACGGCTATACCTAAAAATTTACGACGGCAAGCTAAAATGTTATATGTGTGGTATCCAAAAGATAGAAACGATCTAGCCGCCATTCATGAAGAGAACGATGTCATTGATTCGCGAGAAGAATTGAAAAATGTCAAGGAAAAACTGAAAGGAGGGAAACACACATGCCTAGTCATGAGAATGGAACACCCAAGAACGCACGTGATTTGTTAAACAGTTGATATATTTGTTACATGACTCTTGTAACAAAAACTATAAGACTACTGTAAGACTCCTATAAGACTACTGTAAGAGAATAATTTACGTCTCAATACAGGATCTAGAATTTTACCAATATGTTTAATCCTCGATTCAAAGCGTACTCTGTCAACAGCAGCCTCTATCCAGTTACTTCTACGAGATTCACAAGCAGAGATATAATGGACCATTACTTATCATTAAAAGTAACCCTTTTTGTATCTTGATGGGAAAATATAATATCATCATCTGAGGATTCATCATCGAACATAATTGTTTAAGTAAACAATGTTTATTTATTTAACAATGTTAGAATATATCAATATATTATTAAACATCATCATCCTCTTATAATTATTTGACAAAATAATTATAAGAGGATAGCAAACTCTTATACAGCAAATTTCAAAAAATTATAAGAAGATAGCAAACTCTTATACAGCAAATTTCAACAAAATTATAAGAGGATAGCAAACTCTTATACAGCAAATTTCAACAAAATTATAAGAGAGTATAAGAAAATTATAACAAACACAACAAAATGATAGAATATGTCAACTTATATTATTAAGCATACTGCTGATCTCGCTATTTTACTTTTATTTTGTGTTAAAAAAATACCTCTCTCTAATAAAAATGGCGGAAACAGCGATCGATAATTTAATCAACCAGAGTTATGATGTTCCGGGTGAATTTCCACCTTCAGATGGTAAAAGACAAAAACTGCTAGAGTGTGTCTTAACTGGAAATAGCAAGCTATACTTAGGGAAAATGTACACGGAAGAGCAAATTAACAAACTCAAAGATGAGATGTAGAAAAACTTTTTAGTATCTATGAAGCTAAACTATCAGGTCAAATGGTAAAATCCTTGGGGAAATCACTGATACGTATTTATTCCATGGGGGCTTGTACAACGTTAGGAATAAACAATCAAGATGCGTTGAGCAATGACCTGGAAACTGACCCCTTCTTAAACTCTGCCTTCAAAGATTTACATGTGACTTATATTAAATTCGGCTCATTATTAGCACCACTCAGTGTTGGACTTATTACCGGGAGGCATTATATCAATGAAAGGAATTTAAATAAATCCGATGATAATATAAATACAGTAGATAATAAAAATGTCAGAAGAACAGACTCCCATTCAAGTGACAACGAAGAACCCAAAAAAGGTTGAAGCGGGTAAGAAGTTGGCGGAATACAACCGTAAAAAACGAGAACAATTAAAACAAGTGTCACCTCAAAAAAAGAAATGATGACTCTCTCACCAAACCAAATGAACAACCTATGAACTACACCTATGGTGTAGGTGGAATAATAGCTCTCGGTTTAGTTGGTGGATTTGCTTATTTGTGTATAAAAAGAAAGAGCAAATATTACCCCGTGGGTCACCATCCACCCCCTTCCACAAAAATCTAAAATACCAGTGAAAATCAATAAACATGAAATGGAATAAAAAGAAAAAAATGTATATATAACAAACATGGACAAGAAAAGTATCATCAACGATTTATATCATGCATCAGTCTGCGTTTTCGCTATCGGCTACTCTATGCTAAAAAAGGTGTTAAAAATGACACCTCCCTCTATTCAAAAGTTCGACTTGGAAGATACGGGAAAACTAGTTGCCATTATCGCCGCTAGTGAAGTGACAAAGGACTACTTAATCAAACAAAAGATTTTGCCTGAAAATATCAATATCTAAATATGGCTTCTATCGCAATGATGTTGGGTGGAGCTTTGGCTAACGCTTTGGCTTTCACAGGATCAAGCTATCTGTTTTCAAGTTTATCCAAAGACAGAATCGATAGGAAAGAAAACGTCATGATTTGGCCATAGAAAAATTACAAAAAGCACAGATTGAATGGCAGCAAAAACGACAGGAAAGGATCGATTTTATCAATAAGCACTCATGCTCGAAAAGAAGGCTGATTCAAAATTCGTAGAACTAAATGATGCAATGAGAGAGTACAATAGGTGTTTAGTAATCATCTTGAACCGCTACCACGAGAGCCTGTATTGAGCGACTTTTATACACCGAGTCATGATCAACATGAAAGAGAATTGGCTTTTATAGCTCTGAGTATGCTCGGTATTGGTGGAATTGTGTGGTATTTTGAAAGATGAAGACCATCAACAAAAATTATGTTACACGATACATGTAACATATACACTTTCAGATGGTTACCGTCTAGTGACAAGGTACGTATAGATCACCCAACCCTACAATCAGAGCCCATAAATTTTGACTTAACCAACCTACAACTTCTTTTGCTCTAGTGAGTATCCATGATACGATAGACCCAATTATTCCTGGTAAAGCCTCTGCCGCTTTAGATGCTAATCTACCTAGAAGTGATGCTAACGCTTTTAGTTTTTTTTTATCCATTCCTTTGCATCGTCCTTTTTATCACCACCTTTGTCAGGATTTTGTGAAGAGTTTCCAGCTGCTGATGGTAACAAAGCTTCCACAAGAACACCGATAGCCATACCAAACGCTGTCAGAATGCTAACGATTGTTATACCTTGTTCACGGAATAGTGTTCGTATCCTTTCACCTAATGTGGTATCTTTGTCGAGGACTTTAGCAATGGTTTCTTTGATGCTCGTAACTTGACTGTTTAATTTACCTTTGAGAAATTATGTTCTCTTTCCTAGCTTTCAACTCTTCACGTAATCCCTCCATTCTCTCTTCAACCTCTTTTCGTTGTTCATCTGTGTATGTTGCATCATTTTCCATTCTTCCAACTTGTTTTCTCTTATCGATATGCTGTTCTATTCGAACCTTTTTTGCAACCTCTTCCTGAAGACCTCCTCGTATGTTTCTCAGCGCCTTATCCAATCCTAACAGCTCCGCACAGGATATTCAAATAGATCACCGGTCTGAGTTGTTTCATGATCGACGATTGTTGTCTTATTAATGAAATTAAATCTTCCGTACTATTTGCAATGTTCCCCGTAATTTCCTCAAGCTCTACATCACTCGATTTTGTGATTTTAGATGATGAAGGGAGTTCTTCTTGTATTTTTTAATAACTGCTTGTCGTGCTGTTATTTTGCCAATAGGTATATCAAACCCTAATTTACGTAACCCCTCCTTACCCAATATATCAGCTATAGTACCGGTAGCCCTTAGTCTTCCATTGTTTGTCAATGGTTTGCTACTGTCTTTGTAGTATAATTACCTTCTCTGATTTCAAATAGATCGGTATGTTTGGAATTAGGTTTTTCCTGATTGAGACTTTCAGATAATCTATCATACAGCCCTTCAACTAGTTCTTTCAAAACTCTAGTATTCAGACTGTGACCTCCAAATGATGTTTCTCGTCACCTGATGTATGTATCTGTACATGAGTCGGTCACCGGTTGTATGAGAGGAAACGTTCATCGGTTGTTTCATCTGTCGTCATCCCATGTTCTCCAAAGGGGTCAATGTCAATGTCTGCCATTTTATTTATTTAGAGGATAATTTATTATTAATTATGTTATAAAACCCTCTAAATATGAATGTTAAAATTTATCCAAAACTACCACTGCTCCTGAGGATTTGAATGAGCAGGAAAAGTTTAACGCAAGCGTAATAAATTCAGAATTTGAAGAGTTGATAAAACTGAAGAACAAGTTTAGCATCAAGCTCAAGAGATACAACAAGGCGATAGAACGATCGATGCTACTAAATGCTAGCTCAAGCGCTATACCATTGGCTCTAGCATCGGTTCAATTGCAACAGGGGCTACTTATTGGAATGCCTATTTCTGCAGGATTAGGTGGTGTAGCCTAGCCGGCTCTATCTGTACCGGACTTACCACAGTTGTCATCAAAAGATATCAAAAGAAAGTAGAAAAAGTGATAAAATTATATGATATTGTTACATCCTCAATCGCTGTGTTCGAAACTAACATAAGTCAGGCGCTGACTGATGGAAGGATCAATTACAAAGAATTCCAGGTTTTGCAGGGAACATATTACAAAGCTTTAGAAGGACTCAGTTCTACAGATAGAAAGATGGAGACTGAAACCCAAAATCAATTTCAAAAAAGTTTGATGGTAGAACTTCAAAACCTGAAAAAATCCATAAACGAAAATGGTTAGTAGGATGTGCTTGTGTGTGCTCAGCGCTTATTATGACAAACGAATCGTAGCCGATGATGGGATACACACCAAACCTCTATACTAATCGAAATTTCATGATAACACTTATTAACGTGAAACGCGTTAATAATGTCATGGGGAAATCCCCCCTTATTTTCACCGTTAAAAATATAGTAAATTCTCGATAAAATTATGAACATCGAGGGTGTGGGTGAAATTACTCTCGCCTACTACTTAAATCAGTTCATAAATTAGTTCACCTTACTAAAACAAGTGCAGCAGGTTCGACTCCTGTGCCAGACTTTATTTTGAGGTAAGTATATTACCGGTGATAAAGTGACAGATTGTCTGGAAGTCACACACTTGTTTTACTGAAGTGATTGAAAACTTTTCATATCATATTTATAACTGATTTTGAATCAATCATATAAAAACAAAGAAAAAAACAGCTTTATTTAAAAGAAAAATTAAATATCTCCCTGATTTGAAGGTAGCAATCAATTTGTCATTATACGATATTTCTGGAGTTGAAGTTGATGATGAAGAAGAAAGAGAAGACGAGGATAACAACGGGGATAACATTTTCCAAGTATATCAATTAATTATATTTCTTTATTCACTTGAAATATAGGACATTAGTTAGATAGTAAAAAATAGCAAAAATAAATTTCTACATAGCTAACTGATGATCTTGAAGATGGCAATGAAGATAGTCTGAAAAGTAACATTGCAGTGAGAAGCACATGTAAATGCAAAGGCAAATGTCTGAAGCAATGTCCTTGTCGGGGTAATGGTATTCCTTGCCTTCACAAACAATGTTATTGCTCCAGAGCAAAATGTGAAAACAAAACCAATGTTCAATTGAACAAGGTAAACTTGAATAAATGATTTTGGTCAAGACTAGGGGAAAAATTTATCCTATGAATGAACTGTTTATAATTTATGCTTTAGTTTACCAAACCCACAAAGAAACGTATTCAACCTTCCGATCTTTGTGAATTACAAAAAGAGCGCATAAATAATGCTAAAGCTGAGTGTGAGGTATCAAATTCTATGTACATGAAAAAATTTGAAACAAAATTATCTTGTAAAGAAACTATATACACATCTTTTTTTACAACAAACATGCATATGAGAGGCTCAAATTCTTAAAAACTTTTAAGAACCTTTTAAGAACCTTGTAACAAGACATGATTTGACATCCTGTAAAGCCCTATATGAGATAAAAAGGCAAAATCTGCTTGTGCTGAACTTCGCTAATTATGTCAAACTATTATATTTAACCTGGCAAAACATGTTTCTTACAAAGAAAGATGTATATATATACACAATATCAATTCCACATTAGGAACATTGCAAGGATATGGGTCATCAAGACCTTATCAACCTGATATCACGCATGACCGTTCTGTCACCTAGTACTTGGGAACAAGCTAAAAGACCACCACCAGATGTTACCAATGTCCCAAGTAATTTACCATGGTGTCAGTGTGGAAAGTGCAAACTCATGCCTACGGAAAATGAAAACATTTGCTGTAAGAATGCAGAAAGGAATCATGAGCACAGAGACTTCGAACACATCATATTGAATGATAGGACATTGGAAGTGGCCATGAGAGCCAATTCTGATTGGTCGCATTATCCCTTTGACGCAACAAAAAATGAATGTTGGAGATACACAGCATATCGACAATACATAATGTGGGTGGGGGTCATCTTGGGAAAGCAACAGGAAGATAATACCCTCTTGCATTGTTAATATAATTAGGGATAGATACCCAGATCTGGTTAGTAATTACACAGGCTTTTTAGATACTGGATACAATTATTAAGTACTTATATTTGATTTTGAAGCATCTGTGTTCGTTTAACATGGGTTTAAATCAAATCATCCATTGTTGGCCTAGGTATGTGAGCAATATTTGTAGCTAACATCTTTGTCTGAATTCGTGCATTTGATCTTCCACTTAAGCCTTTATCCCTATGGCGTCTCCTCATAATTTTTGCTATCAACTCTAGTGTAAAATATAGCTCATTACTACTGCCAACATCATATTATATTTTTGTGTTATCAAAGTCATAGTATAACCCAGGAATGTACTTGTACTCCTTTTTCTCGGTACTGGAGATAAAAACCAACTCTTGTTCTTTTCCCATATCTTCCAACAAAAACTGGGGTTCCATCTTTTTTTGTCAATTGCTT